>OY856413.1:776892555-777587555 GCA_963693085.1 Alisma plantago-aquatica
ATAATTAATAGACACCACCAAAATAATTACGGTTAAACCTATGAGATACAATCCTATTGATATAGAAGAATTTAGAGTTCAATTACATGAATTAGAAAAATCACAGTTAATACAAAAATCAAAGAGTCATCATTCTAGTCAAGCATTTCTTGTCAGAAATCATGCAGAAATTAAAAGAGGAAAGACAAGAATGATAGTTAATTACAAACAACTCAACCAATATACTAAATTGGATGGATACTTTCTTCCTCACGTAGAAACATTAATAAATATGACAAGAGGGAAAAATATTTATATCAAGTTTGATTATAAGTCGGGATTTTATCAAATAAGACTAGGTGAAAAAAGTATATCACTAACGAAATTCCGTACCTAACAAGGACATTACGAATGGAAAGTCATACCTTTTGGATTAATAAATTCTCCACAAATATACCAAAGAAGTATGGATAAGATATTTGAGCCTTAAAATTCCTTTTGTCTAGTATATGTAGATGATATTCTCATGCCTAGTTAAAATGCATAATAACATTTTAAACACTTGCAAATATTTTCTATTCTTTGTCAAAAAGTAGAAATCATACTTTCTAAAAAGAAAATATAATTTGTAAACCTAAAATAGATTTTTTAGGATTAATATTAGACTCAAGAGGGATAGAATTACAAGAACATAATGCATAAAAAATCATTATGTTCCCAGACAAACTAGAAGATAAAAAACAACTTCAAAGATTTATAAGTTGTCTAAATTATGCTAAAAAAATTATAAAAAATTTGGAAAAACTAAGCAACCCTCTAAAACAATTATCAAAGAAAAATACATTCTTTTTTATGACAGAAGAACTTATAAATCATGTCAGGTTTATAAAAGAAAAATGTAAAAATCTGCCAAGACTAGATCTCCCTTTAGAAGAAGATGATTTAATAATAGAAATGGATGCCTCAGAAGAATTTTGGGGAGAAGTCCTAGAGAAAAGGATTGACAAAAAGAAAAACTATGTGGATATACTTCAGGAACATTTACAGAAATAGAAAAAAGATACCACTTGAATGAAAAAGAATTGTTAGTACTTAAAAAGGGAATTAAAAAATTCTCCTACTTTTTATTACCTAAAAAATTCTTAGCACGAGTAGATAATACTCAAGTTAAAGCTTTTTTTAAAAATAAATTACCATCTACCCCGAAATATAAGAGATTACGGAGTTGGCAAACATTTTTTGTAGAATATTTTTTTGATATAGAAGTCATTAAAGGTGAGACTAACTCTCTTGCAAGTTTCCTATCAAGAGAATATAATGGAGCAAGTTGAAAAGAAACTTACAGAAGTTGAAGCTTGATTCCAACATAGTTGTAATCTATTGCAAGACAATTACATAGATTTGATTGAAATAATCCAAAAATAAGATAAAATGATTAACAATGTAGAAGAAAACAAGCAAGATATTGCAGGTATCATTGCAGATCCAAAATGCTTCAAGAAAGAAATACTACAAAAAGGATCAGAATAAGTACGAACGGATAAAGTGACAGATAAACGCCCAATCGACATATCTCTCCAAATATCTGATTCAATTAGTAGTAAAAAACTACTGATAATACTAGCCTAACGACAAGAGAAAAAAAATTTAAAATTACAACAACCAGCCTCACAACTGAAAATACTATCTCTTTGGAGAAAAATGATAGCCTAACAGCCAAAGGCAACTTTCAAACTACAAGAACTAGCTTAACTATTGAAGAAGTTATCTCTTCTGAGAATAGTTCCCGCCTCACAGTGGAAAATATTATCTCTTCAGAGAAAGATTCTTGCTATATAGAGAACAATATTAAATTGATGCTCCAAAAGATTTTTAAATTTAGGGTATCTCAGATTGAGCAGGAACATTACCTGCAATTGAGACTCATAACATTCTCAGCAAAATGTGAAATAGAGCATAGATCTCTACTCGAGATTGTTTATAATCTCCAAACAATAGAGACATGTGTTCCAAATCACACAAGAATTTATTCCAGAATTAACTTCGATAAAGGAGCAAATCCCTAAATTATCAAAGATTGCTTCAGAACTAGAGCTACAAATTTAATGTATGTAATCCCTGATCTTGGAGAAATTCAAGGACTTCCCCAAGAAGTTATCAAACCAATCAAAGAATTAAAAAATAACAGCTCGCTGATGAAACCCACTAGTGTATTTATATTAAAATATTCTCAGCATCTGAAGAGTGGGAGAAAATTTAAAACTTCAATTCAATTCACTGCATTCAAATTGGAGTATCATCCTCAGATTATGTTAAAGAGATTGAAGGAAATTTCTAAAAAGAATTTAAAGGATAAAAATTGACAAAGAATTTGTTGAAGTTAAAAGAGATCTAGGACTAAGAGTTCTCTACCAAGTGATAAAAAAATTAATTAACAATAATCAAAGTTGGTTACATAAAGCTTCATACAATTTGATCATTCTTTCCATGACAAGAAGATCCAATGTATCAACAAAAATTATTTTCAAAAGATTCTAAAGAATATAGAAATGGGACAAAAAATCAAGTAGCAGATGTTAGAAAGTATTTTTCTAGCTCAGAAATTATGAAGAAAAAATATACCCAGCATGTCAAGACAAAATGGAAAGAGACAATATTAGTAACAATATTCACTAAAAAAGGACAACTATTGTAGTAGCCAGATGACTCCAATTTCCAAGATGTCAGCAATGACGATTAAAAGAAATAATGCACCAAAGACGTCATCCATGACGACGGAGAGCATCAATAATGTAAAGCTTTCTCCACATGACAAGTGTTTGATAGAAATGTAAAGAAGAATAGCAACATAACAATAATGTAGGTGTCTTTCAAATGCCCAAGATGAAATTGAGGGTGTCTATATAAACCCTCAAAGTGTTTGTAATGGGAATCGATCCTAGACGGAGAGAGCCATGAGTGTGTGTATGTTCTAGTAATCCTCAGTGTTGAGTTTCAATAAAGAAAAGAGCATCAACTTTGTTTCAATTCCATTTCAAGAAAATGTGTCGTGCACACTAAATCTCATCGTGTAAGAAACCAGCTTTAGTAAGAGATAGTAGTGATTGTACTACTCTAGAAGAGGAAAACCCATGTACAACCGGTTACTCCCTCCATTCCAAACTATCTTCACCTGTAAAGAGTTATCTCTCCCTTAACTTATCCCAGAGGCCATTGTCCGGAAAAGTCTGACTAAGCAATAAATGAGTAAGGACGTTGGAACATCAAGGCTATAGGGCAATGATAAGGAGTTCGAGATATGGAATGTCGATGACTAAGTATTACTTCTCTTAGAAATCATTAAGAGAAGATCAACTAACATTGAAGAGTAGCGGAAGTAAGGTGGGCAAACCAGGTATAAAGACTTCATTTTGCTCTTTGTAGTACTAAGAGAGTTACTATCTAGTTGCAAAAAAACTAGTTTCTTATGCGCAAAGAGACATATACAATATGAAAATGCTAAAAATTCTTCATAAAATAAGTAATAAAGATAGACAAAATTATACGACCTCAAAAGCGTACAACACCCATAAGGGCAGTTCGAGTATGTTTTCAAAGAAAAATAAGAAAAAAATCAATATTTAGATTTTATAATTTCTATTTTTACTATCTCTAAATGGTATATATATGTATGTATATACCTATATAAATATATATATATATATATATATATATATATATACATATAGATATATATATATATATATATATATACATATAGATATGTATATATATTCATATATATACCTATAAATAAATATATATAGGTATATATACGAATACATATACATATCTATATGTATATATATATATATATATATATATATATATATATATGAATATATATAGATGCCTTTATATCTACATATTATACATATATATATATATATGAATATATATACATATATATAAGATTATATATATAAGATATATAAATATATAAATAAATATATATAGGTATATATACGAATAAATATACATATCTATATGTATATATATATATATATATATGAATATATATAGATGCCTATATATTTACATATTATACATATAAATATTCATATATATATATATGAATATATATACATATATATAAGATTATATATATATAAATATATATATAAATATATATATATATATATAAGATTATATATATATATGTATATGTGTGTATATATATATATATATATATAGTAAACATCACTATGTATGTAGCCAAGTGCATAATCTAAATACATATGTATGAGTAGTAATTGTTGTTTCTATATTCACTTTAATATACATTTGGTTGTAGTACATTCATCCTTTTACTACAAAATAACTACATATGCAATTGTTGTTATAAATTTTGCCATAATTTCACCATAATTTGTATATATAACGATAATATTTAGTTATATTGTAGACTATGTATGTATTTACAACTAATTGTTAAACTATATATTGAAAATGCAGCTAAAATTATTTCCTATACAAGCTTATAGTACATGTTTATATGTTAAAAAAATATACCTTTATCTACAAAATATGCGGTTTTCATTCAAATTTATTTAGTTAAAGACTATTTTTATAGTGTGTGTCTTGACGGACTGCGTCAGGCTATAGCAGGAGTATATTTATAGAATGGAATTAAACGATGATGTCAAGTGTTAATTGTGACTAGTGAGGAGATCAAGGATGTAGTAGAACGAATGAGGACTCAAGGACAAGTCGTGACTATATATACTATATCTACAAACCAAATGTATTTACATTTAGATCCATTTGAGCATTATAGATATAGTAATTGAGATCATAGTAGGTAATGCATCCTTGTATAATGTCAAACCCTGATGGGATTAATGAACATATGTTGAGAATGAAGGGTCTACAAACAAAGAAATAGGGTACTTGTTGACAAGTGTGTCAATTACATGGTAAAATTCTTAGGCCTTGGGCCTAATATTTGGGATTTTTATGTGTAGAGTGTTCATTCTTTGCTCCAATATTCTCCTCCAAAATGTATTTTCTTTCAACAATTTTATATCTACTATATCTACAAACAAAGAAATGGTATCTCAAAACCATTTCTTTTTATACAAATATAATAGATATAATATAAAAGCCAATTAAGAGCCCTAAAGAAAAATCATTGGGTTGACAACCAAAAAGCCCGATGACAATGGTTTCCTCCAAGGTGGATCATGATCCATTGTTTGAATGGTGTTATATTGACTTGACTACTTTCCTTGTTGCCACTTCATCAATTTCTCTTGAGTTCCTTGGAACGTGTCCTAGATGGCTTAGTGCATATATCTGTTCCAAGGACAAGGGAGGGTGGAGCAAAGAAAATTTTTATGGAAGGAGGGTTGTTTCTTGAAATCTTCAGAGGAATACATTTTCCAGATGCTTCATCTTTTGTTATAGCCTGACTCAGTCTGTCTTGGCATATATTATAAAAATAGTCTTTAACAAAAAAATTGTAATCAACCCGTGAAGGTATATTTGTTTACATACAGAAATGTACTAGAAGCTTCTATAGAATATTTTTTTAGCTGCATTTATAATATATAGTTAGTTAACAAGTAGCTAAAAATAAGTATGTAGTCTGGAATATAGCTAAATATTATTTTTAAATATATAAGTGAAGGTGTAACTGTAGCAAAACGTATAAAAAAATTGCATAAGTGGTTGAAGTGTAGTAAAGGAATGAATTTACTACAATTGTATGTATAATAAAAAGTAGGTACAAAAAAATTTTTACTACTCATACATATGTATCTAGATTATGCATCTGGATACATATATAGTGATGTTTACTACACATACATATGCATATATATATATATAGATATATATATATATATATATATATATATATATATATATATATGTGTATATATATATATGAGTGTGTATTTAATACCCACATGGGTATCTCAAATAAACTACTGGTTTGTAAAAAGTTGTAGCTCGTTCACTTAACCTATTAGACAATGGGGAACAAATCCTTGTTTTCCCTATCTCATTCATTTCTCGAGTTCATGTGAGACTCCATGGCTCCTCGCATCAGATGTAGAACCTGGAAGACTCACTAACGCCGCATTGGATGATGTTGAAGAACCTTGGTTTGACTTATGAAACTATCACTCAGTTTGGGGATGCGGGGAAGTTTGCGGAGCTATATCGTTAATTTTGTAACAGATGGCTTGGGATAGTTAGGCCTGATAGGTAGTTCATCCATGACTGCATACATGCAGACTACTAGAAAGATCAGTTCGACAATCCATTTTCTTTGAGTGGTGACATAAATGTAAAAGATTTCATTTTGGGAAAACCATTTATTTTTTTCTGACTAATCTTTATTTATTAATCTTTATGTACAATTTTGTCTTTACAATATGTGGACAAGAATAAAGGAGGCTGACTTTAAAGGTTTGTGTTGTCTTTTCTTGGATTAAGAGATGAATTACTCTCATAAAATTGATTTTTGTCTATTTTGGCCTTTGACTAGCCTTATTTATTTAAAGTTGATGATCTGGTAGTTATTCTCTTCTCTATTACTTATGTTGTTGTGTGATTTTTAGTTGTATAAAGCATGTTGATTATATTTCACCATATCCACATTGGTGTTGATTAGTAATGTAAATCCATTAAGGATCTAAATATAATCAGCAGTAGTGGCATCAAAGCCTTGATGATATTTATGCAAATACACAAAATAGGAATGGGATACAAACAAAGAAATAGGTTGCTTGTTGACTCTAGTCTAAATTACATGGTTAAAATTTTAGGATTTGGGCCAAAGATTTGGGATTTTAATTTGTAGAGTGTTCACGTTTTACTCCGGTATTTTCCTTTAAAATGGATTTGCAGTCAACAACATTATATCTACTATATCTACAAATAAAGAAATCTTTTTCCCCAAAACAATTACATGTAAATTACATGGTCACCCACCCAGCTTTATCTTACACCTCTGGTTTAAATGGTATGTCTATACAAGATATAATTTCAAGTGTTTCAACAATCAGAATACCAAGATTTATCTTAAATGGTATATCTATCCAAGATATAATATCAAGTTATTCAACCATCGATACCAAACCATTCAAGCTCATATAGGCATTGTAAGGCCTCTAAACTTGCTTAATGAGTTGAATAAGATTAATTATCATAATTGACTTCTTATAACCCTAATCTAAACTAGTTTTATGATTTGAAATCATAAGACAAGCTTAAGCTTCAAATTTGGTCCAATTTGGACACTGGTTGAGCAAGTTATGCAATTTTATGCACATTTTGGACTTTTCTACAATTTACACAATTGAGAGGTTTTGTTTGCAATTTATCACTTGCATTAAGTTCCTTGTTTATTCTATCATCATTATTGAGTTTTTTGAGCCATGGGGACCCTATTTAAACCTTGGTTTGAAAGTGTTTTCCTCAAGGGTATTTAACGGTTTACCCCTTCGTGGATGAGCTACCTTTAGTATCTATCAACAAATGGATTGTTTGTTTTGCTTGGAAATTCAAGAAACGAGGGATAATCATGTATCCATGGATGGTAGGAGATCTTCTTGTGTGTGTTCTTATATATTCTTAATGGTTTAAGGCAACGCACACTTGGAAAGATACTAGAACTTCAAATTTTTCTTTTTCTTTTTCTTAAAGTTTCATATACGTATCCCTAAGCATCAAAATGAGCCATTTTCTATCCACAACTTCCCTCCTTCTCCCAACCTCGTTATCCCTCTGTGCTTCTACGAATCTAGGGTTGCAATTGATTTCCTTTTTGGGCTTAAAAAGCTTCCTTCTAGTTATCATGACCTAAAAGAGTAAGAATCCCCTTATTCCCTCCGTTTATTTCTTTGTCATCCTTCCTTAGACCTTCCTTCAGGTCGGAACCTTGCTTTTCCATGGTATAAATTGCTCTAAATATCTAAAACCCTACCTTTCTTGCTCCTTATGCTTAGGGTTTTCTCATTTGATGAAGAAAGGTGCTAGATGGACGACTTCATTTCTTATGCTTGGTTTTCTACCCTACCTGCTCGAGATTTCTTCTGTGTGGGGTTTCATCTTCTCATTAGAGGCAAGTTTTATAACTTGCTCCACGTTTATTTCTTACCATAAGCTTTCTAGATCAATGTCTTGCTTGAAAATGATGATCCATGCACTAAAAAGCTATGCTTGACTTGGATTTCGATTTTTATAATGTTCACTATTCTGATTTCAGTTCTAAATGATCTTGTGATCTTGTGTATGTTATTTCTAAGGTATAATATGACTTGGATCATGTGGGTTTGACAACCTATGGTGCTAAGCACCTGTCAACCAATGGTCAATTTTAGGGTTTTAAGAAGATTTCTTCTATAAACCCATGACCCAATGATGGTACCATTGCAACAACCCTATGGTATTGTCTTCATGACAATTGATTGTGGTAACCAATGGTGTTAACTGATGATTACCCCTTAGGTCATGCTTTGGCCTAATTAGAAGCCTAGTGATTAACAAATAAGTACCCTAATGATGTTATCAATCAACGGTTATATTAGTTTGATATTTGATGGTGATTAATGAATATAGTGTTGATCTAACAACCTATGCTGAATTAATGGTCACTAATGTTGGTGGATCAGGTCTCCAATACCTATGGTGAGTTAATCATATATTTTTAGCATCGATTAAGCCTTAGACTAATGGTTTCTTAGGTAACTTGATGCAATGGTCAGACCTATACTATAATTGATGGTTTTAATATATGAACTTGACCCAATGGTCAAGATATAATGTTTAATCCTCCAATAAAGTGGAATGATGGCTATTGTAATATGTTGGTCCTAATAATGTGATTTAGATGGTTTCCTTTATATGATCAACTTAAGGAGCTTACTTGTTGACAGTGGATGGCTTGTTTTAAATGAACAATGAATTGTGGGTTTTGCAATACTTTCAATGGAGCTTTTTGTGTTGTTAATCAAGGGATGTCTAGGGTTAGATGGTGACTCTTTATAGAGAACAAATAAAGGACTTCATAGTGGTTTATCCAAGGTTTTTACTAATGTAAATAACCAATGGTCTTACCTTTTAAACATCCAATGGTTTTGGGTGACATTGTGATATGGTGATATGGGTTGAATGATGATGGAACAAATGGAGGGTCACCCTTAATAAGGTAGTTACCTATTGACTCATATGAGTATAAGGGATGACAACCATATTGTGTTGACATGTAACCCTAATGAAGTATATCTTGTTATACCTAGCTTTAATATAACTAAATGATGGTAATTGAGAATGAATAGTCCTTGAATGATTAATTTAATCATGGAGTACTCTCTTATTGTTGTTGAAACCATAGTACGCTATAACTCGATGGTTACACCTTGATTTATGTGTGGGTTCATACTTGAGAATAGTATGGAATGTGATGGTGATTCTTCACCTTATGCATCCATGATCCAATGGGGATTCCGTGAGTTAGGGTTTGGGTATAAGTGTTGATTAGTAACATTGATATAATTTATCATGTTGAACCTAACTCTAATGCAAATAGATAAAGATGAGTATTCATGTTTAACATTCTTATATGATGGAATGATGGTGGAATAACCTCCTTAATATGATCATAACCTTAATATGTTAATTGATGGTTATCATAGCCGCATGATTGATACTTTTTATGCTAAACATGTGCATTATGAATATGATGAGGGTTAATCATATCTAGATTCCTTGCATGTTGATGTAATAAAGGAATGTTTTTAACGTTAACATAACCCTACTATGATTGTTTATGAATATTTCCTAGCTCATTAATGCAATATTGTGTTGATCCAGTGTATTATATGTAAGTGATGTTGTTGAGCCTTGTTATAAGGCATGCAAAGATAATAATTATCTTGCAGGGAATAATATGCTGGTCTTAATGACCTTTGGGCATGGTTGAGCACTGAATGAGATTTAATGCTCGTGTATTGATAAGGGTTGATACCATGTAATATTGTGAAAAGGATTTATATCCTGTGATAGTATGATGGTCTTAATGACCTTTGGGCATGGTTGAGCCCTATATGAGGTGTAATCGTCATATGTTGATAAGGGTTGATACCCTACGATATTGTAAAAAGGATTTATATCTTGTGATAGTATGATGACTAGTGTGGTCTCAAGAATGGCAAGTGAATAGTACAATGAGATGATGAGATGAGAAATAATGTTTTGCACATTTTATATCTTTCAAAAGTTGTGATATTTATATGCTTTCTAAAAGTGAATTAGGATTTGTATGTCCACTAGTTTGATGCAACCTTAATTCACTCAATTGGCATAACTAATCAAGTGCAACTCTAATCATGTAGTGCCCTATGCCTTAGAACCATCTTCAATGTCAGAACTTGTTGGATGGTGAAATGAGTATTCCTAAGGGAAACTCAGAGCACATACTATTATATATGTGGCGGTGGTAGGTTGAGGATATATTCTTGTCATTCACAATGCAGATTGTGGAGGTTGGCTATGGTCATGCCTCATACATCTGATGTAAGTGAAAACGCATGTGATCGTGTCTCGGTGATTATAACATGAATTGATTAGAGGACAAATACGATTGTACCTCAGTGATTGGGTTTGAATACCCTAGATGCTAGTGTTGTGACCTGTACCAAGGTGGGCTAGTTACAAGACTATATGTTGTTGTGGTGGTAGCTTTGACTGATATGTCACTACCTTTTACTTGTACTGACCTAGGGGAAGAGATCTTAAGATACAGGAACCCCTAGATCTTGTACGGTAGCCCTTCATAGGGGTCGGTTGGACTTTGAATGGTACAATTCAAATCCCCACACTACTGTAAATATTGTCAAAGGCGAAGGCCAATTCCTTGACCATTACATGTGAATCCTTGACCAATAAGTCTTGGTCAGGGCCAATCCCTGACCAACGTACCCTCGCCAAAATCTTGGTGACCAATAGGGGTGGAATCCCTGGGAAACGTTTACAGGAATTAAAAATAATCACTTGGGACAATACATTGTATCCAAGGCACATCCTTGACCAACAGGAAGGTATGTTATTTTTTTATATATCCATATATGAACACACATAACATCCAAATCATTACACATTAGAAGTAGATTATCACACATCAGATGACAACACTTTGAATATAACCAAAAAGATCATTGCATTGAATTTGTAATTGTGATGTCTACATCCAAAAAGTATGATTGAAGCGTCATGTTTTTTTCCCAAAAAGGTAACTCATATCCTCTTATAAATCACATTGTTATAGCATTCGTATGCATTGCACGACATATCACATTGTTTCAAACAAAAATAAACTTGCATATCACCATCCAGATCTAATTACTTCATTCATTCTCCCTAGCATTACTTCCACAACTTCCACCATGAGGGCTTTCTCCAAGATTTGCTTCAGTCCTTCTACTTTGTGGAGTGTTTCCAATATCCTGCATTTTACAAATATATCAACTTTTTACAACAATATACAAGTTCATAAGAGACAATCAAAACTATTCATAGAATGTATGTAACAAAAGTAATCAAATGTAATTCTTATTTATATATGCATGAAACACAACACATACTTTCATCATCATATATAGTAGTCATGTAGTTCTGTTGAACAAGCACATAAATAGAGTGCATCAAAGGTATAAATAGCAGCCATGTTGTGTTTTAAATGTTGGATAAATGGACATTAGTAAATCCCTTTTGTTTTGATAATGACAAACATTTCATTCTAGTTGATCTAACGTGCTACTTGAGTGTTGCAGGAATAAGGTGGATGAAAAATATTATGGAAGATCTATATGCTACATTGTTTTAATTTCATGAATGTAATCAATTGTAAATCTTGTACAAAAATATAATGTACAAGTACTTAGACATCATGTAAATCAAGCGTTAGATCTTTCCTAACTAATCACTACACCTAGACAAGTCATTCCCTTCAATAGTGTTACATATGCACACTCACATACACACTTAGTACTTTAATTGAAACATTGAAACATGGTCAATCTCGGTCGACAAAATCCTCGACCGAGACACTCTCCGTCGACAAGCTTCTCGACCGAGAAAGACCCAGGTAGCCGTTAGACACAGCTGACAAGGTAGTTGGCAGTTGGAAATGAACGTTGCAAAAACTTGATCCAGAGAGCCTATCGGTCGACAAAACTTCGACCGAGTAGGTATCTCGGTCGACAATTTCTCGACCGAGATGGACTGTGACAGCAACTGCAGAATTTATTAACTAGCCATTGCTAATGCAACAAACTTATACCTAACGGCTAGTTAAGCACTTGGAAACCCCTAGAAAGTGTCTAGAACGTCCTTAAGCACTTGTAGGTTATTCCTATAAATAGGACATGCCTTAGGACACCTAAACTCACTTGATTCCATACTTGAGCAATCTTTGAGCATACACTTGCATTGAGCAACCTGTTTGTGAGCAATTGAGCATATTTGCAATTGGCTACTTCTCTCTTGGCTCAAATTTCATGTCCTATAGGCTAGTATCTCCTATGCACAACAATCACAATTCCATATACATTGGTTAGGAGATCTACACGCTTGATATAGGCAAATCAAGCCTTGTGCCTCAAAGGATAAGTTGTAATTTCCATTTTCCTTTCTTGTTCACTTTCATTGCTTGTACTCTCCTTGCTACTCCTAGGTTGGAGGTTGCGGATTGGAGAGGGTTGTGATCTTCTTGATGAAGAAGGAGACTTTGAACTACTTCAAGAAGGCTGGTGCAACGGGTGGTTACTTCTAACAGGAAGGCTACTTCAAGGGGGAGCTTGGGGTTACTTCAAGAAGGCTACCTCGAGTTGGTGCATCTACTTCAAAGTGAAGGCTGTTCAAAGGGGTGTAAGAAAGTATGTATTTTGTGTAATTCCTTGTGAAGGTAATAAAATTAATACTTTCAAAATCCCGGTTGGGTAAGCAACCGGGTAGTGGACTGACTGCCTTAGTATTTGCTAAGGTAGGAACCACTCTAAATCCCTTGTCTCCTTCTTATTTTTTATTTGTGGTTGTTTGGGTTAAATAATTGTTAAATTAATTTTAAAACCCTATTCACCCCCCTCTAGTGGTTTTTCAATTTGTATCAGAGCAGGCTTCAAGGAACTCTAACCAAGTCTTGAAGAATGGGTGACGGGTTGCTCAACAACCTCAACCTTGAAGGGACACTTGTGGCTAGACCTCTGGCATTCGATGGAACTAACTACACCTACTGGAAAAGAAGAATGCAATTTTATTTCCAAGGGATTAGTTGGGATCTATGGAGGATAGTGTCAACCCCCTATGTGCTTCCTCAAGTGGAATATGTAGCTTGGGACACCAATACGGTAAAGTCGGCTCAAATGAATGCAAAGGCTGTAAGTATTCTCTATTGTTCAATTTCAGTAGGAGAATTTAATAGGATATCAAATTGTGAAACAGCCTATGAAATTTGGCATAGACTTTCCATAACTTATGAAGGGACTGTTCAAGTTAAGAATTCTAAAATAGGAATGCTTAAACAAAAGTTTGAACAATTCCGTATGGATCTGAATGAATCTATTAGTGATATGTATGCAAAATTCTCTTCTATTGTAAATGGTTTGAATGCTTTAGGCAAAGTTATTAGTGAGGAAGATCAGGTGTCAAAGATCCTTAGATCACTTCCTCCCAAATACAAGCCCAAGGTGACGTCCATTGAAGAAGCAAATGACCTCACCCGACTGAGGATGGAACAACTCATTGGCAACCTAGAAGCTCATGAAGCAACCCTAGAAGAAGAAGAAAGAAGAGAACGTGAACTACAACAAGGGAAAAAGAAGGATGTGGCTCTAAAAGCTTCAAAAATCATTACACCAGAAAGTGATGAGTCAAGTGAAGAAGAAAGAGAAGAAGCCTTGATTGTCAATGGTAAGAAGTATAAAAGATTTAGATCTAACAAAATTTCTAGTTCTTCTTCATCTCCTCCTAGGTGTTTTGAGTGTGGAAAGAAAGGACATCTCAAAAATGAATGCCCTAAAGCAAAGAAAGGAAAGAAAAGCTCACACAAAAAGAAGGGAGAAAAAGCTTATAAAGCTGCATGGGATGAGTCAAGTGAGAGTGAAAGTGGAGAAGAAAAGGTGGAATGTCTAATGGCAAGATAAGATGATGAAGACTCTCAAGAGGTAAGCCTTCTTGATCTTCCTAAAGATAAGTTAATTACTAGTCTGAAAGAAACTCATGATAAGTATGTTGAGTGCAAAAAGAAACTAAAGAAGGTTACCAAAACAAATGATGAGTTATATTCTAGATTAAATGATCTCTCTTCTGAAAAGAACAACATTGATCTTGAGAATCTGTCTTTAAAAACATCTTTAAATGACTGCACTAGAAAATTACTTACTCTAGAAACAAATGTTGATCTTCTTTCTCAAGAAAAGACTGACTTGTTAGCTAAACTAAATGATTTTCAGACTCAACCAATTTTATGTAACCATCTAGACTATGACAATGTTGTAAAAGAAAGAGACTCCCTATTATCTGATTTAGATCAAGCAAGAAAAGATTTACACAAGAAGATAGATGACATTGCTAAGCTACAAAGAAACCTAAATGACTTAAGAGGAAAAGACATCCTTAATAATATTTTGAAAATTTCCTCTAGTTTCAATGAAAGAAGAGGGTTAGGATATGCTCCATAGAAAAATCAGCCCAAAAGAACTAAAGCATCCAAGACTCAGACTATGTTTGTACCTAAGAACACAATTCCTAGAAAGAGAAATGAAGTTGATTCTATTACTTGCCATTTTTGTCTACGTCTTGGATATTATTCATTTTCATGCCCTTATAAGACCAAGGATTCCGACTTAGTTTGGGTCCCAAAACCCCAAACTTAGTAGATTTGAATGAAATTCAGTTGAGATATGATCCAATGCTCATTTTTGAAAATTATATTGTCTTATCTCAACTTAATAAAAGGTTTCATGCATTATGGTAATTTTCTGAATTGCTGTACTGAAACAGAAACTAATTTGGTCGAAGTATTGTCGACCGAAATTATAATCGGTTGAACTTTTGTCGACCGATCATATGCCTGTAACAAATTAAAATCTACAGCAACAACCTGAGCAAAACAACAACTATTTCGATCGACGATTGATCGACCGAGAGAGGTGTCAGTCGAACTTTTGTCGACCGATTGAAGTTCTGAGTCAGATTTTTTATTCAGTCTGCAATTAAATACTGCTAACCGTACCAGACCATCACATGGGTACCAAAACCTACATTTTAATGCAGGATTGGGTGGTCGACAGTGGATGTTCCAAACACATGACCGGAAACAAGGATGCGTTTCAAACTTTTGAAGAAAAGAAGAGTGGAACAGTCACCTTTGGAGATAATGGTAAAGGTAAAATCGTTGGAATATGTAACATTGGTACAAACCTCGAAATAAAGAATTTTTTACTTGTTGATGGTTTGCACCATAATTTAATAAGTGTTAGTCAATTATGCGATAGTGGATATGATGTTTTATTTAACAAAAATTGCTGCAAGTTATTAATAGAAAACACTACAAATGTTGTTTATGAAGGAAAACGAGTTGGAAATCTTTATCTTCTTAGACCTAACTCTATGAAATCTGTAGTAGGAAAATGCTTACTTGCAAATGAAAATACTTTCCAACTATGGCATAAAAAGTTAGGACATGCTAGTTCACATGTTATCAAAAAGTTAGTTAAATATGATCTTGTTCGTGGTTTGCCTAATTTATCTTTTGATCAAGTTGAAAATTGTGAACCATGTACCTTGGGTAAGAAAAAAAAAACCTCTTTTAAACCAAAACATGCACTTAGCACGTGTAGATCCTCAGAATTGATTCATATGGATTTTTTTGGACCTATGAGGACACAATCTATTGGTGGCAAAAAATATTGTTTTGTTACTGTTGATGATTACAGTAGATATACATGGGTACATTTTCTTGCAACCAAAGATGACACTATACATGTCTTTATAAAATTTTGTTCCAAGGTTGAAACTCTATTACAAAACAAAATATGTACCAATAGAAGTGACCATGGTGGAGAATTTGAGAATCATTTATTTGACGAATTTTGCACATCTCAAGGATACACTCACAACTTTTCTGCTCCATGCACTCCACAACAAAATGGTATAGTTGAAAGGAAGAATCGATCACTGCAAGAAATGGCTAGGACTATGATGCTCGAACATAACACACCTAAAACGTTTTGGGCTGAAGCTATAAACACTGCATGCTATGTGTTAAATAGAGTAACTGTTCACTCTTATTTGAAGAAAACACCATATGAAATAATACATACTAAGAAACCTTGAGTTGACTATTTTCATACCTTTGGATCCACATGCTATATCTTAAACACTAAAGAGGATAGAGATAAGTTTGATTCTAAATCACATAAAGCATTCTTTTTGGGATATTCTACCTCTAGCAAAGCATTTAGAGTCTACAACACTATTTCTAGAAAAGTTGAAGAATCTGTTCATATTTCTTTCCATGAAGAGCTAAAATCAGAAAATCCTGAAATAGTTGATCTCACTCATCAATTCGAAAACTTATCCATACCCAATGATAGTGAGATCAATACTACAAGCAATGACAAAGATGAAACACAACCTATACCTAGACTCATTAAGGATCATCCTCAAGAATGAATTATTGGGAATCCCAATGATAAAGTCAAAACTCGTTCTTCTTTTAAGGATGTTGCAAACATGGCCTTTGTTTCTATTATTGAACCTAAGAAGGTATCTGAAGCTCTTAAAGATGACTATTGGATAATAGCAATGCAAGAAGAATTAAATCAATTCACTAAAAATGATGTATGGGATCTAGTTCCTAAACCACAAGATAAAACCATCATTGGAACTAAATGGGTTTTTAGAAATAAGCTAAATGAGGCAGGGGAAGTAATAAGGAATAACGCTCGGTTAGTAGCACAAGGATATAATCAACAAGAAGGAATAGACTTTGATGAAATGTATGCACCAGTAGCAAGACTTGAAGCTATTAGAATGTTACTAGCTATTGCTGCACATAAAAACATCAAACTCTACCAAATGGATGTAAAAAGTCCATTTCTAAACGAAATCATTCAAGAAGAAGTGTATGTTGCCCAACCACCTGGTTTTGAAATACCGGAAAAAGGTGACTATGTTTATAAACTTAAGAAAGCACTTTATGGTTTAAAACAAGCACCTAGGAACTGGTATGAAAGGCTCAAGACATATCTTTTTGATAATGGTTTTTCTATTGGAAATTCAGATTCTACTTTATTTTTCAAAACATATACATCTGATTTTCTAGTTGTTCAAATATATGTTGATGATATTATTTTTGGAGATTCAAATGAATCATTGTGCACACAATTCAGTGACATTATGCAAAAAGAATTTGAAATGAGCCTCATGGGTGAACTAACTTTCTTTCTTGGTTTCCAAATTAAACAAACGCCTGCCTAGATTTTTATAAGCCAAGAAAAGTATACTAAAGAACTCTTAAAACGTTTTGGGATGGATCAGTGCAAACATGATACTACTCCTATGGCTACCTCTATTAAAATTGATAAAGATGAAAATGGGGAACCTATTGATGATTCCATATATAGAGCCATGATTGGTAGTTTGCTTTACTTAACCGCTTCTAGACCAGACATCATGTTTTCCGTTGGTCTTTGTGCTCGATTTCAATCACAACCCATGCACTCTCATTTTCAAGTAGTTAAACGGATTCTTCGATACTTAGCCGGCACCACATGTTTTGGCTTATGGTACCCAAAAGGACAATCCTTGGATTTTAAAGCTTATACTAATGTTGATTATGCTGGTAGTCGACTTGACCGCAAGAGCACTAGTGGTGGTTGTTTCTTGATAGGAAGAGCTTTAGTATCTTGGTTTAGCAAGAAACAAAACACGGTTGCTCTCTCTACAACTGAAGCTGAATATATGGCAGCCAGATCTTGTTGTGCTCAAGTGCTTTATATGAAACAAGTGTTAAACGATTATGGTTTTACTCTTTCATCTACGCCTATCTTTTGTGACAACACAAGCGCTATAAACTTAGCACACAATCCTATTTTACACAGCCGAGCTAAACATATTGAAATCTGTCATCATTTTTTAAGGGATCATATCTCTAAGAATCATGTTTCCCTTCATCATGTTGATACGGAAGATCAATTGGCTGATATTTTTACAAAACCGCTTCCACTAGACCAATTCAACAAAATAAGGAAGCAACTGCTTATCACTCCTTTAGAAGATGTTTTCTTTGATATTTGTGCTTCTTAAAAATGTTCTTATTTGCAATCATTTTTGGTTTTTAAATGGACATCTTTTTATTGGATTTGATGGGACATCTAATTAAGGGGGATTTTTTCTTATTTTTAACAGATATCTTTCTGAAATGACAAAGGGGGAGAAATAAAAATATATCTTAAAACTTAGTAATTGTGCAAAACTCAATCAATAAGTTTCATAAACTCTTGGCTTTACATTAAAAGTTGCTATATTCCCTAAAGAATTGGATTTCATGTTCTATAATTCATGGGGAATAATAAGCACACATTTTATAAACAAGAGAAGAAATTGCTACAAAGGTAATCTTCCGGTATGAAACTCACCTATCTTATATTTCCTTAATTTATATTTTAGAAATGTTTGTCATCTTCAAAAAGGGGGAGATTGTTGGATAAATGGACATCAGTAAATCCCTTTTGTTTTGATAATGACAAACATTTCATTCTAGTTGATCTAACGTGCTACTTGAGTGTTGCAAGAATAAGGTGGATGAAAAATATTATGGAAGATCTATATGCTAGGTTGTTTTAATTTCATGAATGTAATCAATTGTAAATCTTGTACAAATATATAATGTACAAGTACTTCGACATCATGTAAATCCAGCGTTAGATCTTTCCTAACTAATCACTACACTTAGACAGGTCATTCCCTTCAATAGTGTCACATATGCACACTCACATACACACTTAGTACTTTAATTGAAACAAGGTCAAACTCGGTCGACAAAATCCTCGACCGAGACACTCTCGGTCGACAAGCTTCTCGACTAAGAAAGACCCAGGTAGCCATTAGACACAGCTGACAAGGTAGTTGGCAGTTGGAAATGAACGTTGCAAACACTTGATCTAGAGAGCCTGTCGGTCGACAAAACTTCGACCGAGTAGTTATCTCGGTCGACAATTTCTCGACCGAGATGGACTCTGACAGCAACTGCAGAATTAATTAACTAGTCGTTGCTAATGCAACTAACTTATACCTAACGGCTAGTTAAGCACTTGGAAACCCCTAGAAAGTGTCTAGAACGTCCTTAAGCACTTGTAGGTCATTCCTATAAATAGGACATGCCTTAGGACACCTAAACTCACTTGATTCCATACTTGAGAAATCTTTGAGCATACACTTGCATTGAGCAACCTGTTTGTGAGCAATTGAGCATATTTACAATTGGCTACTTCTCTCTTGGCTCAAATTTTGTGTCCTATAGGCTAGTATCTCCTATCCACAACAATCTCAATTCCATATACATTGGTTAGGAGATCTACACGCTTGATATAGGCAAATCAAGCCTTGTGCCTCAAAGGATAAGTTGTAATTTCCATTTTCCTTTCTTGTTCACTTTCATTGCTTGTACTCTCCTTGCTACTCCTAGGTTGGAGGCTGCAAATTGGAGAGGGTTGTGATCTTCTTGGTGAAGAAGGAGACTTTGAACTACTTCAAGAAGGCTGGTGCAACGGGAGGTTACTTCTAAGAGGAAGGCTACTTCAAGGTGGAGCTTGGAGTTACTTCAAGAAGGCTACCTCGAGTTCGTGCATCTTCTTCAAAGTGAAGGTTGTTCAAAGGGGTGTAAGAAAGTATTGTATTTTGTGTAATTCCTTGTGAATGTAATAAAATTAATACTTTCAAAATCCCAGTTGGGTATGCAACCGGGTAGTGGACTGACTGCCTTAGTATTTGCTATGGTAGGAACCACTCTAAATCCCTTATCTCCTTCTTATTTTTTATTTGTGGTTGTTTGGGTTAAATAATTGTTAAATTAATTTTAAAACCCTATTCACCCCCCCTCTATTGGTTTTTCATTAAATACATGTTTCTTCATACAAAGGAATATGTTCTCTTATTGTGGATGGTGGGTACAACACGCCGGCCGCTTAGGTTGTAGCCGCCCAGATTTTTTTTATTTTGTTATTCTAATACCATGTGCTGATTCTAATTTTGTAATTTATATTTTGCTGCAACATATGTCTGCAATATAATAATATAATACCTGATTGAAAGGAGGTATGTATCCCACTTGTGAGAATGGGAATCCATTGTACGGGTATGGAAATGGAACTTGAGCACTTTGCATATTATTTCCATGCTCGAGAAAGACAATGTATTGAGAAAATTTAGTATGTAACTAATTCATTTAAAAAATTTCAAAATTAGCGTTATATACATTTCTTACATGTTGATGTGTGCATGGTTGCCATGGCCCTGATAATTGATATCCAGGAAAAAAAGTAGTACCATATGAATGTTGACCCTGTGCAAGTATACAATTATGTTTCAAAAATTATTTGTTTGACGAGAACACTACTACAGAACACACTTTTGGCGTCGGTTATTTAACCCCATTTAGCGACGGTTTTCAAGAAATGCCTATGTGGGCACCGCTAAAGTTCGAACACTTCGGCGTCGGTTTTTTAACCGACACCTATTTAATCTATAGGCGTCGGTTGTATATACAAAACCGACGCCAAAAGGTACACTTTTTGCGTCGGTTGTCAACTAAAAAACTGCCACAATATAAATTGTAGGTGTCGGTTATATATGTAATACTCCGACGCCAAAAGGGTTCACGCCATAAAAAAGGGCGCCATCTAGGACACTTTCTATGTCGGTTCTCGACTAAACAATCGATGCTATATATCCTATAGGCGTCGGTTTTATACGAATAAGGGACGCCATTTCCACCACAGCCGTGGCCACATTAGGCGTCGGTGTTTATGTAATAACTGACACTATAGGCCTTTGATGACAGTTTTTTATAAATAACCGACGCCTATACTTTAATTTTTTTTTTCTTATCAGTTTGCAGGCCTGCTGTGGCTGGTCAGCAGGATGAGAACCTGCAGTTCAGTTTTCTGAACTGTAGGTTTACGACATCCATTGATATCAGCCTACAAACAGGCCACAAACCTACAAAATCAACAAATATTTTTTCACACAAGTAGATACATTCAGACATCAATTCAATTCTCACATTCACACATGTAGAAACATTCAAATACATGTAGAAACATTCAGACATGTATAAACATTCAAAATTTTCATTTACAAAATATCATTCAGCATCGCTATCAGCATCCCAATTATATCTTACAATCGCCACTGCTTGTATGGCTTTTGTCAATTCTTCTCTTATATCATTTAATGCTTCCATCGTATATGGAGCATGTACATTTTTTAAGCGTTTACCTATAGTGTGGTCAGTTTTAAACACCTGCAAAGAGAATGATGTATATATAAGTAATAAGATTGATATATTTCATACTAACTAATGATACTATATATAATACCTCATGTATGGTAGAAATATCCAATGTGGCATGTCGGATAATCATCTGCATAAATCGCATCACATAGTATGTGCATGCCCAACCGTTGTCTTGTGTAGTGCACTATAAATTGAAATATACAAAATATTAAAAAATACAACTAAGCATAGTTCACATAAATAATATATACATTGGAGTCGGGAACTTACTTTTACGTTCTCCCAAATTATTGGCTGGTTCTTTCTCTTTGGGACATTTCCTCCAGCATTATTGAATGCATCTAAACCCCTACATGTTAATGTAACACAATAAATTGCATAATTAAATAGTAATGTAATAGCATATGTTAACGAATATAAAAATCAAATATTTCTCACCAGAATAATGGCATTCTCAATATGTGTCCAATTTTAGTGTTCAATGTACTTCCTGCAGGATCTAGATAATAAACAGTGAACGTCCTGGGGGAAATAACTAGTAACTCCCAATGTCTACCGCTAGAGGTAAAAAAATTAAAAATTAATAACTCAAAATGCACAATAAAAATGGAATTTGCTTAAGTCAAAATTATAAATAAAGTAAACTTACTTGACATTGAATGGAGCTATTATTATCGTCTTGTTTTGCTGACCGAAAATTGTAAAAGCATCTATACAATATTGTTGAACACTATCAGGGTCTTTAGCTACCATACTAATCAATGATGGAATCAAAAATCCCACATGATCAAATGCTAATTGTTTGCATTGATCTTCGACTAAGTAGCTGCAAAACATGTATTATGTATGCATTAATATATAAGAAACCAGATCACCAAATCTTACACAAGGTATATGGATGTATAAACAAGATCTCACGTTATCCATGTCTCTATCATTGATGTATTCAGCCAATCATACATAAACAACTCAATAATATCTTGTATAAATAAAGAGCTATCGTATGATTGACCTGCATAATCTGCATCTTAAGAAACAATTATAGGACAATGTATATTATGTGCACGTAGCCAACATGCCATTCCCCTACAAGCAGGACCTAATGAGTATTTTAGGTCAGTTGGAACCCAACTTGGTAATGCAGGAAGTGGAGGTGGAGGCCTAGGTGCTGCGGGTGTCTTCTTTTTAACATGTATATATAATTTCAGATCAGTTGACCTCATATATACACATTAACAATCTAAAATAATGTAAATTTATCTTACAATTTCAGTAGTGTAGACGACGTCTGCTTTGGTCCACAATATCACCCCGCCTTCTGCCTCAGCAAGTGTATCAATATCCGGGTGGGGATATGGCAATGCAGCTTCCCTCCAATCGGGTAATACACGTATCAGACTCACACGAACGTAGCCCTGCGGCATTGGAGTCTCGTGAAACATTGCCCCAGGAAGGGACGGGTAAGCATGTGCCTCTGCAACAACATAGTCTTGCATTCTTAAGCGGCATGGCTTCAATGCCTACAAATGTACGTAAAGAATATTATACATATATACATATCATCTTGAAAACATATCATCTTGAAAAGACTAAGTACAATGTCATAAACAAAACTTATAGGAGATGTGCTAGGCGATGGGTCTCTAGGATTACTCACAGTATGTACATCTGGAGAAGAGTGGGTCGTCATACGCTGATTGGAAGCCTGAGATGCCTGCCACCACACTATTTCTTCCTTGACCTTCTCAACAACTATATCATTGACCTTCTTGGCAACTATATCCTCGACTCTCTTATTCTCCTATAAATGGATAAAAGAAACATTAGCTTCTTATTATTAAATTCCCTTTTGCAGTAACATTCTAAAAAAAGAATTGGTTACCTCTTCTTGTGAAAGTCTCACTCTGGGTTTGCGCTGGGATGGCCCAAAGAATGCTTTGATGCCCACACCAGCGCCTACACCCCTAACACGTCCAGGATGCTCTGGGTTACCCAGAGCAACTGTCAATTCATCCCTTGTGCCCTGAGCGATGAACGTGCCTTGTTTCCTCTGCTCGTGCAGCTCCCGCTAATCACCAACAACAGAAATTGGTAAGTTAACACCACAAATAATCAATATTCAAACGATTGCTCTAAGAGGTGTATTTTACCATTTTTGCAGCCGCCTCAGTAGTTACGGGCTTCTTTATTTCACCCTTCTTGTTTTGCCTCCCAGCTATCCAGATATCATGGCGAGGCATGGGTGTGGCAGACTCCTGAGTAGCAACAGACTCCTGAGTAGCCGTAGACTCTACATGTAGTCTTTGGCGAATGCTTGCATAGCCCTTTGGACCCATAGTGTGGTCATGCACATTCAGTGCACGCCTTGCTTTTTGCGCGTCACTGAGGGCCTAGTCAGTATGCACATTAATGATTTGGTTAGTAGCACTAAATGTTAATCTTGAATAGGTGAATACAACGTATATTAATTAAATTGGGAGTGACGCCTAATACCTTGAATTCTTCAGATTTTCTTGAAGCAACAAAATTGTCCCAATCTTCTTTGTCCAAGAAGTTCCACTGTTCAAGGGCTGACTTCTTCTTCTTATCACCATCTTTTATGTATTCTCTATTCATATTTGTCCTATAGTTCCTAAGCATCTTTCCAGCGCGTTGCATCACGCTTTTACGATGCAACTTCTCATCCAATGCAAACAAATTCTGTAAAATAGAATTCTTATTAACTAGTATCCAAAAATAAAATTGCTAATAATAAAATTTGTAATATAGAAAATAGAATTGCAAATAATAATAACTCACGCATAAATCTTTCCATATCAAGTCTTTGTTCGCCTGAGGAACTTTATGCCAATTATCATACTTAACACCACAATGGCTTCGAGTGACACACCCAAGATAGTTTACAAAATCATTGCGGTTCACTCCAATTGCATTTCCTCCATTATCAAACTCAACAACCAATTTGGATCCACTGCCACTCAGCGCTATTAACTTCTTCAACAGAGTGATACCCCTTTTCTTGTTAAGTTTTTGGTGCTGCGCATCAAGTTGCTCCAGTTCTTCAGTGGGTACATGTGCATCATCAACCTAAAATTTGACAAAAATAAACACACTGAATTAGCCCAATATAGAAATATAGGATATATGACATAACTAGAAGATAATGAATTTTATAGAAATACAGGATATGTTTTTAGAACTTACATTGGTATCCTCGCCATGCTCGTCATGGACATCATGCTCATCATGGACTTCATGCTCATCATGGACATCATTCTCATCATGGTCAACCATCATGGATATCTACAATGAAGCCGGACTCCATACAAACAATATATAATTTAGTGATTGTTCATTCTAATTTATACCAATGTACAAGTAATATAAAGAACAATGATTAT
Organism: Alisma plantago-aquatica; assembly: GCA_963693085.1. Lineage (NCBI taxonomy): Eukaryota > Viridiplantae > Streptophyta > Magnoliopsida > Alismatales > Alismataceae > Alisma > Alisma plantago-aquatica. The sequence goes on from OY856413.1 coordinate 776,917,504, forward strand.
TCACTTTCTAGGCCAACAAACACATGTGATGTCATTCTTATATATAATAAATGTGTACCACCTATCCCATCCTTGAACACCTAATCTCACTAGTAAGTGTATAATGTGTATTGGGTTTTCAAGAATATTTCGGCAGCATTTCCCCGCTGTTCTCTAAGTACATATGTACTTAGAGAACAAATGGGGAAATGCTACAACAATTTTCTCGAAAACCCAATACACATTATACACTTACATCCTAAGTGAGATTAGGTGTTCAAGAACAGTCCCAAACCGGGGACTATCCAAGATTTACTCCTAATGAGTAAATCTTGGACGGGTTTCTAGGCCAACAAACACAATAATAGATATCTACAATGAAGTCAGACTCCATACAAACAATATATAATTTAGTGATTGTTCATTCTAATTTATACCAATGTACAAGTAATATAAAGAACAATGATTGTTCACTTTATAGGCCAACAAACACATGTGATGTCATTCTTATATATAATAAATGTGTACCACCTTTCCCATCCTTGAACACCTAATCTCACTAGTAAGTGTATAATGTGTATTGGGTTTTTAAGAAAATTTCGGCAGCATTTCCCCGTTGCTCTCTAAGTACATATGTACTTAGAGAACAAATGGGGAAATGCTACCGAAATTTTCTCGAAAACCCAATACACATTATACACTTACATCCTAAGTGCGATTAGGTGTTCAAGAACAGTCCCAAACTGGGGACTATCCAAGATTTACTCCTAATGAGTAAATCTTGGACGGGTTTCTAGGTCAACAAACACAATAATCACTACTACAGAAGTGGCCTTTGGCGTCGGTCGTTTAACCCCATTTGGCGTCGGTTTTCGACCGACGCCTATGTGGGCGCCGCTAAAGGTCGAACACTTCGGCGTCGGTTGTTTACCCGACGCCTATTTAAACTATCGTCGTCGGTCATTTAGTCGATAACCGACGCCAAAGGGGTTCGCGCCACATAAAACGGCGTCAGCTAGGGCCCTTTATGCGTCGGTTATTTACTAACGGACCGACGCCTATACTACTTATAGCGTCGGTCTTGTAGTAGATAACCGACGCATAAAGTGTCCTAAATGACGCCATTTTTTGTGGCGCGAACACTTTTGGCGTCGGTTATATACCAAAAGACCGACGCCTCTAATTTAAATAGGCGTCCGTTTGATACGTATATCTGACGCCATTTAGAGGACTGCTTTGGCCACATAAGGCGTCGGATATCTATAAATAACCGACGCTGTAGATCTTTGCTGACGGTTTTTATAAATAACCGACGCCTATTTTTTTTTTTCATATCAGTTTGCAGGCCTGCTGTGGCTGGTCAGTAGGATGAGAACCTGCAGTTCAGTAACTGAACTGCAGGTTTACGACATCCATTGATATCAGCCTACAAACAGGCCGCAAACCTGCAAAAGTCACAAGCAAAATTCTACACAAGTACATACATTCAGACATAAATTCAATTCTCACATTCACACATATAGAAACATTCAAATACATGTATTAACATTCAGAAATATTCATTTACATAGTATCATTCATTATCGCTATCAACATCCCAATTATATCTTACAGTTGCCACTGCTTGTATGGCTTTTGCCCATTCTTCTCTTACTTCATTTAATGCTTCCATCGTATATGGAGCATGTATATTTTTTAAGCATTTACCTATAGTGTTGTCAGTTTTAAACACCTGCAAAGAGAATGATGTATATATATAAGTAATAATATAAAAATAAGATAAGATTGATATATTGCATACTAACTAATGAGAGTATATATAATACCTCATGTATGGTATCGATGTCCAATGCGGCATATTTGATAATCATCTGCATAAATCGCATCACATAGTATGCGCATGCCCAACCATTGTCTTGTGTAGCACACTATTAATTGAAACATACAAAATAATACAACTAAGCACAATTCACATCAATAATATATATATTCGAGTCGGGAACTTACTTGTATGTTCTGCCAATTTATTGGCTGGTTCTTTTTCCTTGGGACCGTTCCTCCAGCCTTTTTGAATGCATCTAAACCCCTACATGTTAATATAACACAATAAATTGCATAAGTAAATAGTAATGTAATAAAAGATGTTAACGGATATAAAAATGAAATATTTCTCACCAGAATAATGGCATTCTCATTACGTGTCCAATTTTAGTGTTCAATGTACTCCCCGCAGGATCTAGATAATAAATAGTGAATGTCCCGGGGACAATAACTAGTAACTCCCAATGTCTACCGCTAGAAGTAAGAAGTTAACAATTAATAACTCAAAATGCAAAATAAAAATGGAATTTTCTTAAGTCCAAATTATAAATAAAGTAAACTTACTTGACATTGAATGGAGCTATTATTATCGTCTTCTTTTGCTGACCAAAAATTGTAAAAGCATATATACAGTATTGTTGAACATTATCAGGGTCTTTAGCTACCAAACTAATCAATGATGGAATCAAAAATCCCACATGATCAAATGCAAATTGTTTGCAATGATCTTCGACTAGGTAGCTGCAAAACATATAGGCGTATGCATTAATATATAAGAAACCAGATCACCGGATCTTACACAAGGTATATGGATGTATAAAAAAGATCTCACCTTATCCATGTCTCTATCATTGATGTATTCAGCCAATCATACATAAACAGCTCAATAATATCTTGTATAAATAAAGAGCTATCGTATGATTGACCTGCATAATCTGCATCTAAAGAAATAATTATAGGGCAATGTACATTATGTGCCCGTAGCCAACATGCCATTCCCCTACAAGCAGGACCTAACGGGTATGTTAGGTCAGTTGGAACCCAATCGGGTAATGCGGGAAGTGGAAGTGGAGGCCTAGGTGCTCCTGGTGTCTTCTTTTTAACCTGTACATATAATTTTAGATCAGTTGACATCATATATACACATTAACAGTCTAAATCAATGTAAATTTATCTTACAATTTCAGTCGTGTAGACGACATCTACTTTGGGCCACAATATCACCCCGCCTTCTGCCTCACCAAGTGTATCAATATCTGGGTGGGCATATGGCAACGCAACTTCCCTCCAATCGGGTAACACACGTAATGGGCCCACACGAACATAGCCCTGTCGCATTGGAGTCCCATGAAACCTTTCCCCAGGAAGGGACGGGTAAGCTTGCGCCTCTACAACAACGTAGTCTTGCATTCTTAAGCGGCATGGCTTCAATGCCTACAAATTTACGTAAAGAATATTATACATATATACATATCATCTTGAAAACATAACAACTTGAAAAGACTAACTACAATGCCATAAACAATACTTACAGCAGACGTGCTAGGCGATGGGTCTCCAGGATTACTCGCAGTATGTGCATCAGGAGAAGAGTGGGTCGCCATAGGCGTATTGGAAGCCTGAGATGCCTGCCACCGCAACAATTCTTCCTTGACCTTCTCAACAACTACATCGTTGATCTTCTTAGCAACTAAATCCTCAACTCTCTTATTCTCCTATACATGGATAAAAGAAACATTAGCTTCTTATTAATGATTTCCTTTTGCAGAAACATTCTAAAAAAAGAATAGGTTACCTCTTCTTGAGAAAGTCCTGCTCTGGGTTTGCGCTGGGATGGCCCAAAGAATGCTTTGATGCCAACACCAGCGCCGGCACCTCTAACACGTCCAGAATGCTCTGGGTTACCCAGAGCAACTGTCAATTCATCCCTTGTGCCCTGAGGGATGAACGTTCCTTGTTTCCTCTGCTCGTGCAGCTCCCGCTAATCACCATAAATAGAAATTGGTAAGTTAACACCACAAATAATCAATATTCAAACGATTTCTCTAAGAGTTGTATTTTACCATTTTTGCAGCCGCCTCAGCAGTTACAGGCTTCTTTATTTCACCCTTCTTGTTTTGCCTGCCAGCTATCCAGATATCACGGCGAGGCATGGGTGTGCAAGACTCCTGAGTAGGAGCAGACTCCTGAGTAGCCGCATACTCCGCCTGTAGTCTTTGGCGAACGCTTGCATAGCCTTTTGGACCCATAGTGTGGTCATGCACATTCAGTGCACGCCTTGCTTTTTGTGCGTCACTGAGGGCCTAGTTAGTATGCACATTAATGATTTGGTTAGTAGCACTAAATGCTAATCTTGAATAGGTGAATACAATGTATATTAATTAAATTAGGAGTGACGCCTAATACCTTGAATTCTTCAGATTTTCTTGAAACAACAAAATTGTCCCAATCTTCTTTGTCCAAGAAGTTCCATTGTTCAAGGGCTGACTTCTTCTTCTTATCACCCACTTTTATGTATTCTCTGTTCAGATTTGTCCTATAATTCCTAAGCATCTTTCCAGCGTGTTGCATCACATTTTTACGATGCAACTTCTCATCCAATGCAAACAGATTCTGTAAAATAGAAATATTATTAACTAGTATCCAAAATAGAATTGCAAATAATAGAATTTGTAATCTACAAAATAGAATTGCAAATAATAATAACTCACGCATAAATCCTTCCATATCAAGTCTTTTTTCCCTTGAGGAACTTTATGCCAATTGTCATACATAACACCACAATGGCTCCGAGTGGTACACCCAAGATAGTTCACAAAATTATTGCGGTTCACTCCAATTGGATTTCCTCCATTATCAAACTCCACCACCAATTTGGATCCACTACCACTTAGCGCTAATAACTTCTTCAACAGAGTGATGCCCCTTTTCTTGTTAAGTGTCTGGTGTTGCGCATCAAGTTGCTCCAGTGCTTCAGTGGGTACAGGTGCATCAACCTAAAATTTGACAAAAATAAAACACACTAACTTAGCCCAATATAGAAATATAGGATATATGACATAACTAGAAGATAATGAATTTTATAGAAATACAGGATATGTTTTTAGAACTTACATTAGTATCCTCGCCATGCTCGTCATGGACAGCATGCTCATCATGGACTTCATGCTCATCATGGACATCATGCTCATCATGGTCAGCCATCTGAAAATGTCATTAAAAAGGCAAACATTTAGCATTTCTATTAACTAGAAAAAGGCAAACATTTAGCATTTGTATTAACTAGAAAAAGGCAAACATTTATTAGGAAAAGATTAGGCAGCATTTCCCTAGTATATTATAAATGTGTACCACCTATCCCATCCTTGAACACCTAATCTCACTAGTAAGTGTATAATGTGTATTGGGTTTTCGAGAAAATTTCGGCAGCATTTCCCCGCTGTTCTCTAAGTACATATGTACTTAGAGAAAAAACGGGGAAATGCTACCAAAATTTTCTCGAAAACCCAATACACATTATACACTTACATCCTAAGTGAGATTAGGTGTTCAAGAACAGTCCCAAACCGGGGACTATCCAAGATTTACTCCTAATGAGTCAATCTTGGACGGGTTTCTAGGCCAACAATAATAGATATCTACAATGAAGTCGGATTCCATACAAACAGTATATAATTTAGTGATTGCTCATTCTAATTTATACCAATGTACAAGTAATATAAAAAACAATGATTGTTCACATTCTAGGCCAACAAACACATGTGATGTCATTCTTATATATAATAAATGTGTACCACCTATCCCATCCTTGAACACCTAATCTCACTAGTAAGTGTATAATGTGTATTGGGTTTTCGAGAAAATTTCGGCAGCATTTCCCCGCTGTTCTCTAAGTACATATGTACTTAGAGAACAAACGGGGAAATGCTACCAAAATTTTCTCGAAAACCCAATACACATTATACACTTACATCCTAAGTGAGATTAGGTGTTCAAGAACAGTCCCAAACCGGGGACTATCCAAGATTTACTCCTAATGAGTAAATCTTGGACGGGTTTCTAGGCCAACAAACACATTTGATGTCATTCTTATATATAATAATTGTCTATAAACTACAGGCAACATGGTTAATCCTAATCAACAGAGCATTATTAAATAATAAATCAAGAAATCAATAGTTTCAAACAAAAGGTCTAGGAATCTTTACTAGACATTATATGTATCCCTAATCATCATATTTAACATACTACATTATTATGAACATCCAGATCAGATTAAGATCATACTATGTTATAACCATTGGTTTAATAACCCTATTTCCGCATGTACATGTTTATCAACTTTAAAACCCTATAATTCATGAAATCATTCTAATTCAATTTAATATGTTGGGATCACATAATTATATAATGACATCAGAATATATAGAAGAATCAAGCAGAGCAGAGCAGAATATAAAGAATGTTGGGATCACAGAATATATATATGTTGCAAAAAAAAAAGCAGAGCAGCTAGCAGCAGCGGGAAGACCAACCTTGTCGGGAAGAAGGCAGAGGCTCCGGTGGCTCTGGCTGGAGAAGTAGCTAGCAGCGACGGCGGTGGAGGAGCATCAGGCGGCGCCTAATCGTGTACCAAACATGAAACATGCATAGAGTACATCACATTAAAATATAAGATGTATAACTAGAGCTTTCAGAAAATCAAGCAATTCACTCATTTGAGCTAATTTTAAAATCATTCTATTTAAGGACTCAAAACCTATAATGTTATAGTTAGTAACACTGAAACCTAATTCATCCTGGTGTTTTTTATATATAAGTTCATACCCCTTTTCATTTTGATTTAAATTTTCGTAATTAGATTAATAAACCATCAAAGCATTTGATTTTAAATATTTATCTTGACTTGGATTGGGTATGGTAACCAATATACTTAAAAATGTTGTACTCAGGATTTGATCCTAAAAATATATTGCAATAAGACATGTATGCTCGCGGGGAATGATTATTGCACAATGGGTTTGATTAAATCTAGAATAAAATCTTATATAATTGTTTGCTATAAAATCACACATAATGCACCACAAGGGTATCTTCATAGATGACCCACAATCTCGTGATATATTTCAATAAACTCAGGGTCACTCCGTATATGAATATCAATGGATTAGCATGACACTAACCCTGGTAATGAGGCATGACAAAGATGGGTAAAGTGTGGGATAGGAGATTTGAATCACTTGTGGAATTATTTTTGCCTCACCTTGCCAATATAAGGAGAGAATGAGCTCTCAATTTAATCTAGATTGGGCCTACAAATTTAGAACATTCACTAGAAAAATCCCAGTCATTTGCAATCCAAAAGTCCATCATAAGGCTCAAACAACAATGTATGCAATGGTAACTATAAACTGAATATAAATACATTATGAAGACCTAAAGGGAACCCATATACGTATATATGCTTGTGATTTATTACTTGTTCTAAGAATTGTTGAGAATAAAGCCCAAGGAGGTGTCTTTGATGCAGACAAATGTTACTTCCCCTAGTTGGCCTGAGCAGCGGCGTGGAGGAAGGAAGGAAGGAGGAAGAAAGCAGTACCTTGAGGGAATAGGAAGAATGCCTGGCCTAGAGAGAAGTGGCGTGGCCTGAGCAGAGACCTACCCCAGCGGCGAGGAGAGGAGAGCAACTGTGCGCGGCGAGGAGAGAAGCAGTGCGCGGCGGCGAGCAGGCGGCGGCGGTGCAGGCGAGCAGGCGGTGGCGAGCAGGCGACAGAGCAGGAGACTTCAGAGCGCAGCAGCAGGAGCAGGAGCGGCGGTGAGCAGGCGGCCGCGGTGGCGGCGACGCAGAGCTGGTGTCCAACGGCGGCAGGAGCGGCGGCAAGCAGGAGTGGTGGCGGAGAAGGGGGCGCCGGAGAAGGGGAGCTGAAGAAGAAATCGCCGGAGAAGGGGAGCTGAAGAAGAAATAGGGAAATCGCTCGCAATGAAACAGAAGAAAGGGGAAGAGTCGGGCGATCGAGGGTTATGAAGTTCCAAAATAGCGTCGGTTGTTTAAAACAACCGACGCATAAACATCTTTAGCGTCGGTTGTTTGAAAAAACCGACGTCCAATTGGACGATATTTTCATGAAATTGTTTGGCGGGAACCACCTTCAGCGTCGGTTATCCTTGAATAACCGACGCTGAAGGTGACACTTTTCGCGAAAATTTTCATCGCACATAGGCGTCGGTTTCTACCTAAATAACCGACGCTTCTAATGACACTATTTTTTTTGATCGAAATATGGATTTCGCGGGCGACTTTAAGCGTCGGTTTGTTATAAACAACCGACGCTGAAGACAAAGCGGTACCTGTTTCTGGCTGGTCTTCGAATATAGACGTCGGTTTTCGTAAACAACCGACGCCTAACATGTTAAGCGTCGGTTTTCCTTAATAACCGACGCCCAGAAAAGTGTCACTGAATGCTATTTCTGTAGTAGTGAATAGATATCTACAATGAAGTCGGACTCCATAAAAACAGTATAATAATCACTAGGATCATACAAGTAGCAATGTTGATTAAGTCTATGTGATTAACGATCAAGCAGTGTAATAAAATAGGATTTACCTCTATTTGGGCGAGACGGATGTAGGCGAGTAGGCAGGCAAGCAGGCAGGTGAGAAGGCGACGGGCAGGGAGACGGCAGGTAGCAGCAGATGATCAATTAATTCCTGAAATAATACATAAATAAATACAAATCAGTACATAAATAAACACAAATCAGTAAATAACTTAATTTAAAAAAAAATACACAGCAGCATTGTGCCTTGGCGCAGCCCAAGCATTGCCCAGGCATCCCAGAGGCCTAACTAGGCTGGGCACCTGGGTTTGGGACCCTAGGTGAATGCCTGGCCGCCTAGGCGCGCCTGGGTGCCTCCTGGGTAGGTCGGCAGGTACATGGGCAAGCGAGCAGGGTGAGGTCGAGGTGAGGTCGGGAGGTCGGCGGCGAGGTGAGGTCAAGCAAAGGACGGCCAGCGCAGGGCAGGCGCGGCGAGCTCCAGGACCGCCGATGCAAGGCAGGAAGGTAGCCACAGGGCGCGGCGACTAGGATCGGAGACGGCGGCACAGAAGGAGCAGGGAGCGGCGGCGGCGTACAAGCAGCAGCAACGGCGGGTGGGGTTGCAGTCAGGCGACAGCAGGAGCGGGGAGAAATTCTAGCAATGAAACAGAGAAGAAAGGGGAAGAGTCGGGTGATCGCGGGATATTATGTTCATAAAAGGCGTCGGTTGTATACAAAACCGACACCTAAATATATTCAGCGTCGGCTGCTAATAAACAACCGACGTCTAATTAGACAATCTTTACCCTAAATTAATTGGTGGGAACCATTATCAGTGTCGGTTATCCAAGGATAACCGACACCGAATGTGGACCTTTTCGCACAAAATTTCATTTTAAATAGGCGTCGGTGAATAGGTAAACAACCGCGCTGTCTGTGACCCAAATTTTTTTCGCTCAAAAATTGGATTTTGCGGGCGATTTTAGGCGTCGGTTGGTTATACTCAGTCGACGCTTAATAGAAAGAGGTACCCGTGTCTGGCTGGTCTTCGAATATAGACGTTGGTTTGCCTAAATAACCGACGCCTAATATTATAGGCGTCGGTTTTCCTAAATAACCGACGCCTAGGAAAGCGACACTGAACGATATTTCTGTAGTAGTGGAATCTTAAAAATGTTTATAAATAAAATGAAAGATGTAATGAATAGTATAAAAACCGATATTTAAAAATGTTTATAAATAGAATGAAAGATGTAACAAATAGTACAAAAACTTGTATTAGAGAAGCCAAAGGACTTAGTGCACTTAATGTATTTATCACTTCAATCATAGGTTTCTTATATTCTTCCATTTTGCTCTGCAGTACTTCGACAGTTTCCAATAAATGTGCAATGTTCTAATTTACACAATTTAAGTTATTATTTAACTAATACAATAAAATTTATCATAATAAGTTAATCACCTTGTATTTCTTATTGTCATTCAGTAAAATCACATTGGCTGCTTGTATAGAAGCTCCACGAGGACGTATCTTATCATGGCCACTACCAACTAATCGTTTCCGATTAGATTTCACGAGTTTAATGATTTAACAAATGGCTTCATCTTCTTGAAGTTCATTACATTGATTAGAATCATCACATGAAAATACACTTTGTTGGGACTTGTGGTGCTCCACAATTTATTCCTAATAAATTGTATATGAATTGATGACATAATCAAATTTAATTACGAAATAAAGAAATAATGTAGATTGCTCGCCACTATATCCTTGTCTTTGGTATAAGCAACTTTTAACAAATCCATTTTACTTGGAGCATGCCTGAATTCCTTTTCCTGTATTGAAAAATATTATTATTGCATACACACATAGACTTCAAAGTATTACACTTAGAGCACAAATCAGTATATATAACAATAATAAAAAAATTTGATGTTCTTACCAACTCATGACCTTTTCTTGCAAATGTTTTAGCCTCAATACAATGATTCATCTACTTCTTTGATCTATTAATCTTATTCTTCTCTGCAATTGCCTAATATGACATAGACAAAAGATAGAAAATAAATTTTAATTACATAGTAGAAACCTCAAAGAAATGTTTATAAGATTCCTACAATTTTATATTTAACAGCTGCAAATAAGTTGTAACCAATAATATAAAAATATTTTGTACACCACAAAAACATTTATGTCCATCAAAAACAAGATGGACACTTGTTGCTAGAGCGAAGGAGGGTGAATTTCTGGACTGTAGCATTTTAAAAAAATAGTTCTGATATTATTGTGATACCATGTACTGATATTAATCAAATAATAGTGATGCACATAAAATATGAATATTCATTTACCTATGTTTTGGGTTGTTTCCATTTTTCAACCAATCTTAAAAACTTCTCACGATCAATTCGAGAATCATTTGAAATTTCTTACAGCATTGCATCCATGTCATCTTGATACCTCAACCAATATTTGACTTTCAATTTTGCCCTCCAATCAGTTAGACTAGAACTTATATGCATCCATACCCTTTTCCAACCATTTGGATGATCATCCAAGTCAAAATAAGCCTGATTCATATGAAATGGTGCATAACTAAAAGTAAATATATATAACATGCCAGAGTGAAGTTATCATGAAAATGTGTTATTACCTTTACAATATCTCTTGTGTCATTGAATGATGATATTGGCATTTGTGGCCAATACTTATCAATGGGCCACAAAGATGATCTTCTAGCTAAAATCCCACACAATAGGCTTAATTGTTTTCCCACTTCTCCAATTTCAAAGCCATTGTCATCAAAAACTAAATGGTGCCTCTCACCAGGAGGTGGCTTAAGCTTTGAGATAATTGTAGGGCTTCTTCCACGCTTTTCAATTGACCGGAGTTCAATGTTTCCGCTTTGATCATTTTTTTATTCAACATCTATATTTATAGTTGGAGGTGAGGCTGCAGGAGTAATAGTTATATCATCTTCTTCAATTTCAGTTCTTTGTGCCAACCTTGCTGATTTCCTAGACATCTAATTATAATATACAATATAAAAATCATTCATGTTAATATTTACAAAGAAATATGATCAAAGTAGAAATAAGTAGAAATGGTTCGGAATAACATATAAAACAACAACACACATACTATAGAAAATCAATTGACACACCTTGATATGTTATTTTTATTTGCATGCACGTTAAGTAGATGACAAGGTATACACATTTCAGAAAGAGAGCAACCTAATGGCCATCCTTCAATAAATGCAACATAAGATACATTTATATATAGAATACGTTAATATTGTAAGATGTGTATGTCTTACTTCCAAATGTTCAAAGAACTGTAAAAACACATGCATTGCATAACATATAATGTTCTTGGGCATGCATAAAAACATCATATAATTCTCCAAACACAAGATAGATTTAAACAAGTGTACACCATAGAAAATTCTTTCATCCACATGTTCAAATGCGTACAAAATATTCGTGTAATGAAAAACAACATCAACTTTCAACTATCATGCATTATAATGTTCATAACTAAGTAGGATTGTGATGTTCAATAGTTGAACCCTCCATATCCATTCTTGTCCGGGATATATTTTCACTATCATCATGACTTGATTGATTGAATGGTTCCTCAACACAAAATTCTACAGTTTGAGGAAAATCAAACAATTCCCTTGGTGGGACCTTCAACACTACATGCCTATTTGTGTCCACTAGATCCTGAACATGGAAGCATTGTTGAGTCTGAGAAGAAAATATAAAAGGCTCAACTTTATGTTCTACTTTCAAGAAATTTAATAAAATGAATCCATAATCATCAACTCTAAAGCTAGTTGTAGTGCTCACATCAAACCATGTGCATCTGAATAATGTAATCTGAATATTTGGGCCATACTCTAGCTTGATGACCTCCTCTAGTTGACCATAATAAGTAGCATATGATGAAATTAGGTTTTGGTCCCTAGAGATGGAGTAGCTTGATGTCTCTGCAGATAGATAAACTCCACTATTTTGTGACTTATGACGAGAATCCAACATTTTTGATTGAAATTTGCAGCCATTAATGAAGTATCCATTGTAACTGTCTCCTTCACAAGAAGAACCTTGTGCAAGCAAACAAATCTCTTCCGTAATATCTTCTCCATCACTACTACAGAAATAGCATTCAGTGTCGCTTTTCTGGGCGTCGGTTATTAAGGAAAACCGATGCCTATAATATCAGGCGTCAGTTATTTAGGCAAACCGACATCTATATTCGAAGACCAGCCAGACACGGGTACCGCTTTGTATTCAGTGTCGGCTTACTATTACCAACTGACGCCTAAAAGCGCCCGCAAAATCCAATTTTCGAGCGAAAAAAATTTGGGCCACATACAGCGTCGGTTTTTTAACTATTCACCGACGCCTATTTAAAATGAAATTTTGCGCGAAAAGTTCCACTTTAGGTGTCGGTTATCCTTGGATAACCGATGCTGATAATAGTTCCCGCCAACTAATTTGGGGTCGGTTTTTTACTATCAACCGACGCTGAAGATAATAGGCATCGATTATCTTATATAACTGACGCCATGCCCAACTTAATAGAGGCCCGATCACCCGACTCTTCCCCCTTTCTTCCTATTTCATCGATTCTGTGCGCTAGCTCGTCGCCACTCTCCCAAAATCACCACATGCTGCTTCTCGCTCGCCGTCGACGATCCGTGCTGCTGCTCTGCGTCGCCGTCACCGCCCTCCGTCTTCCTCCTTGTGCCTCCGCCGCCCTCTCCTTCCTCCCTGCTCCTTGTGCCGCCGCCGCTTCCTCCCTGCCTGGGCACCGCCGCCGGTTGTCTTCTTCCTTGGCTCAGGCCGCCGCCGCTGTCTTCTTCCTGGAGCTCGCCGTGCCTGCCCTGCGCCGCTGTCTTCTTCCTTGCCTCCAGCCTTGTTCTCAAGAAGGTACCTGCCAACCTACCCAGGCGGCACCCAGGCACCTAGGCGGCCATGCGTTCACCTAGGGTTTGCCCATGCGCCCAGCCTAGTTAGGCCTCTGGGATGCATGGGCGATGCTTGGGCTACGCCAAGGCACAATGCTGCTGTGTATTTTTTTTAAAATTAAGTTATTTATTGATTTGTGTTTATTTATGTATTGATTTGTATTTATTTATGTATTGTTTCAGGAATTAATTGATCATCTGTTGCTGCCCGCCGTCTCCCTGACTGTCGCCTTCTCACCTGCCTGCTTGCCTGCCTACTCGCCTACCCTCCGTCTCCCCCAAAACAGAGGTAAATCCTATTTTATTACACTCCTTGATCTTTAATCACATAGACTTAATCAACATTGCTACTTTTATGATCCTAGTGATTATTATATTGTTTGTATGATCCCAGAAAGTGAAAAATCATTGTTCTTTATATTACTTGTACATTGGTATAAATTAGAAGAACAATCACTAAATTATATATTGTTTGTATGGAGTCTGGCTTCGTTGTAGATATCTATTATTGTGTTTGTTGGCCTAGAAACCCGTCCAAGATTGACTCATTAGGAGTAAATCTTGGATAGTCCCCAGTTTGGGACTGTTTTTGAACACCTAATCTCACTTAGGATGTAAGTGTATAATGTGTATTGGGTTTTCGAGAAAATTTCGGTAGCATTTCCCCGTTTGTTCTCTAAGTACACAGCGGGGAAATGCTGCCGATATTTTCTTGAAAACCCAATACACATTATACACTTACTAGTGAGATTAGGTGTTCAAGGATGGGATAGGTGGTACACATTTATTATATATAAGAATGACATCAAATGTGTTTGTTGGCCTAGAAACCCGTCCAAGATTGACTCATTAGGAGTAAATCTTGGATAGTCCCCGGTTTGGGACTGTTCTTGAACACCTAATCTCACTTAGGATGTAAGTGTATAATGTGTATTGGGTTTTCGAGAAAATATCGGTAGCATTTCCCCATTTGTTCTCTAAGTACATATGTACTTAGAGAACAATGGGGAAATGCTGCCGAAATTTTCTTGAAAACCCAATACACATTATACACTTACTAGTGAGATTAGGTGTTCAAGGATGGGATAGGTGGTACACATTTATTATATATAAGAATGACATCAAATGTGTTTGTTGGCCTAGAAACTCGTCCATGATTGACTCATTAGGAGTAAATCTTGGATAGTCCCCAGTTTGGGACTGTTCTTGAACACCTAATCTGACTTAGGATGTAAGCGTATAATGTGTATTGGGTTATCGAGAAAATTTTGGTAGCATTTCCCCGTTTGTTCTCTAAGTACATATGTACTAAGAGAACAGCGGGGAAATGTTGTCGAAATTTTCTTGAAAACCCAATACACATTATACACTTACTAGTGAGATTAGGTGTACAAGGATGGGATAGGTGGTAAACATTTATTATATATAAGAATGACATCACATTATACACTTAGGATGTAAGTGTATACCCTAATCGTTTCCTAATATATACTTGTTTCCTTATATATACTTGTTTTCTCTTTGATCATAGAATGGATAGATCATGGATGTCCATTCGTAATTGTTGCACCCCAGAGTTTATATCTAGTCTTGATCAGTTTATTAGATTTGTCGAGGAACATAGGAAAAAACCTACATATAGGTTCTACTGTCCATGTAGGCATTGCGGTAACAACTTGAAAGTTAACACTGGTGAGGAAATCAAAAGTCATGTCATGTGCAACGGGATTGTACAAGGCTATACAGAATGGCACTGGCATGGAGAGATTTCAAAATCAAAACCAGTAGATGTTGATAGCAGTGCTTGGGTAGAAGAAGAAATTGCCTCCGATGACGTAAATGTGAACGAACCAGTTCCAACGGACATCGTTGATGCAATGCTGGATAGTTGTAGGGTAGAGCACACCGATCCGCCTCCTATCTTTAGAAACATTGTGCATGATGCTGAGATACTGTTATACACAGGATGTGCTAAGTTTACGAAGCTTAGCACTGTGTTGAGATTGTATAAGTTGAAAGCTAACAATAGATGGAGCGACAAAAGCTTCACTTCATTGTTGACTTTGTTGAAAGAAATGCTTCCTGAAGGAAACGAGCTGCCAATCTCAACATACCAGGTAAAGAAAATATTGTGCCCAATGGAAATGGAGGCCAAGAAGATACATGCATGCCCGAATGATTGTGTATTATTTCAAAAGGACTATGTAGATTTGAAAGATTGTCCAAAATGTGGTGCGTCACGGTATAAATTGACGACTTCAGGGGAGTCCAAAACTGGTTCTCCTGCCAAGGTGTTGTGGTATCTACCTATAATATCACGGTTTCAACGCTTGTTTGCAAATCCGAAAGATGCGAAGAATTTGAGGTGGCATGCAGATGTTAAGAAAAATAATGATGGGATCCTACGATATGCGTCTGATTCCCCACAGTGGAAGAAGATTGATCTATTGTACCCAAAATTTGGTGAAGAAGATAGGAATCTAAGACTTGGGCTTTGTAAAGATGGGATGAATCCGTACGGGACATTGAGCAACCAACATAGCACTTGGCGAGTCATGCTTGTTATATACAATCTTCCTCCCTGGATGTGTATGAAAAATAAGTATGTTATGTTGTCATTGTTGATCTCGGGCCCTAAATAACCCGGAAATGATATCAATGTTTATCTTGAACCTTTGATTGATGACTTAAAGAAACTTTGGGCTGAAGGTGTGATGACCTATGATGCTTCAGCAAGAGAGACATTTCGTTTGCACGCTATGTTGTTTTGCACTATTAATGACTTTCCAGCATATGGGAATTTGTCTGGATATAGTGTCAAAGGAGTTAAAGCGTGTCCTATATGTGAAGAAAACACTGATTCAATAAGACTAAAACATGGAGGCAAGACTATATATCTTGGTCATCGAAGGTTTCTTTCAAAATTCCATCTGTATCGTAGGAAGCGCAAAGCATTCAATGGATGGAATGATGAACGGAGTGCACCTAAACCTATACCAGGGGATTTTGTTTATGAAAGAGTAAAAGACATTGTCAATGAATTTGGTAAGAAATCACAATGTAGTATGGCCACACGGAGTGACAATTCTTCATTCAAGAAGAAGTCAATATTTTGGGATCTTCCTTATTGGAGTTCTTTGACAGTCAGGCATTGTATCGATGTAATGCACGTTGAGAAAAATGTCTGTGATAGCATCATTGGTACTCTGTTAAATATACCAGGTAAGACTAAAGATGGGATAAAATCCAGACTGGACCTACGTGAAATGGGAATAAGGTTAGAATTAACAGAATTACGTGAAATGGGTAATAAAAGAACATACTTACCTCCCGCTTGTTACATGTTGTCTAGAAAGGAGAAGAAAACTTTTTGTGAATGATTGGTAAATGTTAAGGTGCCACATGGTTTCTCATCAAACATCCGTAGATTGGTATCAATGAAAGATCTGAAGTTGATAGGTCTTAAATCTCATGATTATCACACTCTAATGCAACAAATATTGCCCGTGGCAATTCAATATATATTTCCAAAGCATGTAAGGTTTGCAATTACCAGACATTGTTTCTTTTTCAACAGTCTATGCAGCAAAGTTATTGACCCTGATACTCTCGATAATTTGCAAAGAGAAGTGGTTGTTACCCTATGTCAGCTTGAGATGTATTTCCCTCCTTCATTCTTTGATATCATGGTACATCTTGTTGTCCACTTGACTAGGGAAGTGAAAATGTTGGGACCAATTTTCTTGCATTGGATGTATCCCTTTGAACGATACATGAGCGTTTTTAAAGGTGATGTTCGAAACCGTTATCGGCCTGAAGGGAGTATTATTGAAGGTTATGTGGCTAGAGAGGTTATGGATTTTTGCAATGACTTTCTCAGTGGTAATGACACTCCTGATAATGACAAGAATATTGAGGAGGGGAAAGGAATTTTGGGATCACGAGTGAAAGTAATCAGCCGTGAGCAGTTGGAACAAGCTCACTTGTATATTTTACACAATATGGACGAAGTGAGTGTTTATATCGAGGAACATACCAATTTCATAAAGAGACAACATCCTCGAGCAAGTTCAATGTGGCTTGCTAGAGAGCATAATAAGACTTTTACTAAGTGGTTTGAAGTCTTACATCAACTATCTCAAACACCAAATGATATTACAGAAACTATCAAATGCCTCGCCTTTAAACCAAAACCGAATGTTATGTCTTATGAAGGGTTTGACATTAATGGATTCACATATTACACAAAGCGCCAAGATGATAAGAGTGTCGTCCAAAATAGTGGGGTCACTCTTCAAGCGTCGACTATGTACTTTGCAAGTGCAAAGGATAAGAGTCCACGTGAAGCTAAAATGTCATATTACTGTGTCATTGAAGACATTTGGGAGTTTGACTACATAGATTTCAAAATTCCGCTCTTTAAATGTAATTGGGTTGATAACACCAAAGGAGTTATAGTGGATGAATCGGGTTTCACTTTGGTGAACTTTGAAAAGATTGGCGAGAAGGGTGAACAATTCATATTGGCATCACAGGCGAAACAAATATTCTATATCGATGATCCTGCAAATGATAAATGATCGGTTGTTCTTCATGGTAAAAGACAGTTCATTGAAGATCCTATAGATGAAGAAGAGTACTATGATAAGTATGATGACTCCAGTCCATTCTCAGTTGGGTTGCCAACTCCACAAAATATTGAAGCTAATGATGACTTATATGTGCGCGGAGATCATAATGAAGGATTGTTAATTGATAAAAGATCACAATTTTAGAGACATGTATGTTTATACAAATGCTAAATGTTTGCCTTTTTCTAGTTAATACAAATGCTAAATGTTTGCCTTTTTAATGACATTTTCAGATGGCTGACCATGATGAGCATGATGTCCATGATGAGCATGAAGTCCATGATGAGCATGTTGTCCATTACGAGCATGGAGAGGATACCAATGTAAGTTCTAAAAACATATCCTGTATTTCTATAAAATTCATTATCTTCTAGTTATGTCATATATCCTATATTTCTATATTGGGCTAATTCAGTGTGTTTATATTTGTCAAATTTTAGGTTGATGATACACATGTACCCACTGAAGCACTGGAGCAACTTGATGCGCAACAACAAACACTTAACAAGAAAAGGGGCATCACTCTGTTGAAGAAGTTAATAGTGCCAAGTGGCAGTGGATCCAAATTGGTTGTGGAGTTTGATAATGGAGGAAATGCAATTGGAGTGAACCGCAATAATTTTGTAAACTATCTTGGGTGTACCAATCGGAGCCATTGTGGTGTTAAGTATGATAATTGGCATAAAGTTCCTCAGGGGAAAAAAGACTTGATATGGAAGGATTTATGCGTGAGTTATTATTATTTGCAATTCTATTTTGTAGATTACAAATTCTATTATTTGCAATTCTATTTTGGATACTAGTTAATAACATTTCTATTTTACAGAATCTATTTGCATTGGATGAGAAGTTGCATCGTAAAAGTGTGATGCAACGCGCTGGAAAGATGCTTAGGAATTATAGGACAAATCTGAACAGAGAATACATAAAAGAGGGTGATAAGAAGAAGAAGTCATCCCTTGAACAATGGAACTTCTTAGACAAAGAAGATTGGGACAATTTTGTTGCTTCAAGAAAATCTGAAGAATTCAAGGTATTAGGCGTCACTCCCAATTTAATTAATATACATTGTATTCACCTATTCATTAATGTGCTACTAACCAAATCATTAATGTGCATACTAACTAGGCCCTCAGTTACGCACAAAAAGCAAGGTGTGCACTGAATGTGCATGACCACACTATGGGTCCAAAAGGCTATGCAAGCGTTCGCCAAAGACTACAGGCGGAGTCTGCGGCTACTCAGGAGTCTGCTCCTACTCAAGAGTCTGCCACACCCATGCCTCGCCATGATATCTGGATAGCTGGGAGGCAAAACAAGAAGGGTGAAATAAAGAAGCCCATAACTGCTGAGGCGGCTGTGAAAATGGGAAAATACAACTCTTAGAGCAATCTTTTGAATATTGATTATTTGTGGTGTTAACTTACCAATTTTTGTTGATGGTGATTAGCGGGAGCTGCACGAGCAGAGGAAACAAGGCATGTTCATCCCTCAGGGCACAAGGGATGAATTGATAGTTGCTCTGGGTAACCCAGAGCATCCTGGATGTGTTAGGGGTGCAGGCGCTGGTGTTTGCATCAAAGCATTCTTTGGGCCATCCCAGCACAAACCCAAAGCAGGACTTTCTCAAGAAGAGGTAACCTATTCTTTTTTTAGAATGTTACTGCAAAAGGAAATTCAATAATAAGAAGCTAATGTTTCTTTTATCCATGTATAGGAGAATAAGAGAGTCAAGGATATAGTTGCTAAGAAGGTCAACGATGTAGTAGCTGAGAAGGTCAAGGAAGAATTGTTGCGGTGGCAGGCATCTCAGGCTTCCAATCAGCCTATGGCGACCCACTCTTCTCCTGATGCACAGACTGCGAGTAATCCTGGAGACCCATCGCCTAACACGTCTGTTGTAAGTATTATTTATGACATTGTAGCTCGTCTTTTCAAGATGATATGTATATATGTATAACATTCTTTACGTAAATTTGTAGGCAGCGAAGCCATGCCGCTTAAGAATGCAAGACTATGTTGTTGCAGAGGCGCAGGCTTACCAGTCCCTTCCTGGGGAAATGTTTCATGGGACTCCAATGTCGCAGGGCTACATTCGTGTGAGCTTGATATGTGTATTACCAGATTGGAGGGAAGTTGTGTTGCCATATGCCCACCCAGATATTGATACACTTGGTGAGACAGAAGGCAGGATCATATTGTGGCCCAAAGTAGATGTCGTCTACACTACTGAAATTGTAAGATAAATTTACATTGATTTAGACTGTTAATGTGTATATATGAGGTCAACTGATCTGAAATTATATATACAGGTTAAAAAGAAGACACCAGGAGCACCTAGGCCTCCACCTCCACTTCCCGCATTACCAAGTTGGGTTCCAACTGACCTAACATACCCGTTAGGTCCTGCTTGTAGGGGAATGGCATGTTGGCTACGGGCACATAATATACATTTCCCTATAATTGTTTCTTTAGATGCAGATTGTGAACGTCAATCATACGATAGATCTTTATTTATACAAGATATTATTGAGCTGTTTATGTATGCTTGGCTGAATACATCAATGATAGAGACATGGATAAGATGAGATCTTGTTTATACATCCATATACCTTGTGTAAGATCCGGTGATCTGGTTTCTTATATATTAATGCATATGTAATACATGTTTTGTAGCTACTTAGTCGAAGATCAATGCAAACAATTTGCATTTGATCATGTGGGATTTTTTATTCCATCATTGATTAGTATGGTAGCTAAAGACCATGATAGTGTTCAATAATACTGTATAGATGCTTTTGCAATTTTTGGTCAGCAAAAGAAGACGATAATAATAGCTCCATTCAATGTCAAGTAAGTTTACTTTATTTATAATTTGGACTTAAGAAAATTCCATTTTTATTGTGCATTTTGAGTTATTAATTGTTAACTTTTTACCTCTAGTGGTAGACATTGGGAGTTACTAGTTATTGTCCCCGGGACGTTCACTTTTTATTATCTAGATCCCGCAGGAAGTACATTAAACACTAAAATTGGACACGAAATGAGAATGCCATTATTCTGGTGAGAAATATTTCATTTTTGTATCTGTTAACATCTGTTATTACATTACTATTTACTTATGCAATTTACTATGTTATATTAACATGTAGGGGTTTATATGCATTCAAAAAGGTTGGAGGAACTGTCCCAAGGAAAAAGAACCAGCCAATAAATTGGCAGAACGTACAAGTAAGTTCCCGACTCCAATGTATATATTATTGAAGTGAATTGTGCTTAGTTGTATTATTTTGTATGTTTCAATTTATAGTGCGCTACACAAGACAATGGCTGGGCATGCGCATACTATGTGATGCGATTTATGCAGATGATTATCAAACATGCCGCATTGGACATCGATACCATACATGAGGTATTATATATAGTCTCATTTGTTAGTATGAAATATATCAATCTTATTTTTATATTATTACTTATATATATACATCATTCTCTTTGCAGGTGTTTAAAACTGACCACACTATAGGTAAACGCTTAAAAAATGTACATGCTCCATATACGATGGAAGCATTAAATGAAATAAGAGAAGAATGGGAAAAAGCCATACAAGTAGTGGCAATTGTAAGATATAATTGGGATGTTGATAGCGATACTGAATGATACTTTGTAAATGAATATTTCTGAATGTTAATACATGTATTTGAATGTTTCTATATGTGTGAATGTGAGAATTGAATTGATGTTTGAATGTATCTACTTGTGTGAAATTTTTTTTGTTAATTTTGCAGGTTTGTGGCCTGTTTGTAGGTTGATATCAATGGATGTCGTAAACCTGCAGTTCAGAAAACTGAACTGCAGGTTCTCATCCTGCAGACCAGCCACAACAGGCCTGCAAACTGATATGAAAAAAAAAATAGATATAGGCTTCGGTTATTTACAGAAAACCGTCAGCAAAGACCTAAAGCGTCAATTTTTTGAACAAAACCGACGCCTAATGTGGCCACGGCCGTAATGGAAATGGTGTCGGTTGTTAGTGTAACACTGACGCCTATAATACATATAGCGTCGGTTGTTTAGTTGATCAGTGATGCCACATGTGTCGCGCCACAGAAAACAACATCATCTAGGACACTTTCTGCGTCGGTTACCAATTAAACACCGACGCTATATTCCATATAGGCGTCGGTCTTTTAGTAGATAACCGACGCAGAATGTGTCCTAGATGACGCCGTTTTCTGTGGCGCGAACCCTTTTGGCGTCAGTTTGCTATAAACAACCGACGCCTATACGTTAAATAGGCGTCGGTTAAAAAATCGACGCCGAAGTGTTCGACCTTTAGCGGCACCCACATAGGCGTCGCTCGGAAACCGACACCAAAGGGGGTTAAACAACCGACGCTAAAAGGCATTTCTGTAGTAGTGCATTGTTTCTTACATAAAAAATCTATGTTTGAATGGAATTAGTTTCTTTTTCAAATTCTATTAGCATTACTAGAAGATTAAATAACATGAAATCTAGTTGCTCACATGATTTTTAAACCAAGAAGGAAATCACGATGATGCCTTAATTCGACATTACGAAGAGTCATCCTTGGATGTTTTAGTTGTATATCATCTAGGTGTTTCCTATAATTTTAAAACAAAAGTAATGTTATGTTATATAAAAAAGAAAACATACTTCTCAAAAATAAAATATAATGGTTACCTTCTATAAGAGTTGATACTCCTTGTGTTGAAAAAAACATAGCGATGTGCTTGCTCTAGTGTCACCTGATCAAATTTATTTCTTACTTCTACTCCAATAGATGCATCATCATGGTGATGTGACGAAAGATCCCATCTTGTATCTGTCCCTTTCAGATATCTTGAGAAAAATGTCATACATTCATCAACCCAGTAACCCTCAGCAATAGATCCTTCAGGACGTGCCTTGTTACGAACATATCCTTTTAATGTTTTTAAATATCTCTCAATAGGATACATCCATCGATAATGAACTGGACCTGCAATCTTGGCCTCTGTGACTAAATGGATAGTCAAGTGCACCATGATAGTGAAAAATGAGGGTGGGAAGATGCGCTCCAATTGGCAAAGTGTAATCGCAATATCTTTCTCACAAATTCCTCCAAATCAATTACCTTATTGCAAATGTGATTGTAGTAGGTACATATTCTAGAAATTGGCCCACAAACTTCTGGAGAAGATGACTTCCTTAATGCAACAACCAATAACCTTTGTATCAACACATGGTAGTCATGACTTTTTAAGGGCAACACTTTCCGCTCAAGCACGTTAATTCAGTTAGAGATATTTGACGAATAACCATCTGGAACTTTCATTGAACTCAATACTGATAGAAATATATCTTTCTCTGTTGTGATCATTGTGTAATAAGTAGGTGGCACAAAATATTTTCCACTCTCAAGTTCGATTGCCCACAAGTCTTTCTGGTTCCCTAATTCGAATAAGTCCAAGCGAGATCGCACATTATCCTTGGACTAACCTTCAACACCAAGAAGTGTTCCTAATATATTCTCACAAACATTTTTCTCGATGTGCATGGTATCAAAATAGGTCTTATCAATAGGTGATTCCAGTATGCCAGGCGAAAAAATATACTAATCTTCTTCCATGGATTTGGTAGAGGAATTTTGTCTTCCATTTTAGAAATCCTCCTTCTTTTCCCAATTTCTAAATCTCTCAATTCCTTCCCGAATGTCACATTATCATATCCTTGAAACTCATTCTAAGTATCCTCACCAAAAAGAGACTTTGGCGCATGTCTATATTTAGTCTTTCCATTAAAGTTCTTCTTATCTCGTCGATAAGGAGGATTTTCAGTAAGGAAACATCGATGGTCCAGATAGCAATCTTTTTTTCCATGTTTAAGCCTATACCATCCAGTATCTCTATGACAACAAGGGCAAGCAAACTGTCCTCTTGTGCTATGACCAGAAAGGTTGGCATACGTAGGAAAGTCACTTATGGTCCACAAAATAGCAGCTCTCAATGTGAAATTTTTCTTGGAAGATGCATCATAAGTAGTAAATCCTGTTGTCTATAACTCTTGAAGTTCATCAATTAAAGGTTCAAGATAAATGCCAATATCATTTCTAGGTTCTTTTGGACCAGGAATCAACAAAGACATGATGAAGTTTGGTTGCTTCATGCACAACCACGTGGGCCAGTTGTATGGGATCAACACAATAGGCCAAGTACTATGAGAAATATGTAGGGTGTCAAAGGGATTGAAACCATCACTTGCTAGCCCCAGACGGACATTACGTGGCTCACTGCCAAATTCTGGAAACTTAGCATCCAATGCTTTCCATGCAGCAAAATCTGTAGGATGTCACAACTTTCCATCTGTCACCCATTGCTTGTGATGCCATTGCATATCCTCTGCCATAGTTGGACACATGAAAAGCCTTTGCTACCTAGTAGTCAAAGGAAAATGAAAGAATTTATTTGCAGAGATCTTTGATGGTTTCTTTTGGGAGAGTGTTTCTGTTTTCCATCTAGATGTCCCACACCAAGTGCACAATTCAAGTGTTGCATGATCTTTAAAATAAATCATGCAATCATTTGGGCATGCATCAATCTTCACATATTCAATACCTAAGTCTCTTAACAATTTTTTGGCATCATAAAAACTATTAGGAAATGATTATGCCCCACTAGGAAGAGCCTCTTTTGTTAGTCTCAATTGTGATGCAAAAGACGTATTGGTCCATTGAGATTCAACTTTGAGATTCAACATTTTTACTAGATAAGATAGTTTGGAATGGCTCGTACAACCATGGTATAAAGGTTCCCTAGCTTTATCTAGAAGTTTATAAAAATTTTCAACATCAAGATTGACTGGAATATCTACATCAATATCATCTACTGGAGATGTCTCAGGATTCTGCACACCAAATACATCATGCAACAAGCCTCCGATGTTGTCTCCATCAACATTGTCACCAAGAAGAGTAGTTGTGGATGAAGATTGTCTTTCTCTTCCAGGAATTTCTCCATGGTCAGTCCATATGTAATAATTAGGTGTGAACCCTTTGATCATTACATGTTCAAAAACCTCCTCCTTAGACTTGAAATATCTATTGCCACAAACTTTACATGGGCACAATAATTCACCACTCCTCACATGGATTTGGTTGAGGAGATTGTGATCAATGAAGGCAGACAAACCATCTTGAAATTCCTTACTATGGATATGATTTTTGATATACATCCAACTTCTATCTGCTATGTAATCCATCTACACAAGTGAAATATGGATAAGTCAAACCTCTAAGTCTTATATATTTGACTAAAAGTAAACATATTAGTTTATAATAGAACAATGATAGTAATATGTATTCATATGTGCCACCTATCCCATTCTTGAACAATAAATCTCACTAGTAAGTGTATAATGTGTGTTTCGTTTTTATAGAAATTTCGGCAACATTTCCCCTTAGTTCTCTAAGTACACTGACATAGATGGGAAAATAACCCACCTAAGTATGTACCCAGAGAACAACTGAGGAAATGACTACCAAAATATCTTTAAAACCAGACACAATATTATACACTCACGTCCTAAGTGAGATTAAGTGTTTGAGAACAGTCCCAAATTGGGGACTATCCAATATTTACTGCTAAAGAGTAAATTTTGGATGGGTTTATAAGTAAAAAAATATATGTCTAAATATTTAATATTGTGTTTTATTAAAATATGTTTGAAGTGTTGAAATAAAATTAAGTTTTGACTCATGGAGTATTTAAAACAAATAATAAAATCATTATATATTAATATACTGATAGTATGCAATTTATGTCATGTAAAATCACTCAACAAATTCATGACAAGTTTGACTTGGATTTGACTAGCACCATTATGTTTCTAAAGTTTCCAAACAGGATGTGCGATTTTTCATTCTTGTTTTACAAAGGTGGAAAAATATAACAAAAGTGGGCACATCGTTAAATGTGTTTAATCATTGATAAGTGGGAGAGGAAAGGCAAGAGAGTAGTAAAATACATCCTAACCATTAAAAATTGATCCAAATATTTTTTTGTACACAAATAATTGATAAAATTTGAAAATTCTGAAAATCCTTGCATAAACAAATGATGTTTGCAATTATAGTAGCAACTTGTCATGAACACATTTTTTAATTAAAATTTCTAATCTATTAGAGAAAAGTACTAAATAAACATGATGGAATAAAATGTTAATTTTGAGCACAATGAAGTTTTATAATTTTTGTCTCAAGTTTTACTTTCTATTAAATTGATATAACATAAGAAGAATAGAAAAGATAGACATCAAAAATTTAAAAAAACAAATATCAACAAAATTTCGGTAAAGATAAAACATATAAATTTTAGTTAAGAAGTAATTTGTCAAAGTCACTTTTATAAATAAAAAAGGAACTTGATGCTAGTATTTAGACATTTTTGAGATTCTAACTAGTATTACAAATGCAAAAATATTTATGTCCAAGTTCATCATAACTTTTCCATGCTTATAATTCCAATGTAATGAGTGAAAAAATACCTAATTTTTTCTTTATGTTCTATTACGTCCAAAATTAAAAGTATAATTTGAACAAGAAA
Source organism: Alisma plantago-aquatica (assembly GCA_963693085.1). Lineage (NCBI taxonomy): Eukaryota > Viridiplantae > Streptophyta > Magnoliopsida > Alismatales > Alismataceae > Alisma > Alisma plantago-aquatica. The sequence continues at coordinate 776,944,057 of OY856413.1, forward strand.
TGTTGAAGGATGGCCACCTTTAGTTTCATCTTTCTTATGTAAAGGGTGGAACAATAAAGATTTAATCTTAGCATGACATAAGTATGGTATATATGTTCATTTAGTAATGTAACTAATTGAGAATGAACTTATTTGGGCTACAACTAATCGCCAATGATTGAACAATTTCTGATATAGTGATCTTAGATCAGAAAAAAATGCTGCATTCCTAATAAAAAGGATGAAACGTTGTTCCACTATTAATGCATCATACCTTGTCAGTCTGATCTTCTTCCTTTAAGCATAGAAGGTCAATAACTCAAGAATGAAAGAACTTTATATTTGCACTTGTACTAAGGTCCAGAATCAAACCACAAGATAGCCAGTCCAGAAGCAAACAATCAAACAGTAGGTCCAGAAACAACGGTCAGATAACAAGTCTAGAAGGGAACAATCTGATATTGTATTTGCAGTAATAGGTCGCAAGTTTTACAAATGATTATATATATTGGGAGCAATCAACAACCCTCAAATGATGTGGGTGATTGCAGAAGACGAAACAAGGGTTGAAAGAGAGATACATTTAAGAAAAGAGAAGAAGGTAACCTGAGAGAACATAACTGAAATGACCAAGAAGACGACGGCCGACAACCGTCCATGCTCTGTGATCAGACTGATGAACGATGGCAATTAGCAGATGGCTAGCAGCAAGACTCCCGATTGCACCTCTACAGACGGATGTGACGGCACGAGCGGCTGTTGCCGAGAGCCTGTGCCCAAGAACCAGTGACGAGGAGAGAAACGTAGTGGTGAATAGGGAACGGGAGGGTGAGTGGGTTGGAGGACGGATAGCAGTAGGACTTCGGTTGGGACGGGAGTTTAGAGGTGACGAAGCGTGAGGTGAGCACCTTGCGCCTCTATGAACGACTAGGATGGCGCGCTGTTGCGCCCAGAACCGGCGATGAGGATGGAATAGCGGCCACTAGCGGGAATGAGACTTCGAGGGAGCAGGTGTGTATTTGAACCGTCTCTCTCAGTTTCTAAACTACCGCTAGGTCATAGGCTGCTGGGAGAAAATATTAGAAAGAAAAAAAAATTAGTCAAGGATTTAAATTACATTAGCCAGGGATGAGCTTTGAGATCCAGTCCTAGTTTGGTCAGGACTCTTATTCTTGGCTAGGTAGCCCTGACCTATAGCATATTTTGTCCTAGTGCCAGGGCGTAATAAAAGATGTAATACAGCCATGTAACATATTTTTTTAGGGTTATATGCAATGCTTCACATTGGATGATAACCCTTATTTGTTATCTTTACATAAACATAATGCTTAGTGTAATTAAGAGATAGTAGATACACTTAGGTTGTGGATATTCTTAAGATTGAAGATGCGTACATACAATAGCTATGCTTGTGTTGATAACTATACTACTACTGCTTATTATAATAATGATGCTAGCTGTCTCATATTGTTAGTTATGTTTAGCATGCTACCATGCCTTTGTAACTAGAGATGCATATACAACTAGTCATACTTATCCAAATGGTTGTGCTTATGTTTTGAGATCTTCTTATTATGTTGATATGTTCAATAAATTAGACATGCCCATGATGTTAGCTATGCTATGTTACTACAAATTCTCATGATGCTAGATATCCATATGCTACTAAATTGCTTATATTGTCAACAAGATTAAGTATGATAGTCCGGATAATGATGATAGTTTATTATCTGCTCCGTTATGTATTTTGTTAATCATCAATACTTATGATCTTATTTGTTATATCCGATTAAACTACTTAACAATTTCATCACTTAAAAATGTTGTAATCAATAAACATTGCTAGAGGTTATATCTGTTGTTGGGACATGGGTCTCACCCTTGTGATTCGCCACATTTTTTTAGGTAATTGGAAGTGACAAAAACAAACATGTGACAGTAAAGAGGAGCTATAGTAATGAATCTTTGATAAAGTTAATTAGATGTTTAGTGTGTCCTAGAGTTGTTCTTGTACTCTAAGGTCCGGGCAAGAAAAGTTTGTATATGGTCTTTCAAATAAATCAGACTTTTGTTAGCATATTAATGCTTGTTTGTGTGGCATATACGATTATTGTTCTCATGTATATATATGTTGTGGCTAAGATGATAGAACAATTTGTATCAAATTCTTGGCATAGTATGGATATAGGAAAGATGTTGGGCTCTTATGCAAATGTTTTTGAGTGGGTATTTGTTGTTGAAATCAGTTTTAATTTACCTATATTTTTGGGTGTTTGATTAATTAGTGATTGATAGTGTTTTATGTTTTGAGTAATCTTTTTTAGTGTATCGGGTTCTCACAAGTTGGTATCAAAGCTTTAGGTTCACTGAGTCTATAGGGACACAAGGACTTAGGAATAGGATGATGTCTAAGTTAGGAATATGACATAAAAATATGGTGCATACTGCCTAATCTCAGTATTTGGGTGCCCTGGCCAGGTATTCAATTATTAAAGAAAAGGTAAGTATGGAAATCTTATATTATTATCATTCTGATTACTCTAATCAAGTAGTCATTTTGAGACAATCTAAAGGGCATAACACATAAGAAATCATGGTGTGAATATCTCAATCCTACCTTAAAGAAGATGAGAATTGCATCAATATCTATCAAAACTTGAATGTTTGGTAAATATAAGAGAAATATACAACACCATGAAATCTAAATCTAAATACAAATAAGGAAAAGAGGAGTACTTGAAGATGTGATTCAAGAAGATAATAAAGTAAAACACAAACAAGTCTATTCTTATAAAGTGAATCAAGGTATGAAATCCACATAAGATAGAGAGAACTAACAAGTACAAAATGAGAAGATGAATGGGAACAATGACAAACAAATAAGGTGGAACCTGAGTTAATCTCAGACCAACCTATGTGTGTAAGAAAGTGTTAATGAAAAATCAGCATGGCATGTGAAAGAAATGAAGGGAGATGATCCCGATTTAATGAAGAAAATGTGGAATATGATGATTTACCTATCGATAAGTGGTTGAAAAACATAATAAAATAACAAAACATACCAAGTGTGAGAAATAGTTGTCAAGGAAGGAGTAATGAGATATGTTAATTAGGATGATTCCTATGCTAATGGCAAGGAACCTAAAATGAAAAAGGTAAAATGATACATAAGAAATTGTAACTTGCATAATGAACATAGAATTGGTTACCTTTCTGCTAGTGACCTTGAACAATGTTGCTATGATGTGGGAAGTGTGTTTCCCTTTGTGTCTTTTCTTTCCAGGGCACATCTTTCAAGTGGATCATTGCCACTTCGTACATGTGGATTTGCTGCAAACATGAGGGTGGATAGCTTATTATAACATAAGGTTGTTTGGACTATGGTTCCAAGATCATAAAGTTTGTGATGATTTTTCTTTTGAGCCTTCCAATAATTGGGAAGACTCCTCTTATATGCCTTAATATTTGTTATGTTGGTAAGGATGTGAGTTGCTTATAGCACATGAGGTGGATACCAAGGTAATGAATCCTAGTATCCAAGATGTGTCAATAATCTGAGAAATATGTGAAGGTTGGATATGTTTATTAAATGAACATTCCAAGTATTCCTCTTTTGTAGAGAGAGAGGGAGAGAGAGTTGATGATGACCCTCTAAATGTTGTTTGGAATGAAAAATATAAGTGATTCTATAATGTTGTGTATGGTTCAGTGATAGCTGGGAAAGACCACTATCATGAACAAATGTTCTATTGGTTAATATGTATGTCATACCGTGATCCTTTAAGATAAACCTATGATCAAATATGAATGCATAAGAGTTAGATTGGATGGCATAATTCATATGACCATGATGATTTTAGAGTTATGTCCTTTGGACTAACCAATGTAAAAATATAATTTATGAAAAGGAGGAACAGAGTGTTCCAATCATGTCATACAAGTTATATCAAGCTTTGAATGATGACATGTCAAAGTATTTCTGTGATGACCCAAAAGTTTAGGAATTTTCTACGTAATATATTAGTTGAAGGTATAGCTAGTAAGAATGATCTAATGATGTACCTTGAGGTTTGATGTTGTCAAGTGATGTATGAAAAATCTATTTGACCAATAATGCATGATTAAATGACTTATATCCAAGGATTATATAATTAATTACAAGGTCGTTGTGAAATTTATTTTACATGACCAAATAATAGATTTTCTGTCCCAAACTTGGAGACTTGGAGAGAATATGACTTAAGATATGATGAGACTATACTAAAATTATCATGATGAGAGGTTCAGGTTCCTACTACATACTATACGAGTTTGAAGTTATTAATATTTTGTTTTAATGTCCTGCCAAACCTTAGTCATATCTTGTTTAAGAGATTATGGCATGTGACAAATCATATCACACGACCAAGCTTGCAGTGGCATTAAGGAATATGATATGTATTTTTTTAATTTTGAATCGTTCTAGTATATCTGACAGAGGGACCCCGTCCTCAACCTCTGAAAACTATGGTGGTGAAGGAGGACCAGGTCGGTATACTTTCCCGATCGCTTAGCACGGAAATTGTGGATCAGAGTGCTATACCGGTGGCAGTATTAGCCCTGCCTCACCGAGATCTACCATGTGACCCCTCAGACAGACTCGGTTGTTGCTTCTTCTAAGAACCCAACCCAAGAATGCTCTCTGGATCTGGACCAGCCTGGAGTGGCTACACCTGTGCATTGTCTCAGCTGTTGGGAGAAGAAGACCCACAACCATACGAAGGAGCACCGACGGCCATGAATCTGTGTTCTGTGGACTCAGCTAGATCGTGGACCCACGCGGACAGAACACGTCGTAGCGTTTCGGCGAGAAGGGAAGGACAAGAGCAAGAGGCGGTGGTGCTACATTTGAGAACCCATCCCTCGCGCTTGAGCAGGTGTTGCCTCTTCTCTCTACCGCAACCAGACCCAGATGACAACGATCTCATGGAGAGCGGGATCCGCATCCGAAACCCAAGGGTCGTGTTCCTGCGGAGGTTAGGGGCGAGACTCCAAATGTGATGGTGGCTTTTGGTGCGGATGAGGAGCATCGTTGTGCCATCACCTACATGCAGGAGTCGTGCTCGCCGAGAAGCAGCTTTGGAGCGGCAGCCGTGTAGACGACGCACGGAGGAGGCGACCGAGTCCCCGATGGCGTCAGAGATCAGGACGTAGAGAACCAAACACAGCGGCACTCACGCTCAGGTGGATCGTGGCAGCTTTGCACGTCGGAGAAGAGGCACAAGCGGTGGCTGCGTCACCCGTTGTGGGACTCGCGTGAGAACGTGAGGAAAGCGAGGTTCGAACCGGTCAAATCTCAACCTAATTGCCCGGTTCAATCATGAACCAAACCGGCCAGCCTATCTGAACCAAAAGAAAGCCCAGCGGAACCTAGATCAGCGCAAGTCAAGGAAGCGAGGAGCAGTGCGCCCCTACATGGCCACGTGGCAATCCTCGGTTGGCCGAAAAAGGTAAATACCTCAAAAATGCTTAGATCTACATTAAATCACAATAATTAGCTCAATTATAAGAAAAATGCAAACAAGGTATCGTTATTCTCAAAAAAATGAGTAGAACACAATGAAAGCATAATATCAGTCTTTTGTTGCACAAATAATAGTGATATCAAGTAAGATGTGTTATGCTTGTTTCATGGATAATAAATATCAAACGATGTTCTAAAATTATGATAACATGTCAGTAAGTCTAAAATTATGTGTAGAATGCATATGATGTCAGATATGGTCATGTTGATGCATGAAATCCTATAAATTGATTAATATGGCTAATTAGGGCTAATAACACTAAAGATAATGCAATTAATGCATACATGCTCAATAAATGATGAAATTCACAGAACATTCTCATATCTGTAACTGAAAGATAATATGTAAATATGGGCCCAATTTTGTACACGAAATTCATGTTGTAAGAAGATGAACCTTGATACATGGGTTGTAACCCTAACTTGAATAATGTATATAAACTAGGGTTATTATGTGCACAAAAAGGATATGGAACCTAATATTCATACAATGAATCATAATCTGGAAAATGACATCATTAAGATAATTCTAAGACAAGAATGCAAATAATGATGAGAATATCCTAATGAGTTAAGAAAACCCTAAAATGGATACGATTAGGGTTAAGATGAGATGTAAGATGATAAGAACCTGATGATAGTATACGGTCTTGTCTTGATCATGTGTTGACCAGTTTATCTAGATGATAATGGATATGTGAAGAATATCTGAACTCAGGTACGTGGATATAATTATATGACTAGATTTACTGGATGTTAAATATATGTACTTGCTTGCTTGTATTTGAAATACATTGTTGGATGTAGATCTATATGTATTGTCATTTCCTCCTTGAACAATAAGAACACTAAGGAAAGAAAATGGAATGTAGTTACCGATGGTTCATTAATCTCCCTATTAGAGAGGGAAAGCTTTAATGTTGACTAGCACCTCCCTAGAGTACACGATATACGGGGAGATCCCTAGAGTACAAGGTAGACGGGGAAGGGCCCACCATTTATGTAATTATGTGCTAAGTCCACCATAGTAATACATGTCCATTGAAATATGGCTAATAACTTGGGATTACCTGATTCTCTGCCTTAAATAATGTTTCCTTTCTCTTTCTTCAATTTCAAGTATTTTATATGCCAGCATAGTATAGCTTTTAATTCCACGTACCAACTTTTGTTGATGTTTTTGTTTCTCGTATTTTCTAGGTTCACAGCTAGCATGGAATAAAAGAATAGGATGTGAACAAGTTGTATAGGTTGTACCTATTGTCTAAGATACTGTTAGCATACATGTTTAGACTTATGTAAAATTTTCTATTCAATGTGTAAATGTAATCTGTAATAGTTCATGTTATAATTAATATTCATAGGAATGTTATGGTGTATGTCTATTGTTGTACGCTCATGTATGCGTATTATGCTTCCACATCACTTTCTGATATGATTGGATGATGTTTTTGGATTTTGACATCTCATTCCCAATAGGGTTTGGAGAAATCAAAATCTGGGGACGTCACAGTTGGTATCAGAGCATGAACAATAGCTACACCTGACAATTTCTCACCATGAAACTAAAAACTAATTTTCACCTTTCACCTTAAACCCTAGAAACTTAGTAGGTTGTTCTATAGGAATAAGTTTTGACTTAGCCTCTAGGTTAGAACCTAGATGTTCGAGAACTAGGTTTAGACAAGTGTGTGAGACCTTTTCCATATAGAGCTCATAGGTATGGGGTAGCTACACTAGTCTACACTTTGTTCTCACCATTTCACTAGGTGACATGGCACTAGACTATCTACTGTGTGTGGGACACTCGTTTTACTGGTTTGGTTTTGTTTTCCAATCGGCCCGAGCCTCGACAATTTTATCTGACGCCTTCTTTCTCAGAGAAAAACTATATAATATTTTATTAGATATATGTAAATATAAAAATGTGTCCCTCACACAGGAGAGTAGTGGGTGTTTATGCAACCTAAGTGAAAGGGAGTGACATCAATCTAGAAGAGAGAGTAGTCTAGATTAGATGTCTAGAGCCTTATCAAGATATGTGATACATAGATTAGATGATAGAATGATAGTTGAAATGAGAATGTGAAATCTTATATAAGTTTGATCTCTGATGCTATAAGTTTCCTTATAAAGGTTTAAGTTGTATACTTTTTGAATCCAAATTTGTAGAATTTATGCAAAATCTTGATGATGAAAGTACATTCCCTTTTCTTACTTAAGATAAGCTAAATTAAGATAGAGATGAGTGTGCATGAGCCTCAAGCTCTTATACAAGGAGGATATCTAGTAGTAGGATGATATATGTGGTGAACTCTAGAGAGGGTAAGACCCACAGGGAGAAGGTCATAGGACCTAGCCTCCAATATATGAGATATGTGTTAAAAAAATGTCCTACACTAGATTACTCTCGAGTGTTGAGTTGAGTCCTTATGCATGATTCAAATCTATATGTGAGAATTGGGAAAAAGAAAAGGATGGGCAGATGACCCATATGATAAAGTCAATCCTTTGGCTGAGTTAGGTCCTAGCTAGAGTGACATATTTTGTGAATCTCATCATTAGTTGCAAGTGAGGTAATATATGAACTCTAGTTATGAGAGTATGGTGCTTTGTGCAAAAGATACTCAAAATACATGTTCTCCCTTCTTCGTCTCCTTCTTAATATACGATGATAAAAGCCTCACTTGAGCTATATAGATGATTTATATGAGGAGTCACCCATACAAGATTGACCTATTCTATACCCCCCATATCATGCATGTAGTACCCATGATTGAAATCATGATAAGTTTGACTTTAAAGTATTCTCTTCCCCTTCATATGAAACATGAAAGATATGATGTTGAGATCATGGGAGAAACTTAGTATACTCTCTTTTTCCCCTTCACATAATACATGCAAGACATAAAAAATTGAGCTCATGAACTTGATATGAAGATATTTTTGGATCATAGGATATATGATCAAAAATATAAATCGTAACTTTGATCCTTCGCAATGTATGCTTCTAAGTTGAGTATGAATATCACGCCATTGGGTGAAACCCTAATGGTCAAGAATGTTACGTAAGTCCTTCTTATGTAGAAAAATCCTAATGTCAAGAATGAAGATAAATCCCCTCTAATGATGAAATCATTGTAAGATGTTGATAATAAAACATATTAATGATGTTAGATTTGAACGATCTGAATTTCATGGCATATAAACGAATTCCTCCCAAACATTAAAAGTATGAATAAAACATGTACCCTTAGAGATGATGTAACCCTAAGATATCATAATTTCATGTTACGGATAAGACATTAAGTGATGCTTCCACATATATAAGGTGGGGTGGACACACCCAATAATCTTTGGACCCTAAGCTGACAACTTAGAGTGCATGCAATTATGGTGGTCTTAGAACCTAAGCAATGATGATGTATATGAAGTTGAACTCCTAAATAGCCTCTTAAGAATGAGATTAGTTGAATTTCGAGGACGAAATTCCACATAAGGTGGGGTGATTGTGATGACCCAAAAGTTTAGGAATTTTCTACGTAATATATTAGTTGAAGGTATAGCTAGTAAGAATGATCTAATGATGTACATTGAGGTTTGATGTTGTCAAGTGATGTATGAAAAATCTATTTGACCAATAATGCATGATTAAATGACTTATATCCAAGGATTATATAATTAATTACAAGGTCGTTGTGAAATTTATTTTACATGACCAAATAATAGATTTTATGTCCCAAACTTGGAGACTTGGAGAGAATATGACTTAAAATATGATGAGACTATACTAAAATTATCATGATGAGAGGTTCAGGTTCCTACTAGATACTATAAGAGTTTTAAGTTATTAATATTTTGTTTTAATGTCCTGCCAAACCTTAGTCATATCTTGTTTAAGAGATGATGGCATGTAATAAATCATATCACACGACCAAGCTTGCAGTGACATTAAGGAATACAATATGTATTTTTTTTATTCTGAATCGTTCTAGTATATCTGACAAAGGGACCCCATCCTCAACCTCCAAAAACTATGGTGGTGAAGGAGGACCAGGCCGGTATACTTTCTCGATCGCCTAGCACGGAAATTGTGGATCAGAGTGCTATACCGGTGGCAGTATTAGCCATGCCTCACCGAGATCTACCATGTGACCCCTCACACAGACTCGGTTGTTGCTTCTTCTAAGAACCCAACCCAAGAACGCTCTCCGGATCTAGACCAACCTGGAGTGGCTACACCTATGCAGTGTCTCAGCCGTTGGGAGAAGAAGACCCACAACCATGCGAAGGAGCACTGGCGGCCATGAATCTGAGTTTTGTGGACTCACCAAAAGAAAGCCCAGCGGAACCTAGATCAGCGCAGGTCAAGGAAGCGAGGAGCAGTGCGCCCCCACATGGCCACGTGGCAATCCTCGGTTGGCCGAAAAAGGTAAATACCTCAAAAATGCTCAGATCTATATTAAATCACAGAAATTAGCTCAATTATCAGAAAAATGCAAACAAGGTATCGTTATTCTCAAAAAAATGAGTAGAACACAATGAAAGCATCACCAGTCTTTTGTTGAACAAATAATAGTGATATCAAGTAAGATGTGTTATGCTTGTTTCATGGATAATAAATATCAAACGATGTTCTAAAATTATGATAACATGTCAGTAAGTCTAAAATTATGTGTAGAATGCATATGATGTCAGATATGGTCATGTTGATGCATGAAATCCTGTAAATTGATTAATATGGCTAATTAGGGCTAATAACACTAAAGATTATGCAATTAATGCATACATGCTCAATAAATGATGAAATTCACAGAACATTCTCATTTCTGTAACTGAAAGATAATATGTAAATATGGGCCCAATTTTGTACACGAAATTCATGTTGTAAGAAGATGAACCTTGATACATGGGTTGTAACCCTAACTTGAATAATGTATATAAAGTAGGGTTATTATGTGCACAAATAGGATATGGAACCTAATATTCAGACAATGAATCATAATCTAGAAAATGGCGTCATTAAGATAATTCTAAGACAAGAATGCAAATAATGATGAGAATTCTTAATGAGTTAAGAAAACCCTAAAATGGCTACGATTAGGGTTAAGATGAGATGTAAGATGATAAGAACCTGATGATAGTATATGGTCTTGTCTTGATCAGGTGTTGACCAGTTTATCTAGATGATAATGGATATGTGAAGAATATCTGAACTCAGGTACGTGGATATAATTATATGACTAGATTTACCAGATGTTAAATATATGTACTTGCTTGCTTGTATTTGAAATACATTGTTGGATGTAGATCTATATGTATTGTCATTTCCGTCTAACAATAAGAACACTAAGGAAAGAAAATGGAATGTAGTTACTGATGGTTCATTAATCTCCCTATTAGAGAGGGAAAGCTTTAATGTAGACTAGCACCTCCCTAGAGTACACGGTATACGGGGAGATCCCTAGAGAACAAGGTACACGGGGAAGGGCCCACCATTTATGTAATGATGTGCTAATCCACCATAGTAATACATGTGGATTGAAATATGGCTAATAAGGTGGGATTACTTGATTCTCTGCCTTAAATAATGTTTCCTTTCTCTTTCTTCAATTTCAAGTATTTTATATGCCAGCATAGTATAGCTTTTAATTCCACGTACCAACTTTTGTTGATGTTTTTGTTTCTCGTATTTTCTAGGTTCACAACTAGCATGGAATAAAAGAATAGGATGTGAACAAGTTGTATAGGTTGTACCTATTGTCTACGATCTTGTTAGCATACATGTTTAGACTTATGTAAAATTTTCTATTCAATGTGTAAATGTAATCTGTAATAGTTCATGTTATAATTAATATTCATAGGAATGTTATGGTGTATGTCTATTGTTGTACGTTCATGTATGCGTATTATGCTTCCGCATCACTTTCTGATATGATTGGATGATGTTTTTGGATTTTGACATCTCATTCCCAATAGGATTTGGAGAAATCAAAATCTGGGGACGTCACAGTTGGTATCAGAGCATGAACAATAGCTACACCTGACAAATTCTCACCATGAAACAGAAAACTAATTTTCACCTTTCACCTTAAACCCTAGAAACTTAGTAAGCTGTTCTATAGGAATAAGTTTTGACTTAGCCTCTAGGTTAGAACCTAGATGTTTGAGAACTAGGTTTAGACAAGTGTGTGAGACCCTTTCCATATAGAGCTCATAGGTATGGGGTAGCTACACTAGTCTACACTTTGTTCTCACCATTTCACTAGGTGACATGGCACTAGACTATCTACTGTGTGTGGGACACTCGTTTTACTGGTTTGGTTTTGTTTTCCAATCGGCCCGAGCCTCGACAGTTTTCTCTGACGCCTTCTTTCTCAGAGAAAAACTATATAATATTTTATCAGATATATGTAAATATAAAAATGTGTCCCTCACACAGGAGAGTAGTGGGTGTCCATACAACCTAAGTGAAAGGGAGTGACATCAATCTAGAAGAGAGAGTAGTCTAGATTAGATGTCTAGAGCCTTATCAAGATATGTGATACATAGATTAGATGATATAATGATAGTTGAAATGAGCATGTGAAATCTTATCTAAGTTTGATCTCTGATGCTTTAAGTTTCCTTATAAAGGTTTAAGTTGTATACTTGTTGAATCCAAATTTGTAGAATTAATGCAAAATCTTGATGATGAAAGTACATTCCCTTTTCTTACTTAAGATAAGCTAAATTAATATAGAGATGAGTGTGAATGAGCCTCAAGCTCTTATACAAGGAGGATATCTAGTGGTTGGATGATATATGTGGTGAACTCTAGAGAGAGTAAGACCCACAGGGAGAAGGTCATAGGACCTAGCCTCCAATATATGAGATATGTGTTAAAAAAATGTCCTACACTAGATTACTCTCGAGTGTTGAGTTGAGTCCTTATTAATGATTCAAATCTATATGTGAGAATTGGGAAAAAGAAAAGGATGGGCAGATGACCCATATGATAAAGTCAATCCTTTGGCTGAGTTAGGTCCTAGCTAGAGTGACATATTTTGTGAATCTCATCATTAGTTGCAAGTGAGGTAATATATGAACTCTAGGTATGAGAGTATGGTGCTTTGTGCAAAAGATACTCAACATACATGTTCTCCCTTCTTCGTCTCCTTCTTAATATACGATGATAAAAGCCTCACTTGAGCTATATAGATGATTTATATGAGGAGTCACCCGTACAAGCTTGAGCTATTCTATACCCCCCATATCATGCATGTAGTACCCATGATTGAAATCATGATAAGTTTGACTTTAAAGTATTCTCTTCCCCTTCATATGAAACATGAAAGATATGATGTTGAGATCATGGGAGAAACTTAGTATATTCTCTTTTTCCCCTTCACATAATACATGCAAGACATAAAAAGTTGAACACATGAACTTGATATAAAGATATTTTTGGATCATAGGATATATGATTAGAAATATAAATCGTAACTTTGATCCTTCTCAATGTATGCTTCTAAGTTGAGTATGAATATCACGCCATTGGGTGAAACCCTAATGGTCAAGCATGTTACGTAAGTCCTTCTTATGTAGAAAAATCCTAATGTCAAGAATGAAGATAAATCCCCTCTAATGATGAAATCATTGTAAGATGTTGATAATAAAACATATTAATGATGTTAGATTTGAATGATCTGAATTTCATGGCATATAAATGAATTCCTCCCGAACATTAAAAGTATGAACAAAACATGTACCCTTAGAGATGATGTAACCCTAAGATATCATAATTTCATGTTACATATAAGACATTAAGTGATGCTTCCACATATATAAGGTGGGGTGGACACACCCAATAATCTTTGGACCCTAAGCTGACAACTTAGAGTGCATGCAATTATGGTGGTCTTAGAACCTAAGCAATGATGATGTATATGAAGTTGAACTCCTAAATAGCCTCTTAAGAATGAGATTAGTTGAATTTAGAGGACGAAATTCCACATAAGGTGGGGTGATTGTGATGACCCAAAAGTTTAGGAATTTTCTACGTAATATATTAGTTGAAGGTATAGCTAGTAAGAATGATCTAATGATGTACCTTGAGGTTTGTTGTTGTCAAGTGATGTATGAAAACTCTATTTGACCAATAATGCATGATTAAATGACTTATATCCAAGGATTATATAATTAATTACAAGGTCGTTGTGAAATTTATTTTACATGACCAAATAATAGATTTTATGTCCCAAACTTGGAGACTTGCAGAGAATATGACTTAAAATATGATGAGACTATACTAAAATTATCATGATGAGAGGTTCAGGTTCCTACTAGATACTATAAGAGTTTGAAGTTAATAATATTTTGTTTTAATGTCCTGCCAATACTTAGTCATATCTTGTTTAAGAGATTATGGCATGTGACAAATCATATCACACGGCCAAGCTTGCAGTGGTATTAAGGAATACGATATGTATTTTTTTTATTCTGAATCGTTCTAGTATATCTGACAAAGGGACCGCGTCCTCAACCTCCAAAAACTATGGTGGTGAAGGAGGACCAGGCCGGTATACTTTCCCGATCGCCTAGCACGGAAATTGTGGATCAGAGTGTTATACCGGTGGCAGTATTAGCCCTGCCTCACCGAGATCTACCATGTGACCCCTCACACAGACTCGGTTGTTGCTTCTTCTAAGAACCCAACCCAAGAACGCTCTTCGGATCTAGACCAACCTGGAGTGGCTACACCTATGCAGTGTCTCAGCCGATGGGAGAAGAAGACCCAAAACCATACGAAGGAGCATCGGCGGCCATGAATCTGAGTTTTGTGGACTCACCCAAAAGAAAGCTCAGCGGAACCTGGATCAGCACAGGTCAAGGAAGTGAGGAGCAGTTCGCCCCCACATGGCCACGTGGCAATCCTCGGTTGGCCGAAAAAGGTAAATACCTCAAAAATGCTCAGATCTATATTAAATCACAGTAATTAGCTCAATTATCAAAAAAATGCAAACAAGGTATTGTTATTCTCAAAAAAATGAGTAGAACACAATGAAAGCATAATATCAGTCTTTTGTTGCACAAATAATAGTGATATCAAGTAAGATGTGTTATGCTTGTTTCATGGATAATAAATATCAAACAATGTTCTAAAATTATGATAACATGTCAGTAAGTCTACAATTATGTGTAGAATGCATATGATGCCAGATATGGTCATGTTGATGCATGAAATCCTGTAAATTGATTAATATGGCTAATTAGGGCTAATAACACTAAAGATAATGCAATTAATGCATACATGCTCAATAAATGATGAAATTCATAGAACATTCTCATATCTGTAACTGAAAGATAATATGTAAATATGGGCCCAATTTTGTACACGAAATTCATGTTGTAAGAATATGAACCTTGATGCATGGGTTGTAACCCTAACTTGAATAACGTATATAAACTAGGGTTATTATGTGCACAAAAAGGATATGGAACCTAATATTCATACAATGAATCATAATCTAAAAAATGACATCATTAAGATAATTCTAAGACAAGAATGCAAATAATGATGAGAATATCCTAATGAGTTAAGAAAACCCTAAAATGGATACGATTAGGGTTAAGATGAGATGTAAGATGATAAGAACCCGATGATAGTATATGGTCTTGTCTTGATCAGGTGTTGACCAGTTTATCTAGATGATAATGGATATGTGAAGAATATCTGAACTCAGGTACGTGGATATAATTATATGACTAGATTTACTGGATGTTAAATATATGTACTTGCTTCCTTGTATTTGAAATACATTGTTGCATGTAGATCTATATGTATTGTCATTTCCGCCTTGAACAATAAGAACACTAAGGAAAGAAAATGGAATGTAGTTACTGATGGTTCATTAATCTCCCTATTAGAGAGGGAAAGCTTTAATGTTGACTAGCACCTCCCTAGAGTACATGGTATACGGGAAGATCCCTAGAGTACAAGGTACACAGGGAAGGGCCCACCATTTATGTAATTATGTGCTAAGTCCACCATAGTAATACATGTCCATTGAAATATGGCTAATAACTTGGGATTACCTGATTCTCTGCCTTAAATAATGTTTCCTTTCTCTTTCTTCAATTTCAAGTATTTTATATGCCAACATAGTATAGCTTTTAATTCCATGTACCAACTTTTGTTGATGTTTTTGTTTCTCGTATTTTCTAGGTTCACAGCTAGCATGGAATAAAAGAATAGGATGTGAACAAGTTGTATAGGTTGTACCTATTGTCTAAGATCCTGTTAGCATACATGTTTAGACTTATGTAAAATTTTCTATTCAATGTGTAAATGTAATCTGTAATAGTTCATGTTATAATTAATATTCATAGGAATGTTATGGTGTATGTCTATTGTTGTACGTTCATGTATGCGTATTATCCTTCCACATCACTTTGTGATATGATTGGATGATGTTTTCGGATTTTGACATATCATTCCCAATAGGGTTTGGAGAAATCAAAATCTGGGGACGTCACAGTTGGTATCAGAGCATGAACAATAGCTACACCTGACAATTTCTCACCATGAAACATAAAACTAATTTTCACCTTTCACCTTAAACCCTAGAAACTTAGTAAGTTGTTCTATAGGAATAAGTTTTGACTTAGCCTCTAGGTTAGAACCTAGATGTTCGAGAACTAGTTTTAGACAAGTGTGTGAGACCCTTTCCATATAGAGCTCATAGGTATGGGGTAGCTACACTAGTCTACACTTTGTTCTCACCATTTCACTAGGTGACATGGCACTAGACTATCTACTGTGTGTGGGACACTCGTTTTACTGGTTTGGTTTTGTTTTCTAATCGGCCCGAGCCTCGACAGTTTTCTCTGACGCCTTCTTTCTCGAAGAAAAACTATATAATATTTTATCAGATATATGTAAATATAAAAATGTGTCCCTCACACAGGAGAGTAGTGGGTGTCCATGCAACCTAAGTGAAAGGGAGTGACATCAATCTAGAAGAGAGAGTAGTCTAGATTAGATGTCTAGAGCCTTATCAAGATATGTGATACATAGATTAGATGATAGAATGATAGTTGAAATGAGCATGTGAAATCTTATCTAAGTTTGATCTCTGATGCTATAAGTTGCCTTATAAAGGTTTAAGTTGTATACTTGTTGAATCCAAATTTGTAGAATTTATGCAAAATCTTGATGATGAAAGTACATTCCCTTTTCTTACTAAAGATAAGCTAAATTAAGATATAGATGAGTGTGCATGAGCCTCAAGCTCTTATACAAGGAGGATATCTAGCGGTAGGATGATATATGTGGTGAACTCTAAAGAGAGTAAGACCCACAGGGAGAAGGTCATAGGACCTAGCCTCCAATATATGAGATATGTGTTAAAAAAATGTCCTACACTAGATTACTCTCGAGTGTTGAGTTGAGTCCTTATGCATGATTCAAATTTATATGTGAGAATTGGGAAAAAGAAAAGGATGGGAAGATGACCCATATGATAAAGTCAATCCTTTGGCTGAGTTAGGTCCTAGCTAGAGTGACATATTTTGTGAATCTCATCATTAGTTGCAAGTGAGGTAATATATGAACGCTAGTTATGAGAGTATGGTGCTTTGTGCAAAAGATACTCAACATACATGTTCTCCCTTCTTCGTCTCCTTCTTAATATACGATGATAAAAGCCTCACTTGAGCTATATAGATGATTTATATGAGGAGTCACCCATACAAGCTTGACCGATTCTATACCCCCCATATCATGCATGTAGTACCCATGATTGAAATCATGATAAGTTTGACTTTAAAGTATTCTCTTCCCCTTCATATGAAATATGAAAGATATGATGTTGAGATCATGGGAGAAACTTAGTATATTCTCTTTTTCCCCTTCACATAATACCTGCAAGACATAAAAAGTTGAACTCATGAACTTGATATGAAGATATTTTTGGATCATAGGATATATGATCAGAAATATAAATCGTAACTTTGATCCTCCTCAATGTATGCTTCTTAGTTGAGTATGAATATCACGCCATTGGGTGAAACCCTAATGGTCAATCATGTTACGTAAGTCCTTCTTATGTAGAAAAATCCTAATGTCAAGAATGAAGATAAATCCCCTCTAATGATGAAATCATTGTAAGATGTTGATAATAAAACATATTAATGATGTTAAATTTGAACGATCTGAATTTCATGGCATATAAATGAATACCTCCCAAACATTAAAAGTATGAACAAAACATGTACCCTTAGAGATGATGTAACCCTAAGATATCATAATTTCATGTTACGGATAAGAAATTAAGTGATGCTTCCACATATATAAGGTGGGGTGGACACACCCAATAATCTTTGGACCCTAAGCTGACAACTTAGAGTGCATGCAATTATGGTGGTCTTAGAACATAAGCAATGATGATGTATATGAAGTTGAACTCCTAAATATCCTCTTAGAATGAGATTAGTTCAATTTCGAGGTCAAAATTCCACATAAGGTGGGGTGATTGTGATGACCCAAAAGTATAGGAATTTTCTACGTAATATATTAGTTGAAGGTATAGCTAGTAAGAATGATCTAATGATGTACCTTGAGGTTTGATATTGTCAAGTGATGTATGAAAAATCTATTTGACCAATAATGCATGAATAAATGACTGATATCCATGGATTATATAATTAATTACAAGGTCATTGTGAAATTTATTTTACATGACCAAATAATAGATTTTATGTCCCAAACTTGGAGACTTGGTGAGAATATGACTTAAAATATGATGAGACTATACTAAAATTATCATAATGAGAGGTTCAGGTTCCTACTAGATACTATAAGAGTTTCAAGTTATTAATATTTTGTTTTAATGTCCTGCCAAACCTTAGTCATATCTTGTTTAAGAAATTATGCAATGTGACAAATCATATCACACGACCAAGCTTGCAGTGGCATTAAGGAATAAGATATGTATTTTTTTTATTTTGAATCGTTCTAGTATATCTGACCAAGGGACCCCGTCCTCAACCTCCAAAAACTATGGTGGTGAAGGAGGACTAGGCCGGTATACTTTCCCGATCGCCTAGCACGGAAATTGTGGATCAGAGTGCTATATCGGTGGCAGTATTAGCCCTACCTCACCGAGATCTACCATGTGACCCCTCACACAGACTCGGTTGTTGCTTCTTCTAAGAACCCAATCCAAGAACGCTCTCTGGATCTAGACCAACCTGGAGTGGCTACAGCTGTGCAGTGTCTCAGCCGTTGGGAGAAGAAGACCCACAACCATACGAAGGAGCACCGGTGGCCATGAATCTGAGTTTTGTGGACTCAGCCAAAAGAAAGTCCAGCGGAACCTAGGTCAGCGCAGGTCAAGGAAGCAAGGAGCAGTGCGCCCCCACATGGCCACGTGGCAATCCTCGGTTGGCAGAAAAAGGTAAGTACCTCAAAAATACTCAGATCTACATTACATCACAGTAATTCGCACAATTATCAGAAAAAATGCAAACAAGGTATCGTTATTCTCAAAAAAATGAGTAGAACACAATGAAAGCATAATATCAGTCTTTTGTTGCACAAATAATAGTAATATCAAGTAAGATGTGTTATTCTTGTTTCATGGATAATAAATATCAAATGATGTTCTAAAATTATGATAACATGTCAGTAAGTCTACAATTATGTGAAGAATGCATATGATGTCAGATATGGTCATGTTGATGCATGAAATCCTGTAATTTGATTAATATGGCTAATTAGGGCTAATAACACTACAGATAATGTAATTAATGCATACATGCTCAATAAATGATGAAATTCACAGAACATTCTCATATCTGTAACTGAAAGATAATATGTAAATATGGGCCCAATTTTGTACACGAAATTCATGTTGTAAGAAGATGAACCTTGATACATGGGTTGTAACCCTAACTTGAATAATGTACATAAACTAGGGTTATTATGTGCACAAAAAGGATATGGAACCTAATATTCAAAAAATGAATCATAATCTGGAAAATGACATCATTAAGATAATTCTAAGACAAGAATGCAAATTATGATGAGAATATCCTAATGAGTTAAGAAAACCCTAAAATGGATATGATTAGGGTTAAGATGAGATGTAAGATGATAAGAACCTCATGATAGTATATGGTCTTGTCTTGATCAGGTGTTGACCAGTTTATCTAGATGATAATGGATATGTGAAGAATATCTGAACTCAGGTATGTGGATATAATTATATGACTAGATTTACTAGATGTTAAATATATGTACTTGCTTGCTTATATTTGAAATACATTGTTGGATGTAGATCTATATGTATTGTCATTTCCGCCTTGAACAATAAGAACACTAAGGAAAGAAAATGGATTGTAGTTACTGATGGTTCATTAATCTCCCTATTAGAGAGGGAAAGCTTTAATGTTGACTAGCACCTCCCTAGAGTACACGATATACAGAGAGATCCCTAGAGTACAAGGTACACAGGGAAGGGACCACCATTTATGTAATTGTGTGCTAAGTCCACCATAGTAATACATTTCCATTAAAATATGGCTAATAACTAGGGATTAACTGATTCTCCGCCTTAAATAATGTTTTCTTTCTCTTTCTTCAATTTTGAGTATTTTATATGACAACATAGTATAACTTTTAATTCCACGTACCAACTTTTGTTGATGTTTTTGTTTCTCGTATTTTCTAGGTTCACAGCTAGCATGGAATAAAAGAATAGGATGTGATCAAGTTGTATAGGTTTTACCTATTGTCGAAGATCCTATTAGCATACATGTTTAGACTTATGTAAAATTTTCTATTCAATGTGTAAATGTAATTTGTAATAGTTCATGTTATAATTAATATTCATAGGAATGTTATGGTGTATGTCTATTGTTGTACGTTCATGTATGCGTATTATGCTTCTGCATCACTTTCTGATATGATTGGATGATGTTTTTAGATTTTAACATCTCATTCCCAATAGGGTTTGGAGAAATCAAAATCCGGGGACGTCACAATTTCAAATATGGTCAAATATGATCAATATTTATTCAAAAACCTTTGGTTTGCCAAAGTAGCAATAGCTATGAGACAAGTTGAACAAGAGTGATATGGGGTTGATTAAATGTCTTTATGGGATCATGATATGTCTTCTAAGTAGGTTGTGTAAATCCTAGTGAGGTGAAGATAGTGTTATTGTTTCACCCCAAACAAGGTTGACCAGGAATGATGTTTCCTTGTATGGAATGACTGGTGTCAGCGTAAACATTTCTTTTGATGCTGAAAAAAAAACTGACAATTATTCTAGTGTCAGTGTATCTAGAAAAAAAAAGGATGGATACATTGCTTTTTTTATGGTTCAAGTAATGGTATGGGACACATGGCGTGGTTGGTAAAAATCTAGCAAGTATAACTTTTAAGTAATGTGTTGATACAATAGATATAATTTTTGGATGATAGCTAGAATTTAAAGTTGAACATTACTACTAGAGTTGTATAGATGACACAATAAGTTTCTACATTCCATATTGAGAATGTCTTCTCAGGTGGGGGTTTTTGGGCTGACACAAGATGAGATATGTATGAATCATGTGACATCACCATGATATGTAAGTAACCATGTGAAGGTAATAATATGAGGTACAAAGGAAGTACCCATCTTTGTTTACCTTGGATTTCGGGGACAAAATCCCTGTTAGGGGTTTATATTTGTAAGACCCCTAACCATGCTTAATGAGTTGAATAAGATTGATTATCATAATTGAATTCTTATAACCCTATTCTAACCTTGTGATTTCTTTGAAATCATAAGACAAGCTTAAGTTTCAAATTTGTCCTATTTGGACACTGGTTGAGCAAGTTATGCAATTTTATGCACATTTTGGACTTTTCTACAATTTACCCAATTGAGAGGTTTTCTTTGCAATTTATCACTTGCATTATGTTTTGTGGATATTTTCTCATCATTATTGAGCTTGTTGAGCCACAGGGTGCCTATTTAAAACTTGTTTTGAAGGTGTTTTCCTCAAGGGTATTTTTGGGTTTACCCCTTCGTGGATGAGCTACCTTTAGTAGCTATCAACTAATGGATTATTTGTTTTTCTTGGAAATTCAAGAAACGATGGATAAGAATGTCTCCATGGACAATGAGAGATCTTCTTATGTGTGTTCTTGTATATTCTTAATGGTTTAAGGCCATGGACACTTGGAAAGATACTAGAACTTCAACTTTTTATTTTTCTTTATCTTAAAGTTTCATATACTTATCCCTAAGCACCAAAACGAGCCATTTTCTCTCCACCACTTCTCTCCTTCTCCTAACATTGTTCCCCCTATGTGCTTCTATGAATTTTCCTGTACAAGGGAGAAGAAAGTGGGGATCTTCTTAGAAAAAGAATCTAGGGTTGTAATTGATTTCCTTTTTGGGCTTAAAAAGCTTCCTTCTAGTGATCTTGACCTAAAAGAGCAAGAATCCCCTTGTTCCCTCCATTTATTTCTTTTTTATCCTTCCTTAGACCTTCCTTATGGTTGGAACCTTGTTTTTCCATTGTAGAAATTGCTCTAAAGGTCTAAAACCCTACCTTTCTTGTTCCTTATGCTTAGTGTTTGCTCATTTGATGAAGAAAGGTGCTAAATGGACGACTTTATAGATTATGCTTGGTTTTCTACCCTACCTTCTCGAGATTTCTTCTGTGTGGGGTTTCATCTCTCATTAGAGGCAAGTTTTATATCTTGCTCCACATTTATTGCTTACCATAAGCTTTCTAGATCATATTCTTGCTTGAAAATGATGATCCATGCACTAAAAAGCTATGCTTGACTTGGATTTCGATTTTTATAATGTTCCCTATTCTGATTTTAGTTCTAGATGAACCTGTGATCATGGGTACATTATTCATAAGGTATAATATGACTTGTATCAGGTTGGTTTGACAACCTATGGTGCTAAGCACCTATCAACCAATGGTCAATTTTAGGGTTTAAAGCTGATTTCTTCTATAAACCCATGACCCGATGATGATACCATTCTGACAACCCTATGGTATTATCTTCATGACAATTGATGGTGGAAACCAAGGGTGTTAACTGACGTTCACCCCTTAGGTAATGTTTTGTCCTGATTAGAAGCCTAGTGATTAACTACTAAGTACCCTAATGATGCTATCAATCAATGGTGATATTAGTTTGATATTTGATGTTGGTTAATGAATATAGGGATGATCTAACAATCTATGGTGACTTAATTGTCACTAATGATAGTGGATCAGGTCTCTAAAATCTACGATGAGTTAATCATATAGTTGTAGCATCAATTAAGCCGTAGACCAATGGTTTCCTTTGTAACTTGATGCAATGGTCGGACCTATATTGTAATTGATGGTTTTAATATATGAACTTGTCCCAATGGCCAAGATATAATGTTTATTCCTCCAATAAAGTGGAATGATGGCTAATTTAATATGTTGGTACTAATAATGTGAATTATATAGTTTCCTTTATATGATCAACTTAAGGAGCTTACTTGTTGACAATGGATGGCTTGTTTTAAATGAACAATTGATTGTAGGTTTTACCCTACTTTCAAAGGAACTTTTTGTGTTGTTAATCAAGGGATGTCTAGGGTTTGATGGTGACTCTTTATAGAGAACAAATGAAGGACTTCATAGGTGGTTTATCCAACGTGTTTACTTATGTAAAAACCAATAGTCTTACCTTTTAAACATCCAATAGTTTTGGGTGACATTGTGGTATGGTGATATGGGTTGAATGATGATGGAACAAATAGAATTGATAAGCATATTGTGTTGATATGTAATCCTAATGAGGTATAACTTGTTATACCTAGATTTAATATAACTAAATGATGGTAATTGGGAATGAATAGTCCTTGAATGATTAATACAATCATGGAGTACTCTCTTATTGTTGTTGAAACCCTAGTATGCTATAACCCGTTGGTTACACCTTGATTTATGTGTGGGTTCATACTTGAGAATAGTGTGGAATGTGATAGTTATGCTTCTCCTTGTGCATCCATGATCCAATGGGGATGTCGTGTGTTTGGGTTTGGGTATAAGTTTTGATTAGTAACATTGATATAATTTATCATGTTGAACCTAACACTAATGCAAATAGATAAAGATGAGTATTCATGTTTAGCATTGATACTTTGTTATGCTAAACATGTGTATTATGAATATGATGAGGGTTAATCATATTTGGATTCCTTGCATGTTGATGTAATAAAGGAATTTTCATAACGTTAATATAACCCTGCTATGATTGTTTATGAATATATCCTAGCTCCTTAATGCAATATTGTGTTGATCCAGTGTATTATATGTAAGTGATGTTGTTGAGCCTTTTTATAATGCATGCAAAGACAATGATGATCTTGCAGGGAATAGTATGATGGTCTGAATGACCTTTGAGCATGGTTGTGCCCTGAATGAGGTAAAATCCTCTTGTGTTGATAAGGGTTGATACCTTGTGATATTGTAAAAAGGATTTATATCATGTGATAGTATGATGGTCTAAAAGACCTTTGGGCATGGTTGAGCCTTGAATGAGGTGTAATCCTCTTATGTTGATAAGGGTTGAAACTCTATGATATTATGAAAAGGATTTATATCTTGTGATAGTATGTTCACTAGTGTGGTCTCATGAATGGCAAGTGAATAATACCATGTGATGATGAGATGAGAAATGATATTTCACACATTTTATATCTTTTAAAAGTTGTGATATATATATGTTTGCTAGAAGTGAATTAGGATTTGTATGTCCACTTGTTTGATGTAGCCTTAATCCACCCATTTGGCATAACTAATCAAGTGCAACTCTAACCATGTAGTTCCATGTGCCATAGAACCATCTTCAGTGTGGCAACATGCTGGATGGTGAAACGAGTATTCCTAAGGGAAACTCAGAGCGCATATTGTTGAGTATGTGGGGGTGGAAGGTTGAGGATATATCCTTGTCATCCACAATGTAGATTGTGGAGGTTGTCTATGGTCATGCCTCATACATTTGATGTGAGAGAACGACTACAATCGTGTCTTGGTGATTATAACATGATGTGATTAGAGGACAACTACAGTTGTACCTCAGTGATTGGGTTTGAATACCCTAGATGCTAGCGTCATGACCTATACCAAGGTGGGCTAGTTACAGGACTATATGTCACTGTGGTGGCATCATTGTTTGATATGTCACTGCCTTTTACTCATTCTGACTGAGGGGAAGAGATCTTAGGATATTGGCACTCCTAGATCTTTTATGGAACCGAATAGCCCTTCACAGAGGTCGGTTGGATTTTGAATGGTACAATTCAAATTCCCCAGGGCATAATAAAAGATGTAATACATCCATGTAGCATATTTGTTTAGGGTTATACACAACGTTTCACATTGGATGATAACCCTTATTTGTTGTCTTTACATAAATATGATGCTTAGTGCAATTAAGAGATTGTAGATACACTTAGGTTGTGGATATTCTTAAGATTGTAGATGCATACATACAGTAGCTATGCTTTTGGTTATAACTATACTGCTACTGTTGATTATAATCATGATTCTAGCTATGTCATGTTGTTAGTTATGTTTAGCATGCTAGCCATGCCTTTGTAACTAGAGATGCATATACTGCTAATCATACTTACCCAAATACTTGTGCTTATGGTTTTAGATCTTCTTATGATGTTGATACGTTCAACCAATTAGACATGCTCATGTTGTTAGCTATGCTATGTTACTAGACTTGCTCATGATGCTAGATATGCATATGCTACTGAATTGCTTATATTGTCAACAAGATAAAGGATGATAGTCTGGCTAATGATGATAGTTAGTATCTTCTCCTTTACGTATTTTGTTAATCATCAATACTGCTGATCTTATTTGTTTTATCTGATTAAATTGCTTAATTGTTTAATTACTTAAAAAATGTTATAATCAATAAACTTTGTGTGAGGTTATATCTCTTGTTGGGACATGGGTCTCTCCCTTGTTGTTCGCCACATTTTTTTAGGTAATAGGAAGTGACGAAAACAAACATGTGGAAGTAAAGAGGAGCTATAGTAATGAATCATCGATAAAGTTGATTAGATGTCTAGTGTGTCCTAGAGTCGTCCTTGTACTCTCATGTCTGGGAAGGAAAAGTTTGTATGTGGTGTTTCAAATGAATTAGACTTTTATTAGCATATTAATGCTTGTTTGGGTGGCATATACGATTATTGTTCTCCAGTATATATATGTTGTGGCTAAGATGATCGAACAATTTGTATCAAATTCTTGGCATACAATGGATACAAGAAAGATGTTGGGCTCTTATGCAAATGTTTTTCAGTGGGTGTTTATGTTGAAATCGGTTTTAATTTACCCATATTTTTTGGGTATGTGATTAATTAGTGATTGATTATGTTTTATGTTTTGAGTAATCTCGTTTAGTGTAACGGGATCTCACAGGCATATCTTGCCATATGCCTTTGGATGTATAATATCAAACTGGATTAATATTTTGATAATGTACCTATAGTGATCAAGGGGTTATTTACCCATCAATTAGGACATCTTAATTATAAACATTCATATCTTGAATAGCCACATGAAATCTTACTTTGTTTCAACTACAATGTACCTTGATATTACTATCTTTAAAAATAGATCTCCCACATCAATATGATCAACTATAGGTGGATGGAAAAGAGAAACAATAAGATATATTTATAGCCAAATTAGGATGGGAAAGGGCCCATCTAGTCGATACCCTATGGTTTGTATCAAATATAGTGTACCTTGAGATTAATATCTTTACAAATAGATCTCCCACATCAATATGATTGACTATAAGAGGATGGAAAATCACAATAATAAGGTATTTTGATAGACACACAAGGCTAGGCATAGGGTACCAACTACATGGGCTCTTTCCCATCGTCTTGTGGCTGTCAATATATCTTAATGTTTCTCTTTCCCATTCTCCTATATCACCCATAATGACATGGGAGATTTATTTGTAAAGATATTAATCTCAAGGTACACTACAATTGATACAAACCATAGGGTATCAACTACATGGGCTCTTTCCCATCTTCCTGTAGCTATCAATACATCTTATTGTTCCTCTTTCCCATCCTCCAATAGTCAATCATATGGATGTGGGAGATCTATTTGTAAAGATGTTAATCTCAAGATACATTGTAGTTGATACAAACTAAGAGCTCATGTGTCTATTCAATATCTGGAGGTTTGTAATTAAGATGTCCTAATTGATGGGTATATAACCCCTTGACCACTATAGGTACAATGCTGAGATATTAATCAGGTCTGATATTATACATCCAAAGGAAGATTATGATATGCTTTATATGAGCTTGAATGGTGTGGTATCGATGGTTGTAAAATGTGAAATTATATCTTGGATAGATATACCATTATATATTTACTCCCAATGAGTAAATCTTTGTGTGAATGTATTTAGGAAATTTGTTATGCTCGTTGCTTTCGAAATACATGGACTTTGTATTTTGTGATGAATGGCAAGTTTCTTTTAGAAATCTCAAGATTTCTCTTAGTTTTTTTACATGTCTTTGTTATTGTTTCTCGGGTATCAACTTGAATGTCAACTTAGTTGAATGTGGATATTTAATCTATACATTGACAGTGCACCTATAGTTATCAAGGAGTTATATACCATTTAATATTTACTTGGGAGCGATGCTTATCCAACTTTAAAATTTTCTTGAGTATCAACTTGAATTTCAACTTGAGGCCCGCATGGAATCAAATTGATTAATATCTTAAGTGTACCTATAGTGATCATATATAGAATGTCAAATTGATGGGCCACGAATCTACAAGAGATCTTAGTTTGTATCAAGTAAAATGTACCCTAAGATTTATATCTTTACAAATAGATCTCCCATATCAATATGATTGACTATAGGAGGATGGGAAAAAGCGATAATAACACAAACATCACTGAAATCTAAGCCCTAAACCCTAAATGATATACATTTTATGATTTACTATCAATGAGAAAATCATGGTTGGGTTTCTAGGTGAATTGAATATAGGGATTTGGGTTTAAAGATTATGTTTTATCATTTAGGGCTTAGGGGTTAGAGTTTATTGATGAATGTGTACCACCTATCCCGTTATTGAACACTTAATCTCACTAGTAAGTGTATAATGTGTATTCAAATTTTAGGAATATTTGGACAACATTTCCCAATCAACCTACTTATGTAACTAGAGAACAAATGGGTCAGTTTTAACCGAAGTCTTTAAAATGAATACACATTATACGCTTACATCCCAAGTACAAATAAATAATTAAGAACAGTGCCAAAACCAAAAACTATTCAAGATTTATTGCTTAGTAAATCTTAAATGGTTTTCAGGACAACTGATTAGTAGTTTTCTTGGTAATGTAAGTTTCATAGGAGATTTATCAAGGATTTTTCCAAGATAGCCAAGCCATTATGCTCATTTCTTGCAAAAGACATGGACTTTGTATTTTATGATAAATGTTAAGTTGCTTTCAGAAAGCTCAAGGTTTCTCTTAGTTTGTGTCCATGTTTGTGCTATTGTTTCTCTTTCCCGTCCTCCTGTAGGAAATCATATTAATGTGGGAGATCTATTTTTGTAAAGATAGTAATATCAAGGTACATTGTAGTTGATACAAACTAAGAGTTAATGTAGTTATGTGGGACATCAAGATGACATTAAATAATGATCACTATGGGTATGTTATTAAGATATTAATCTGGATTAATATTTATGTGTTATTAGGGCCTAATTTGATACCAAAGTAGTTGATACCCTATACATCATATACCTCAATCTCACGATTGGAGTTAAGAGGCATATCGTCAGAGGGATCTGAAGATTTGTAATGACGTTTTCATAAATGGGTATATATCCCCTTGATCATTATAGGTTTATTGTCAAGATATTAATCTTGTTTGATATATACATCCAAAGGAAGATGACAAGATATGTCTGATATGAGCTTGAATGGCATGGTAGTGATGGTTGTCTTATATGCCGGATGGAATGCCCAAAGAGCATCATCCAATTTGAGGACCCAATCTTTCCTTGAACTTGAAATAATCTTTTCCATAACTCCTTTGAGTTGTATGTTAGATACTTCAACCTTCCCAATAATTTGAGGATGGTATTGTCTATATATCTTATCCCTCACTCCATGCTTGATGAGAAGATTATTGAATTGTTTCTCATTGAAGTGTGTACCACCATCAAAAATGACATCTCTTGGAGCTCAAAAGTAGGGAAAGATGGTCTTTTGAAATAGTTTGATGACCGAATTTACTTTTGGAGCTTGAGTAGGAATAATTTTTACCTACTTTGAAACATATTCGCAAGTGACACAGATATATTGATATTCATAGGAGGATGAGAAAGGGACCATGTAGTTGATACCCCATTTATTAAATACCTATATCTCACGACTTGAGTATATAGTCATATCGTCATAGGGATATGGAGGTTTGTAAATAAGATGTCCTAAATTACCAGGTAAATAACCTCATGATCACTATAGGTACATTGTCAAGATATTAATCTAGTTTAAGTCATTTCCCTTATTGTCCTTTAAACTAAAGGCATTTACTTTCAAATAAGACTCCATGGTGTTGAACGTCTTCTTTTCATGTGAAAATCTTAGCATTTGATTTCACTTTGCAGGTAATGATTGATACAGTCAGAGAGGGTAGAAAGAAAAAGGAAAAACAAGAATCATGTTCAAATACAGTGTGTGGGTAACACACATATCATGTGCAAATATTTAACAATTTCACCTATGATTACATGAGTCATCGCTTACGGTGTGTGAGAGGGGGACACGGCATGGGCATGCCCACATATTATCTCTTTTATATCACCTTCATATAAACAAAATGGATCTTGTGTAGAATTAAGAGATGCAACACAACATTTTCATAGATATCATCCCTTATGTCGTATGTTCATCCTTTACGTTGTGTGGAATTTTTATAGAAAACATGACAAAATCGGTAGAACTTTTATTTTACACTATGTGTCCAGACAGAATGGCGAGTGATTTTCATGAGGTAAATATAATTTTTTTTTGAAGATTTCATCACTTATGTTGTGAGACTAGGAACCATGATGTATGAGCTTGCAGATTGGGAAACAATTTTACATGTGCATCATGACACGACTAAACTGTATGTGTAAAATGCAAGCGTATGCATCAAAGTAATACAGGCCAAAGATGCCCAGATATCGAACACGAGGAAACACAATTCAAAAAATTACTACTAACTACTTTTTGATCAGCTAAGCCAGCTAAGACAAATAAAACTTTGACTTAAGAGTTATTAAACTAATTGCAAGAAAGAAAACTAATTTAACAGGTTGTGATCACAATGAGAAGAAATTTTTTAGGACTATGGTTTCACCACGATTGACACTACAATTTTAATCTAAGATTAATATATTTTCTTTCCACTCTTGCACAAAGAGTTATAGCAAGAACTACCCACTCCCACAGTGTAGTTCACTACCTATGCTAATGCAAATCCCATTTTCATAGTAATTTGTTTATTAGTTAAGGTACTTTACTAATAATCTTTGGGTAATCTCTTCACATTTGTAAGTCACCTTTTACCAAGGGTGATATAAAACGTATCTTACTATGGATTTACAATCCTTAATCCTCCTCCCATATTCATTAAGGGTCTAATTATTCACCTATGGTGTACAACATAGACAATTCAATATGACTTCATAGCAACATGCCTAAGAATAAGGAGAAAATAATATACAAATGCAAAAGATCCATATACAATGTACAACCCGACTACTCTTGGGTCCTAAAGAACATGTGGATTAGCCCCTCATATTTTCCATGGATAAAAACATGTAGGAAGAAGGAAAAATATGAAGAACATAGAAAACCGATGAACCCCCTAGAGAAACGTGATTAGGATGCTCCAATTCGATGATCGGATCCGCAATCCACAAATTATGCCCATCGAACATGCCCGGAACCTCCTGAACGTGTGGTTCTCCTCCTTGTTATCCTCTCTCGTGCGATCACCATCTTGCAATGGAATAGAATGTGAAAGATTAGGTCTTTACGAACTCTCCTTAAGTCATATGAGTGGCTTAGGGTGAAGTAAATCCTCAACTGTCGGATTAAAACTTGATTTTTGGACTGCCTGATCGGGAAGACTTGGTAGTACTGACTTTTGAACTTGGTAGTACCAAGTCTGGAGGTCGAATCTACTCTGTATCTGATGCAAAGTCGGTAGTACCAACTTTTGAAGTTGGCAGTATAGTTTGTGAGACTATTGTGGTACTTGAAATCACACAAAAATGACCATAAGTACTTGAAATATAAAACTTCATTCAAAAACATTAAAATCATTCTTATTTGATGCAATTGAGTAACACAGGCTAATTTTAATAAATCATACACAAATTAATATGAAAATGAATAGTAAAAGAACAAAAAGTAATATAAAAATAGCATGTGAAAACAACAAATATACATTGAATCAAACTCCCCTAATCTTAAATGTCGCTCATCCTCGAGCAACACACTCTCGGATCTATTTGAGACTAGTAGCAAATGGAAAAATAATATGAACTTCATTTCTCAACTACTCCCACTTGGCGGTCCCAGACTGGCCTTCACTGATCACTGAACAATCAACTGCTCTGTAGTGACCAAAAATTTCCATAAAAGTTACCCACCCTTAGATCAATGAACACTATCAAGAGAGTAGTTAACATCATAATCGATCACGTATTCACTTGGTGAATTATGTGATTCCGTATTCTAAATTGCTCTTTTCTAACTACCAATCTACTTTGAAGCAGTTCTCCATATAAAAATGAATGTGGAGAAAAATCATATAAGAGGCCTACTAATAAGAGCAATGAACTGTATGAAATGGATGACAATTGAAGAATCACAAGTACATCCAAATCATTTATCCTAGAATAAAACATGATGAACCTATATGGTGAAAAGAATGAGAAATGCCTGAGTCATAATGCCTACTTTATTGGTTAAATGATGCATGAGTCAAAAGATGTCATCAATTCAACAAAAAAAAAATTAAAGAAAAGAATGCATCATGCATTTGTTTCCCTCATTTTTGTTTAGAATTGAAGGCATCCTTTATCCCTTTTAACTTAAAATATTACAAACTTTTTTTCTTTTCTTTTCTTTTTTCATTTTTTTGCCCATTATTTTAGCATGATGGAACATTATGCTTGGGCTTTACTACATATCATTCATTTTTTTCTTTTTTTTTTCTCATAGGGTATGGATGTGTATCCATGCACTCAAATTTTGAATGAAAATGATGCCCACATGATATAGAAATGAATGATGAAAAATGCATGCAATCTACATGTAATTGTTTATGCAACTAGAATGATGTGTACACAAATTGTTGAAGTACACAACTTGGCCTATTTTTTTCATTTTTGTAACTAATGCAATAAAAGCAAACTAACTATCATGCCACCTACTATGATATGCAATGCAAACAAGACAAAAAAGAATTTGGAGTACTCGTTCATCTTAAGGTGGTTAGTCAATAAGAAGTGGAGGATCGGTAGAATCACATAACTAGGAGACAAAACCATTCATGAAGTTATGATATGTCCCTCTCTAATGACCTGTGTACAGGGGAACCTTAGGGTTTCTTTCTTAAATTTCAATTTAAGGTCTCGTTAACTATTTGATCAATTCAAGCTCAAAACCCATCTTCATCCACATTTCATGAATAATTAAGATGTCCATTCATATCAAATGTCCTTAACATGAATAACCCATACACTTCCTCTACATGATATTACTCAAGTACTCACAACTAAGCCCACAGATAGATTTTCAATTACCATTACAAACTTGAAAGCACACATGATAATTGCGAATAACAAACAAAATTTGAGCTGCACTTTAAGCCAGATAGATTGTGGATCCTACAAATTTCAAAAACAAAAACTAAAAGCAAGTAAAAAGGGAAGATTAAGTTGTTCCAAAACCTACCTCCCCTAAGCTTGAATTTGACCATGTCCTCATAGTCAAAAATCCAAACCTAGAGGTGGAATGGGTATACCAGATGCTCTAAAGGGTGGTGATGGTGGATTATTGGTGGTTCTTTGGATCAAGTTGTGCAAGCATATATCTCTCTTGTTGGTGCCACTAATTTGGGTTTTTTGGCATCAAGATATGGCATTCTCTCTCCTACTTTGAGGGTTGAAAATCAGTGCCCACCAGCATGTGTATCGGTGGTGCTGACAGTTTCTTTGTGTAGCTTTTGTCCTCTTTTTGCTAAAAAAATTGATAGTATCGAGTTTGGACTCGTTAGTACCGACTTTGGTTTAGGGTTCAGGTGATTATTCTGGGAACAATTTTGGTACTATCAACTTTCAAAGTCGATAGTACCAATTTTCTACAGAGAGTGCATAATTTTAACTAATAAGGAATCAGTAGTATCGAGTATGGACTTTGTAATATTGACTTTGGCCCTATTTTTACACCAAAAAAAAGCATCAAGGTACTTTCTTTACATAAAATAAAAATCTAACAAAATAAGATGCAATGCAACTAAGATAAACACCTAAACAAATAGTAAATGACAAAAATAAAATTGGGTTGCCTCCCATAAGTGCCATTGTTTAATGTCCTAGGCTGGACATGAATGATCCTCCTCAACCCGAGTTGACTTGAGATGGTGGTGAAGATTCATCTGGAAGTCTGAACTCACTCTATCACCGTCTATCCTAATTGTCAAATAGCCCCTACCAATGGTAGTGATCACATCTGTCGTAGCTTGGAATGGCCTCCCTACCAACATCTCAGACCCTTTCATTTCCTTCATATCCATTACCACAAAGTCAACCAGATAAATGAACTTGTTGACTTCAACCAACACGTCCTTGCATATCCTGTATGGCGTCACAATAGAGCAATCCGCCAACTCAATTGCCATGGATGTTCTTGTTGGTTACTTCAATACTAACTTTTGGAAGGTGGTAACAAGCATGAGATTAATACTCGCTCCTAAATCACATAGTTCCTACTTGAAATGTTTTTCTCCTATAGAACATGGGATATAGAAGCATCCAACATCCTTCCTCTTCCATGGCAGCTTCCCCTTAATAAGTGCACTCATCACCTCATCAACTTGTATAATATATGTGTCTTTAATCCGCCACTTTCTTTTGATGATATTTACAAAAATCTCCCATAAGATGGAATTTTGTCTATTGCATCCACCAATGGAAAATTGATGTGGAGCTTTTGGAAGATGTCTATGAACTTTTTGAAATGTTCCTCCTTTTTCCTTGGCTTCAGACTATCCGGGTACGGCACATCTGACTTCTTTCCTCCCTTTTGTGGGGGAATATATGGCACTTTATGAACTTTACCCCCTAAGCTTGCTTTATCACCACCTCCTGAAATAGAAGTCGACACATCTTCTGTGGGTGGTGTTACCGGTGGATGTTCCTTCTAAATTGTGGGTGTGGCAACCAACTCACAAAAACAAGATTAATTAATGCGGAAGCGTATTATTCGCAGCGGATTACTGAAAATCACTAAAAATTAAAACCTTTTTCAAAGAGATTCAATCATAGGAAAACTCTTTCAAAAAGAACCAATGTATTTCAATTACAACCTGGTTCATCAGTACATATCTTGTACCATTTCTTCTAAAGGTTTACAACATCAACTTCCTTGTTAAAAGCTAAACACAGACAATATAAGTATCTCAAGGCATCAAGCCAGAATCTCAAAATGATTTATTAAAAGAATTAACTATTAACTCTGAGGATCTGAGAGTACAGAGACGACACATAGGACTTCTATCTACAAGACACGACAGATAGTACACTCAACCTGAGTTGTCACTTCTGTCCCTACTGCTGCTAAAGTTCCTTCTCTGCAAGATGTTCTCACT
This sequence comes from Alisma plantago-aquatica, assembly GCA_963693085.1. NCBI lineage: Eukaryota > Viridiplantae > Streptophyta > Magnoliopsida > Alismatales > Alismataceae > Alisma > Alisma plantago-aquatica. Next base: position 776,978,581 of record OY856413.1, read on the forward strand.
CTCCTTCGTGCTTGTCCACCTAAAAATGTTGGATCCCACGGGGGTGAGGCAGTTTAAATCATTATTATTACAATTTAATGATATAAAAATAGGTAGAGGATAAGCAGTTTAAAGCATTCTCATCTTAAAGTAATGTAACCATTTATGATAGAACAATAGATCAGATATTATCTTAATAAGGAATAGAAAAGACATGTATATCATTTATCCATCATGAATATAGATCATGTCAAACTTCTCTTGTGACATTCATTCTATTAATATGTCACCCATGAAAAATTCTAGTTTCATCTGTTGGACTTAGTCAATCTGCTAAACAGATATGGAATTATATTTACCATGACTCATATATCATCAGCACATGCATGGGGTTATTACCAATCCTATGTCATCATTACAGGATTTGGGTTATTATGAATCCTATGTCATCATTACAGGCATTGAGCCTCTACCAAGTATTAGACATCTCCAAACCTGATTACACCGCCAGGCATTGGACACTACCAATCCTAATTTCACAGCCAGGCATTGGACTTTAACCAATCCTGATTACAGTCATTATACCTCTTCCAGGTATTGGACATCTCCAAACCTGATTACACCGCCAGACATTGGACACTACCAATCCTGATTTTACAGCCAGACACTGGACTTTAACCAATCCTGATTACAGGCATTACACCTCTGCCAAGTATTGGACATCTCCAAACCTGATTAAACTGCCAGACATTGGACTTTAACCAATCCTGATTACACATCCAGGTATTGAACTCTAACCAAACCTGATTACACAGCCAAACATTGGAGTTTAACCAATCCTGATTACACAGCCAGACATTGGACTTTAACCAATCCTGATTACACAGCCAGGTATTGGACTCTAACCAATCCTAATTACAAAGCCAGACATTGGACTTTAACCAATCTTGATTACACAGCCAGACATTGGACTCTAACCCATCTTGATTACACAGCCAGGCATTGGACTTTAACCAATCGTGATTACAGGCTTCATGCCTCTGCCAGGTATTGGACTTTAACCAAACCTGATTACATGGATCATGGAATATAAATTACATTGACCCATCATCATCACATCCTTCCCTAGGCTCTGAACCCTAAGGTTAGCCTTCATAGCTTTTCACATTCTTTACAGAGTGCAATTGTTCCTTTTATTAAGTTTATTAAAACATTATCATTTCTTACAATAAACTTTTATAATTATCTTGGTGCCTCTCACTAGACCACAATTGTTCTCATGGCTCATAAGGCGCATAAAGCATCTTGTCACCTCTCACTAGGTAACATCTAACCATATGGCTCACAAGGCTATTACTCATCCTGAGTATTCAATCATGTTTATTACTCTTATCATTTATCATTGAATGATTATTAATACATGGTATGAGCTCATTTCTCATCCTTATAATGGTATGATTACATCATACTCATTAGTTTGGCTTAACCTCATTCTCAAGGTATATTAGCCTATACTTATCAAAGTATATCAAACTCATTACATTTCATTGTAACAATTTACATAACACTCTTCATGTGAATCTGAGTATAATTGATTTGAGATGCATCAAGGTATATCAACCCTGGAATGTTAAAAGTGCCTATCTTCATATTTTGATGTATCACCTTCCTCATCAGTTCTATTTACCTGAGTTATTAACTTATCTTGTATTAAGGTATTTCCCATCTTAACACTTCCATCCACTAACCTATCACTTTTAACATGAAGTGCATAGGTCACACACAAGAATGATCCAGGTATCTTCAATGATATGGACTCATTTCCAGTTACTGCGTTGCTTACTTAAAGTTGTCTATAATAACCTACTTGGGATAATTCACCTTTATAAGGAATTACTCACTATTTTAGCATTAGGGCTCCTTCATACTATTACCTAGTACTTAGGGTTTTGGTTTATCATCATATTTCCCAAGAATTAGGGCTCCATGTATTATAACTCAAAATTAGAGTTTCACATACCTTCACCCTGTATTAGGGCTCCTCATCATATCATTTGCATAGTAATGGCATCACCCTCAATTAGGGTTTCTCATGGAATATCCCTCAATTAGGGTTTCACAAGGCATCACCCTCAATTAGGGTTTCACATGGCATCACCCTTAATTAGGGTTTCACATAGCATCAACCTCAATTAGGGTTACATCCCTAACCTAGATTAGGGTTACACCTAGCATTGCCCTAGATTTTGGTTAGGGCTCATTAACCTTCTTAATTAGGGTTCATGGTCTCTTTATCAAGAATCAAACCACAATTACATATTCATATATGTTGAAAGTGTTGGAACTTAACCTCCACATGATTATCATTCATGTAAGAAGTCATCTCTCTCTCATCCTTTACAAGATGACATTTGCACTAAATATGATTGGATTAGGTCAACTCAACTTCATTGAAGGCTTGACACCATGTATTATGTCATTACTTCCTTGATAATTAAGGATTAATCATTTACAAGGTATTAATCACCCTATCTTATTAAGGGTATAATCACTATAATCACCTTTAGTTCACATTATATTATATTCAATTATACAATTGATCTTTAAACACCTTAAGTGTCCATGCGGTTTAGGGTGAATTACTTCCAAATAGTCTTGGTCACTTAGATCCCAAACCGTCTTGCATGGATAAACTTCAAACGATCTAAGTCTAACAATTGAAACCATTTAGCAAAGTAGGTACTTGAAACCGTTTGCTAAAGTAGGTACTTGAAACCGATTGCCAAAGCAAGTACTTGAAACTATTTGCTAAAGCACTCATGAGATCGATTGGGCCTCAAACAGTTTGGGATCGTTTGATCCGAAACGGTCTTGAGACCGTTTGTTCCCAAAAGGTCTTGAGACCATTTGGACTCAAACGGTCTTGAGACTGTTTTGTCCGAACCTCCTCAAAACTGAATGGACCAAATATAGTCTCCACCAATCATGTTGATTTAGGGTTTCCAATGCTGAACCCCTGATCAATTGGATCCAGGTAACCACTCATCAATTGAGCCTAACACCACTCTTTAAATGAACTTAATAGATCATCCTTCAACTGATTTGACCCTCATTTGATCATCAATTAGGGTTTAGAATCAATTGGATTAGGGATTGAACCAATGAACTTCAATGTTAATCATTGTGAAACTAATTACTTTGAAATTTTTGGATCACCATCCAAATTGAACATGACCTGACCCCAAACGGTCTTGAGATCATTTGAATGACCTCCAAATGGTCTTGAGACCGTTTTTCCATCGTATCATCAAAATCCATGACGTGAAATTAGGGCTTGAGTCACATGTTTCTTTAGGGTGTTCATCGATTTTCTATGTTCTCCATGTTTTTCCTTCTTTCTAGCATCTTTTTGTCCATGGAAACCATGAGGGGCTAATCCCCATGTTCTTTACGACATGGGAGTATCCTGGTTATACACTATATCTCGATCTTTTGCATTAGTATATGGCTTTCTCCTTTTTATTGGGCATGTTGTTGTTAGGTCATATTGACTGGTCTATGTTGCGCACCATGGGAGATTAATTAGATCCTTAATAACTTTGGGAGGAGGATTAAGGTTTGGAAATCCACAGTAACACACGATATATATCACCCTTTGTAAAAGGTGGCTTACAAATGAGAAGACATTATGTAGAGATTATTCGTAAATCACCTAACTAATCAACCAATTACTATGGAAATAAGATTGATATTAGCATAGGTAGTGAATTGAACTACAGGAGTGGGTAGTTCTTGCTACAGGCCTTTTGTCTTGGAGTGGGAGTATAATATATTAATCTTATATTAGAATTGCCGTGTCCATCGTGGTGAAACCATAGTCCTAAAGAATTTCTTCTCATTGTGATCACAACCCATTAAATTAGTTATCTTTCTTACAATTAGTTTAATAACTCTTAATTCAAAGTTTTCTTTGTCTTAACTGATCAAAAAGCTTTTAGTATAGTTTCTTGAATTACCTTTCCCCGTGTTTGATATCTAGACCTCTTTGGCTTGTATTACTTCAATGCGTACGTTGCGTTTTACATGTACAGTTTAGTCGTGTCATGTTTTTGGCGTCGTTTCAGGGGAAACTGCATATTCACGCACTACAAGTGATTTAATTAGCCACTCTAGGCCACCTTCCTTTTTTTAATTATTTCTAAAGATGAATTGCAAATATTTTCTTAATTCAATCACTAGTATCTCTGAATTTACAAATTTCAAGTACTAATTCATCGTTCAAACATGAACCACTAATTACACTCCCATAGTAAATCCACAACCCAAAGGTATGGGTGACACAGAAGAAGAACAAACCATCTAGGAGAAGATCAAGGTGTCATCCACAACAGCTCAGCTCGGTCCAATCAAGCGACAAGCTATAAGTGTGGCAAGCTAAAAGATTGATCCTGGGCTGGTGGCGTTAGTTAAACAATAGGTTTTCCATGGTCACAGTACAGAAGACCCAATGACTCACATCAACAATTACGTTGAAATTTGTGACATGGTGAAGATAGACAAGGTTCCTACATCGTGATATACATGAAGTTTTCCCATCATCCTTGGATGACCATGCTAAGTCTTAGTTTGGTAACCTCAAGCCTGAATCCATAGAGACATGGGACCAGATGATAGATGCTTTCGTTGAGTGTTATTTCCCTCCACAAAAAATGAATGAATTAACACAAAAGATTTACAACTTCAAGCAACAAGCTGAAGAGTCATACTCAGAGGTTTGGGAGCAATTTCAAAATATGTTGCGGAAGGTGCCTCACCATGGTATAAATTTATATGGTCAAGAAAAGACCTTCTATTATGGCCTACATTAGGGTGAGAGGACCACCCTAGACAGTGCAAGAGCTAGATTTTTTTTAAACAACAAGCCTTCTAGATGCCATGAGATCTTGAAGAACATGGCTAAGAACCAGTCATGGGGTAAAGAAAGAGAACGCCCAACAACCATTAAAAGCACTAAAGAATCTAAAGTCATCTATGCATTTAATGAGAAGCTTGACCTCATACCATTAAGTTGTGCTAGAAGGATGTAACATCATCTGGTGGTGAAGAAGAGAATTGTATGTATATGCACCAGCGGTACCAATAGGACAGGGGCCCTAGCAATATTGACAAAATTGAGAACATGTTTGGAAAGTTGGTGAGCCAAGATGGGGCACTTATGGGTCAAACATAGAGGGAGATACAAAACCAAGGTACCGAAATCCACAACATTGAATATCAAATTTCTCAGTTGGCAGCATAAGTAGCTTCCTTGAAGGAGTCCATTTAGCAAGGAGCACCTGGGAATGCAGTTGTAACCCATCAACATCACCAAGCAAAATTCATCTCTGTTGTCAAAGAGAGAGAACATCATACTGAGGAAGCACCCAAGAAACACACTCAGGAGTCTAATTAGTGTATGTGCCTAAAGTCCCATTTTCTAGCAGTCTATTGGGATTAACAAGAGGATGTTGATCACTAGTGGACAGTGCACTTCAAGGTCCCATTCCTATTAAATCACTGACTACAGTTCCTGAGAGGGTGCCTATTCAATAAGAGAAGGTGAAGGTTTTACTACGCAGTGGAATAGTCACAATCAATAAAGGGGAACCCACTGTAACATCCCTGACTTGGGTTATGCCTTAACCCTAGTTGTTTTGTTTAAGAAAGATAATTATATGTTTGATTTTATCTTTTGAAAAGTTATTAAGGCTCAAGAGGAACTTATGTTTCAATTTTAGTCCTTTTTGAACAATGTTGAAACATTGTTTTGCTTGTTTTGGACTAAAGTGTAAGTTACCCAAGTTGAGTGGTTTAAGTGCAAATTGTGCATGATAATATATTCCTGATGTGTTGAAGCATCATGAGAGTGAAAATGATGCAGAGGTATGGCTTATGGAAGCCTGAGTACCAAGAAAGAGCTGATAAAGCAATGTTTGCGCATTAAAACCTAGTTTTGGTGTAATGTGCAATTTAACCAAAATCTAGGGTTCAATATGAAAATTACCACTTAAATAAGGTCCTAATGTTTCTTGGCATTATATAGAGAAAATAAAATGAGAGGGGCGCCTCATTTGAATTAAGTTGGAGGAGAGAGAATCTTGATATTAAAATAATCAAGATTTAATCCTAATTTAAACCCTAACTCAATTTAGTGCAAAAATAAATGTATTAATTAAAGGGCCTTCAACCAAAAATGGATATTACTATTAAGAAAACTCCACTCACCTTATTATAAGAAAAAGAAATATCCACTCAAACATGGATATTACTATTAAATTGATTAAGTGCTTAATTTGCTTTTCTTTGAATTGTGGATAATTGAGAGGAATAAGAGGCAAAGAGGAAAGCCTCATCCCTAAGGAAGAGAAGTGGGCAAGTGGCAAGGATAAGGGGGAGATAATTCCTACTTTCTCTCTCCTAGTTGATTTTTTAATAAAAAATTGCATATAAGCTCATTTATCCATAGAATAAAGGGGGAATTTCGAATTCACTTCCACCCTTTGCTTGCAAGACGACCTTGGGAGCTTGGGAGCAAGAGGAGAATGAGACCCAACCTGTTGTTAAGCTTCTTGACCTTCTTTCACCATGATTTCATGGTGGAAATCGAAAATAAATGATGGATTTCTTCTTTTCTCCATGCAATCTTCTATCCTAGCCACTTCTTTTCATTCAAAAGCTTGAGGACGAGCTTGGGATAGTTGAGAAAGCTTCTTACACCATTAAAGACGTGGAGCTTGGAGCTTTGATGCTCAATTGGAGGTGGGTTTTATAACTTGAACCCTTGATTTTGTTATTGCATTCAATTCATTATCCAATAATGATCATTACTACATTCACGATAATTGATTTGGTTGATTAATGCAACAACCATGAAAATCACAGCAGGTTTCGTGAGTTTAGATGTTGATGATGATGACATCATCATAAGCATACACCTCACCAAATATCAAAGGCAAACGGTTTACATATAGTTGCTCAAATGGTTTCCCAAACCGTTTGGGAACAAATACTACTACAGAAGTGGCCTTTGGCGTCGGTCGTTTAACCCCATTTGGCGTCGGTTTTCGACCGACGCCTATGTGGGCGCCGCTAAAGGTCGAACACTTCGGCGTCGGTTGTTTAACCGACGCCTATTTAAACTATCGGCGTCGGTCGTTTAGTCGATAACCGACGCCAAAGGGGTTCGCGCCACATAAAACGGCGTCAGCTAGGGCACTTTCTGCGTCGGTTATTTACTAACGGACCGAAGCCTATACTACTTATAGCGTCGGTCTTTTAGTAGATAACCGACGCATAAAGTGTCCTAAATGACGCCATTTTTTGTGGCGCGAACACTTTTGGCGTCGGTTTGATACGTATATCCGACGCCATTTCGAGGACTGCTTTGGCCACATAAGGCGTCGGTTATCTATAAATAACCGACGCTGTAGATCTTTGCTGATGGTTTTTATAAATAACTGACGCCTATTGGTTTTTTTTTTTCATATCAGTTTGCAGGCCTGCTGTGGCTGGTCAGCAGGATGAGAACCTGCAGTTTGCAGTCAATCTTGGACGGGTTTCTAGGCCAACAAACACAATAATAGATATGTACATGTTAGGGTTTCATCACAATTGATGTTAGGGTTTAAACAATGTTAGGGTTTAATCAAATCAAATTAGGATGCTAGAATGGACAAGTTTAAATCAAATTAGGATTTAAATTAGGGTTCCAATAGGATTCAATTTAATTAATTTTTATGTGAAAGATGTAATATTATAATACATACAATGGCAATGAAATGAAACCCTAATTGTATTGGAACTCATAAAAGGATGTCTCAAAGTTTGAATCTAATATATGCATCCTAAAAAAGGTATCACGTCACAAATGTGCATTTCAATAATCATATTTTATTTCCTTCCAATTAGTGTGGGTTCCAAGTTTGGAATTGTTTTCTAATCATGGGTCCCTTAATTTTATTTAGGATAGAAGATAAAATCAAGGATTTCAAATAGTATAAGGCGCACCCCCAAAAGTAAAAAAATGGATATATATTATGCATGATACCTTGGTTGCTGATTTTGTTTTGATGCACGACAAATAGTTACCATTGGGTCTTGGTCCACGGGAGGATAATCTATCTTCTACCTATTTAGAATGCTTCCTTGTGTGCACATCCACATAGTATATGTGTCTAAATTGACATTCTCCTATTTAGAATGTTTCATTCATAAACACATATGTGTTCTTGAGTTTTGGGATTCTAATTATAGCCAATTTAAATCATGTTAGTTAGTAGTATTTTTTTTGGATCAATTATGCTTGAGATGCAGATATTTTTGTAAAGGATGGTCATTGACTCCTGAAAATGGGAATGCCACACGAACATGGATAGAATAGGTAGATGTTTTTGAGCATGGGCTTGACATCAGCCAAGTTATGGTGTGAAACGAGGAGATGAGACTATTACTGAATGGAAAGAATGGCAGAGGAAGGGCTTGATGCTAGTACCTTGTGAGCAACGGAGTTAGGGCGTGATCAAGGAGACGCAGAGCAGAGCAGCAACAAGGAGGAAGGAGCAAGCGGCGGCGGCAGCGAGCAGGAGTGGTGGCGAGCAGGCGGCGAGCAGGCGGCGAGCAGGGCGGCGAGCAGGAGGCGAGCAGGAGCGGCGGCGAGCAGGCGGCGGCAACGCAGAGCAGCAGGATCTTCGGCGAGCAGGAGCGGCGACTAGCAGGTGTCCAACGGTGGCAGGAGCGGCGGCGAGCAGGAGTGGTGGCGGAGAAAGGGGCGCCGGAGAAGGGGGCGCCGGAGAAGGGGAGCTGGAGAAGAAATCACCGGAGACAAATCGGCGGCAGTAGAGAAGAAATCGCTCACAATGAAACAAAAGAAAGGGGAAGAGTCGGGCGATCGAGGGTAATGAAGTTCCCAAATAGCGTCGGTTGTTTAAAACAACCGACGCCTAAACTCTTTAGCGTCGGTTGTTTGAAAAAACCGACGTCCAATTGGACGATATTTTCATGAAATTGTTTGGCGGGAACCACCTTCAGCGTCGGTTATCCTTGAATAACCGACGCTGAAGGTGACACTTTTCGCGCAAATTTTCATCGCACATAGGCGTCAGTTTCTACCTTAATAACCGACGCTGAAAATGACACTATTTTTTTTGATCGAAATTTGGATTTCGCGGGCGACTTTAAGCGTCGGTTTGTTATAAACAACCGACGCTGAAGACAAAGCGGTACCCGTGTCTGACTGGTCTTCGAATATAGACGTCGGTTTTCGTAAACAACCGACACCTAACATAGAAGGCGTCGGTTTTCCTTAATAACCGACGCCCAGAAAAGTGTCACTGAATGCTATTTCTGTAGTAGTGAAACGGTGTCAAACCGTTTAGGAGCAAACAGTTTCACAAACCGTTTAAGGGCAACCGGTTTCAAATGATTTGGAGGTGTTGACCAGGGTTGACCGTTTGGAGATTTGTTGATAATGATGTTGGTTAATGACCCACTAATTATAATTGATTAGTTTCAATTGTTTCATGAGTTGAAGGACAATCAATCACCAAACCCTAATCGGGTTAAGTGTTGATTTCTAATTTGATTGAATTAGTTCTTTGGGTTGATTGACCCAAACAGTTTCAAAACCATTTGGGGATCACACAAACGGTCTCAAGACCATTTGAGGGTCACCCAAGACCGTTTGGAGGTCTAGGGTTAAGTATGGTTGGGTATTTGAAGATCCAAAGACACCAAACTGATTTGCAATCAAATGTTGATTTAATGATCAATCCAATGACTCAAACCCTAATTGAATGTCATGGATTTTGATGATATAATGGGAAAACGGTCTCAAGACCATTTGGAGGTCATCCAAATGACTGTAAGACTGTTTTGGGTAAGGTCATGTTTGATTTGGATGGTGAACCAATAATTTCAAAGTAATTAGTTTCACAATGATTAGCATTGAAGTTCATTGGTTCAATCCCTAATCCAATTGATTCTAAACCCTAATTGATGATCAAATGAGGGTTAAATCAGTTGAAGGATGATCTATTAAGTTCATTTGAAGAGTGGTGTTAGGCTCAATTGATGAGTGGTTACATGGATCCAATCGATCAGGGGTTCAACATTGGAAACCCTAAATCAACATGATTGGTTGAGACCATATTTGGTCCATTCAGTTTTGAGGAGGTTTGGACCAAACGGTCTCAAGACCATTTGAGTCCAAATGATCTCAAGACCATTTGGGACTAAACAGTCTCAAGACCATTTTGGGACCAAACTATCCCAAACCGTTTGAGGACCAATCGATCTCATGAGTGTTTTAGCAAACGGTTTCAAGTACTTGCTTTGGAAAATGGTTTCAAGTACCTACTTTAGAAAGTAGTTTCAAGTACCTACTTTGCTAAAAGGTTTCAATTGTTAGACTTAGATCGTTTGAAGGTTATCCATGCAAGACCATTTGGGGTCTAAGTGACCAAAACCGCTTGGAAGTAATTAACCCTAAACGGCATGGACACTTAAGGTGTTTAAAGATCAATTGTATAATTGAATATTATGTAATGTGCACCAAAGGTGATTATAGTGATTATACCCTTAATAAAATAGGGTGATTAATACCTTGTGAATTATTAATCCTTAATGATCAAGGAAGCAATGACATAATACATGGTGTCAAGCCCTCAATCAAGTTGAGTTGACCTAATCCAATCATATTTAATGCAAATGTCATCTTGTAAAGGATGAGAGAGAGGACTTCTTACATGAATGATAATCATGTGGAAGTTAAGTCCCAACACTTTCAACATATATGAATGTGTAATTGGCGTATGATTCTTGATAAAGAGACCATGAACCCTAATTAAGAAGGTTAATGAGCCCTAACCATAATCTAAGGCAATGCTAGGTGTAACCCTAATCTAGGGTAGGGATGTAACCCTAATTGAGGGTGATGCTATGTGAAACGCTAATTGAGGGTGATGCCATGTGAAACCCTAATTGAGGGTGATGCCTTGTGAAACCCTAATTAAGGGATATTCCATGAGAAACCCTAATTGAGGGTGATGCCATATCCTATGAAAATGATATGTTGAGGAGCCCTGATACAGGGTGAAGGTTTGTGAAACTCTAATTTTGAGTTATAACACATGGAGCCCTAATTCTTGGGCAATATGATGATAAACTAAAACCCTATGTATAGGGAATAGTATGAAAGAGCCCTAATGCTAAAATAGTGAGTAATGCCTTATAAAGGTGAATTATCCCAAGTAGTTGATTATAGACAACTTTAAGTAAGCAATGCAGTAACCTGAAATGAGTCCATATTATTGAAGATAGTTGGATCATTCTTGTGTGTGACCTATACACTTCATGGTAAAAGTGATAGGTTAGTGGATGGAAGTATTAAGATGGGAAATACCTTAATACAAGATAAGTTAATAACTCAAGTAAATAGAAGTGATGAGGAAAGTGATACCTCAAAATATGACAGATAGGCACTTTTAACATTCCAAGGTTGATATACCTTGATGCATCTCAAATCCATTATACTTGGATAAGAAACACATGAAGAGTGTTATGTAAATTGTTACAATGAAATGTAATGAGTTTGATATACTTTGATAAGTATAGGCTAATATAACTTGAGAATGAGGTTAAGCAAAACTAATGAGTATGGTGTAATCATACCATGATAAGGATGATAAATGAGCTCATACCTTGTATTAATAATCATTCAATGATAAATGATAAGAGTAATAAACACGATTGAATACTCAAGATGAGTAATAGCCTTGTGATCCATATGGTTAGATGTTACCTAGTGAGAGGTGATAAGATGCTTTATGGGCTTTATGAGCCATGAGAACAATTGTGGTCTAGTGAGAAGCACCAAGATAATTATAAAAGTTTATTGTAAGAAATGATAATGTTTTAATAAACTTAATAAAAGGAACAATTGCACTCAGTAAAGAATGTGAAAAGCTATGAAGGCTAACCTCAGGGTTCAGATCCTAGGGAAGGATGTGATGATTAGTGATGGGTCAAAGGAATTTATATTCCATGATCCATGTAATCAGGTTTGGTTAAAGTCTAATACCTGGCAGAGGCATGAAGCCTGTAATCAGGATTGGTTAAAGTCCAATGCTTGGCTGTGTAATCAGGATTGGTTAGAGTCCAATGCCAGGCTGTGTAAATAGGATTGGTTAATGTGTAATGTTTGGCTATGTAATCAGGATTGGTTAGAGTCCAATACCTGGCTGTGTAATCAGGATTGGTTAAAGTCCAATGCCTGGCTGTGTAATCAGGATTGGTTAGAGTCCAATACCTGGCTGTGTAATCAGGATTGGTTAAAGTCCAATGCCTAGCTATGTAATCAGGTTTGGAGATGTCCAATACCTGGCAGAGGTGTAATGCCTGCAATCAGGATTGGTTAAAGTCCAATGTCTGCCTGTGAAATTAGGATTGGTAGTGTCCAATGTCTAGCGGTGTAATCAGGCTTGGAGACGTCCAATACCTGGCAGAGGTATAATGCCTGTAATCAGGATTGGTTAAAGTCCAATGCCTGGCTGTGAAATCAGGATTGGTAGTGTCCAATGCCTAGCAGTGTAATCAGGTTTGGAGATGTCCAATACCTGGCAGAGGCTCAATGCCTGTAATGATGACATAGGATTGGTAATAACCCAATGCATGTTGATGATATATGAGTACATGCTAAATATAATTCCATATCTTTTTAGCAGATTTACTAAGGCCAACAGATGAAACCAGAATGTTTCATGTGTGACATATTAAGAGAATGAATGTCACAAGAGAAGTTTGACATGATGTATATTCATGATGGATAAATGATATATATGTCTTTTCTATTCCTTATTAAGAGAATATCTGATCTATTTTTCTATCATAAATGGTTACAATACTTTAAAATGAGAATGCTTCAAATTGCTTATCCTCTTCTTAGTTTTATATCATTAAATTGCAATAATAATGTTTTTTTGGCAGAGAGTTATATCTCTCGCTGGGATAATTACAATTGTCTCACCCCCGTGGGATCCAAAATTTTTAGGTGGACAAGCATGGAGGAGAGTGAGAGCATCGTGCAGAGAAGGAACTTCAGCAGCAGCAGGGACAACAGTGACACCTCAGGTTGAGTGTATTGTCTGTCGTGTCTTGTAGATAGAAGTCCTATGTGTCATCTCTGTACTCTCAGGTACTCAGAGTTAATAGTTAGTGCTTTTAATAAATCATTTTGAGATTCTAGCTTCATGCTTCGAGATACTTATAATGTTTGTATTTAGCTTTTAACAAGGCAGTTGATGTTGTAAACCTCGAGAAGAAATGGTACAAGATATGTACTTATGAACCAGGTTGTAATTGAAATACATTGGTTCTTGTTGAAAGAGTTTTACTATGATTGGATCTCTTTGAAAAAGGTTTTATATTTTAGTGATTTTCATTAATCCGCTGTGAATAATACGCTTCCGCATTAATTAATCTTGTTTTTGTGTGTTTCTTGCCACAATTTAGTGGTATCAGAGCTCTAGGTTCACTGAGTCTACAGAGACATAGGACTAAGGTATCGAGTCTGTTCTAAGTGTACTATAGTGTATCTTATAGTGCCTTCTGCTTATGCAGAAGAAGATATATAACTCCAAGACGTCTGGAGAACATGAGGAACATGTTGCTGAGAGCAATGTTGTTGCACCAGTGGAAGGTGCAAAAGATCAGGCAAGGGAGGTACTAGTGCCTGTGAATCCCCTTTTTGATGAGATCATGATGAGAAACCCAGATTTTTCTACCCTGTTTGGGCAATTCATGATTGCAGCGACGCATATAATAGACCGAATGTCAGTTCACCATCTAGGGCACCAGTTCCCAATGAGGGATATGAATCTGGTAAGACCTTTGAGCGACTACGTCATGTAGGAGCCAGAGAATATGCTGGAATATCTGACCCAGCAGATGTTGATCTCTGGCTCACTGAGTTAGAAAAGGCTTTTAAGATCCTTAATATCCCAGATGCTGACAAATTTAAACATGTTGTGTACCTTTTGAAGGGTAGTGTTGGACATTGGTGGGCTATATAATAAATAAAAAGGAATGATGAAGAGATTGGATGGGAAGAATTTCATTGAGAATTCGTCAATAAGTATTTTCCAAAGACTTATTTAGATGAAAAGATCTCACAATTTGAGAAGATTTGATAGGGAGCCATGTCAATAAGTGAATATGAGGTTAAGTTCATGGAACTTTTACGATTTTGTCCTCAGATGGCTGCTACTGAGGAGGAAAAGATTCGATGTTTTGAGAAGGGATTGAATGTTGAGATGTCTATTCCGGCTTCTTCCCTAGAAAGTAGAGAGAGGTTTGCCACATTTGTGGAGTCAATTCGAAGGATAGAAGGGTCTATGACAAAGAAACATGAGACAGACCTTAAAAGGAAGTCTAAACAGTTACAGGAACAAGGAATTAGTGGTACTAAACAATCAAAGATTTCAGTAGTATCGACTCCAGTACTATATAGTACACCTGAGAAGCAGTCACCTAAACAGCTTTGAGCTTGCTATAGATGTGGACAGAGAGGACATCTTAGGTGGCAATGTCCAAATAAAAAGTGTTGAGGTGACTCAACAGACAAGACTCTAGATAACCTGTAATAAGTAGACATATCAAGATAGAACTTTCTATTTTGAATCATCTTGCACTCTCTACTATAAAAAGGGTAGTTGTTGTTTAGTTCATCTATATAATCCTTTAAGAATATGAGGAAGAGATAAGTAGGATGAAAACTTGTGTTCAGTTTAATATTCATTCATGTGTTTTGAAATTTCTCTTTCTTCATCAAGGAAGGGAAGAAATGAAAGAGGAACTCAGAGAAAATCTGAGATATTAAGTATATCAAATTTAAAGAGATGAAAACATAAAATAAAATAAATACATACTACCTAATTTTAGTTCTTGAATACCCTATCCAAGCATTCATTTATTGAAGGCAAGGTAAGTATGACATACCTAGATTGTTATCTTTTTTATTACTCTGATCAAGAAATCATTCTGAAATAATCCAAAGAAGCCTAATGAAGAAGGAAATGTGGCATGGATATTTCTACCACATTCTAATTGATATACGAAGGAATTTGATTTAATTATAAATCAACTTGTAAATAAAAGAAGAATATGTGATGTGTTTCCAGCACATGTAATGGATACCAAGGTAAGGGATTCTGGTATCAGATAAAGTATGTTGACCACTTGGAGTGGTTAACTATGAAATTAGATCGATTATATAATATAGCATGGACATCATATGTTAGGGGTTTATGCCTTGCATAAACATGACATTGAGATGTTATGAGACTTGATTGTATGATATATGAATTATATTTGTCTCCCTTTATCTGGTATTTCAGGGATGAAATCCTTTTAGTCCTTTTTTAACAATGTTGAAACATTGTTTTGCTTGTTTTGGACAAAAGTGTAAATTACCCCAGTTGAGGGGTTTAAGTGCAAATTGTGCATGATAATATGTTCCTCGTTTGTTGAATCATCATGAGAGTGAAAATGCTGCAGAGGTATGGCTTATGGAATCCTGAGTACCAAGAAAGAGCTGATAAAGCAATGTTTGTGCATTAAAACCTAGTTTTGGTGTAATGTGCAATTCACCCAAAATCTAGGGTTCAATATGCAAATTACCACTTCAATAAAGTCCCTAATGTTTCTTGGAATCATGTAGAGAAAATAAAATGAGAGGGGCGCCTCATTTGAATTAAGTTGGAGGAGAGAGAATCTTGATATTAAAATAATCAAGATTTAATCCTAATTGTAACCCTAATTCAATTTAGTGCGACAATAAATGTATTAATTAAAGGTCCTTAAACCAAAATTATAATGGTTGGATTCAGATGTGTGTGGACGTCCTTGAGCTTTGCAAGGACCCGAAATATCCAAAGGAGGTGAAAACTCCACTCACCTTATTATAAGAAAAAGAAATATCCACTCAAAAATGGATATTACTATTAAATGGATTAAGGTGCTTAATTTGCTTTTCTTTAAATTGTGGATAATTGAGAGGAATAAGAGGCAAAGAGGATATCCTCGTCCCTAAGTAAGATAAGAGGGCAAGTGGCAAGGATAAGGGGGAGATAATTCCTACTTTCTCTCTCCTAATTGAATTTTTAATAAAAAAATTGCATATAAGCTCATTTATCCATAGAGTAAAGGGGGAATTTCGAATTCACTTCCACACTTTGCTTGCAAAACGACCTTGGGAGCTTGAGAGCAAGAGGAGAACGAGCCCCAACCTGTTGGTAAGATTCTTGACCTTCTTTCACCATGATTTCATGGTGGAAATCAAAAATAAATGATGAATTTCTTCTTTTCTCCATGCAATCTTCTATCCTAGCCACTTCTTTTCATTCAAAAGCTTGAGGACGAGCTTGGGATAGTTGAGAAAGCTTCTTACACCATTAAAGACGTGGATCTTGGAGATTTGAAGCTCAATTGGAGATGGGTTTTATAACTTGAACCCTTGATTTTGTTATTGCATTCAATTCCTTATCCAATAATGATCATTTCTACATTCACGATAATTGATTTGGTTGATTGATGCAACCACCATGAAAATCACAGTAGGTTTCATGAGTTTAGATCTTGATGATGATGAAATCATTATAAGAATACACCTCACCAAATATCAAAGGCAAACGGTTTACATATAGTTGCTCAAACGGTTTCCCAAACTGTTTGGGAGCAAACGGTTTCAAACCATTTAGGAGCAAAATGAACGGATCACGATCCATAAATTCTGTCCACCGAACGTGCCCAGAACCTCCCAAACGTGCAATTCTCATCCTCTTTATCCTCTCTCGTGCCATCTCTGTGTTGCAATGAATAGAACATGATTGATTAGGTCTGGACGAACTCCCCTTAAGTCATAGAACTGACTTAGGGTGAAGCAAATACTCAACCATCAGATTAAAACTTGATTTTTAGTTTGCCTGATCAGGCAGACTCAGTAGTATCAACTTTTGAACTCAAAAGTACCGAGTTCGGAAGTAGAATCTACTCTGTCTCTGATGCAATGTCAGTAGTACTGACTATTGAAGTCGGTAGCACCGAGTCTGTGAGACTCTTGTGGTACCTAAAATCACACAAAAATGTACATAAATACTTGAAATATAATAATTCATTCAAAAACATTAAAGTCGTGCTTATTTGATGAAATTGAGTAACACATGCTAATATTAGTAAATTATGCACTAATTAATATGAAAATGAATAGTAAGTGCACAAAAAGCAATATAAAAATAGCCTGTGAAAATGAAAAATATATGGTGCATCACATCACATTGTGTCCTTGTCCCTTACGTCATGTATGCAAATGGATATATGGCTCTAAATCCCTTACATAGATCCTTTTAGCTCCCTCACATTGTGTAATATGGGAGTACTCACCAACTATGGACCTCCTCACCATGCCATATCATCTCCAACCCCCTTTCTCTACTAACATCCACTCCTCGTCGCCGTCAATTGTTGTAAAATCCTGACTTACCTTCGCTTGCTAAAGGACAAACACCACCCCTTGTTAGGGATGAAAATCCATAACTAAAGAAACCTAGAGCTTTCTGAAAGAAACTTGACATTCATCATAAAATAAAAAGTTTGTGTCTTTAGCAAGCAATGAGAACAATGACTTGGCTATCTTGGAAAATATCCAACATCAATAACTACATGAGCTCTTAATTTTTGTCAATTATTGTGTATCTTGAATAGACACATGAGATCTTAGTTTGTATCAACTACAGTGCACCTTGACATTAATATCTTTACAAATAGATCTCCCAAATCAATATGATTGACTGTAGGAGGATGGAAAAAAGCAAAAATAAGATATATTGATAGCCACCACAACTCTAAGTTTGTATCAACTGAAATGTACCTTGACAATAATGTATTTATAGATAGATCGCCCACATCAATATGATTGACTATAGGAAGATGGGAAAGAGAAACAATAATATATGTTGATAGCCCCAGGAGGATGGGAAGGAACCCATAAAAGTTTACAGGGCAAAGTGGGAGCTTTGGGAGGATACAACTAGATAAATTCAGCTAATTTTGGGATTTGTGGGGGAAGATGCTTATGTTTCCATTAATATTCTTTCTACTTTCTTCATCAATGTTTTAGACCTTATGTCTTTTCCCATTGAATATAGAAAACAAAATCGGATGCTATTTCTTGGATTTACATTCAAAAATATTATATCTACTATATCTACAAACAAAGAAATGGTTTTTCCCCAAAACCATTACATGTAAATTACATGGTCAAAATCATAGGCCCGACCCACCCAACTTTATTCTACACCTCTGGTTTAGGGAACTAAGGGTGAGAAGGTGACAGTGTCATGGGGTTGTTTGAGTTTTTCAAACTTTATGATGCCTTACTAGTCTCACAAAGACAGTCTAGAGTTATACATAAAACCTGAGCAAAGCATGAACACTCAACACATCAAAAACCCAATGTATAAGTGAATATTCAATGCATCCAATTAGCTAACCCTTTTATTTATTTCAGCTTGGACCACTTAGTATGACATTAATGCCACTTAGTATGACATTATTGATCTTTCATAGAAATTAGAGTTTGGTTTAAGATTGGATGAAGAAAGTAGAAAGATCATTAGCAATATGTCTTTTGCATCATATATACTTGTCTTATTAAGACTCCAAAGCATCATGTATACTTGTCATTTCCTCATATACTTGCCTTTTCCTCATATACTTGTCTTATTAATCCCCTTTCTAAGTGGATCACAGAACGAACACTCTACACATCAAAAACCAATTGTATAAGTTAATATTTAACACACCCAATTAGCTAACCCTTTTATTTATTTCAGCGTGGACCACATAGTATGACATTATTTCCACTTAGTATGAAATTATTGATCTTTCATGGTAAGTAAAATCTGGTATAAGCTTGATGAAGAAAGTAGAAAGATCAGTGCCAATATGTCTTCCACATCATATATACTTGTCCTTTTAAGACTCCAAAACCACATATATACTTGTCTTTTCCTCATATACTAAGAGATTGACACCTTCTTTCTTTTCCATACTAAAGGAAAACCTCATACACCAATCTGTAAGATGTGACCGACCTTGTTTCTCATTGCATTACTTTTAATCTTCCCAACCAATAAGAAGACCGCACCAAAAAATTCCCATTGTTGCTTCACCACCACATCACGTTGTCATTGTCCCATAATGGACATGCATACATGGTTCCACACATTTATCAACCAAGCATGTGTGCCTAAATGTAGGTCAAGTCATCATAAAACTTGGAAGGAGTGGGGGTAGCATAGATGATGTAATTGTCTTGGCATTGAGCTGCGCTTTCTTGACTATAGCTTCATTCCAAGTAGCTACATCACTGGTTGGCTGCTTGTATGGTTTAATTATCACCTTCCACAGGTCGTAGTTGGTCCCTTGAAGGAAGCATTGCATCCACCATTTCATGCAGAGAAAATTGGTTCCATCAACGACCGTAGGTCTCATGGAGAA
Source organism: Alisma plantago-aquatica (assembly GCA_963693085.1). Classification (NCBI taxonomy): domain Eukaryota; kingdom Viridiplantae; phylum Streptophyta; class Magnoliopsida; order Alismatales; family Alismataceae; genus Alisma; species Alisma plantago-aquatica. Next base: position 776,998,150 of record OY856413.1, read on the forward strand.
GCTTCCCTCTAGGTTGAGGGATCCAAATAAGTCACCCATCTTCTTGTCTCGTGGGAGATGTGTTGGAGAACACTGTGGCTCTGATACCACTTGTTGGGTCAGAGGGCTTTAGAGGAAGGTGAATAGAGCTTCAAAACTTGCACAAAAATAGTTAAACATTCAATTTAATTCAACTAGTCATAATTGCAAATAGTCAATTTGATGACAATCGGAACATGCTTAGAAAGGATGAGAGAAATTGAAGTAAACAATTGGACAAGATATTTTATAGTGGGTCCACTCTCCAAACTAGGAGAGAGTCAGTCCACTACCTTGAGAGGTCAAAGTCTAGGATTTCATAATCTTGTCTACTCCTTATATTCACATATAAGAGTTACAAAAAATGGCATTCTTTTTCCAAGAGAAGGATACTGAGCTTTCCTTTTAAGGCTAATAGATCCAACAACCTTACAATCAAGGTCTTACCTATCCAAGAGCTAGTATTCTACCTCACAAAGGTCTTACCCACTCTTGCAATCAGCTGGATGCTTTCACCAGGGACCTCCCCTACATGCAACGATTCTTCAGCCTTGAGGCTTTACGCACTCAACTCCTTGGATCTTCTTCCTTGATCTTTTCATACACTCGGAGTAGCCTTGAGCACCTTCTTCTCTATATAAAGAAGCTTACTCCTTCTCCTTCACATGGAGAAGCTTTCACCAATCAATAACTTTTGAAGATAGGGATGGGTATGAAGAATCTTGAGATATTTACAAGCATACACCGGGGTAGCTCTCTTAAAAGACCTATCTCACTCATAATGATGAATTGAGGTGTAACCAACAGAGAGAAAGGGGCTCAAGTGGACAGAAAGCACTCAACTATATAACGGACCTTGAATAGCATGAATGAGGAACCTTGTAATGAACTCCAAGGTCCTATTTATTTTTGGGGGTGTCTGCTAGAGTGTGGGAACAATTATCAAGGCTTTCTAGCTGTTTGAAGGGTTTACACGAATATTTTTGAGTTTTGTATCTCTCCAATGGTAAGATTCACTTTTTTAATGTTTGCTATATAGTGCATTTGGCTGAGTTTCAATAATGTTAACTCGACTGATCACACTAGGTGACAAGATGAATTTAAGACATCAGACGAGTTTTTCCTGGTGGTAACTCGACTGATCCACCTAAATTGGTTCCAGGAAGAGTGATCTTCGGTCAAGTTTTGTGAATGTACAACTCAATCGATTGACATCGTAATCAAAATCCATTAAGGATCGGTAAAGATTGTAACTCGACCGATAAAGTGCCGTAAATGAATTTTCCAAAATGGTATTTAAGTGGTCAAACGTTCAAATTAAGTGTCCCTAGTTTTTATCATCTTAGTTACAAGTCATATCATCAATACAAATGATCACAAAATGATTCTGAGATGATTTTGAGTGATTTTCAAAACTGTTCATTTGCATTGCTTTTGACTTGAACTAAACCAAGCGAGGGCTTGGGCAATTTGATCATTTTCATGTACCTAATGCTTGAAATCAATCTTAAACAAACATATTAGATACATATGAATGGAATGACTATGTCATTATCAAAATATGAACAATGTGTAACACTTGGGACAAAAAGATCATGTAACTCCCTAGAGGAGCATCATTATACTTTTTGTGATCAGTATTTGTGAGACATTGGAAATGATTTGCTATTATTTATTATTTGCTAAATTTGGATGTTGGAAATTTAGGAAATATATCTCGACTCTACGGTCCTTCAATAGTTGAGGAACCTAAAAAGTTTGATCATTACATTTGGTATCAGAGCCTCAAATTTATTAAATAATATTTAATAGTTAAAAGTTTTAAGTAATCTCTAGAAATATAAGAAACATTATTAGCACATAGACTAAGAGTAATGGTGACTAGAAAGGATCATGGTCTTGGGGATTGGAAATATTTTTCCTCCTCTCCATTTAGTTGGTACACTAAGACTCCCTTAGCCAAGGTGACACATACCTATGTAGAACTTATGGTTTGAATGAATTAATGTTTCCTCTAAGTTTCTCATCTCTAACTTCATCTCTTCTCATATATTTTCTTAGTAAACCCTTAAAGGATCTTACCTTCTCATCTCAAGTTAGGATTATTGAGAAGATGTAGGATTTAGACATCATCCATATATTTGTGTACATGTAATTTTGAAATAATGATAAAGTAAATAAAAACGTTTTATGGGTTATTCCTTGCAAGGGTAAACCCTATATGGAGCTAGGGTTGGTTTAGTAAGACCCTTAGTGGGTTTAAGGGATAATAAAATCCTAACATGTAGAGTGTAGTCCATAACCCTAACCTAAAACCATAATCCTAGAAATGGGAGTAGTGTGGGTAAAATATTAACCATACCCATATAAATCGTAATTAGGGTAAGAGGAAAGAGGAAATATAAATGAGTTTAGGTGACCCAGTCTCCCATGCAGACATGTACGTGGGGAATGGAATTCATGATTCATGTGAAGAGTTTTGAATATACATGTGAAACATATGCAAAAAAGGGTTACATAAAAAGGAATATAGGACCCTCAACACACTTTAAGTGGTGATGTCCCAACCTGGGTTGGTCAGCCCAAGAATGGGAAAAGGACCTATAGAGGTGGCATAACCCTAAACCTGTGGGGTTGGGTTGTGGCTGGAAAGATGTGACAAAGTGAAATTTTGCATAATTATTAACTTAATACAATTTTAACCTCATTATGTTCACTCTTCACCCCAATATATTTTTCTTGGACTCTAAATCAATAGTGATACTCAAATTCAAAATATGGTGATCAATGTGAATGGTATACACTTTTTGATACCACGTACTTGATTAATTTGTTACTCTACTCAAAGACATAAATTGGTCCATCAAACTTCACCATTTGTTCCATAAACCTTTTCTAAATATTCTTCACATTTTCTGAAGCTCTGGTCCACATCTCATCTCATTTGGACATTCCTACTATTTACTACAATGTCTTGAAAATAATGTATTGAAAATCCATTTATTTGCCATTTATTTGGGCCTTTTCCAAGTCAGAAATATGTGGGCCACTTTAGGGGTGAACCTTGGCCCTTAGATAAGGATCCCATGGATTGGAGGCTTGATCAAGTGGCTAGGAGGTCATCTCCTACCTCCCTCTAATTGCAGGAAGGAGACAAGGCCACCATAATGGTCGATCTCTAGCCAATGACCATGATTCAAAAATCCAAGCAAGGAAAAAGCCTAGTCGTGCAAATTCAAGTTAATTAGCCTGATTTTGGCTACCATTAATGCTCTGTTGAGCAATACAAGCAAGTCCCTATCCCTCCTTTCTCATTCTGACAGCCAATGTTTCTATAAGACCTCGTTTAACCCTAAAATCTACCCCCTGTCGCTAAAAAATGACTGCCCAAGATCCGCAGCAAGCACATCTTGCTCAAAGACAGGGTCTTGCATGCTATCGTGGCTTCAATGCCCCTGTGTTCCTCTTCGATCACCTACTTCTACAAATTGCACTGCCTCCTAGCCCTTTTGGGCATTTTGTAACCACCACCATTCACCCCAATCTACCACCAGCAACAAGTGCGAGCAGCACTGTTCCTACCCATATGGATGCCTCCTACTTCTAAACCTCCCCCACATTGGTGGGCCCTCCACCTTGCTTCCTAAATTTTGTGTAATATAGTGCAAAGAAGGAACACATCAGAGAACCGCTGGTCCAAGAATGGCTCGGCTCGACCCAAGGAGGATTTTCCCCAGTCCAAGGGGTTCAACATAATTAGGATTCAAACTAGCCATATCAATGATTGAATCAGATCCTTATATTAGTGAGCCAAAACTCCTATGTTTCTCCATCTTGACCATCTGATCGTTAATCCAACGGTCGACCTTTTTCTATTGTAAGGTATTTTACCTCCTCTCTTCTCAGAAAATCAATAAAATGACTAAAACTTGCAAAAAGTGTATCTTAAGATTCATAGCTCCAAAAAATACATACAAATTGTTGATTTTGATCATCAAAATCCAAGGATTCATTTAAAAATGCATTTGTAACCTAGTTCCTGATGTATTTCAATGATATCCCTAGATCTTTGATCTCTTGCATATTTAATTTCTCAAATGGCTCAATAATCATGTTTGATCTCTAGGAACCCTATATCTTGAGACACAAAAATTCAGAATTGAATAATTATTTATCTATATATATTTACTTGATTCAATATTGAATATAATCTTTATGAATAATGAGTAATCTTTATATTGATCTTATTCTTGCAAAACCCTTGATATACATTTGACCCATCAATCTAATCATGATTTCCAATGATGCTAACTATCAGGATGATGACCTAGAAGTTTGATGATGAATTGGATAATGATCATAAAATTAGAGTTAACACACATGATCCTATAAAACCTAGGTAGGTCATTCACACTCAAAAATATGCTTGAAACTTGAATAAAGTTGGACATTTTGAAATATTGTTGATTATAAATTGATGATCTAACCCAAAGGTTTACATATGCAAGTGTAAACCTAATCTTGAATATTGAAACATGATTTTCAAATGTCACTATCTTGACCCTTGTACCAAATATTATTGATTTAGGATCGACTCAAAGGGTTGACCTATTACTCGTTGAGATTTTCTACTCTAAATCTTTGATGAAAGGTACACTATTATACTGCCTCCTTGGTTGTATTGAAGATACATTTTATGTATCTATTGATTGTATACTTGGTTATATACTTGGTTGATCTATTTTTCCCTATCGATTAGGCTTCCATTTTTCCTATATTATATTTTGAGACAAACTTGAAAACATAATGATATTGCCCATTATGAATGCATGTATATTGATGTTGGTAATGTTGATATTGAGTTCAACTGACCTCCTCATTCAGAGGGTGGAACTTGTACATGTGGAATGATATTGAACATTGTACATGTCAATCAAACTCCTACCTGATATGGAGAGAAGGAGCCTGGTGACCTCCCCCATCTTGTTGGGGCAATGGATCCACACAAAATATATCAGCCTACTTCTCAAAACAACATAATGGCAACTCGTAATAAAAATTAAAATATTTTGAAATAAACATCTTGTCGAATAAGTATTAGATTTGGGAAAAATCTCTTGTTATACTTTTTGATATAAGTCCTTCCAAGTATACTCTTTTTCTATAAATTTTTTACTTATTTTTGATAGCATATTATGCAATTACATGATTGTTTCATGATTTTCTTGATTTTAAGAAAAACAAAAGGAACATTGACTAGATTGCTTCCGCACTCCATATATTTCCACAAAACAAATGGAATGTTGACTAGATCATAGTCTGAGCTCGTTCAATATATTTTCCATTTGTTCATTTATCAAGTCTGAGTTTAGTATTACCTATTCTTCATCATCTAAAAATTCATACTTTAGACCTTCAGGTAATAGTTTTAATTTTGACTTTGGTTTGGGTGCTTCTTTTTCTTCATAAGTTTGTTCTAAAGATGCATACTTTACTATTTTGAAGGTTATTTCCTCTTCATCACTAAACTCATCCTCAGGTTGATTCAAGTAATCAATAATTTCCACCACCTCACGGTCTTCTAGACTGGGATCTTGATCGTTTAAGGCCCACATGAGTGGGTCCACAATTGCTTTATCCTCTTGTTTTTCCTCACAATATTGGTTATAATTGTCCATTAAGTAGATTGAATCCAATAGAGAAGGTCCTCTCATGGCATCTTGAACTCGAAAATCAACATGATCATTTCCTACCCGAAGGTTTATTATCCCTTCTACCACATTAATCAAAGTTTTTCCTGTACCGAGAAGGGGTCTTCTGAAGATCATTGGGCAAGTAGGGTTTTCTTTGGTGTCGATCACGACTTTGTTAGAAGGTATAAAGAACTTCCGAATATGAATTGGGACATCTTCTACTATCCCTACTTATTTTATAAAGGTGGGATCAACCAATTTGATCCCCATCCCAATTTTCACCATATTCGGTAGTCTGAGCCTTTTGGCTAAAGAAAGAGGCATTAGATTGATTCTTGCTCCTAAGTCAACCTATCCTTCCCTTTCCACCTTATCCTCGACATTGAAGGGGATGTTGAATGATCCTTGATCCTTCTTCTTTGTAGGTAACTCGACTTGGATAAAATCACTTGACATTTTGTCTAGTTGTACTATTTCTATACGATCTTCCCTCCTCCATTTTGTGATGAAATCTTTGAAGAATTTGGCATATGTAGGCATTTCTTTTGTTGCATCTAGAAATAGAATATCCATATGCAATTTCTTTACTGCCTCCATAAACTTCTTATATCTTTTCTTCAAATGAGCTATAATCAGCTTGTAGGGAAATGGGATTGTTGGGGCATAGGGATTCCTTTGTGTGAAGACCTTGAAGCCCAGATGATCTGTCATTTGAAATTTGCATAAGAGACATTGTTTGTCTCTTCTTTGTTTTTTCTTTCACTTTCTTCACTTTCTTCTAGTCACTTGTAAATGTAATTTTTGATTATGTGACCTCCTTCACTACATGTGACACACTTCATGACTTTCTCAATAAGTTTCTTGCCTTTTCCTTTGGTGTATGTCAGTGGTTTCACATCGATGGCAATCTTTTGGATCTGAGCAATGATCACCTCCATAGATTTTCCCTTGATAGAAGGTCCTTTAGGGTTAGCCTTCTTGGATGAGCTTGTATCACTTCTTTCATATTCCTTCACTTCTTGCAATGCGACCATATTATCAATGATTATAATAGTCCTTTTTGGCTTCTTCCTAAGAAAATCATTCCTAGAGGAAACATTCAGTGAAGATTTCCCCATGGGAGTTAGTCCATCATAAAATGTTATGACGAGAAAACCTTTTTCATAGTTGTGGTGAGGACAATCCTTTTGATACTCATGGTATCATTCCCATGCTTCATGATGATTCTCTCTAGGTTTTTGAATGAAGGAGGTGATCTTTTGCCTATTTTGAATAGTCTTCTTAGTGGGGTAGAGCTTAGTGATGAAAGCATCAGCAAGAGGCATCCATCCATTAATGGATTGGTGAGGGAGGTTGAGATACCAGGACAGAGCCTTAAACTATAGGGAGAAGATGAATCCCTTGCAATAGATGACTTCTTGAGGCACTCCCCTCATCTTGATGGTGTCACAAATGTCTTTGAAGGCATGAACATGATCATAAGGATTTTTATTCTTTGAATTTCCTCAGAAAGGCTATTGTTGGTTTCAACTTAAAATTATCTGCATCAAATCAAGGGATGATGATGGGGCATCTCAACTCATTAGCTCTGGTTGCAACCAATTCTCTAAGTGTTTTGTCTTCTTCTTCACTTTATGGTCGTCACACTCACATTGACACTAATTCCTTATGTGTCTTCTGTGGTGGTGTTGGTTGTCATGATGGTGTCGCTCCTCACAATCATCTTCACATGGATCTTCATGTTCTTCATCCTCATGGTGATGACCATCCAAGTGACGTTCTTTGCATTCTTACTTAGTCTGTGGAGGAATAATTAGATTTCGTTCATCACCATAATGACCTCGTTCTCTTTGAGGCGACATGTTGATGAGAAAGAAGGTTATCGGTCCTAATCTGCCTCTCTTCAAACTACCTAAATAATTTACATGGTCAAGTTAGAGAACTAGACATGTATAATGAAATATTCTAAGCAATCTAGATATGGCAAATTTAGAGCTTTACGTTGTCCATCTCATCGCTAAGCTGGAGGCATGGGGTTATAGTGAGTAGACTCATGTTATTAACAATAATGTTTTCCCTTGTCCCCAGTAATGACGCCAATAAAGTTGACTGACCTAAATCACACATAAAAAATGGAGTGGATCGAGAGTATTCAAACACTTAGATTCATAACCCAATAGTCAGGCACCTAAAACTATTATATGGGGTTTGATATAGTAGATGGGGGTTGAACCACAAGGACAAGATTGGTATGTGTTAAGGATGCAGAGCCTTAGACTCAAATACAACAAATGAATGGGTAGATTAAAGGTGGTATTCCTTACAAAATGATGTTACACCAAACAAAGAAATAAAAACAAAGGTAAGAAAACAAAACAAGAAAATAAGATCAAACAAGAAGGATGTAACCAAAGTATGGAAGGAAACTTGGATTAGGTTTCACCTACTAAGATATATCACCATCATGCAATGCTCACACCTCTTTGTATACCATTAGCAATATTACAAGCAAACATTAAATATGTCTATTCCATCCTCTCTCGAGCTTAGGATATATCTAGATTATAAGGTTGTCACTCTCTTAAGATGGAAAACAAACAATCACAAAGAAAACTATATGATAATTAGCTTTAGCATTCCAACATTTTCATGAATTTGTACAAATCCATAACACTTAGATAAGATTAATACTACTCTTTTGAGGCATTAACAATCATACATCACAAGATGGTAGATAAACATGCAAGTGAAGTATTTAAGAACAGGAGTATGGAGATTAGTGTTGCTAGGGGCATATATATATATATTCAAAAGGATGTAAGTATATACATGTTGGGAGATCCTTAGTGGCTACTCCCAACCCAAGTAATGTGTTTAGCCACACATGTTAACAGGAAGCATAACAACATTACAAAATTGTAGATACATCAAGAATGACAAAGACGAGGAAGGTACAATGTGAGGAAGATGATAGATCTAAAGAAGGAATAAGGTGATAAACCAATGGTACTTGTTCAGATCTAAATCTAGTGTTGGCATGGAAGATGACAAGTCCTTCTCTCAAAGAAGCGGGTGGTGGATCTTCTGTCTGCTCCAACTTTCATCTTTGGAGGTCCAAGACCAATGGAGATGAACGAGGATGACTCTAGAGTTTGACAACACTTTGTGGTCCTTATTATTCTGACCCTTCCTTTATTGTATGGGGTCGGGGTCTATTTATAGGTGTCTCCTGCCAACTTAGTCCCTCGTTGCTGTCGGGATAGGTCACAGTCATGATTTCTTTTATTGTCTCCTAGTGATGGTCACGACCCGTGTCACGGCTGAAACCATCACTCTGGTCGAATTCAGTGTCTCGGTTGCGTCTTCTATAGCAGTTACTTCTTATGCCCATGTCATGACTTCCCCTCTCAATCAAAACCATGCATTATAGTGACGACATATCATCTTGGACATGAATGATGTCGCAGTTGGTAAACGTTGAGGCTCTTGAGGTACAATTGCGGTCATGGCTATGAACTGTTGATCATTAGATCTATCTCGGGGGAGACATGCATGGACCATTACGGTTGAGATGAGGTTGTGGTTGTGACCTATTATGAGTCTGCATGGAGCAAGAAAGGATATTAAGTTCAATCAACTTTTTGCTCAAAAGCATTAAAATAGATAGGAAGATCCATCCTCGAGGTGTCAATATGGAAATAAAATGGGCGTAAAAAACTCACAAAATGACATGTTATTAATAATAGGTTTATTCAATGTGTTTTTCTTATTAGGTAACTTATCAAACGAAAATGATAAAATGAGAGATTAGTTAGTAACTCATCATGCTTGTTTAGAATTGTCTTAGCATGGCATATTTTATCACTTTTTATTCCATACCATTAAATGTAAGAAATTTTCTATTGATATTAATAAGAATATAAGATATATCATGTAACACCCCTGACCTGGGTTATGACCTAACCCTGGAAGTTTTGCCTAAATATGTAATTAATATACTTGTGAACACTCCCTGGCATGTAATTAAGTTCCTCAGGAACATTTACTTTCAATTTTGCTCCTTTTTGTATAAAGTTGTAGCATTGTGTTGTATGCAGGGACCTATGTGCAAATTACCCAGTTTAAGGGTTGAACTTGCAAAATTCACAAGATAAGATGTTCCTTTGATGTTGAAACATCATGTGAACGGTTATGGTAAAGTTTGAGGGATTTCCCAAGCTTGAGCACCAAGGTGCAGCTGTGGAAGCAATTCCCATGCTTAGAAACCCTAATTTGGGGTAAAGTGCAATTTACCCAAATTGAGGGGTCCAACTTGTAATTTCCACCATCTAGAACAAATTTTATGAATCTTGTCATCATTTAGAGTAAAAATGATGAAAGGGATACATCATTTAATAATTAAATGAGAAAAATGATCTTTGTGATAGAAATCACCTAAAATGGGTACAAAACCCTTTCATGAATGTACCCTAGTTGAAGGTTGGATTCCTTTACCCTTAGATCTTGAGTTTTCTTGAGATTTGCATAAGATTAGATGGGCTTGGACGTGCCCTTAAACAAGGAGGGACCTAGATGTGAATTTTGAATTTGAAAGGTCCTTGTAGTAGGAAATAGGCTTAAGCTATAAAAAGGCTTTTCCTTTGCAAATGAGCAAACGATCTTTCCCTGTTCCATTCACTTCCTTTCTTTCCCAAACGGCCAAGCCTTGCTCTGGAGCTCAGGAGAAACGACCAAGGGTGCAAGGTAGGTTTGGATTCCCCTTCTTGCCCAAATTCCATGGTTAGAATTCGGATTCAAGGACAAATTCATGGCTAGCTTACTTAATTCTATCTTTTTAGCCATCTTTTCTCAACCTTCCTTGGAGGATTAACCTTGGCCGACCTGTGGAGCTTCTAGGACGCCATTAAAGGCTTGGAGCTCGAAAGCTTGGAGCTCAAGGAGCAAGCTTTAGGCGGGTTTTATAACTCTAAACTTGATGCTTCGATTATACATCTTTTCTATGCATATAGTTGATAGATCTTCTTCTTCCCTATCTTCCCTTGCATCCTTGCAAGCAAAATCGTGAAGAACTGCTACTGTTCTTAAGGTGGAAGATAAGGGCGTTAATTACTATGCTTATCCACAGATTTTCACTTTATCAAACGACCTCCACCTATTGCTCAAAACGGTTTCAAACCGTTTGGTGGGCAAACGGTTTCAGGGTCGTTTGAGGGCAAACGGTCTCAAGACCGTTTGGTCCCGTTGACCAAGCAAAGACCGTTTGGGAATCTTGTTCATAATTATGTAGGTTAATCACCCACGAAATTTGAGAGGTTAACTCCAAAGGAATCGTGAGATATGAGCAAATCAATTAGCAAAACGAATTGAATTAATTTCTGATTTGCAATCTGTTTAATTTGCCCTTTTTGGGCAAACGGTCTCAAGACCGTTTAAGATGGTTGACTAAACGTTGACCGTTTGGGATTACTGTTCATAATGATGTTAATTAACGACTCACCAAATTTTATGGATTAATTCCAAACGAGTCATGAGTTGAAGGATGATTAATAGGGCAAACCCTAATTGAAATTAGTGCTGAATCTCCTATGAGTTAAGTTGAGATTTTGGGTTGCTTAGCCCAAACGGTTTCAAGACCGTTTGGGAATCACCCAAACGGTCTCAAGACCGTTTGGGGGTCACCCCAAGACCGTTTGGAGGTCTGGGGTCAAGTATAGTTGATCAATTGAAGGTCCAAAGGCACCAAATCATATTGCAATTAAGTATTGATGTGATGATCAACTCAATAGATCAAACCTTGATGAATTTTCACTAAAGTTCAAAGGATGGATGGGCAAACGGTCTCAAGACCGTTTGGAACTCATCCAAACGGTCTCAAGACCGTTTGGTGTCAACCCAAGACCGTTTGGAGGTCTAGGGTTAAGGTAATTGACCAATTGAGGGCCCAATTACAGTGGGTTAGTGAAACAATCAAATTGATGTTTTCTAAGTATAGATCTTGTTGAGTTTTGGGTTGAAGGACCCAAACGGTCTCAAGACCGTTTGGGGGTTCCACCAAACGGTCCCAAGACCGTTTGGGCACAACCCAAGACCGTTTGAAGGTCTAGGGTTGAGTTAATCTAATGGTTTGAGGGTCCAATTGTAGGAAATTGATGCATTGTTGAAAATTGCTGATTTTGACCTAATTGGACTTCAACCTTAGTCAAAACGACTTGGTTTTTGGTCAAACTTTGGGCAAACGGTCTCAAGACCGTTTGGATGATGTCCAAACGACCTCAAGACCGTTTGGGCCAAGTTTGAGCCCAATTGGAGGTCAATTGATAGGTTCAACCTTGAATTGTTTCACATTGTTGAACATTGATGACCAATCAACTTGAAACCCTAATTGAGAACGATTGAACCCTAATTGGTTTACAATTGAGGGTCAATTTGATGTCTAAGTGGTTAAGTCTAACCCTAATTGACTCAATGAATAAGTGGTTAGCATACTTTTAGCCAATTGAGGGCTTCAACATACATATCCTTGAACTTTGGTGACCTTTGAACCCTTTTGGAGGTCCAAACGGTTTGAGCCCATTTGGACCAAACGGTCTCAAGACCGTTTGGGTCCAAACGGTCTCAAGACCGTTTGAGACCAAACGGTCTCAAGACTGTTTGGGGCCAAACGGTCTCAAGACCGTTTGGGCTCAAACGACCTCAAGACCGTTTGAGCTCAAACGACCTCAAGGTCGATTGGTCCAAACGACCTCAAACCGATTGAAGCTCCAAACGGTTTGGAAGTCAACCCTTCCAAACGGTCTTCACCTCCAAACGGTCTCAAGACCGTTTGGATCCAAACGGTCTCAAGACCGTTTGAGGGCCAAACGGTCTCAAGACCGTTTAGGTGGTTGAAACCGTTTGAAGGTTGAAACCGTTTGGAGATTGGTGATGGTTTGTACTTAACCATTTGATGATGTAATCAGTTCAATGGTGATTCAATCTAAACCCTAATGGTAACCTAGGTCATTAAGGGACTATGTGATTAGTGGGTTAACCCATGATGGTGATCATGTGGCAAATTACCAAAATACCCTTGAAGGGTCTAAAGGGGTAAAACCCTAATCTAATCAAACCCTAATCACATAATGTTGATGCTTTGGCTCACATCAGTCAATAGAGACTTGTCTCAACCTAATCTAGAGTGGTGTTGCCACCATCTACTAGAGAGAGGAAAGAGAAAGTGTTTCTAGAGAGAGAAAGTATCCTAGAGAGAGAAAGTGCCCTTTTTAGGAGGAATCTCTAGTAAGATACTTCTTTTACACATAAAGGTGCATGATTAGGGAATGACCCACCTATGTGAGGTCATGGAAACCCTAATGATGATATCTAATGGATCTTAATGATAATTAAGAGTCTTAATGATGATGTTTCTCTTACATGATGATGTAATGAGTACAATTCACCATGGAGTGAATAGTAAACCCTAATTTTTGGGCGATGACATGAAAGATGAATAGTAAACCCTGATTGTAAGGGTTATTAAGTGGAACCCTATTTGAAGGTAATTCCATGTGGAACCCTAGTTGTGGGTGATCCCATGTGGAACCCTATCTTAGGGTGATTCCATGTGAAACACTAGTTGAGGGTGAATCCAAGTGAAACCCTAATTGGGGATGTATTCCTATTTACTGAAGTGTTTACTATTATCTGTTGAATTAACCATGCAGGTTGTTGTGAGATGATGGTCACACCCAGGTATGGAATACCATGTTATATTCATTGAAGGCATGTCTTATGCTTTATGAATAGTGAACCATCTTGATGCACTGCTAAGTGACATCCTTTGTGATTTATGGGCTGTAAGAGCCATAAATGTTATTAAGGTCATGCTTGACAGATGACTTGAGATGAATATCTGATAATTGTGATAAGTTAGGCCTGTTACATTTTGTATTCTCATATATAGCTGTGTTACTGTATGATGATTGGAATACTGAATGTACCTAACTAATCAAGTGAAATGTAGAGCCCTGATCATAGATCCATCATTGTCAGTTGTCTAAATGATGGTGAAACAGGTTTTCCTAAGGGAACTCCTGGAGCACATACTGTTGAGTATGTGGGGTACATGGATGTGTAGAACCTGACATCCTAGTGTCGGTAATTGATGTAGATTCTCGTAGTCCGTCATACCTTCACTATAACAGAAAGGGTGAGTGGATGATGTAGATTCTAGTAGTCCATCAGACCCCACCCCAAAGTTTTAAAGGTGAGCTGTATCTCTACACTCCCTTAAAGACATAAACCCCGTATCGGTGAAAGATAAACAAGAAATCTTCCGATAGCGAAGAGAGTACAGAATGCCACTGTAACTCTAAAAATAGCGAAGGACCAGAGTACCCTGGTGAGCTATTACATAGACATCCCGCCAGATGTCAAACAATCAATCCTCTAACTGACTGAGGAAGATGAGGTCATAAGAATCCGGCTCTCTTAATGACCTATGTATGATACTGATGTGACTTCTTAGCGATCAGTTGGAGTATGAGTGGTATGCCTCATCTCCACAGGGCATAATAATAATAATGTTTGGAAAAACATAAACAACAGCGTAGTATATCTGTTAGAGTTAATTATGAGTTATTTGATTGATGTTACCTTGAATAGCATAGATGTTCTCATATTTTAATATTGATTGAACTCTTGCTTATCATCAGAACTGCCAGTGAATATCTTGAAGGCTCTTATTGCTTTAGTTATTCCTTGCTTTGCTTATAAAGCCTAGTGGAGAGTTATAACTCTCGCTGGGGCAATTATGTATAATTGTCTCACCCCGTAGACTTCTACTTTTTAGGTGGTCGTCAAAGACGAAGGAACAAGAACTCAGGTGAACAATCCCAGCAACAGCAGCATCAGGAGCAGTAAATATCTCAGGTGGAGATCTAGCCTGCTTCATGGTGTAGTTAGAGTTAAGTCCTATGTGTCCTCTGTACTCTCAGGTCCTGGAGTGTTTTGGAGTATGAATTCTTGAGAGTTTTGGTATCATGTTGTATGTAATTACTCAAGAAGTAATTGTCAGTGATGTAAACAGTTAAATCCTTTTTCTATGGAAAAGGTTTGTGGTTTCAGGCTCTTGTCTCGAAAAGTTTTAATTTCCCGTGATTTTTGTCTTCCGCTGTTTACCGATTGCTTCCGCACATGATTAAATCGGGATTAATTCGTGGTTTGGAGATCGGAGCCCACAATTAAGTGGTATCAGAGCTCCAGGTTCATTCGAGTCTACAGAGGCATAGGACTTAGGAAGTCGAGTCTATCTTTAGTATTCCTTCCTTATCTAATAGAATCTTCTACTCCTCAGGAGGAGAAGATACTTAAGATGTCAGAGCCACATGATGAGAATGTGGAAGAAAGTAGTGCTAGTGCACCTCAAGGTGGTGCAGGAGTACCAGGATTGGAACAGCCTGTACCAGAACAACCTAGAGAGCCACCCCAGTTTGATCCAGATGACATGGGTAACCCAGCAGTCCAGACAATGTTTGGGCAGTTTATGACTGCCATGACACACATAACCGACAGGTTGCCTATGCCTGCACCTAGGGTACCTGCCCAGCCTGAGGGGCAAGGTATCGGGAAGACGTTCGAGCGACTACGTCGTGTCGGAGCTACCGAGTACCATGGGACTGCTGACCCCGCAGATGCTGATCTGTGGTTGACAAAGCTGGAGAAGGCCTTCAGGATCCTCAACATACCTGAAGCTGAGAAGGTTAGACATGCTGTCTATCTTCTCAAAGGAAGTGCTGGTCACTGGTGGAACATGGAAGAGCAGAAGAGACCTGGGGCAGAGTTCTCATGGGAAGAGTTTCGTCGGGAATTTATCAATAGATATTTTCCCAAGACCTTCCTAGACGAGAAGATCTCTCAGTTTGAGAGACTGAGACAGGGTATTATGAACATTAGCGAATACGAAGCTAAGTTCATGGAGCTGTTGCGATTTTGTCCGCATATGGCTGCCACAGAAGAAGAAAGAATCAGAAGGTTTGAGAAGGGGTTGAATGCTGACATGTCTACCCCAGTGTCTGCCTTAGAGAACCGAGAGAGATTCTCTACCTTCGTTGAGTCAGTCCGAAGGATAGAGAGATCTGTAGTTGAGAAAAGACAAACCCATAAAAGATATCCACAGTTCCAGGGTTCTTCATCTAGGGATTCCAAGAAACCTAGATTCTTAGCACCTAACCCTCCGCCACCCAGATCGAGTTTTCAAACTCAATGGACACCAAGCAGAGGTAGAGGACGAAGTCAACCGCTTCAAGGGACGCACAGTTCTGCATCTGTGTCAGTTACTGGACCACCCAGACCACAGCAACAGGAAAAGAGTTGCTACAACTGTGGTAAGGTGGGACACTTGATGAAGGATTGTCGTTCTAGGGCTGTCGGTGTGACACAACAAACCCCGAGACAGAATCGACAGGGATCTCAGAATAGACAACATCAAGGAGCAGCTCGAGGACGTGGACAAGCGTCTCAAGCTGGATCATCAGCACCACCTCAACAGCAGGCTACAACAAGGTTCTATGCTATGAACCCACCAGAAGCAGTGGTCAATCCACAAGTGGTGACAGGTCAGATGGAACTTTTATATTCTGATATGTCTAAATCTTGTGTAGTATCTGTTCTGATTGACCCGGGTGCTACGCACTCTTTCATCACTCGAAGAGTGATTCGTAACTGCAATATGACAACTAGTCATAGGGCAGATAAGTTGTTGTTGGAGACTCCGTTGAGTGGGTCTGCTGTTCTGCAAGAAGTATGCTCTCCTTGCGTACTTTTCTTTTCTAAGCATCGCATTCAAGTGGATCTCATACCGCTTGATATGCAAGGATTTGATATAATCCTAGGGATGGATAACTTGGAAAAGTATCGAGTTGTCTTGGATTGTGAATCCAAGCTGGCAGTGTTTGCTGATGAAAGCAACACATGGATCTTTCAAGGTGAAAGAAAGATTCTACCCACCTGTTTTGTATCAGCTATGGTTGCTAATAAGTTGATGAGGCAAGGATGCTACGCATTCTTAGCCCATGTGGTAGATGTTACCAAGGAGAGTTCTAACCCTGCTGAAGTTCTGATAGTCAGGGAATTCGAGGATGTGTTTCCCAAAGAACTTCCTGGTATACCACCACCCCGGGAAATTGATTTTGAGATCAATTTGGTCCCAGATACGAAACCTATAGCCCAGACTCCGTATAGGATGGCGCCTGCTGAGATGGCAGAACTCAAGAAACAGCTTCAAGAGTTACTTGAGAAGGGTTTCATCCGACCGAGTACCTCACCTTGGGGTGCTCCGGTTTTGTTTGTTAAAAAGAAAGATGGATCGATGCGGTTGTGCATTGATTATAGACAACTCAATAAAGTAACGATAAAGAATAAATATCCTTTGCCGAGGATTGATGATCTTTTCGACCAGTTGCGTGGTGCGACAGTCTTTTCTAAGATAGACTTAAGGTCTGGATATCATCAACTCCGCATTAAGGACAGTGACATATCTAAGTCTGCCTTTAGGACAAGATATGGTCACTATGAGTTCACGGTCATGTCGTTTGGACTAACCAATGCACCGGCTGCATTCATGGAACTCATGAATAGAGTCTTTCGACCTTTCCTTGATCAGTGTGTTGTCGTCTTCATAGACGACATACTGATTTATAGTAAGGATGCTCAGCAGCATGAGCAACACCTTCGCCAGACTTTGACCTTGCTAAGAGAGCATAAGCTATACGCTAAGTTTAGCAAGTGTGAGTTTTGGTTATCTGAAGTATCCTTCCTTGGACATGTGGTATCTGCCTCGGGAATTCGTGTTGACCCTGCAAAGATAGAATCCGTTCTGCAGTGGGAACAACCGAAGACACCGACGGAGATTAGAAGTTTCTTGGGGTTAGCTGGTTATTATCGAAGGTTTATTAAAAATTTCAGTTCTATAGCCTTACCTTTGACCAAGTTAACCCGGAAGGATGTTCCTTTTGCTTGGAGTGATAAGTGTCAACAGTCTTTTCAGTTGTTGAAGGAGAGGTTGACAAGTGCACCTGTGCTTGTGTTACCTGAGCAAGGAAAGGAATATATAATCTTTTGTGATGCCTCCAAGAATGGACTTGGATGTGTGTTGATGCAGGATAACCAAGTGATTTCTTTTGCTTCCCGACAGCTTAAGAAACACGAAGAGAATTATCCGACACACGATCTGGAGTTAGCTGCTGTGGTCCATGCTTTGAAAATCTGGAGACATTATCTCTACGGAGAAACTTTCCAGATTTTCACAGACCACAAGAACCTTAAGTACATCTTCACTCAGCATGAGCTTAATATGAGGCAACGTCGCTGGATGGAGTTAATCAAGGACTACGATTGTACAATTGATTACCATCCGAGCAAGGCCAATGTGGTTGCAGATGCCTTGAGTAGGAAATCAGCAACATCAACCATGGATAGGGCACAACTAAGTTCCTTAGTATGCTCTAGAAGAGATATGCTTATCTCTTTAAGGCATGACAATGTGCAGTTGAAGGCATCATTGTTAGCCGGTCTGTTAGCTGAGATGCAGATTAAACCTACCTTAAGAGAGCAGATAAAGGAGGCACAACAAGTAGATGTTTCTGTACAGCAGATTAGATTTGAGTTTGGAAATGAGAAGCGAGAAGGTTTTCATGAGTCAGATGACCAGGTGGCATGCTATCATGGAAGGATGATAGTGCCAGATGTGGACGACCTGAGGAAGTTAGTCCTGGAAGAAGCTCATTCTTCGATGTATGCTATGCATCCAGGGAGCACCAAGATGTATCGAAACTTGAAAGACATGTATTGGTGGCCTGGAATGAAGAAGGATGTAGCTGAGTTTGTTCTGAGGTGTCCTGTGTGTCAGCAGGTCAAGGCTGAACACCAGAAACCTGCAGGGACAATGCAACCCTTACCCATACCACAGTGGAAGTGGGACCATGTAACCATGGACTTTGTTGTTGGCCTACCCAGGACAAACAAAGGACATGATTCCATTTGGGTAGTTGTTGATAGGTTGACAAAGACAGCGCATTTCTTACCTGTCAAAACAACCTATACTGCTGAAAGGTTATCCCAGATATATGTCCAAGAGATAGTGCATTTGCACGGAGTTCCTGTCACTATAGTTTCTGACAGAGGTCCCCAGTTTACAAGTCGCTTTTGGGAACAGTTACACAGAGCCCTAGGCACCAAGTTAAGGTTTAGTACAGCCTTTCATCCTCAAACTGATGGACAGTCAGAAAGGACTATACAGACCTTAGAAGATCTGTTGAGAGCATGTGTTCTCCAGTTTACTGGGAGTTGGGATCTACATCTAAGCTTGATAGAGTTTGCCTATAACAATAGCTATCAACATAGCATTGATATGGCACCATATGAAGCCTTATATGGCAGACGTTGTAGATCACCCTTGTGTTGGTATGAAACTGGTGAGCACCAGTTATTAGGCCCTGATCTTGTGCAGCAAACTACAGAAAAGATTAAAGTTATACAACAACAGCTTAAGACTGCACAAGATAGACAGAAATCATATGCCGATAAACGTCGTAGACCCCTAGAATTCCAGGATGGAGACAGAGTGTATCTCAAGGTCTCACCTTGGAAAGGAGTCCTTCGTTTTGGGAAGAAAGGAAAGTTAGCTCCTAGATTTTTGGGACCTTATCCAATTGTTGAAAAAGTTGGAAAGGTGGCCTATAGACTAGAGTTACCTCTAGAGTTGCAGAAGCTGCACCCTGTGTTTCACATTTCCATGTTGAGGAAATGTCATCCAGATACCGAGTCAGTTCTACAACCTATGGAGGTAAAATTGAATGAAGATATAACGTATGAGGAGGGACCAGTGTCAATCCTCGATAACAGAACTAAAAAGTTAAAGAAGAAGGATATAAGCCTTGTAAAAGTCCTCTGGAACCATCGTGGTGTTGAAGAAGCCACTTGGGAACTAGAAGATGAAATGAGAAGAAAATATCCTGCTCTCTTCTTATAATATGCTTTATCGATTTCGGGGACGAAATCCTTTTGAAGGGGTAAAGAATTTGTAACACCCCTGACCTGGGTTATGACCTAACCCTGGAAGTTTTGCCTAAATATGTAATTAATATACTTGTGAACACTCCCTGGCATGTAATTAAGTTCCTCAGGAACATTTACTTTCAATTTTGCTCCTTTTTGTATAAAGTTGTAGCATTGTGTTGTATGCAGGGACCTATGTGCAAATTACCCAGTTTAAGGGTTGAACTTGCAAAATTCACAAGATAAGATGTTCCTTTGATGTTGAAACATCATGTGAACGGTTATGGTAAAGTTTGAGGGATTTCCCAAGCTTGAGCACCAAGGTGCAGCTGTGGAAGCAATTCCCATGCTTAGAAACCCTAATTTGGGGTAAAGTGCAATTTACCCAAATTGAGGGGTCCAACTTGTAATTTCCACCATCTAGAACAAATTTTATGAATCTTGTCATCATTTAGAGTAAAAATGATGAAAGGGATACATCATTTAATAATTAAATGAGAAAAATGATCTTTGTGATAGAAATCACCTAAAATGGGTACAAAACCCTTTCATGAATGTACCCTAGTTGAAGGTTGGATTCCTTTACCCTTAGATCTTGAGTTTTCTTGAGATTTGCATAAGATTAGATGGGCTTGGACGTGCCCTTAAACAAGGAGGGACCTAGATGTGAATTTTGAATTTGAAAGGTCCTTGTAGTAGGAAATAGGCTTAAGCTATAAAAAGGCTTTTCCTTTGCAAATGAGCAAACGATCTTTCCCTGTTCCATTCACTTCCTTTCTTTCCCAAACGGCCAAGCCTTGCTCTGGAGCTCAGGAGAAACGACCAAGGGTGCAAGGTAGGTTTGGATTCCCCTTCTTGCCCAAATTCCATGGTTAGAATTCGGATTCAAGGACAAATTCATGGCTAGCTTACTTAATTCTATCTTTTTAGCCATCTTTTCTCAACCTTCCTTGGAGGATTAACCTTGGCCGACCTGTGGAGCTTCTAGGACGCCATTAAAGGCTTGGAGCTCGAAAGCTTGGAGCTCAAGGAGCAAGCTTTAGGCGGGTTTTATAACTCTAAACTTGATGCTTCGATTATACATCTTTTCTATGCATATAGTTGATAGATCTTCTTCTTCCCTATCTTCCCTTGCATCCTTGCAAGCAAAATCGTGAAGAACTGCTACTGTTCTTAAGGTGGAAGATAAGGGCGTTAATTACTATGCTTATCCACAGATTTTCACTTTATCAAACGACCTCCACCTATTGCTCAAAACGGTTTCAAACCGTTTGGTGGGCAAACGGTTTCAGGGTCGTTTGAGGGCAAACGGTCTCAAGACCGTTTGGTCCCGTTGACCAAGCGAAGACCGTTTGGGAATCTTGTTCATAATTATGTAGGTTAATCACCCACGAAATTTGAGAGGTTAACTCCAAAGGAATCGTGAGATATGAGCAAATCAATTAGCAAAACGAATTGAATTAATTTCTGATTTGCAATCTGTTTAATTTGCCCTTTTTGGGCAAACGGTCTCAAGACCGTTTAAGATGGTTGACTAAACGTTGACCGTTTGGGATTACTGTTCATAATGATGTTAATTAACGACTCACCAAATTTTATGGATTAATTCCAAACGAGTCATGAGTTGAAGGATGATTAATAGGGCAAACCCTAATTGAAATTAGTGCTGAATCTCCTATGAGTTAAGTTGAGATTTTGGGTTGCTTAGCCCAAACGGTTTCAAGACCGTTTGGGAATCACCCAAACGGTCTCAAGACCGTTTGGGGGTCACCCCAAGACCGTTTGGAGGTCTGGGGTCAAGTATAGTTGATCAATTGAAGGTCCAAAGGCACCAAATCATATTGCAATTAAGTATTGATGTGATGATCAACTCAATAGATCAAACCTTGATGAATTTTCACTAAAGTTCAAAGGATGGATGGGCAAACGGTCTCAAGACCGTTTGGAACTCATCCAAACGGTCTCAAGACCGTTTGGTGTCAACCCAAGACCGTTTGGAGGTCTAGGGTTAAGGTAATTGACCAATTGAGGGCCCAATTACAGTGGGTTAGTGAAACAATCAAATTGATGTTTTCTAAGTATAGATCTTGTTGAGTTTTGGGTTGAAGGACCCAAACGGTCTCAAGACCGTTTGGGGGTTCCACCAAACGGTCCCAAGACCGTTTGGGCACAACCCAAGACCGTTTGAAGGTCTAGGGTTGAGTTAATCTAATGGTTTGAGGGTCCAATTGTAGGAAATTGATGCATTGTTGAAAATTGCTGATTTTGACCTAATTGGACTTCAACCTTAGTCAAAACGACTTGGTTTTTGGTCAAACTTTGGGCAAACGGTCTCAAGACCGTTTGGATGATGTCCAAACGACCTCAAGACCGTTTGGGCCAAGTTTGAGCCCAATTGGAGGTCAATTGATAGGTTCAACCTTGAATTGTTTCACATTGTTGAACATTGATGACCAATCAACTTGAAACCCTAATTGAGAACGATTGAACCCTAATTGGTTTACAATTGAGGGTCAATTTGATGTCTAAGTGGTTAAGGCTAACCCTAATTGACTCAATGAATAAGTGGTTAGCATACTTTTAGCCAATTGAGGGCTTCAACATACATATCCTTGAACTTTGGTGACCTTTGAACCCTTTTGGAGGTCCAAACGGTTTGAGCCCATTTGGACCAAACGGTCTCAAGACCGTTTGGGTCCAAACGGTCTCAAGACCGTTTGAGACCAAACGGTCTCAAGACCGTTTGGGGCCAAACGGTCTCAAGACCGTTTGGGCTCAAACGACCTCAAGACCGTTTGAGCTCAAACGACCTCAAGGTCGATTGGTCCAAACGACCTCAAACCGATTGAAGCTCCAAACGGTTTGGAAGTCAACCCTTCCAAACGGTCTTCACCTCCAAACGGTCTCAAGACCGTTTGGATCCAAACGGTCTCAAGACCGTTTGAGGGCCAAACGGTCTCAAGACCGTTTAGGTGGTTGAAACCGTTTGAAGGTTGAAACCGTTTGGAGATTGGTGATGGTTTGTACTTAACCATTTGATGATGTAATCAGTTCAATGGTGATTCAATCTAAACCCTAATGGTAACCTAGGTCATTAAGGGACTATGTGATTAGTGGGTTAACCCATGATGGTGATCATGTGGCAAATTACCAAAATACCCTTGAAGGGTCTAAAGGGGTAAAACCCTAATCTAATCAAACCCTAATCACATAATGTTGATGCTTTGGCTCACATCAGTCAATAGAGACTTGTCTCAACCTAATCTAGAGTGGTGTTGCCACCATCTACTAGAGAGAGGAAAGAGAAAGTGTTTCTAGAGAGAGAAAGTATCCTAGAGAGAGAAAGTGCCCTTTTTAGGAGGAATCTCTAGTAAGATACTTCTTTTACACATAAAGGTGCATGATTAGGGAATGACCCACCTATGTGAGGTCATGGAAACCCTAATGATGATATCTAATGGATCTTAATGATAATTAAGAGTCTTAATGATGATGTTTCTCTTACATGATGATGTAATGAGTACAATTCACCATGGAGTGAATAGTAAACCCTAATTTTTGGGCGATGACATGAAAGATGAATAGTAAACCCTGATTGTAAGGGTTATTAAGTGGAACCCTATTTGAAGGTAATTCCATGTGGAACCCTAGTTGTGGGTGATCCCATGTGGAACCCTATCTTAGGGTGATTCCATGTGAAACACTAGTTGAGGGTGAATCCAAGTGAAACCCTAATTGGGGATGTATTCCTATTTACTGAAGTGTTTACTATTATCTGTTGAATTAACCATGCAGGTTGTTGTGAGATGATGGTCACACCCAGGTATGGAATACCATGTTATATTCATTGAAGGCATGTCTTATGCTTTATGAATAGTGAACCATCTTGATGCACTGCTAAGTGACATCCTTTGTGATTTATGGGCTGTAAGAGCCATAAATGTTATTAAGGTCATGCTTGACAGATGACTTGAGATGAATATCTGATAATTGTGATAAGTTAGGCCTGTTACATTTTGTATTCTCATATATAGCTGTGTTACTGTATGATGATTGGAATACTGAATGTACCTAACTAATCAAGTGAAATGTAGAGCCCTGATCATAGATCCATCATTGTCAGTTGTCTAAATGATGGTGAAACATGTTTTCCTAAGGGAACTCCTGGAGCACATACTGTTGAGTATGTGGGGTACATGGATGTGTAGAACCTGACATCCTAGTGTCGGTAATTGATGTAGATTCTCGTAGTCCGTCATACCTTCACTATAACAGAAAGGGTGAGTGGATGATGTAGATTCTAGTAGTCCATCAGACCCCACCCCAAAGTTTTAAAGGTGAGCTGTATCTCTACACTCCCTTAAAGACATAAACCCCGTATCGGTGAAAGATAAACAAGAAATCTTCCGATAGCGAAGAGAGTACAGAATGCCACTGTAACTCTAAAAATAGCGAAGGACCAGAGTACCCTGGTGAGCTATTACATAGACATCCCGCCAGATGTCAAACAATCAATCCTCTAACTGACTGAGGAAGATGAGGTCATAAGAATCCGGCTCTCTTAATGACCTATGTATGATACTGATGTGACTTCTTAGCGATCAGTTGGAGTATGAGTGGTATGCCTCATCTCCACAGGGCATAATAATAATAATGTTTGGAAAAACATAAACAACAGCGTAGTATATCTGTTAGAGTTAATTATGAGTTATTTGATTGATGTTACCTTGAATAGCATAGATGTTCTCATATTTTAATATTGATTGAACTCTTGCTTATCATCAGAACTGCCAGTGAATATCTTGAAGGCTCTTATTGCTTTAGTTATTCCTTGCTTTGCTTATAAAGCCTAGTGGAGAGTTATAACTCTCGCTGGGGCAATTATGTATAATTGTCTCACCCCGTAGACTTCTACTTTTTAGGTGGTCGTCAAAGACGAAGGAACAAGAACTCAGGTGAACAATCCCAGCAACAGCAGCATCAGGAGCAGTAAATATCTCAGGTGGAGATCTAGCCTGCTTCATGGTGTAGTTAGAGTTAAGTCCTATGTGTCCTCTGTACTCTCAGGTCCTGGAGTGTTTTGGAGTATGAATTCTTGAGAGTTTTGGTATCATGTTGTATGTAATTACTCAAGAAGTAATTGTCAGTGATGTAAACAGTTAAATCCTTTTTCTATGGAAAAGGTTTGTGGTTTCAGGCTCTTGTCTCGAAAAGTTTTAATTTCCCGTGATTTTTGTCTTCCGCTGTTTACCGATTGCTTCCGCACATGATTAAATCGGGATTAATTCGTGGTTTGGAGATCGGAGCCCACATATCAGATTGATCTCCATTTTATATTTTCAATTTCTTCTATGTATACAATATCTTTATACACTTTATTATCAAACATTAAAGAGTAATTAATTTCTTGAGTTGATGGATGTATATAGAACAATAATGCATATTCATCATTGTACAATAAAAAAATCTTGTCAACAATCCCCAATTACATGTTCGTTTAGAGTTTATGGTGATGTAGAATAAATTTAGTTATAATTCACCATTATAGAGGCACAATCCCTTATGTATGCTAATTAAAAAAGTTCCTTGAGAGTATATTCCTTAATCTATATTCAAATTAATAATATGAGAATCACACATGACATTCCATTTTATAATGTTTTCATTAATTATAGTTGTGGAATGACATGTGAAATATTGTTAAAAATCTAACAGTATATTCGTGGGGTCAAAAAGAGGTTTTAAATTTTAAACTGCAATGAATTTGAAGGAGCCAATATCGATATGAGGCAAGAATGTTTCTAACTGGGAATTGAGCACATAAGATTGTCATCCATATATCATGATGGACATTTTCTTGTCTGTCAAGATCTTGATATGTATTAATAAAGATAAAAGAAAATATTATAGACATTCATGATAGGAGAATCCATTTCATATAAGATATTGGATAAAAATTGAAGTTATGATAACTAATCAGACATCACCTCCAAAATGGTCACTACCATTCTTCTCATCATTGGTGTTCGTTAGCACACAAAATGGGTTTCCATACAAGATAAATCAGAATTGGTTCCATTTCTAATTTAACTCCTCAGCTTGATCAATGATTGATTTTTTACCCACCTTTCAATAGTGCGTTATTTTAATTTTGATGTGAGTAACTCCAAAGGAAACATATTTTTCACGATCAACTATAGTGAATTTTCTTACCATTTTGGGAAATAGCATCGCCAAATACCGCAATATGCACTTTGCATTGAAGGGAAATACAATAGTGAAGTGTCTTGTATGTGGAATTATGTTTCCCTTTTTGATGTTCATGTCATAATACTCATTCCTGTTTTGGAAAACAATTAAAAGATTTTCATTTAATAATATGGAGAGTGAAAAAAATATTATCTAAAGAATTTTGAAATTTCAATATATATTAGAAAAGATACCTTAAAATATTGAACAACAATCATTCATCAATGAATTCAACTTTTGGAATTTGGGATAGGCTTCCCCACACATGATTGGTAACTATTCCACCATCATTCCTTTTCTCTTTGTAATTATTAGTAATCTTGGGGCAACAAAACACTCGTAGCTCTCGTAGTGAAGTAAGAGATTGCAAGTTGGGTAATGATGCTAATAAAGGGCAATCAAACAACTTGATGCACTCCAAATTTAGAAGATGACTACTGATGTTGGAAGGTAGAGACTTAAGTTCTCGACAAGCTCTTATTTCTAGTGTTGACAAAGAGGTGAGGTTGAGAAAAGATGACTCTATTTGGACACCATTACTATCATCCTCACCACAAAAATTCTCAAGGTCAAAGCAAGATGTAATTTTTAATTTTTGTAGGTGGGAGGCAATTATTTGATAAAGTAATAGATTGATTTGCTTTTTGGAACAATAAGATATGTGAAGGTTTGTAACTTTAATAGGAAAATGTTGGGTTGACATTGTTGTTTCCATTGAATTTGAGGTGGATGGAATAGGTAAAAACATGGGCATGGAGAATGACAATGTTGATGTACATGGAGAAGCTCCAAAAGAACCAAAATAGGCAAGATCGCGACATCTACAAATACCCATCCTATCAATTTGCATATTAGGTGAAAGGTCTACCGACATGATATGGTGGCAAAATCTAATATTGAATACCTCTAGGATAGTAAGACTCTTGGATAGACTCAAGGACATCAACATTGGGCAATCTTCAATTGTCAATTCTCTTAGTGAGGTCATCTCCATGGGTAGCATCAAAGAGACTAGTTTTGGGCATCCAGCGATTGTCAACTTCCTTAATGATTTTGAACATAGCACTAAGGCATCCTTTGAGGATGGTGTATGATGTTGAAGTTGAACATGACCCTTGAATAGCTTGTTCAGGTCTGTAAACTGGTGATTACCTTTGCAAAATGAATCCAAAATGGAAAATTTGTTATCACATTTTTCCCATTCCACAGGAAATAGAAACTCTTTTGTTGTAATCTCAAAAAATTTGAGAGAAATCACAGGACACTCTTCAATAGTTAATTCTTGAAGCTGAGGCAAAACATGAACTATATTATGAGTAGAAGAAATTGATATTGTTGATGTTTTCTTTTCTTCTGCTCTTTGGACATGCCAAGGCTGCCATATTATCCATTCAGGCAAATTTACAAATACCATTTCCTCCAATGATGGAAACAAAATGTTGCATTTATATAAATCAGCCAAACAAGGAGAAGTTCCATTCTCTATGTCATTCACAATTGTTGTATTCCAACTAATCTCCTTCAAATTGGGCATGTCATATAAGCATAGACTTCTTAAATGAGACATCTTCCCTAGACATGGTGGCAATGTTTCCATATGAGTGCAACCTACAATTTTAACTTCTTGCAACAAGAGGAAATATGAGCCATTCAACCAACTAGGCGGCAGCACTCCAATATAGCCTTCAACACAAATACTTTTGATATTGTTATGAGGCTTTAGGGCCTCCAACACGTCATCATGAACTTGACGGAGCATCTTATCATGTGCAATTGAAGGAATTTTAGAAATCTTTTGGTGCGTTTCTAACATCCTGCTAGTCAGGGATTTATTATAATATCTCCTTCGCACTCGCGAGCTAAACGTTTCTCTTTCCTCAAACCAGCTGAGTTCTATGTGTTTAAGCTGCCTTTTCTTGTCAAGTTTGGCTTGCTGCGCATCCTTTTTACATTTAATCAGGCAAATATTTTTTATTTCAAGACGTCTTTGAAGCATGTTGAGTTCTTTCAGCTCAGTAATGTGGTAACCATTGTCCTTTCCCACTGAAAATGAATTTAGTTCTTGGAGCATAGACAACCTTCCGATCCCTTTAATAGAAGATATCAACTCATGGCTAGTAACAAGGTGCCTCAAGTTAACCAATCTTGTGATACTGTTTGGTAGATATTTCAAGCCCTGACATCTGTCTAAATTTAGTATTTGCAGATTATGGAGGCAAGCCAAAGATTCTGGTAACTTATCTATATAAGAGTAAGAGAGATCAAGGTGGCGAAGGTGCTTCAAGTTTCTAATAGATTGAGGAAGGACTTTAATCAGATATCTTCTTAATACCAATGCTCTCAAAAATCTCATGTTATCTAAGACGGATTCAACTATAGTGTCATCTATTAGTTGTATTTCAGTTTGACATGAACTATTAGCAATGTTGTCTAGAATCAACGTTCGCAACTTTCTGTATTTTGAAATATTATTGAACATCTTGTGCATGAAATAGTATTGTCCTCGATTAGCGAAAAATGCAGCATGATGAATTTCAAATGGAACTTCCTTTTTAGTATCATCAATTGAAAGATAAAAATCAGAGCTGGAGATTGACTGCAATAGGTCATGAACCAAATCATGTATAAAATATCTTGTTCTGCCACCCTTAACATCAAATTGTACAATTGACCTATCTGCTAAATCCCTAAGATAACCTTTTCCGACATCTTCTATTTCCTCCTCCTTTTCATACTGAATACACTCCTGAGACATCCATAATTGAATCATCTCCATTTCGTCAAACTCATAGCTTTTGGGATACAATGAAAAATAAGTTACACATTGTTTCAAATATGGAGGCAATTGTTTATAACTCAGCATCAGAGAGGAGAAAATGCCGCCATTATCCATTTTTAACTGCCACAGCTGACTATTTAATATTTCAGCCCAGTGCTCCAAGTCGTAGTTACGTCCTAGAAGCCTGCCTACTGATATTGCTGCCAAAGGAGACCCTTTCATTCTGTTAGCAATTTTCTTGCCAATATGTTGCAGCTGGTTGTTATAGTTACTCCAATGCAAGTTGTTTTCTTCTCCAAAAACATTTCTTTGAAATACTCTCCAGAGGTGTTCATCTCCTAAGCTACTCAATACGATTGGTTCCATGGAACCATTGACGCTAAAATTAATTTTCTTGAAACGACTTGTTACCATTACACAGTGACACCCGCTACGCGTCACTCTCAATGGCCTCAACAGTGACTCCCAAAGGCTTGTTTCATCATTCCAGACGTCGTCCAGAATCAGTAAAATTCGATTTCCTTCCACTAGCTTCAGCAATTCATTATGAAGTTGTTCTAAAGAGATCCACATGCATTCTTTCTCCTTTCCTTGGAGAAAATAGATAGACTCGATAATTCTTTTCAGAAGATTGTGGACAACGAAATTGTTAGAGACACAGATCCAGACTCTCATATTGAAACTAGAACAAACTGTGTCGTCGTTGAATATCGCCTGTGCTAGGGCAGTTTTTCCCACGCCACCCATTCCCACTATCGGAAGAAATACAAGGGAGCTGTTCTTGTTTTTAATATTGCCAGGGAAGAATTTTTCGGTCTCTCTGTCCAGCTGTTTGAGTAAAATTTTTATAATTTCTTTTTTGACGTCTTCTCTACCCTCTAACTGAAATGTGTTCTCGACAATGGAAGTGGACTCACGCCATTGCCAGCTATGTGAACTGCTTTTCTCAGATTTATCAAACAGTTGGAGCCCCAAATTCCTTCGGCTTTTCATGAGCAAATCCAACCTTTTGTTGGCAGCCTTAATATTTTTCGTGACCTATGGATAAAATAAATGAATCCGTGTTTGAAAGATAACGACAGGAAAAATAATTGAAACACACTGTTCTGTCTAATAGTATTAGCTAAATAACATGGGCCATAGCTTGGCCGTTGTCGCCATATAGAATGGGAAGAAATTTTAAATGGATGAATAGAATTCAAGTGTTCCCTGTATAGTATTACGTGAAATGTTTGTAATAATACTAGACTATTAGATATGGTCCTCGTTGAATTTTGCATCCCCTGTTTATTTCTTTTTTAAGGTGACGACTTTATCCATTCTCATGCAATGGGGTTTCGAACTTGTGACCTTTCGGTCATACAACACTAACTTTATTATTCATGCGCTGGTAATTTGGTTCATGAGCTCAAATTAAATTGCCACTTGGAGTGTTCGATTATGGTGGGTGATAGACGTGAATTTATGCAAAATTTACCTAAAATCATGCAATAACATTTGGCATGATCATATGTTCTACTAAGTTACAAATATAAAACTTGGTTTTTCTAATAATTGTACGTCACTCGAAGTAGCTCGAGTGTATTAAATTTATTTTCACAAACTTTTCCAATAGGCAATTGTCATAAGGCTTCCAAAACTCGTGAGGACTACACATGAGAGGAATAGATATATTGAACTTGCTAACATGATATGTGAACCAATGGTCACTTTAAGGAATTGTTATATCACGAATAAGTTTGTGCAAAATCATGATAACATTTTTTTATACTAGGACAATATGTGATATCACGGGTATTACATGCTTCACTTGGAATAGAAATCTTGAAATAAATGGTCAATAATTCATTGCATAAATTTCTGAATTTTACGCGTTTACCAATATTTTGAAACATAAAGAGGCCTTTGTTGAAAATGATAGGCTATTTAAAAATGCATAAATCGGTAAAGAATAGGCCAATACGCAGTAGTCTCGTTTATTAAGCATAAAAGAAACAAGAAGTGAAATGTGTACCTCAGCCCACCACTCTTTGTTGCCCTTTAAACTTCCACTTTGTAAATCTCGGACAGCGGCGTCCGTAACATGATCATCGACTACATCTTCAACGTCGTACAAGACTAGTCTGAGCTCATGTAGCCAAGTTCTCAGAGCAGAGTTGTGATCCTCCTGGTTCTCCTGAGTACTTTGCAGCACCTCGTCTATCAGTTGCATGGTCCAGCACAGGTGTTCCAACTCTTCATCAACGGCTTCTCTTGACTCTTCCCCAGATGGCTTCTTTCCCTTCCTGCCTTTAATAAGCTCCTTGATTTTCGATTTGATCATTGTCGAGATGACTAAATCCACTCCCCATACAGCCAAGGTCGTCACTGGACTGAACATAGCCACTAATACAGTGGACTTCAACATTCCGTACTTTCCTCACCTCCCTCGAAAATGATGGGAGGAGCTTCTTACTTCCCAGATGGCGTCCTTCCTGCAAAGTTGTTGCTTAATTGGAACGGTTTTTGCAGAGCACAGCTTAAGTTTGCTGAACTCGTCTGCATTCGTGGACGAACTAGGTTTTGATTGAAAACAGGTTTCGAGGAGAAATATTTGAGCCCTTGGAGGTAGCCTTCCGTATAAATTATTAATGGCCCACTAAAGGCTTTCCTATGAATGGGTCAGGGAATTACATCTGTCTGGATGCGCGATTGCAGACAAGTGGATGAGAAACTGTCGTAAAGCTCTGGGGCCATCCTCTCACAACTAGATGACTGCGTCAATATTACCACGTCATCCATGTACAGAGCAAGCTAATCATCAACTACCTTTGGCCTACTCATCCACAACTTGGTTGATGTATGCTCCTCTATCTCCATCATGGATGCTGCACGTAACAACAGCCACGTATATAGATTGCACGACGTCCATTCGTATATGTATCGTCGATCTCCCAAGGCCACCACACATGGGGCGTCTGCTATCGTGATCAAGAGCGTCGGTGCTTTGGAGTTGCGCGGGTGGTGGGGAATACTGCTGGCGACCAGCCAGCTGCTGGAGCTTGATATATGGCGATAAGCTGCTTGATGATCAGTTTCACAATAAAGGCTATGGCTGCTCACTGTGAAGCTTCATAAAGGTAGCGAACGCATCAAAGGCGTCCCCTATCATAATGGTGCAATTTCTGAGATAACAAAACTTACCAGCAATCCTATCAAAGCCTATATTTCTATCAGTTACTTGAAAGCCCTAAGCAGGTGAAACTCTCCCAAATCCTCTATAGCATTATATGTAGAGACTCGAAGGAGGGGTAGGTAAATCGTGGGGGTGTGTATCACACGAGTGACGCTAGCCACAATATAAAGGTTTAATCTCATAATTGATCCAACTGCTGCACACACTCTCATCCAAAAGTATCCAATGGGTAACACCTTAGCTTTTTTCTTTCCTTGTGATTTTTATTCATCTGTGCAAGATGATTTCTTAGCATGTTTAGCAGTAAGCAAGAATCATAGCAGGTGGATATAGATAGGTTTTGGGTTGGTTTACACCTATTAATTGACTGCAGATGTGTAATAAATAGAAATTAAAAGGTAGTGGATGGAGAGAAGGTGTAATTAATATAAAAAAGGACATAGTGGATGAAAAGAGAGAATGCAGTAAATAAAAGAGAGAGGTAACAAATAGAGAGAGACTTACAACACAATAAATCATACAAGTAGTTTTAACATTATTCAAGTTTAAAGTAGGTCATGTAGTATTTATTAGTGAGTATTGTTTATTTTAAAAATAGGTATGGTATTTTTAGTATTTATTTATAAATACTATTTAATCAAAAAGTGCTCACTAAAGGATATATAAATGTATAATACATAAGTATTATTTAAAAATATATATATAATTATACATGAAATCATATAAAAAAATATAATCAGTATTGGTCAACACTTTTATTGGTACGATTTTAATTTAAAACTTGTAATGTTCACAGTGATATTTATCACTAATAGCAAATACTTGTACATTATTATATTCTCTCTCTTGTCTGGAGACTATATATATATATATATATATATATATATATATATATATATATATATATATATATATATATATATATATATATATATATATATATATATATATATATATATATATATATATATATATATATATATATATATATATATATATATATATATATATATATATATATATATATATATATATATATATATATATATATATATATATTCGTATATATATACACATATATACACACACACACACACACACACACACACACACACATACATATATATATATATATATATATATATATATATATTCGTATATATATACACATATATACACACACACACACACACACACACACACACACACACATACATATATATATATATATATATATATATATATATATATATATATATATATATATATATATATATATATATATATATATATATATATATATATATATATATATATATATATATATATATATATATATATATATATGGGATTATTTTCATTGCCCGCGCGGGTACTGTAGCACCTGCTACCTGTGCCCAAAAAGACGGTGGCAGAATTGTAAATAGAACCAGCGCCCC
This sequence comes from Alisma plantago-aquatica, assembly GCA_963693085.1. Lineage (NCBI taxonomy): Eukaryota > Viridiplantae > Streptophyta > Magnoliopsida > Alismatales > Alismataceae > Alisma > Alisma plantago-aquatica. The sequence goes on from OY856413.1 coordinate 777,031,537, forward strand.
TGTCTTTTCGGACACGCTCCCAAATCTGTTCCGTCAACTATATTCACGGCCGAATCAGTAGTCCCTACCGCAATCGTCTCCTCCATTGCAAATTATCTGATAATTGATTGAGTCAGAAAGATCGGAATTTCGATCCCATCCCCAAGTTCCAGAGAGATGGCCTGAGGCACCAGACCATGGGAAGGGAGAGAGTCGAGAAGCTGTAGGTGTGGAGAATGGAAGTGAAGCGCATCCCGGCGGAGCAGGAAGCAACGGCGAAGACAAGTCAATAGTTGTTAGGGAGAAGGTCACGTGGTTGGGAACATGTAGTAGTAGAAACTGTAAAGTAGTTCGTCCGGGCAAATCATGGAAGCACAGAAGGTAGTGATTTTGTCGGCGGTGGCGATCCTATCGTTCTTCATCTTGATTATCATTCTGCAGTTATGCCTTGGGGGTACCACCACCTTCTTCAGTCTCACCGCAGCTTGCCTCCTCGGCATCATCGGCATGTTTGTGTGGCTACTACAACAGTACACGGACCTGGACAACTAGCGCCAGCTGTCTATAATATGCCACGCTGCGCAGGACAGGGAAGGGGAGCAGATTCAGTATGAGTACAGCTTCCTCTGCGGCGTCGCGGGCCTGTCGGCCAAATTCAAGTACGAGACCGTCCTTGCCACGACGGACGGGTTCGGTGCGGCAATAGGGCGGGGGTCACCGACGATGGTTTACAAAGGGATCATGGATGATGGGACAGCAATTGCGCTGAAGAGGATGAAGATCGCGGAGGAGCAAGGGCAGTGCGCATTCCGTGCGGAGGTTTCCGTCATCTCCAACGTGAAGCACCTCAACCTCGTCATACTGCTCGGGTACTGCATCCTCCCCAACCACCCTCGATACCAGATGTGCCTTTTTTAGCCAAATTGACCGGTGGGTGAGTGTCTTGCAAACCTGGTGAAGGCTTCCACCCATCACGAATTGGAAACTTGAAAATTATTATGTTTATGTATTGTTGTCCACACATCACAAAGTTTGAGAACTGTAATTCCTTGTGCGCTTGACTGCACATTATAAGATTTTGCATTATTATGTTTATGTATTGTAATAATAGGTAACTATCTGACCGAAAGTGATAATAGGACAAACAAAGTAACTATATTGCATACAAATTAACCATTTGACAGTAAAATATCATCATGATATAAAAAAGTAACTATCTACACACCGAAAGTAACATTATGACAAAAAAAGTAATTGTATGGTAAGAAAAGTAACTATATGACATTAAAAGTAACACTACAACAAATATTAGATTTCCTGGCATAATGACATGCTGTAAAAACTGCATAACTATGTCAGTATTGTATTTATTCGACATTTTTCAATATGCCGAAAAAATGTCGTTGAAAAGCGTGCCGCCAAAAGTTTCACGGCATATTAAGAATTGTCGTAAATAGTATCAAAATCGGCATTATATCCATGCCGGGGATAAATGGTTATCGCCGGAAAATGATGCCAAACCCGACATTCTAATATGCCAGAAAGATGTCGTTTATAGACATGCCGCTACCAGATTCTCACCATTTTCAAATTTCCTGGAAATAATGCTACACCCGAAATTACGTACACGCCGATAAATAGCATGAACGACATTACAAAGTTGCCTCAAAGAAACAGACCCGACATTTCCAAGATGTCGGAAAATTAGCGTATCATTATTTTAGATTCAATATTAGTTGGGTAAAGACTTTAGAAAGTTCGAAGTGTGCATTTGGAGAAATTAGGCTGAGAACTCATTTATACATGTGCACCACATTGATCAAATAAAAATCCAGAATCATGTCATCCACTTCATATTTTCTTATGTACAAAGCTTAATCTTGTTTTTTTTGTATTCTTAATAAAGACATAAGTTTATACATGGTCAGTGTCTATAAAACTGTAATCTGGCATCTAATTCTAGAGGACTTCTGGCTGAAGAAACATCTCAACCATCCAAATAACTCTTATGATTGGGCCATCACAGGACTACTGAATCATGTTTTGCAAGCAGCAACAAAAGTACTAAGTACATAGGTGATTCAGTGGCTGAAAGACCACATCATCTTCAAGCTTGTCCCACTTGCAATGCCACCCTACTTTTATCCTCCATGGCTATGCATTGACCCCATTTCTCTTCAGTCTTTGTCCGGCGATATGAATTCTTTAAACTTCTAGACAGTTGAACTTTCTCTTCATTTCTTTTCATCTCTAAGTAGAATAATTTCACTCTGACCATTCATGCATGTATGTATCGTCTCCATGACCATTAATGCCCTCAATCTGTAGGTACATATAACGCACATGAGTTTGCATCAATCTACAAATGGAAACAAGGTGCAAGCTGCTACTTAAAACTTAAAACACAAAGACAAAGATAGTAGTAGCAATACCTCTCCATAAATGTTGACACATCCAACCACTGGCCAAATGAGTTCGAAGCTAAAGAAGAGATATCCTTCATAATTAAAATACATCAAAGTCGAATGAATGTACTTTCATCAAGTATACAATCAATAACTTTTATGGCAAAGGTATAGTATGTCAGCATGCATGTGATCAACATTGCGTGAAATGAACAAAGAATATGAGATCACGAAGTTATTGGCATAGTAGCTGGAAAAGTACTTGGACGGGTGGTCCTGACGTTCAACATGATTGCTTTAACTTTTGCTTGCATTTTGCAACTAATAGCATGCTCCAAGTAAATACGTTTATGCCAATGATAATTATAGTTTCAGCCATGCGGCAGAATATTGCTAATGAGCAAAAACTTCTTCATTTACAGCCATATTTACTACATGGATTCAAGATGGAATAAAAGGAAACGGTTATATCTCTTTGGAGCCGCTTCCCTTCCTATGATTAAAAATCTAGTACCGCTAGTGAACTAGTAAGTATAGTTGTTATAAGTCTGTGAACTAAACAAGATTTTTGAATAGTAGAGAGGGAAGGGAGGTAATTTGGCAAGTAGAATCGTAATGTTATTCTCGTGACTTGTCCATCACATTTGAGTTTTGATGCTAAGGATGGATCTATGTTAAGTTGCCAAAATTAAGACCAACCTTCTAGATCTGCAGTTCACTTACTGAGTTCGGATTCAATGGACTGGGTAGAGATAATGTTGATGACCATTGCATCTCAAAAAGAAAAATAGAAGACACATGCAACAAAGAAATTCATTGGGTATTGGAAATTGCATATTGTCTGTAGAGTGTACATAATACTTGTAATAATCTTAAACAAAATAGAATGAATAATATCCCATTTCCTTTACATGTTAAGCGCTGGTGTATGAAATTAAGTGATACGAGAATGTTTCCCAAGAGCCCTTCAAGATCTGATTTCATTGCTAGGAAATTCAAGTACGCAGCTAAGGAAAATTATGAATCCTTTATGCAGATAAGTCTAAGAATTATACCTAAAAAGAGCTAATTGGTCAGTAAAACTAGAAAATAAACATAACACTTACTAGAAAATTATATTTTGAGGCCACTAGAAAGTCATTACATTATCCAGTTTCTAGAGACATTTTCTAATTAAAACATCAGGCACAAAGGTCAACCAGATAATCCCTTAGACTCACAACAAATGTTTATAGTTAATGTTGTTTGAAAGCTGCTCAGAAATATATGAATTAGAGCTTTAGATTTATGCAGAGTTTGCGAGCAATCTGAATCTAGAAAGGGAGGAAAAACCTATAGGTAGAGGTTTAGATAGGGAAGGATAGAAAAAATCAAGCATACCCAGTGGTTCGGAAAGTGGATCATGATATGGTTGTCGTCCAGCAAGGATAGTGGACGATGTCGACCAATGACCTTGACACCCTTGATCAATGAGGTGTCTACATCGAGATCTATCGTGAAGTCATGCAGCTAGTTCAGTTGTACAAAGGGTCACCTCTCAGCTAATGGGCATAAAATGATGATGCATAGAAGCTTGCCTTTCAGCCACCTCTTGAAAAATCCCCTCGGATTCTCCTTGCCTTCTCTTCCTGTAAAGCTGCTTAAGTAGAAAGAGGAAAGGCATGGTTAAAATATGAAAAGCACAAGGAACATAGAACACAAGAGGTAGGAAGGCATGATTAACTTCCAAAAATTGGACACGACTAGGGTGAAGGAGGATGTGGCCATTGGATCTACACCGACGTCGACATTTATCAACAATGATGGGGAAGAAACTGCCTTGCAGTGATAATGCTGACATCCTCTGGGACATTTCAAACTACAAGGATTTGACTTCTTAGTCCATATATGATTACATATCAAACCATATCCAAGAATATCATGATCAAACAATAATATATATACTAAGAGAAGAAGTTAGCTTAGATACCAAATTCCATCATCTCTATGAATCTTCCCAAGATGCATTCCAGATAGATGGGGTGAACAATGTGTTGGGAGTTTGTCGTACCCATAGACCTTGAAGGGAACACCTAGGAAAAAATATATTGAGGATTTAGAATTACCGAATATCCTTATAATGGTGAACAGAATTCACAGGCCATGATCAGATCAACCACTATGAGCACACTAACCTATCATCATTCACCATCTAGGCACTTTCCCACTCAAGTTTTAATTTTTAAGAAACTGCCTTTTAGAAGTAATGTTGCATGACCGCGACCATTTCAATATGCAAGGATTTAACTTCTCAATCTTATATGCTTTCATATCAAGCCACATCCAAGAATATTAGGCTGAAATAACTGCAAAAAATGTAATCAACAAAAATACTTATCTTAGATACATGAGTCCAACATCTCAATGAATCTTCCCAAGATGCATTTAGGATGGTCGGGATTAACAACACGTGGGGAGTGTGTGGTACTTGTATACCATTAAGGGAGAACTTAGGAAACATACACCTAGCTGGGTTGAGATCAACAAATACGAGCACACTAACCATTATCAATCACTATCTAGCCACTTTCCTACTCAAGACTTGGTTTTTTGATAATTTGCCTTGTAGTGATGATGTGTTATCATCTAGACTATATCAACTTGCAACGAACTGACGTCTCAATTATTATAATGTTCCATATCTAACCATGTGATAGTCTTCTTCAAAGATGCAGCAGATGTAAAGTTACAAGTACATATCAAACACAGCTCGCAAGTTTATATATTGAAGTATAAACTCACAAGCCCACCTCTCAGCTGCATTTTGCAAAAGCCCTTGAGATTCTCCTTGTCTTCTCTTCTACACGGTTGCACAAATAGAAAGAGGGAAGGCATGGTTAACATATGAAAAGCACAAGGAACATAGAAAAAAGGATGCAAGAAGGAATGGTTAAAATATGAAAAGCACAAGGAACATAGAAAAAAGGATGCAAGAAGGCATGGTTAACTACCAAAAATCAACATGCACAGACAGTCAAATCTATGTCTTCAATAGTGATTATCTTTCCACCCTCCATCTTGTTCAAGGGCAGCAAGCCGCCAAACACCTGTTGTTCCCACAGCCATGTCAGTAAATGTGTAGGCAGAACTTAACTCTAAACTCTGTTCTTTGTTAGAAAATCTCACATCAATAAATGAATTGTACCATTAATTCTGAAGAAGGAAAACGTGGAGGAACCCTTTTTTTGCTCGATTTTGAAGTGGCAATCTAGTGACATCTCTTGTATCCTATTCAGCATGCATTCATCCGCATTCACTGCATACAAGGGAAAATAATAAAATGATTCATAAATAAATCAAACAAACAGAAGAAAAAATTAGAGTACTTGTAAAATGAGATGTGGTCAATATTATGGAATCGTAATTAAGTACTCACCAAAGCACACTACTCTAATAGATAAGACCTCCTTTGTGTGATTCTCGTCTTTATCCTCCACTCCCATCACATGAAGCTCAATTCTAGCAGTAGTTGTATTGAAGGAGTGGCAAGAGGAGGGTACCATCAGCTGCCCGGAATCAGGGGCACCCTTTGCCAGTCAAGCTGTAAATTATCCATCGGTGTGTTGTCATGTTGTTGTATTAGCACCATTAGAGCTATGTGATTTCTTGCTATGGCACACCCTTTACAGCTTCATTGCCGGTGTGGGATTTTAAGGTGAGCTTTTGGAAGACATTTAGACTTCACTGCCAGCTATCTATAGTTGACATTTGTATTCACCACAAACAGTTTTCTTGAAAATGACAGTTCAAACATATGAGTTAATTGGAATGCCTTCAATTTTGGCTTTGCATCTTATTTTCCAAAGGAACCAGCAGATCACTTGGTACAGCAGCCCGAGCAATGCCACACATCAATGGCAAGAGTCCTATTTCCATTCCGTGTAACGTAAATAGAAGCATACAGTAAAAGAACCTGCCCACAAGTTTTGATAAAGATATTAACACAAGTTGACATATTAAATAACATAAATAACATATATCTGTAAATATAATGTTATCTTGAAAAGGAATCATAGTACCTTCCTCGTGGAGGAGGAAATCCAATTGTGTAGGAAACAACACAAGCCCAGATAACACCATCTATTATTGTATATGACATACATAATTACCAACTACGTATCTTGAAATCCCAAGAAGGTTACAAAGGATTGTCCCTATGTTTTTAGAAGATTAGGAGAGTTATTACAATTGGCAACTATGATATTCTGTTGAACATCATGTGTATTAACCCGAAGAAGAGGCATGAAAAAAGAATTCTCATCAATTAGCTGGACTCTTGTACAAATAAGCATTGATGTTGTTGTGACTCCTACATATCAACCTGCATGTATATACCATTTTTCCATTTATCTAAAAGAAAACATACATAGCTACTGTTTAACTTTTCTCAATATAGCTATGCGCAAGGTTTGTAAACCAAACTCATAATTAAATAAGAAAAACTTCTTGCCAATATGTTCTCCTGTCATAGGTAACATATTATGAAAGTTAGCATTAACTAGTTTATGGAACAACAACGAAAATGCTAAGCTTACTTAGTTTTTTGTCCCAAACCTTCCAAGCTCACTGATCTCAGCATGCATTGTATTTACTACTGTATTTGTGAAGGTGAATATATAATCTAAGTTGATGTCCAATACTACAGTACATGTATGCATAAGATTTGTCTAAGTTAATGGCCTTTTGGGAAAGTAAAGGCACAATGCAATTAGCAGATTCACTGAGGTTGAGACTATATTATTGGCACTTAGGAAGATAGTGACTTAGGGGCCGTTTGGCATTAGGTTTGTTTCTTAGTGCTTGGATAGACATTGTGGATTTAGTGCTCGATTCATTTATGTATCTATTTGGCTCAACTCAACTGAATTGATTTGAAGGGATAAATTTAGAAGCTGAACTCAATTCAGTTTTCTGATTAGTTATTGGATTATGCTTGATTGGTTTGTGAATGTATTTTCGTGTCTTAGTTGGTTGGTAGTTGAATGCAAGTCTAATTGGTTGAATGTAAGTTCAATTAACTTACATTTGATTCAGTTGTGGTATAGCTTAATCCAGTTGGGTCATTACTCTCTTTTCTTGTCGAGCTACTAGGTCTTTGAAATTTGACGGCCATTAAAATATTTTGAGGTGATGGAGGTGTTGATCTTGTGTCACTGATGAACTTGTTTGAGTTGGCATTCAAGTATTGTGGGATACTAAAATATATTAGCTCCTGAATTCGTTTAGCAACTGATGAATTTGGAAACGTTGTTAGTTTTGGAAAGGTGAGTAGTTAATTGCAGATTTAAAACATTAGACAAAGGGGACTGTACCCTCCCTACCTACGGAGTCCACCCCTTCCCCCAACCCCAAGATTTTAGAAAAGAAATTTGTCTTGAAAGATTCTGCATCTAATTAGTTTGAAAAGAAATTTAGCTACATTTGTTTCAGTTGCATTCAGTGTATTTCATTAGTGTATCAATAGCAGTGAGGTCATTGTATTTTGTTAGCCCACTTGCTATTGACAAGGAGGTCAGTGTATTCTGGTCGGCATTTGTCTAGTTGGATAGAAACAATGTATCCAGGCAAAATGTTGAATGTCATTTAGTTTAGTAGCCTTTAAGTCTGACTTCTATTTTTTGTTTTTTATCTAGAGCTCAAGCCCTTGACTTCTATTTCAGAATTGTATGTATGGTTGATTATGCTAAGTCAATAACATTAAAATGTATGTGAAATCAAATAGTTGAAAAATGGGTAATTCATGTGCATTTGAGTTGATAGAATAAATGAAGAAAGACAACTAGATATATAAGTGAGAACCATACTGGGTCGACCTCAATAACTTGGATGTCAGTCTGACCTCCCTGGTAGAGGAATTTGATGGCCAGATAGTTGGGTTGGTTGGTATGCTACTCGACAGGAACAACCATGTAGGTCTTGTACAGGCAGGGGACCATGTACATTGGCAAAAAAAACAATTCTAGATGATTCATGGAGGCAAAATTAAAGTACATATTAGCAAAAAAGTGATGGGTTTTAGGGGAGGCAGAGAAGGCAGCGGAAACAAAAAATTTCTTCCCAAACCCAGAACAAGGAAACGTGTCAACATCTATATAATAGGAAAGGATGGTTTGTGGAATCATACATTGTCCTGAGGCTTGCTCAGCGACAATACCTCACGCCTTGCACGGTCTTCAACTCCGGTCTTGGACAATGTCTGTGCAGCTCCTGGTCACACCGGGACTGACGACTCCTCCTCTCACCGGACTGTCGGGATTGACAGTTGTCCTCCTGAGCGGCAAAAACCTCCTTCCTCTGAAGTAGTCCACACGGACCACCTGGAACTCCACACTCCTTCTCCCACAAGGAGTTGGAAGGAGTCTAGTCGCCAACACACTCTTTTACCTCCAGTTGCAACTACAGTTGTCTTTCCCTTGCTGCGCCTCCCTTTGCGAGTAGCATTTGCTCGGGCTCTCTCTCGGTTACCAAAACCAGAGAGAATGACAACTTTCCAGAGCAACTGGTTGCACTGAGCTGTAGTCTGAAAAGCCCCCAATACCCCTATATATATAGGAGGGTCATGGGACAGGGTTCTCTGTCCCCGGCAATATGGGACTAAAAGCAGGAGTAGAAGGGTTCAAGATTTTTCACAAAAGCTACCAACTCGCAACCCGAACCGATCATTTCACAAGTGAAACGGTCAGTTGGGGACCTGAACCGGTCAGTTGACACCTCAACCGATCAATTAGGACCCATGAGCCAGTCGGTTCATTTCTGAACCGGTCAGTTCGTGGTCCTGACTAGTTCCTGATTGACTTTCCTTCTTTTTTTTATAATTGGCATCAAATACCAATCCTATTCCCAATCATATTTGGCAAGTGAAACGAAAGAAAAATTCTCACCGACCCGTTTTCCAAACTTGCTCGGTTGCACCAGTTGAGCCGATCGGTTCAACACTTGAACCGGTCGTTTCACTCTGGACCTGAGCCGATCGACTCAACACTTGAGCCGACCAGTTCACCAAGCTCAGCTGACAGGTTCATCACATGAACCGATCGGTTGGGAGTGCAGGTTGTGCAGAATCAGTCAATTGCGATTTCAATCAATCCGATACTCCAATCAATGTGTCCAACACCTTGAACATTATGATTTTGAGCCATCAATTGATTTAGTGTTTAATTGAACTACTAAACTCCTTTAGTAATCAATCTAAACATTGCCTCTGGACAAAACTCCTCTTCCAGGTTAAATCCTATGTGTGTGACCCTGCATGTCCATTTCACGTTGGCAGTGAAAGTCCATAACACTTATGACTTCACAAGCAAACAGTGGTGCCTAGTCACACATCAGTGCTACCCAAGTGAAAGTAGAAAGTTGGAGAACAACTTTCAATCCTACAATCTGTGAATGGTGTTACAGTGAATGTATAATTCCTTTTTCACTGATATCCCAAATGAACTCGAGGCATGGAACAATCATCCTGTCAATGTTCATTCACTTTCTTGATCTCAGAGCAGATTGAAGGAGATATGTATGACATCAATATCACATACTGATTCACACATGTGTGTGCACGCCTATCTCAATCCTACTCATCAAGTGGCCTTGGATATCAAACTCCCTTAGGAGGGAGAAATCTCATATCTATCACTTACCCCTCAAAAGCCCCATGTGTCAAAGCCACCCAATCATCACCTTTATAACAACCCATGTTTCAAGACTGTGTTTGATGATGTCAAACTGTGCCCAATGACATGTGTTGAGTGTAGTGATTTCAGGTCAAAGAATCACATTCACCACCATCACTGTGAGTACTGATTGTGACTACCATGTCATGGTTCCATGTGTCAAACTCACGGTGGGTCTGTCTGGTACACTTGTTCTATGACAAGTACCTATGTGTTTGGTTTGATATCTCTATATCATGACTAATGAGATTATGTCATCAACCAACACCACAATCCAGTCTTGTGTGTCATTGTTGTATATCTACCTTCCACAATGACATCCGACTAGGGACATAACAAGAATGTACAAACTCTTAGCATCTGTATGATCTCATCGTTCAGGTCCTCAACCTGAAAGCATACGTCATTGAGTACTGTCATTCTCTAGACATTCAATCTGTTCTATCACTATCTCGTATGACTGAACCAGAAAGAATTGGAAGCTTGCCTTTGATGTTTATCAAATCAATCTTAATGTATCCCACAATCATCCCATGATTGGCTCTTAGGGCATACATACCAACAGACTCCCACTTGCACTGCGAGCCAATCACCCCTGAATCATATTCATAGTGATTTTCAAACATGTCCCACATGTTAGTGTGCTCTTGTGCCAACATAGTGAGTAATGGAAACACCTTGCCAAAGTCGGTATAAATTGCATGTCTCTCATCTCTTCATTGTACGTCATACATATGAGATAGAGTTGTCGTAATATGCGATCTAGTATTCCTTTGCTAACCTTTAGCCACATTGCATGATCAAGGATTCCAGACTTGTCATCAATGAGCGGAATATCTATAAGTTCATCCCATGAACTTCTAGATCCATATAATATCCATTGTTGTTCTCTAACACACGGATACTCGGCATTTCCTTTTAAATGGTTTTATTGGAACACTTCCAATTATCAACAAACTTTCACTTTTATATATCCTATATATATTTTGCGATTAATTTTCTGTCATTTCAGAAGTTCGCATCAATGTAACTCTTTACATTGAACTCTTCCTTATCTCCATAGAACTAGTACTTCCCAAGTACTTATCAAGTTCTCATGGCATTCCAGTAACCCTTACTGGAAGTAGACAGACATCCACTCGTCATGTCCCACATACGAGTTATCAGGATGAGCACATCATATTGCCATGTCCTACATACAAGATGATGAATGCATTTTGTTCTTGCCATGTCGATACATGCAAGATAATGGGATGATTACATACATGATAGATCCATATCTATTCTTAGTGTTCCCATTCTTCATAAGAATTGGACACTTGGCCTTGAGATACTAACTCCATGTAACATGGACAAGTTTTCTCCCACTGAATCTATGCATACTAAACTCTTCAGTACATATTGCCAATGTATGCTTTCTCTTTTCAGGTCAAGAGGTTTTTGAGAACTATCTCTATAGATCTCCATTCCTATCACATAGGAAACATCTCTATCTTCCTTAATGATGATTTCCACTTTTGGATTTCCATTCTAGAACATTTCCATTTCACATCAACATGTGGAATGTGAATACGCTCCGACGAAATCACATATCCCTTCTTTATCTTTGACATATCAGTCAAACCCCTTGACTATATCATCAAAGCAAAGATCCAATTCTGAGTTGCTTGTACTCAATCAATCACATTGATTAGTCCATTGTAACTTATAGACTTCATTTGCTTTAGTGGTTTCATAAACCTTATAGGTTGTGTCATGTACACATCCTTGTTTTATTCCTGATAGGAATACAGTTTTAGTATCCATATGCCAAATGTCTTAGTCATTAAGTTGCAATTAACAAGCATCATCCTTCTCAAAATGTTATCCATGTGTCTTAACACTTAAGACTTATTTGCACTTAAGGATTTAATCCAATGAGTGCTACCATCAAGCTCATACCTTATGGTTCACATGGAAGTCATTTAGGATGTAATCATCATAAACCATAACTCAAAATTCAGTTCCTCATATTCATCTGGATAGTTGATTCATCACATGAACAACTCATCACATAGATAATTGAGGTGTATCTGTCAAGGATATAATAACTCACAACCCTTGTGATTCTTAATGTCCTTTATTAGTGTAGGGTATTCTTTTATTAAGAAGAATTCATTTATTTGATAATCATTCTCTAATTCCTTAGAGTATGATTCCTTCTTGATTTAGACATCACCATGCCTTAATCATGAGTTCACTATGATACACTATCATAATCACTCAAAAGGATCTCAAACATTTTGGTCTAAGTATTTCATTCATTGATCTCATCAAGAAATAACACTTTACCAAATTTGCACTTCATCTATGATAATCTTGAACACTTTAAGATATTCATATTGGTATTTTCTCTAAACACCATTTGAAGTATTAGCATTTGTTCCAATAGTTATGTAAATACATAACATGTATTATACCTAATTGGATAATCATTCTCCCACTACCATTAGTGAAGATTGATTAATCATGTACAAGAGATTCATGTCTCTTACTGGTTCTCTAACCAAAAGAGTCTAGATTTATCCATCACATGGAAACTAGAAATGAATTTCTCATGATTGATGCTAATTTGATTGTTTGAGTTATCTTATAACTTTTAGGTATCATTTTATCTTATGCATACCATGTATCACAAGATAAACAAGGCATTGCCATAAAGATCATATCTTTAAGATTGAAACATCAACTTTATTAATTGCCATCATTGTCTTACATTATGCAAAATAAAGTGTTTCTATCTATTGGCAAATTGAAATAGCTGTTCTCAACTCTATTTCGTGCCCTTTAGGCTGAAATAAACTGAAAGATACTCCTATCTATGGCAGCAACACTTGCTCCAATGATGGGTACTTCTTTCTTGGTCCTTTCACAAAGGCCATCACTTCCTTGCGGATCTTGCATATCATATATGATAGATCCATATCTTGGTATCATATACCTCAGATAAAGAAGCGGTTCATTTCATGACACCTTAGGTGGAGATCTCCATCCCCTCCTTCATCTTCTTTTATTCTTCCAGATATAGAGGGAAATTCCCTCATACACCCTTTCCCCATGTGCCTTGAGGTTGAAGACGGCCTGGGCTGCTGGCTAGCATAAGAACACTTCTTTGCTTTGCCCTTGCCCTTGCCCTTGCCCTTAAGACTTACCTTTTCTTTGATCACATCAAAGATTATGGTTTTTCTTTCTTCATCTTTACCTCTACTATCCTCAACATGTCCAACAACTCTGTCAACGCTTGTCAAAGTGGTTCATGTTATAGCTTATCATGAATTGTATGATTCTCGCAACATTTTCAATATCATATCAATAACCAACTCTTGGCTCAGAGGGAATCCATCTTACTCAGATTTTTCATATACCCAATCACATTGAGTGTGTGAATGCCTTACTGGATCTCCTACTGTCATGACATACTAGGATAGTGTCTTTGAGACATCATATGTATCATGTTGTCTCTTCAACTCACAATTCAGAGAACACAACATCAAGCACTCCTCATCAATGTCATCCTCGGTATGCTTCCATAAGCATACTTTCAGTCATTGATGTGGTGGGATCGTGTTCATCTGGTTCTGGTATAACTAGGACTTAGAGCTTTCACTCTTTGATTGAGAACACTTCTCATCATCCTAACCAGTCGTGGAATTATTCCCATTTAATTTGTTGGTCTCAAGGAACGATCGCAAATAAAGTGATTATGTTGATTAACCATTTATTTTAACAAAGGAAATATATGCAATTTTAGTCCAAAACTCTTTTGAATTATTTGATTGATTTGAAAAGTTGATGATATAATTAGGCCTTTAATTAATTATTGCTCCCACTATTTTACTTCAAATTGATAGCCCTCACCATCAATTCAGAAGATTGAAGCATACAATCTTCTAGTGGGCAAGATCCTGAAATCCTCTAAGCCATGGACCAGCTAGGGCTGTCACCCACAACATAGATCTCTCAGGTAGGCAACTCTTGCCAATTGCATCATATGCAACTCTTGATAAGATGTCATATGCAACTCCTTGCCATGATCATCTCCATGCCTCAAGGCACTAGATCCTATCTAAGTCACCTTGTTAAGTCCGACCCAAGCAAACATGATGAATATGCACCCTGCTTGGGCAGACCACACATTTATCCTTCACGCTTCTACGAGATAGACGGTGCACCACGCTTGGGCGTGCCCACACTTGGTCGATCAAGCTTTTCACATGTGTCACATTTGGAAGGCATCTAAAACTTAATATTTTAATGAGGGATTTGGTTTTATATACATATACATATCCAATCACCACAATACATAGTACGTATCATATACATGCTATATCCCATAGAAAACATGCAAAATGATAAAAACAATGATTATGGCCATCCTAATGTGATTCCTCGAGCCAAGAGGAATCACAATCATCTAGGTCTACATCACATGCAACCTGTACAAGATGAACTTTGTGCTTTTTGTTTCTGGGTTTGATCAACTCATCACATGAGATGATCGACTCGGCATCAGACTGGTCGGCTGGGTGCCACCATCCGATCGGTTGGCTCCTCCAACTGGTCGGTTTGCCTGGTCTTCATGCATCTCTTCATGTCCGCCACCCGCTCGTCTCGCTCCTCGAACCGGTCATCAACCGATCGGCTCACTCTTTGAGCCAATCGGCTGGAACGTCAACCGATCGGTTCACGCCTTGAACTGATCATCTCAGCTATCGTCAGGATGTCTGCCGGTCTTCGACATAATAGGAAATAAAAAAATCTATCCTATTTTAGATTATAAAAGGAGAAACCCCGAGTTACATTCGGGGGGAGCAAAGGTAGGAAAGAATCTCGAATTATTTCGAGTTACATCAGGAATAGGAGAAGGAAGATCGGTGCGCAGACCGAGATACAAGCAACCACATACAACCATACACTGATAGGGTTTATTGGCCATAACCACGCTATAAATCCACCACAAAACTCATTTAAGGGCGACCCGTATCGATTGCATTAATTATACATATCATATATGTAATTGGGATTTGTGGATTTAGGATTGGACATGCATAAAGCCAATTTTATTCGCATCGTATGCAATAAATAAAGGTGACAAACAAAAATCGATCATATCAATATTCCTAAAATATAGAGCAGTTAACCTGGCTCTGATACCACTGCTGGGTTTTAGGGGAGGCAGAGAAGGAAGTGGAAACAAAAAATTTCTCCCCAAACCCGGAACAAGAAACGCGTCAACGTCTATATAATAGGAAAGGATGGTTTGTGGAATCATACCTTGTCCCCAGGCTTGCTCGGTGACAATACCTCACGCCTTGCGTGGTCTTCAACTCTGGTCTTGAACGGTGTCTATGCAGCTCCTGGTCGCACTGGATCTGACGACTCCTCCTCTCACCGGACTGTCGGGATTGACAGTTGTCCTCCTGAGCGGCAGAAACCTCCCGCCTATGAAGTAGTCCACACGGACCACATGGAACTCCACACTCCTTGTCCCACAAGGTGTTGGAAGGGCCCTCCTGTTGACGTACTAGTCGCCAACACACTCTCCTGCCTCCAGTTGCAACTGCAGTTGTCTTTCCCATGCTGCGCCTCCCTTTGTGGGTAGCACTTGCTCAGGCTCTCTCTCGGTTACCAAAACCAGAGAGAACGACAACTTTCCAGAGCAACTGGTTGCACTGAGCTGTAGTCTAAGAAGCCCCCAATACCCCTATATATATAGGAGGGTCATGGGACAAGGTTATATGTCCCCGGCAATATGGGACTAAAAGGAGTAGAAGGGTTCACGATTTTTCACAAAAGCAACCAACTCGCAACCTGAACCGATCGTTTCACAAGTGAAAGGGTCAGTTGGGGACCTGAATCGGTCGGTTGACACCTCAACCGATTGGTTGGGACCCATGAGCCGGTCGGTTCATTTCTGAACTGGTCGGTTCGTGGTCCTGACCAGTTCCCGATTGACTTTCCTTCTTTTGTTTCTAATTGGTATCAAATACCAATCCTATTCCCAATCATATTGGGCAAGTGAAACGAAAGGAAAATTCTCACCGACCTGTTTTCCAAACTTGCTCGGTTGCACCAGTTGAGCCGATCGATTCAACACTTGAACCGGTCGTTTCACTATGGACTTGAGCCGATCGACTCAACACTTGAGCCGACCGGTTCACCAAGCTCAACCGACTGGTTCATCACATGAACCGATCGGTTGGGAGTGCAGGTTGTGCAGAATCAGTCAATTGCGATTTCAATCAATCTGATACTCCAATCAATGTGTCCAACACTTTGAACATTATGATATTGAGACATCAATTGATTTAGTGTTTAATTGAACTACTAAACTCCTTTAGTAATAAATCTAAACATTGCTTGTGGACAAAACTCCTCTTCCAGGTTAAATCCTATGTGTGTGACCCTGCAGGTCCATTTCACGTTGGCAGTGAAAGCCCATAACACTTATGACTTCACAAGCAAAGAGCGGTGCCTAGTCACACATCAGTGCTACCCAAGTGAAAGTAGAAAGTTGGAGCACAACTTTCAATCCTACAATCCATGAATGGTGTTATAGTGAATGTATAATTCCTTTGTCACTGATATCCCGAATGAACTCGAGGCATGGAACAGTCATCCTGTCAACGTTCATTCACTTTCTTGATCTCAGAGCAGATTGAAGGAGATATGTATGACATCAATATCACATACTGATTCACACATGCGTGTGCATGCCTATCTCAATCCTACTCATCAAGTGGCCTTGGATATCAAACTCCCTTAGGAGGGACAAATCCCATATCTATCACTCACCCCTCAAAAGCCCCATGTGTCAAAGCCACCCAATCATCACCTTTATAACAACCCATGTTTCAGGACTGCGTTTGATGATGTCAAAGTGTGCCCAACGACATGTGTTGAGTGTAGTGATTTCAGGTCAAAGAATCACATTCACCACCATCACTGTGAGTACTGACTGTGACTACCATGTCATGGTTCCATGTGTCAAACTCACGGTGGGTCTATCTGGTACACTTGTTCTCTAACAAGTACCTATGTGTTTGGTTTGATATCTCTATATCATGACTAATGAGATTCTTTCATCAACCAACACCACAATCTAGTCTTGTGTGTCATTGCTATCTATCTACCTTCCACAATGACATCCGACTAGGGACATAACAAGAATGTACAAACTTTTAGCATTCGTATGATCTCATCGTTCAGGTCCTCAACCTGAAAGCATACGTCATTGAGTACTGTCATTCTCTAGACATTCAATCTGTTCTATCACTATCTCATATGACTGAACCAGAAACAACTGGAAGCTTGCCTTTGATGTTTATCAAATCAATCTTAATGTATCCCACCAATCATCCCGTGATTGGCTCTCAGGTCATACATACCAACACAAAGGACATTGAATTTATGGGTTATAACATACCTTTTGATTCTACATGGTTGTGGGTCTATTTTCTCAACGAGGGATGATTCCATGCTTAATTTTCCTGGTCCTCATTCTACTTCCATGTTGTAGATCAATCTAACCTCCATACAATATATATTCTTGCAAGGACCATCATGGAAGAGAGGTAATGAAGCCTTCTTCATAGATACAAACCCTGAAAACTTTTTCTGTTTCCAAATAGCTCGTCAATGTTAAACCCAAAATTCAGTAATACTCAGTATGATCTTAAGATGAGAAGGCGTGTAAAATAGATGATTAGCATAGCTAGGGTGCCACACAATGACACTAACAAACTACATTACAATCCACTACTTCTGATTCTATCTATGGGAATTGAATGCATACCAGAATGAAAACTAAAATGGAAGGGATCTGCTATGCATCTGAATTCAACCTTTTGTGGACTCTGAACTCAATTGTATTTTTTCATGGAATCAAAAACACCCTAGAGATAACATAAATACAACTGGTATACTACATTACAGGATTGGTTTCTCTAATTTTTCTTCCACCAAGTACACATAGTGGAATGAAAAGACTTTAGCTCATTAACTTATATACTCAAGCAAGAGAAAGTCCAAAGAAATTATATTTCATTCATGTTGGGGCGGACTAGAGCTAGCAATCATAGAAATAAGAGAGTTCCACTACTTCCACACAAATTTGATTCCTAACTCAAATCATATCTGAAATAAAAGAAGTTCATACCTAAATGTTAACCACAGTAATCTCAGAACACATGATATGATCAAAAGAAGTTTTTTTGAGTTGGTAGGCTTGGAATGCAAGTGTATACCCAAATCTTAATTCTCGTAGTCATGTCATACCACATATCTTTGATGAAGAAGTTGTTGTGTGAGTAACATGCCATTTTTTTGGCATGGAAAAGGACAAATGTGGTCGTGAGTATCCCACTTATCTGTTCTAATTAGATTGAATACTACTTAGGTGCCTTAAAGTCATAGACATGGAACCAGTTATATATAAGCACAATTACTCGATAAAAATATAAAGATCATGCATTGTCAAAATTAATGAAAAGATCTACATTGATATAAGTAAAATAATAGAAAAAAAAATTTCCGTGAGGATTAATGCTTGGATTTTGCATTTAAACCATGACTTCCATAAATCCATGAGCTACATAAACTCCAATCTTACTCCAAAACTTGTAAATACACAATGTTATTAATATGATATATGATTTGAAATCACCATTATATTTGTGTCATACCTCATTATCAAGGTCATCAACATCCATACGGTCTATATTCCTACTTGACTTTAGCACACTGAACAACTCTCTAATGAAAGTGTGAGCTCTCTCAGCTTTCTGATCAGCTTGTTCAACTTTCATTCTTGCATCAGCTGCAACTTTTTCTGCTTTTTCAGCTCTAGCTCGTGCATTTTTTGCTTCTTTCTTATATTTCTCAATCTCTTTTACATAAGTAGGATTTATATAGTGGGAATGACCTGAAACTGTACTTCCTCGCATTCGCACATGGCCTGATCTATCAGGTCCAAAGACCCTTAAGCATATCTCCTCATCAGAAATGTCAATTGTTCCTTGTTCACATTGAGACAAAAACTCCCTGATTTGCGCCTGCACAACAAATTCACTTGTTAGCATAGTAACTTTACAAATTTGTTTGTATGTATGTCGCATTACAATTGTTACCATCTTTTCTTCGGAAACAACATCCACAAGCTTCTTGTCTTTTTTCATTCGTGTTCTTTCAAACATTCTAACTCGACTTGGCACAACTCCATTGTTATTAATAGTGTGTAGTTTAATAATAATGGATTATATAAAAAAAGTATACCTTAGATTAAAACAATACCATTTGATCAAACTACATACCTCTTCATGTTCTATAACACTAAATCTAGTCCTTCCAGTGCAATGAAGCATTGACTGTTTAGAACGACTCATCTTGTTATGAGTACTAGCAACCTTGCGAAAACACATAAAGGCAAATCAATTCATAAAATCATAAAGGAGTGGAAAGATATTACAAAAAATCAATCATAAAGAGAGTGGATCAATGCATAGCTGAACAAATTTATCTTATATATACCTGAAAGTAGTCACTTTTCCAATATTTCACAAGAGACACCCAATCAGATTTTGTTACATCTGGAGGACAGTTTTTTAGAGCTTCGGCGTCGGTGGCGTATGTCAGATAGAGAGCATGCAATTCACCCTTAAATTCACACCAAGCTTTTTGCAATGATCAATATATTGAGCATGTCCTTAAATTATTTTCTTCAGGCAATAACTCGTCACTGTGAATGATAAAATAATCCAACAAAATAGTGAATCAAATATTAGAAATGATACTTTCATTATTTAAGAAAAGTAACACATAGGACTAAATGAAACTGAATCAATTTGAGCATTTTCTCCCTCTTTTCACTAGGCATGCGACTCCACTTTAAATAACTTAGAGGAGCATTTATGGAACTGTGAACAATAACTCCAATCCAACTAGCTAGAAGAGTTTGGCATTTACTTATTGGATTGCCCTCACAATTAAATTCTATCTTTATTTTAGCCCCACCTCCATTTCTAAAAGACCTGAAGCTTGCATTTTTTGTTTTTCCTCTAACCCTCTTTCTCTTTGGTCGATCTAAAACATGAATAAAACTGTGAGTATTTAATTTTATAATTAAACCAAAAATCAGAAATTATTACCATGAAGATTATCCGTCTCTTCCATAACATGAATTGGATCAATAGTTGGTTGTGAGGGATTATTCAAAGTCTGAGACCGCAAAACCATGTTACTAACATTAGTCTGCATGAAGGAAACATTATCATCATCATTCATGAAACCCTCCCCTTCAGGTTGATCTTCCAGATATTAAAATTGTCACCAAAACAAATATATAAGAAGCAATAGAAGTATACATGAAAATTAAAAGTTCTGTTTTACCATGATCATTTCTACTATTAACTTTAGAAGACGGTTCATGTGACATGTGGTAAATGCCTTCACTACTTGGTGTCCCTCTTATTTCTTTCCCATCATCAAAATCTTCTGCAAAGATGTGAATTACAAGTTTTGGCACCAAAATTAACTGCATTTTTTAAAAACTATAAATCATTTTGTGTATATAACTTTTTTGGTATTACTTATGTATAAACAAGGTATGGCCCTCACCGATATTCTTGTTGGTCATATTTTGACGTGGTTCGGTAACTTGCTCAGAGTAACTATTGACATGTTGATCCCTTAAGATCCTCTTACCAGTATATGTTCGCTTTACTGAAACATCATGATTCTCCATCAGACCTTCAGGAACATATTCCATGGCAAATCCCCCTTCTTCAGAGTGAACTTTCATACATTCTTCACTTCATAAATATATATATACACACACACACAAATATGTAGGATATGCAAACACAATTGAAAATTTTTAAAATTTGAATCATACCTTGGTCTTTAATAGCATGTGCAGTATGAGGCGCTTCACATTGGTTGGCATGTAGAGAAGAACCCTCATTGTTCAGTGTCTCTCTTTTTTATTTTGCAACACTAGAATTCCAACACTATCTGATACCCCTATTCTTTCTTTTGCAACAGCAGAACGTTGAATTTGAAGCGGATTACAAGATTTTTGACTAACTTGGACTGTATTACACACAAATTATGCTAAAACATTATGGATATAGAGGTATTCTATATTACTTTTAAAAACAAAAAGTTTAAATATCACTAGAGTTCTTGTTGATCAGATGATGAACATTATTAATGGCAGGTCGTCCATCTACATATTGACCTTCCATACATTAGGGACTATATCAAATATATACAGATATATAGGATAGTAGACATGTATATAAAAAATTAAATTTGAATGTTACCTTGTACTTTTCTAGCATGAACATTTGGAGGCACTTTGTGTGGCTTGTCATGTAGGGAAAATCCCTCACTATTAAGTGCCCCTATTTTTTGTTTTACAACACCATAACAATCAAGCTGATGTGGGTTACAAACTTTTTGGTCAGGGTTAACTGCATTTTATAAAAGTAATGCTAAAATATGGTGTATATAGAGGTATTGGGTGTTACTTGTAAAGATTAAAACTCAAGTTATCACCAGATCTCTTGTCTGACATATTTTTTGGAGGGCCATCAACATATCTGCATGTTTTTCTGTAGTTTCAATGCTCTGTGTTTCTAACAGAAAAATGAAAGAAGACAATTTATTATAACAAAGGCATATATTTGAAGGAGCATATATTTGGATGGAAATGAGGATATGTGCTACTTCAGTGACATACTTCAACCTTGCATCAAGGTGTAGTTTATGCAAACTAGATGGGGATTCTGCAGACCACATATTTTGGAGTTGTGCCTTTACCAATAAGCTAAGGGATAGAGCTGCTAGGGATCTAAGCTTCCTATCGAAAAATGCTCAAGAGCTCAGTCAGATTACAGATAAGAGTAGCAGCTTCCTGTATGTACTCATTATCTATAGGTTTTTGGTCTATTCATTGAAAAAAAAGAATGACATTGACTTTCACTCATCCTTTTCTTCAAAAAGTCCTTATAGGTTTGAATTTGTTTTAGAAAATCATCATTCATGGCACCAAAATTCTTGTCTTGATAAATTTGAATGGGCCTTTCTCCCATGTGAGGACGGGATAGTGCTACAAAAAAATGAATGGTAATGGAAACATAAGGTTATAATGCAATTCAGATGGCATTTAGCAGCATAGATAAATTTTAGGATGAAAGAAGTACTCCTCTTATCGGTTGGTGGACAATCCATCCCACTAACATCTACACTTTGAACCACCTTTTTTCTATTGTCTACCTTCTTGGAAAAACCTACATAAATGTTCAAGGATAATTGAATGGAACTGAGATAAAAATGTATAGCTGATTTTGATGAAGAAATCAACAACCAATATACCTAGATCGCTATGTGAAACATTGTTGATGGGTCTTCCTATTTTGCTTAAATCTGCCAAATACAAAGATGCATTTATTTGATGTTGGAGTTCATATAATATATATGAGCTTTGATAGCTCTGCATATTAAGATATTAGCAGTTCACAAATGACATTCATTTGAAATAATGTGAATAAATTCAATGATAATAGAATGACACAAGTTGAGACAAAACCATTAGCATCAAAAAATTGAGACAAATATTTACCGTCTTTATCAATTGGTTGACGTTTTGTCCCACTAAAAGATACACTTTGAGGCCTCTGTTTGTAACCTTCAGGAACATTAACAACAGTCAATCCCTCCTCTGCAAATTGTACTTCCATACATCAAGAACTATATCAATATTTATGAGTATATACAATAAGAAGACATATATCTGAGAAAATAAAACCTAGATATTACCTTGATTTTTTCTAACTTGTGCATTAGGAGGCACTTCAATGTGCTTGTCAAGTAGAGAAACATCCACATTACTTGGTGCCCCAATTTTTCCTTTTGTAGCACCAACAAGATTACGAGGGTTTTGAATACTATTGCTCGTTTCAACTACATTTTATGAACATAATGTTATACTATTGTATACATTGAGACATTATGTATTAATTCATTTAAAAATTGCAAATGGATTATTGTTGGATGAATTCCATGGACCAGCCATCAACATATGTACACGTTGTTGTGCAATATCATCAATAGATTTTTCTACAAAGATGGAGTTATTAAGTGGAAAAAATTATGTAAAATCTCTACACCATGCTAAGAAAAATATCAATTGAAATATTTTCAAAAATAGAGCACACATTACTTACTTTGGGTCCTGCTACCATGGTCAACCATTAGCATCTCATAGTTACCTAAAATTGGTTGTGGGTACTAGATAGATTGACCATATTTCCTACATGTATCTCATCAAATTATTTAGAAGGATAATGATCCAAGAAAATATCAAAAGCATTCGAGTACATATAAACATTCAATGTAAAAGGTAAATAAGTATACAGCAACGAGAAATCCAAACTTTCATATGTAGATAGTCGTAAAATTTCAGATAACACTCACTCAATTCTCTGGGTTGAATGGAGCTCCTTTTCATTATAAACCATGCAATGCTTAAAAATCAAAATCGCAAGACACTATATTGAGAGGGGAGAATTGTTATTAGAGAACAAATTCCTAACATATTACTAATCAGATATTCTATATTGCAACAAATACTAAGATCAAATATTATATGATGTCGTATGACTTTGCAATATGGCAACTAAATGCATAGAACAAAACCTCTAGGTTAAGATGCCTAAAGAAACCTGTGTAACAATGGAAAAATCAATGATAATCTGGAAATAATTTAACATGTATTAGGGTACAAGTTTTGTCATATTATATCAAGTTAGGCTATTCAAAGGTGGAAATAAATCTGATTTAAGACAAATCATGTCTGAATAAGGAAACTCTGGTCTAGTTTGGGCCAATCAGGTGTGTTTTTGGTGCAACGATTCTGGTTTACAGAAAATAGGTCTGTTGTGGGCAAATTAGGTCTAATTTTTCTAAATCAGGGGAAGCTAGCTCTACTTCGTTCATGTTACACCACATTAGATCTGCTTGGACACAAGTAAGGCAAATTAGGTCAAATTAGGTAAATCTTAGATCAAAGTTGAGGGATTTTAGTTATTTTAAGGTTTACCTAAGTCTAATTTATGTCAAATCAATTCTAATTTGGACAATGAGATCTAGTTTGGGGATAATATTTATGAATTGAATGAAATAGGCTTTATTCGAAAAAAGTTAGTATGCTTTCTCCAAATTAGATTTCATTTTAGTTAATACTGGACAAATTAGGGGAAGTTATTTATCCTTAGGTCATGTTATGTCAAATTAAGTTTAACTTGTAAATACAAGTTTCAATTATGTTAATGAAAAACCATTCCATGTTGACTTAAAAATGATGTTTTCCAATACAACAAAAATCCAGGTTAAATCTTAGTTATCAAGGCACCCGCCTAGGCTCCCCCGCGAAATCACCTAGCACCTGGCCTCCTTAACAACTATGGGTAAAATTAAGTTTACTTATGCTGACTTAAGTAAACCTATGTAAAATTAGGTCAAATTTAGATCAAGATATGTGAAATTAGGGCAAATTTGTCTATTGTGGATCTTGTTAGGTGTGATATAGTTTAAGTTATGATTGATTAAGATTAAGGATAATAGATGCAAATGTACACAGTAGTGTATATATTTGAATATAGTTCCATTTTTATAGGTAAAATTTAACTATATATGCAATATCGAAAATTGTCTAGAAACACCTAGGCTCCCGCCCATGGTTTTAAAAAAACCTGCATTGAGGCTCTTGAGGCTTATGCCCTAAGGCGAGGCTATCCTAAGTATGCCTCTAGGCTTATTCCTCGTTGCCTTGGACTAAGGCTTGCACCTCGAAATGTATGAGGCTCGCCTCAAGGCACTGAGGCTCTAAGGCTTAGCTGAGGTGCAAGCCTCAACCGTGGATGTTAATGTCTTATGTTACCCACCAACTTTTCCACTTCTAAGATATTTATGTTTTGCACACACATATTTATTATATTTACATATATATGAAAATAATATATATGTATATGTGTGTGGGGGTACACATATATATTTATTAATTTATGAACGCCTCATACATATTTTGAGGCTTATGCCTCAAATGCCTCAAGGCTTATGCCTTGCCTCTTTAAGTGAAAAATGCCTCATTACGCCTCACACACTTTAAAACCTTACCCGCCTAGGAACTTGGGTTCCCAAGGAAACTAACCGATGGGAAGGTCTAACTAACCACCAAGAAAAGAATGAATTAACAAACTTTTACAAAAATGTGAATAAACAGACTAATTATAAGGGCTCGTGTAGGATTTTGTACAAGAAAAAAATAGAAATCTAGAATCTAAGTTATTAACTAGAATAATATCAATCTACCATGGGGTCATGCTACAATAGAAAGTACATACAATAGTATTTTAGAAATAACTTCAAATTTTGAATAAAACGCTTTTCTATATATCTAGCAACATTATTTAAAATTTCCATTGTTCAAATTAGGTGAGCATGTCATTGCAACTTGTGGTTTGAAGTTACAAGTTTAGAAGTTTCATTTATGTTCATAAAAACCATTCCATATTGACTTAAAAATGATAGTTGTCAAAACAAGTAAAATCAACAAGATAAGTAGACGACGACCTTATTGAACTCTTAAAGCAATTGAGCTCGCAAAGACATAATTGAAGGCACGAGAAAAATAGAAACTTGGTTAACATTTAGTCCCATCCAGATCCAAAACTATTACGCTAATTTTTAGAAAAATCAAACAAAGGACGGTACTTGAAATTCGGTTATATTCTTAACACATTTATGAAAATAATATAACTCAATACACAAATTTATTACAAAAGATTAAAGATAAAATCAATTTTCAAGATCATAATTATAAAATCATTAAACAAAGTGTATATACTCAATGTGCTATCGAATTGTTGTACCTTCAAATAGAAGTCCAAAGAAATATTTCAAAAAAAACAATCTGAGCCTCAGTACATCCTATGTGTTACTACATGTACAAAGGGAAAAACTGAATTTTATCATTAGTTTATCACATTTGTTACACAAATAATTTAGATCTATCCATAACAGTATACAATTAGTAGCATTTCTCAACCACCGATATCCTATTAATATTAATATCATGAAATTTATACATGAAAAAATTTAACAACAGATATACAGTAAATTAGGTTGTAAATTAGGTTGATGCATATTTTTACCTACTTGCCTTTGTCAGTCGACTTGTGATCCGTTGATGCTACATGCCCACTTGACAGAAGTTGTCACCGTCAGTCGAGGTAGAACAGCCAGAATACCATGAACTATAATTTAGAAAATATGAACGGTCAATACCAAATTAGAAAGAATAAACACTTTATGGATTGGGGGAAATCACCCAAGTTAAGTATTTTTGGCATCCAACATGTGGAAAAAAAAATCAAATTTCTGTCAGTGTGTAATGATGATATCGATTTCTATTTTAAGACCAGGATCTCAAACATGCTACGTAAACATAACCCACAATATTAAATTTTATTTTTAGGAATGGTGAGGAGGACGATTAGTTTAAATGAACATATTCCAAATATTAGCATATAAAGAGACTAATGTTAGTTTGAGTGAAGATGTTCCAAGTATTATCACACAAAAAGCATAGAACCTACTATCCATTCCTTGCACATTGGAAAGAGAAGATCTGTGAATTCGACAGCCTGGCCATACATCATACTAAAGATTATGTATGTCTGTGTGTAACCCCTGAAGACATTAGTAATATTATTTGAGGAGAGGAATTATCATTACAAATTCTACTATAATTTTTGATGTCTCCTATACATTGACAGAACTTATAAGATGAGGGAAACATAAATAAGGTGACATAGTAGCATATATGATAAAATTTGACGCTAAAACATTTATCTTAGTGAACACCAGTACTAGATATTGTTTGATAAGGGGTTCACAAATAAGGTAAAGAATTCTCCTCGAATGTGTGGGTTTGATAATAATAGCTTATACTTGATGTGCAATGAATTGTCTTCTCGTTGTCACTTTCTAAGAGATTTAGTACAGTGCACAACACGAACAAGACAAATTGTACATAAACTATGAACGATCAACACCAAAGTATTCATTTACAAAATATGAACGATCAACATCAAAAATACTTAACTTGGGGAATTGCCCCCAATCAATAGATACGACCTTTGGCTAAAATTAAAGAGATTATCGAATAACAGATTACCTAATTCAAAATGTTAGGATAAAGAGTATAATGAATTAGGGGAAGCGAGGAGATAGGAGAAGAATGAGATGGTAGAGGGGAAGAGATGTGAATTGTGTGTGATTACTAGTCACATACCTGCAATCTGATGACTTCCTCCCGTGCTGAATCTTTGAGAAAAAACCTGACAACACCTTCAGATTTTAGGCCTGCTACATCCCCCAATCGGAAACTGTGGCCGAGGGGATTTGACGAGGGTAGAAATGGACAGAAGTGATGGCCGAAGGAGAGTGGTGAAAATTGGTGAGAGGTATAGAGGGAAAAGGGAGAGGAACGTGATGGAAAGGGGAGATGAATTTATGCGGACGGGAGAGGGGAGGAGAAGGATAAATGGGAGAGGGGGATAAATTTCGACGGAGAGAAGAGAAGACGTGGGAGCGCAGGGGAGATGGGAAAACGTGGTATCGGGAAGAGGAATCTTGCGCCAGAAAATGAAAATGCGCGCCATTGGAGCGGAGAGGGCAGTAATGGTGAGGAGATTTTTGCAAAATCAAGAATGGATGGCAGGAGATGAGGGATCCAGCGCGAGGAAAGCGGGGAGCGGGGGAGGCCAGAGAACTGACTGGCCGGAGCACACGTGGAGAGGGTTGTTATCACACGAGAAGAGGAATCACTAAGCGTGAGTGGTTAGTTTTTAGGATAACGACCCAATTTTGGAACCCACGTCTGGGACTGAGAGATAGTATATGGCAATCCGACTTTGATATGCCGGAAAACAATGTCGTGGTATCCGATATCTGTTGTTCTGTAACATCGAGACACAGAAAGTAACTATCGGACACTGAAAGTAACATCAGGACACAAAAAGTAACTGTACGGTAAGAAAAGTAACTATATGACATTAAAAGTAACATCGAGACACAAAAAGTAACTATCAGACACTAAAAGTAACTATCGGACATTGAAAGTAACATCAGGACACAAAAAGTAACTGTACGGTAAGAAAAGTAACTATATGACATTAAAAATAACATCGAGACACAAAAAGTAACTATCAGACACTGAAAGTAACATCAGGACACAAAACGTAACTATATAGAAATGTTCGATCATATTGCAAAGTAACACAAAAAAGTAACTATATAGAAACGTTCAGTCATAATTACTTTTTATGTCGAGTAGTTATTTTTTGTGTCAAACAGTTACTTTTCGTACCAGATAATTACTTTTTTGTATCAAATAGTTACTTTTCATGTACATGAATTTAGTTAGCAGGATTCTCACCCTATTGTGGGTTCAGTATAAGTGTAAGTTCCACACATGATAGAGGTGCTTGTTACTTTCGATTGGGACATAGCTAAACGCTTGAATGGGCATGAAACTAATTTTATTTGTCATACAATAAAATTGTATCATTTTAACAATATATAGGTGGCAGAGATTTTAAAATGTATAATTTTATTGTATCACAAATAAAATTAGTTCAGCACCATCCTCTTCATAGTTTGTACATTACTTATCGAGAAGTTGGCCTTCTACATGTCCAATGATGTAGGCACAGTGCTGATGTTCAAGGTGATGGCGAATTTTTCCAAGATCAGGTACCCACTACAGGAAGAATGTATTAAGCCTAATATGGATCCGATCAAAGTAAAGACTAAAGTAGCCGCACCCAAAAGAAAACAATCTTCCATAGAAACACACTGCCTCTTGCCTCGCTGAGTGAAATCACATCAGATTGGGGTTGAAATAACAACCTAAGCCAAGAGTGTGGCAGCAAACCCAAGGACACCAACGACGGTGGCAACTGTAACACCCGGGCCCACTGCCCAAGGCTCTAGCAGAGTTTTAGGAATGACGATTGGGCCCACAGATCACCACTAGCCTTAACTGCATGCTTTTATCCACTCACACGCAAGCCAGGATCAACTTCCCGACTGGTCACCCATCCTAGTACTATTTCAAGCTGAGCACGCTTAACTATGGACTTCTTTAGAGATGGGCTTCTGGAAAAGGAGGTGCACCTTGGTGATATGGGTAGTCCAATCATTCCTTTTAAGATCAACTTATCCAAGGCCTCAAATCCTAGGATGTTATAATCTCCCCCACTTTGACTCTTGATGTCCTCGTCAAGGCTCAACTATATGGCCTCATAATATGACCCTGTTTCAGTGCAAACCCACAATGGCCCATGGACACCCAACTCCCAATCACGGAATACCAGCACAAGGGTGTCTACGTCAACCATGGACAACCCTTTCCTACATGCCTGGACCGCACGGTTCAAGACTGGCATGCCATGTCCATGTGGGCCCTACTTACTGGAGGGGTTATGGCTTTGGTACCATTTGTAACACTCGGGCTCGATGCCCAAGGCTCTAGCAGAGTTTCAGGAATGACGATTGGCCCCACAGACCACCACTAGCATTAACTGCATGCTTTTATCCACTCACACGCAAGCCAAGATCAACTTCCCGACTGGTCACCCATCCTAGTACTACTCTAAGATGAGCACGCTTAACTATGGAGTTCTTTAGAGATGGGCTCCCGGAAAAGGAGGTGCACCTTGGTGATATGGGTAGTACAATCATTACTTTTAAGATCAACTTATCTAAGGCCTCAAATCCTAGGATGTTACAGCAACAGTGTTGACAATGGCACCAGGAAATGTTGACCACCTGGGTGCTGTAGGGTGCCAGATGGGGTGGCAGCGGTGCTGACGACGACACCAAGAAATGTTGACCGCTTGGGTGCTACAGGGATGGCAGATGGTGGAATATGAGGCGGTATAAGACGGACATGTGAGAGACAGAGTTCATCCACAGCCCCGGTCTTTCATTCCCTGGACAAAGTGTGGCAGGATTCGGGTCAGAGTAATTGACGAGGCGGTTGTCGATGTTCCCAAACAACTGGTCCCACCAGCCGAACAGCTGGTCGGCAAAGTCATCCATGGTGGTTAGTAGGAACGCCGCCATCATTCATCGTGGAACATGCAGGCTGTCCTTAGTCTGAATATTGGTCAACACCACGCCGTCCACCGGGTCTACGGAATTGAGCTTGGCTCTCCATGGCTCGTCCGGGTCGGATTCTACCATCTCTCAGAGGGTCTTGACCGCAAAAATATCATACGTGCGTCAGAAAAAACGCCAGGGACAGACCACCGACGGGAGCGGCTGGTACTGAAATTACTTCTATTTAGAAAAAGTGCCACTGTGTTTTCAAGACGGGTAGCAACACTAAAGTACCCGTGGGGGCATTGAATATATATATATATATATATATATATATATATATATATATATATATATATATATATATATATATATATATATATATATACACATCTGAGGCATCATCATAATCTTGATTTCATTCATTCACTTGAAATTTTAAGCATAATTCCTAAATCATACATAAAATACAATTCATTCAAAGTACATATGCATAGTGACATGACCCACTTACATGGAGCAAGGTAGATTCTAAGTTAGTTTCTCTGGCCTTGATTCAATCCTATGCTCCCTAAAATTAACATGATTTTTATTAATTATCACCTTCATTAACATCTGAAACCCTTATTTTGGTCGTTTAAGAAAACATGGTTAGAGATAATTGAATTAGGCTTTAAAAATACTGAATTTAGATTTTACTCAAAAAGGTCTTTCTAAAACATATTTTTGGGAATTTTCTAATAAACCGTTGATTTTCTTTAGAACTACTGACCAGTTCAAAATATAAGAGAACAAGATTTCAATTTTTGAAACTCAAAATCTTACCCATACGTCGGTGTCCACAATGAGTTGTCCCAATATATGGACACTTCCCAGACAGTGGGACCCACCGGTATAACCAGTGCAACACTAGCCACAACAGAATCGAGGGAGAATAATGCCCATGACCGGGTGACAAATGAAAAGCCACTGAACCAGGGAGGACTCGTCAATCAATCGCTAATTGTCTTCATTGTTGGATAAGAACCAATAATGAATCAAACATTCATGCAGTCTGGTTCCTTAGACACAACAAGGTATCAATGATCAATTTCGATCGGAGATAGTGCCCACTAACCTCGGTATCATCTCTGTAGGGTACACATCGTCGCAAAGACCGCTTCTCTAAGAATTGAGTTGGTCAGAAGAGCAAAACACCCCTCCCCTCGGCTGATGCATGGGCTATGTACAACAAGACAGAAGGAGGAGTCTGTTGTACAAACCAATGATTTGGTTGAATTCAGAAGTCCAAGGAGGATCTATCCACACCAAAACCAAGCGACGCAATGATCAGAAAACCAGTATTTTCCATGAGATTCGAAACAAGGTAAAAAGAGGGAATTTTTGGGTACCCGCAATTGTAGAAAAATGAAGATGTGGAAAGATTGGCGAGGTCTCCATGGGTGACACTAACAATTGGAAGTGGTTTGAGATGTCCCACGCTCTCATCTCAGGCCGATGTTAGGTGAAGGAAGAGTTGAAGGTTAGGGACATGGTTGTAGGAAAATTATGAACATACCAGGGTTAAGGTTTGGTTGCACGATGACTGAGGAACTTTTTTGGGGTGTAAAATATAGAGGGGAGAGTCCTGAGAGGGTTTGAGACCAGAGGAGTTTGATTCATGATAGAACAATGAGATCTCTCATCGATCGAGAGATTGAGGAAAGTTGTACCAGTAAAACTAGGCATCGATGGAATCATTACCATGTGAGAATCGTGAAGAGTGGATCAGTTCAACATGAGGAGAGACCAGGAGAAAGATGGAGTCAGATGAGGACTTCCGCTACAAAAGAGCCTGCGAAGAACTGCATTTCAGGTGGTAGTGATGACTCCCGCTACCTGAAGACCCAGGAGTCTGACCCAAAATAGGTCTCTAGTAGGGGGAATGTCTGCATGATGCATATATGTGTGTGACAGGAGGAAAAACACATATTTATAGGTTAGATTACAATTATTTGAATGATACTCAATTCAACATTAATCAAAACTATATACTAATTGTATTTATTGATTTGAAGGGTCAGCCAGAGTCCTATTGACCTCAAATTAGGAACACAGGTCAAATGCGTAGTCTACAATATCCCTACATGATTGAATTTAGGTTTTAATAAAATTTTGTCCATTAAACGCATATATGTTACTATCTTAAGTTATATGTACTAATACTAGAAATAAGATGATTATCCTTTCCTTAGATAATCATTTTAGCCTAAATTCTAAGTTGAGAGAGAATCTATTTCCATGTTAAATGATATTGAATTAACTATCACCATAAGAGAGAAAAGATAGCTAAAGTTTTGCTATTTTTCTTTAAACATTATATTTGGTGTCTAAAGGTCACATGAGTCTCTATTTGGTACATGAAATATTGCAAATTAGGGTTTCCAATTAAGGGTTCATTGATAAGTTTGAACTTTGAGGATGTTACAATTCTACCCCCTTAAATAAATTTCATCCTCAAAATTTTGTCATACTACATACCTTAGGGTTTTCATATTCCCATATTCCTATACACAGAAATGGTCTAAGGATAAAGTCCTAATCTAAAGGTGACAATATTAAACCATACCTTGATGATTTTCCTCCTCCATGTTCATTGCAAAGATTCTCGCAAGTCTCTTTATAGTTGGGTTCTGATTTCTAGTTTCTTTCCTCTATATAGTAAGGAAACCCAACTTCATTTGTCCAGGTTCTTCATAATAATAGCATAATATAGTACCAAACATCTTTGGCAATCCATTGACCCTCTTACATGTTGGGCATTGTAGTTTCTCTTGGCCAGTAAGGGCTTCCATGAGCCTTCCTCTTATTGTTGGGAGGTTGATGTTGATATTGGTTGTGGTTCTGAGGGGCTTCCTTCATGTAGGACCTTTTGGGGTGGTCTTCTATCTCTAGGACTTCACTCAAAGCATCATGAAGGGTTTTATGGCCTCTTACTGATAGGACAAAGCTTAGGTCAGGCTTGAGTAGGGATGATCATCGAGTCGGTTCACCCCACATTTTGGCAATCCCATGCCTAAACCCATATTTTTAATTCGAATTTGAGCCAGGTTTAGGCGCAACTAATGTCTAAATATTGTCCCATACTTGGCCCACATAATATACATCAGTTTCGGATCAGATTTGGGTTGGATTTGGGTCTTCCCAAGTAACATAGTAAAAGATATTTTAAACATATATGTAAGACAAAATTTTAACGATGTTTTTGAAATGTGTTCCAATAGGTGCATGTAATCTATATGTATCATTAGAGAAACTAATACACTTTCAAATTGTTATGTAAATTCAATAGATGAAACACAAAGAATATAGACCAGACACATTTTAAATCACAATTATAGCCCATTTATTTATGTGAATGAGATTTTTACAGTTAAGATCGAATATAATATGCACATTTGTATTTCAATTAATGGTCTGGTAATGTCCTTACTATGGTTATTAGTGGAACACGTGTAAGTAGTATAAAACCAATCTTTAAATTTATTTTGTATAAATTATAATGAATACGGAGCATAAAAATAAATGTGCTTGTCATAGATTTACTATAGTGCATTTATCTTATAGTATAATAAACATGAATAACATAATATATATTAATCAAATGTAATTCTGAACGTTTGTAGTCAAATCAATCCTATATTAGTTACATGTCAGATGCAAACATGTTGTTACATATATGCATGTATATAATTATTATGGGTATCTAGGTCTTTGGGACTGAGTTTACATTGGCCCTGACCCAGGCCACATAAAAATCTGGGTCAAAATCTTAGGTCTGACCCATCCATTTAAATTACATGGATCGGGCCTGGATCAGATGAACTTCTTTGTTCAACATTGCTCATCATTATCATAACCATACCTCTAGAGGATCCTGAACTTCATGGAATATTGGGTCGCCATCATGTCCCCAACCTGAGCTAGATTGGCAAACTCTAGTTCCTTCTTCTCTATCATGGCTTCAGACACATAGTTCTCTTGGAAGGCTTCCACAAAACCTTCCCACGTGAGTGCATGTGTATTGACCACTCTAGAATTGAGGAAATTTCCTACCATGTGCGAGCATTTCAGTTCAGCATATGCATCACGAACCGAACCCTAGATTGTTGAGGGTAGTCTACATCACAAAAATAATGCTCCATGCTTCTAATCCATTCTTCTTCCTTGGTGACAACATTAACTCCTCCTTCACCAGCAAAGGATTCATGCATTGTCTTCAAGAAATCCACAAAAGTCAACAAGTGGTGTCTGAGTTGAAGTTGTCATTGTCCTAGGGCATTTGGACTAAGACCTCCAAGGTTACCTTAGTATTCCTTCCAGGTCCACTTCCTTCACTAGACGAGCTAGCACCATTATTTCTATCATTTCCATTGTCAGACTTCTTTGGGGCAATATGGAAAACAAGGTATATTTAGGGTTAAAACATGTGAATCCTTAGCTTAGTGGACATCTACTAAATGCTCTGATACCACATTGTAACGTTGCTCCAAGCACATATATATTAGTGGAAGAAACCCCATTTTTTCCATAACAAGGGTCACTCATCTTGGAGGAATATAAAAAAAACATGATATACATAGCGAAAAGATACATGAAACACTATGCATTAATTTGAAATATAGATTCATCCATTGTTTTGAACGGGAAAACATAAACTGTCTCATCTTCATCTCTAACATAATATATGTAGGCTTTAGAAAAATTAAAGCATGAAATAAAACTAGGCTAGATAATCTATTGAGTGGTATATGGCACCCCACCAAGAGAGAGTCTCCTTTGATGTCAGCTAAACTGAAGGGATTACTTCAGTTTTCTCTTTATCCTTAATTTGGGGACATCTCATCCCACGACCATGCGAAACAAAGCAACAACGTAAGTAAGCAACACTATTCATTTATAAGAACTGAAAAGTAAGCATATATATTTGAACTGAAATAAACTTGGCATGAATTAACATTAAGAACTTTCATTATACCTTAGCTTTCATTACATTAGTGTATTAAGAAACATTACCATATGCATTCTCCATATAACTTCCCACATGGGGCACATGATGCTCAGAAAGCCCATCATTCCTAGGAAGCCCATAATGACTATAAATGTCCATCATTGCAAGAAGCATATAATAATTTACTTAATTTTTTTATGTTTATCATGGACATCATCTGTTCTTATCTTGATATCAATGTAAATTGTCCTCATCCAATTATTTCACCAAAGTGCTCATCGGACCGGTTAAGTCTCATCTTAGTTTCACCTAAATTGCTTATCAATGCCATAAAGACAAAATAACATCAAGAGGAACAACTCACAACTTAAGTGCATTATCTTAACAATCATGTGATTTTTCCCTCTCAACCTTGAAATTAGAAATTACATTATTTACAGGAATCATTCTTCAATGTTTTCATCATTACATGACCATAACATTTAAACTAATAAGCATCAATGCTAACCATAGAACATTTTGAATATTACATATACCATGATATAATACAATATGAGGCATCGTCATTATCTTAATTTCATTCTTTAACTTGAAATTTAAAGCATAATCCTAAATCGTACAACATACAATTCTTCCAAAGTACATATGCATAGTGGCATGACCCGCTTACCCAGAGCAAGGTAGATTCTAACTTGGTTTCCATGGTCTTAATTAAATTCAAAGCTCCCTGAAATTCACATTATTTATATTAATTAGAATCCTAAAACCTAATTTGGGTCCATTATGAAAACACAGACTGAGACAATTGACTTAGGCTTTAAAAATACTAAATTTAGATTCTAGTCAGAAATATCTTTCCAATAGATATTTTGGCATTTTTCTGATAAAACATTGATTTAATGTGGATTATAGAACTACTGGACAATTAGAAATATAAGAAAATGAGATATCAATATTAAATACTCATAATATTATCCCGACGTTGGGCTCCCCGGTGAGTTTCCCCAATAGATGGACGCCTCCTGGACTGTGGGATCCGCCTGTACGGCTATCCCAATGCTAGCCAAAACAAAATTGAGGGATAATAGTGCTCCATGTCTGTGTGACAAATCAAAAGAGACTAAACTAGGGCAAACCTCGTCAAAGAATTGCTACTCATCTCCATTGTTGGACAAGAACCAAAGGTGAATCTGACCTTCGTACAATATAGTTCCGTAGATACAACATTGTATCTGTGATCAACTCAGACTAGAATAGTTCCCATTTACCAAGGCATCATCTCCATCGAGTACATGCGGTCACAAAGACCCCTAGTCTAAGAACTGAGGTGGTCAAAAAAGAAAACACCCCTCAACCCGAATGATCCATGGCTATGTACAACAAGGTAGAAGAACAATGATGTGGTACTAGGGCTATAAATGAGTAGGGTATGGTGCGGTTACGGTCATATCCCAAATAGTAAATGTCTAGTTAAGCAGGTATGGGTATGGGTATATACCCACTTTTTCAAAATCTATACCTGCAACGCACCCATACCCACATAACCGTTGGATGTTGAACGGGCAATTGGGTATATGGTTATGAATAGACTTGCTACAATAACACAACATAAACTTTGGGTGCAACTAACACCAGACCAATTAGGTGATATTGATACTAGTATGACATCAAATGCATTCTCTTTTGTGTGAATATAGCAGTTGATAACTAGTGGAAAGTGGGCCACAATACGACACATGTTTTATCATAGTGTGATACAAGTTTAGAATAGAGCACTAGTTGTGTCAGTTCTTTAGGCCTGTTTTTCCCACCCAGTCCAGTTCTGGTCCCGCGAATGTGGCCCGCCAACTGAGAAAATTTGGCATAGTACCGATTTTAGTTTGCCACTTTGCCCTTTTCACAATTTTGTCTATCGCTTGCATCGATTCATGCTTTGTGCTCTCCGCTCGGCGTCCTGCGGTGCTATTGCACCGTGCTTGCTGCTGTTGGCAGTCGGCATCCTGATCAACCTTCTTTTCTTTACCGGTCTCCTCCCCTTCATTAACCAGTCACCTCCCCTTCCCCAATCTTGTCATATCTGCCCCAGTCTCTAGCCTGACTCCACTACCCCTACCCCAATCCCCTACGAAGACTTCTACCCAGCCCCAGTTTAAGGCGCTATTTAGGCAGTCGCTCTGTTGCAGACTAGGTTGATATTGTGAATGTTGATCAGTTCCAGCCCAAGACGTCCCCGCGCGAGCCCATTTTGATGGTCTTGAAATCTTGCAGAGTTCCTCGGAGACTACCTTTGACACAGGTATTGTGGGCTCTGATCTCCAAACCATGACATAAACACGATTAAAACTTAGCGGAAGCGAATCGGTAATCAGCGGAAGACAAAAATCACGGGAAATTAAAACTTTTCGAGACAAGAGCTTAGATCCATAAAAGCTTCTTTCATAAAGAGAGATAAACTGTTTACATCTCAGGATAATTACTTCTTGAGTAATTATATACATCAAGATACAAAATCTCAAGATCACTATACAAAAGACTCCAAGACCTGAGAGTACAGAGGACACATAGGACTGACTCTAACTACACCATATGGCAGGACAATCTCCACCTGAGATTACTGCTGCCCCTGATGTTGCTGCTGAGACTGATCACTTGTAGGCTGGTTCCTTCGTCTCCGACGTCCACCTAAAAAGTTGAAGCCTACGGGGTGAGACAATTATACATAATTGTCCCAGCGAGAGTTATAACTCTTCGCCAGAAGCTTTATTATAATATCAAAGAATATCTTAAATAGTAAAGCCTTCAAAGCATTCTATAACAGTTGCAGGTATAACAAGATCTCAACCATTTAGGAGATATGGAGAATATAAACACTATTGCAATGTAACATCAATCAACTAACTTGGAGTTATCTCTAACAAGTTATAATACATGGTTGATTATGTTTTACAAACAACATTATGCCCTGTGGAGATGAGGCTTACCACTCATACTCCAACTGATCTCTGAGAAGTCACATCAGTATCATACATAGGTCATTAAGAGAGCCGGATTCTCATGACCTTCACCTTTCTCAGTCAGTAAGAGGATCACTTGTAGGACATCTCGTGTCTCTACTACTATAGCTCACCAGGGTAAACTGGTCCTTCGCTATTTTAGAGTCACAGTGGCGTTCTGTACTCTCTTCGTCATCAGGAGGTTTCATGTTTACCTACCACTGATACGGATATCTGTGCTTTCTTCGTCATCAGGAGGATTCATGTTTACCTACCACTGATATGATATAGAAATATAGTGAAGGATGGATGGATTACACATCTACATCACTTTCCTACACTAGGATGTAAGGTTCTACACATCCATGTACCCCACATACTCAAAAGTATGTGCTCCAGGAGTTCCCTGAGGAAAACCTGTTTCACCATCACTTAATTTCTGACAATGATGGATCTATGATCAGGGCTCTACATTATACTTGATTAGTTAGGTACATTCAGTATTATTTAATAGCATAAATTGATTTTCAACAATAACAATAGCATAGCAGCTATAAAAGAAGAATACTAAATGTAACAGGCCTAACTCATATCAATCATCATTTCTCATTATCCTCATCATAAGTCATCTCTAAGGCATGACCTTGATGGTATTCATGGCTCTCACAGCCCATTATCAGCATAGGATGCCACTGACAAGGCATCAGATTACTTTACTTATTCATAAGGCTAAAAACATACCTTTAATGAATATAACCTCAACATCCATACCTAGATATGATTACCTTCATATCAGAACCTGCATGGTTAATACAACTAATAAAGGTAATACAAAAATAAGGAATATACTTCCTACTCTTGTCATAAGAGTCAAATATCTATTTCTTCATCAAATAGAGTTTAATACTCAAAAGCATGCCATTACCCTTGAATTAGGGTTTACTATTCACATTAAAGTGAATTGAACTCATAACATCATCATATATGAGTAACATCTTCATTGATGCTCTTAGATTAGTTAAAGGTTCATCATTTATCATAATTAGGGTTTCTATGATCTCACACAGGTGGATCATACCCTAATTATGCTCCTTCCTGTGCATTGGAGATGCTTTAATTGAGTTTTCTCCTAAAAAGGGTACTTTCTCTCTCTAGAAGTACTTTCTCTCTCTAGAAGTACTTTCTCTCTCATCATAATGTTAGGTGATATCAACATCACTCTAAATCAGGTTGGATTAAGTCATCATAGACTAACATAGCCCAAAACACCACCATCATGTGATTAGGGTTTGATTTGATCAAGGTATTACTTAATTTACTCTTCAGGGGTATTTTGGTAATTCACCCCATTGATCATCATCATGGTCAAAACCTTAGTTCATTAACCCCTTAATATCCTAGGTTATCATTAGGGCAACATTGAATCATTTATATCATCAATCGATTGAAAGAAGTCAACCTTGAATTATCTTGATTGATCTCAACCATCAACCCTCAATCGATTTGAGACCCATTGGTTGAGTTGACCTTTTGACCAATTGACATTAGGACCGCGAGGATGTGTAGACCGTTTGGTCACTTTTGACCTCAGGACCACGAGGCCTCTTCCTCCTCCAAGACCGCGAGCCCTCCATTGGTTTAAGACCGCGAAGACTCCAAATGAGGTTAAGACCGCGAAGACCATGAAGACCGTTTGCCCTTCTTTGACCCCAAGACCGCGAGGCCCCTCGCGGTCTTGAGACCGTGAGCCCTCTCACGACCTTGAGACCGCAAGCCTCCTCACGACCTTGAGACCGCGAGCCTCCTCTCGACCTTGAGACCGTGAGCCTCCTCTCGACCTTGAGACCGCGAAGACCACATGGTCTCAACCACTTGGTCCATCAACAAGATTCAATGATACACCCGATAATGTCAACTCATGTTGAAGCCCTCAAAAGGTCAAAACTATGATGACCACTTATGAATTGGTCAACTAAGATTATGCTTGACCACTTGGTCATTCAATTGACCCTCAAGGGTTGACCAATTAGGGTTGAAGTCGATTCAATTAGGGTCTATCAATGTTCACCCATCAACACTCAACAATGTGCATCAACACAAGGTTGAACCCTTCAATTGAGCTCCAATTGGGCCCAAACTTGGCCCAAACGGTCTTGAGGTCATGTGGGTGGACCCCACACAGTCTTGAGACCGTTTTCCCAAGATTTCATCAAAATATAAGGTGATTTGATAGAGGTTGAACCATGATTGGGTCACCAAATCAGTATATTAATCAATTGATAACTTATTTGCAATTAGGTCCTCCATTGGTCAAAATACTTAACCCTAGACTTTCAAACGGTCTTGGGTGATTGTCCTCTCGGTCTTGAGACCGTTTGGATGAGTTCCAAACGGTCTTGAGACCGTTTGCCCATCCAATTTTGGATTCTAGTGCAAATTCATCAAGGTCTGACCCATTGAGTTGATGATCATGTCAATATTTTATTGCAATGTAATTTGGTGTAATTGTACCTTCAATTGGTCAACTAATCTTGACCCCAGACCTCCAAACGGTCATGGTTGATTTCCCTCGTGGTCTTGAGACCGTTTGGGTGACCCCTAAACGGTCTTGAGACCGTTTAGGTCAATCAACCCTAAAAACCCTAATTAGGTCACCATAATCTCAGTACTGATTCCATCTAGGGTTAGCCCTAGTATTCACCGTTCAACTCTTATCCCGTTTGAAATTAGACCATCAAACTTGGTGAGTTGTTAATTAACATTATTTTGAACAATAATCTCATACGGTCAACGCCTAGTCAACGACCTTACACGGTCTTGAGACCGTTTGCCCAAAAAGGCAATTTCAGACCGTTTGAAAATCAGGAATAAATTCAAATAAATTTGTTACTTAAAAAGGTCATATCTCCCGATTCCCTTGGAGTTAGCCTCCCAAATTTGAGGGTAATTAGCCTATATAATTAGGAACAGATTTCTTATATGGTCTAGGCTCAGTCAACGGGGCCAAACGGTCTTGAAGACTGTTTGCCCTGTCGCGGTCTCGAGACCGTTTGCTCACCTCGCGGTCTTGAGACCGAGAGAGCAAACTTTTGAGACCGTTTAAGGAAGTGAAAAGCGGTGGGTTTTTCTTGGAAATCACGCCTTCATCTCCTAGCTCAAGAACAGTACGAATATCCCATGAATTTGCTTTCAAAATAGCAGGGAAAAGTGGGGAAACACAAAGAGCTATCATCAAAACGCATATAAAGATGCACATAGTAAAGCATGGGTTTAGAGTTATAAAACCCACCTAAAGTTTGCTTCTTGAGCTCCAAGCTTTCAAGCTCCAAGCTCTAATGGCGTCCTTGAGTCCTTACAGGTCGGCCAAGGTGAAAACTCTAAGGAAGGATGAAAAGAGACGGCTAGAAAGATAGGGTTTCGAGAATTAGCCATGAAGCTGACCTTTAATTCGAGTTCTAACCATGGAATTAGGCAAGAAGAGGGGTTTAAACCTACCTTGCACCCCTTGGTCGTCCTCCTTAGCTCCAAGGCCGTCCTTGATCGTCTTTGGTGAAATGAAACAGTAAGGGAACGAAGGTTAAGTTCCCTTGCAACTAAGGGAAGGAGAGCTTATATACATGGGGTAGGATTTTCAACATTAGTTCATAAGTTGTCCATAATTCCAACTAGGTCCCTCCTTCTTTACTTGATCGTCCCTTCCTCTTTATTCTAAGGACAAACCTTCTCTTAAGGTCTTAGGAAAAGAAGGTAAAGGAGAGCAAGCTAATAATGAGGTACATACATAAAGAAATATTGCACATATACCCTGATTATTCAATCACAAGGCATTTCTCATAACTTGATAATTCAATTGAGGTGACTCCCTCATCATTTCTTCTCTTAATGATGGCAAGAGTCTAAAAAGATACATTAGATGACATATTTTACAATTTGGATTCCTTAATTTGGGTAAATTGCATTTTACCCCAAATTAGGGTTTCAAGCACCGGGATTGCTTCCACAGCTGCACCTTGGTGCCCTAGCTTGGGAAATCCCTCAAACTTTACCAAAAAGATTCTCATGATGTCTCAACATCAGAGGAACATCTCAACATGTGCAAATTGCAAGCTAACCCTTTTAACTGGGTAAATTGCACATAGGTCCCTGTATATCAAAACAATGCTACAACTTTAAATAAAAAGGAGCAAATACTGAAATATACATTTCTGAGAAACTTAATTACATGCTCAGAGTTAATCACAAAGATTTAATTACATATTGAAGCAAAAACCTAGGGTTAACTCATAACCCAGGTCAGGGATGTTACAAATTATCCACCCCTTACAAGGATTTCGTCCCCGAAATCGATAAAACATATTACGAGAAAAGGGCAGGATACTTCCTTCTCATCTCATCCTCTAACTCCCAAGTGGCTTCTTCAATACCACGATGGTAAAAGAGGACTTTCACAAGACTTATATCTTTCTTCTTTAACTTTTTAATTCGTTTATCAAGGATTGACACTGGTCCCTCCTCATAGGATATGTCATCATTCAATTCTACCTCCATAGGTTGTAGAACTGACTCGGTGTCTGGGTGACATTTCTTCAACATAGAAATGTGAAACACAGGATGTAACCTCTGTAATTCTGGGGGAAGCTCTAGTTTATATGCTACCTTTCCAATCCGTTCAATGATTGGATAAGGCCCCATATATCTAGG
The DNA here is from genome assembly GCA_963693085.1 of Alisma plantago-aquatica. NCBI lineage: Eukaryota > Viridiplantae > Streptophyta > Magnoliopsida > Alismatales > Alismataceae > Alisma > Alisma plantago-aquatica. Next base: position 777,074,519 of record OY856413.1, read on the forward strand.
AGCTAACTTCCCTTTCCTTCCAAAACGAAGGACCCCTTTCCAAGGTGAGACCTTAAGATACACTCTGTCTCCAACCTAGAACTCTAAGGGTCTACGACGTTTGTCAGCATAAGATTTCTGCCTATCCTGAGCAGTCTTAATCTTATGTTGTATAACTTTAATCTTTTCTGTGGTTTGCTACACCAGGTCAGGACCTAACAACTGGTGCTCACCAGTCTCAAACCAACACAAGGGTGATCTACAATGTCTACCATATAAGGCTTCATAAGGTGCCATATCAATACTATGCTGATAGCTATTGTTATAGGCAAACTCTATCAAGCTTAGGTGTAGATCCCAACTTCCGGTGAACTGGAGAACACATGCTCGCAACAGGTCTTCTAAGGTTTGTATGGTCCTTTCCGACTGTCCATCAGTCTGTGGATGAAAGGCCGTACTAAACCTCAGCTTAGTGCCTAAGGCTTTGTGCAACTGTTCCCAAAAATGACTGGTAAACTGAGGACCTCTGTCAGAAACTATTGTGACAGGAACTCCGTGCAAACGCACTATCTCTTGAACATACAACTCTGATAACCTTTCAGCAGAATAGGTTGTTTTGACAGGTAAGAAATGTGCTGTCTTATTCAACCTATCAAAAATTACCCAAATGGAATCATGTCCTTTGCTTGTCCTGGGTAGGCCAACAACAAAGTCCATGGTCACATGGTCCCACTTCCACTGTGATATGGGTAAAGGTTGCATTGTCCCTGCAGGCTTCTGGTGTTCGGCTTTAACTTGCTGACACACAAGACACCTCAGAACAAACTCTACAATGTCCTTCTTCATCCCAGGCCACCAATACAGATCGTTCAAATTCCGATACATCTTGGTGCTCCCTGGATGCATAGCATACATGGAAGAATGGGCTTCTTCCAGGACTAACTTCCTCAAGTTGTCCACATCTGGCACTATCATTCTCCCATTATAACAAGCTACTTGATCTTCTGAGTCCTGAAAACCATCTTGCTTCTCATTTCCATACTCAGATCTTATATGTTGAACTACAGCATCACCTAGCTGTGCCTCTTTAATCTGCTCCCTTAGCGTAGGTTTAATATGCATCTCAGCTAACAAACCGGCTAACAATGACACCTTTAATTGTACATTGTATTGCCTTAAAGAGATAAGCATATCTCTTCTAGAGCATATTAAAGAGTTTAGTTGTGCTCTATTCATGGTTGATGTTGCTGATTTCCTACTCAAGGCATCTGCAACAACATTGGCCTTGCCTGGAAGGTAATCAATTGTACAGTCGTAGTCCTTGATTAACTCCATCCAGCGACGTTGCCTCATGTTGAGCTCATGGTGAGAGAAGATATACTTAATGTTTTTGTGGTCTGTGAAAATCTGGAATGTTTCTCCGTAGAGATAGTGCCTCCAGATCTTCAAAGCATGAACCACAGCAGCTAACTCCAGATCGTGTGTTGGATAATTCTCCTCGTGTTTCTTAAGCTGTCGGGAAGCAAAAGAAATCACTTGTTTATCCTGCATCAACACACATCCTAGTCCGTTCTTGGAAGCATCACAGAAAACTATATATCCTTTTCCTTGTTCAGGTAGCACTAGCACAGGTGCACTTGTCAACCTCTCCTTCAGCAACTGGAAAGACTGTTGACATTTATCACTCCAGGAAAAAGGAACATCCTTCCGGGTCAACTTGGTCAAAGGTCAAGCTATAGAACTAAAGTTCTTAATGAACCTTCGATAAAAGCCAGCTAACCCCAAGAAACTTCGAATCTTCGTCGGTGTCTTTGGTTGTTCCCATTGTAGAACAGATTCTACCTTTGTAGGGTCAACACGAATTCCCGAGGCGGATATCACATGTCTAAGAAAAGATACTTCCGTCAGCCAGAACTCACACTTGTTAAACTTAGCGTACAACTTATGTTCTCTTAGCAAGGTCAAAGCTTGGCGAAGATGCTGCTCATGCAGCTGAGCATCCTTACTATAAATCAGAATGTCATCTATGAAAACGACAACACACTGATCAAGGAAAGGTCGAAAAACTCTATTCATGAGTTCCATAAATGCAGCTGGTGCATTGGTTAGTCCAAACGACATAACCGTGAACTCATAGTGACCATATCTTGTGCTAAGGGCAGACTTGGATATGTCACTATCCTTAATACAGAGTTGATGATATCCAGACCTCAAGTCTATCTTTGAAAAGACTGTTGCACCACGCAACTGGTCAAAGAGATCATCAATCCTCGGCAGAGGGTACTTATTCTTTATTGTTACTTTATTGAGTTGTCTATAGTCGATGCACAACCGCATTGACCCATCTTTCTTTTTAACAAACAAGACCGGAGCACCCCAAGGTGAAGTACTTGGTCGGATAAAACCTCTCTCAAGTAACTCTTGAAGCTGTTTCTTGAGTTCTGCCATCTCGGCAGGCGCCATCCTATACGGAGTTTGAGCTATGGGTTTCGTATCTGGGATCAGTTTGATTTCAAAATCAATCTCCCGAGGTGGTGGTATACCAGGAAGTTCTTCAGGAAACACATCCTCGAATTCCCTGACTATGGGAACTTCAGCAGGATTGGTCCTTTCCTTGGTAACATCTACCACATGGCCTAAGAATGCATGACATCCTTGCCTCAACAGCTTATCAGCAACCATGGCTGATACAAGACAGGTGGGCAGAATCTTTCTTTCTCCTTGAAAGATCCATGTGTTGCTTTCATCAGCAAACACAGCCAACTTGGACTCACAATCCAAGACAACTATATACCTTTCTAAGGTATCCATCCCGAGGATTATATCAAATCCCTGCATATCAAGTGGTATAAGATCCACTTGAATGCGATGGTCAGAAAAGAAGAGGATGCAGGGAGAACATACCTCCTGCAAAACGGCAGACCCACTCAACGGAGTCTCTAACAACAAACTATCTGCTCTATGACTAACAGTCACATTGCATTTACGAATCACTTCACGAGTGATAAAAGAGTGCGTAGCACCCAGATCAATCAGAACAGATACATCACAGGATATAGACATATCAGAATATAAAAGTTTCATCTGACCTGCCACTACTCGTGGATTGACCACTGCCTCAGGTGGGTTCAGATCATAGAACCTCGCAGTCGCCTGGTGTTGAGGTGGTGCTGATGATCCAGCTTGAGACGCTTGTCCACGTCCTCGAGCTGCTCCTTGATGTCGTCTATTCTGAGATCCATGTTGATTCTGTCTCGGGGTTTGTTGTGTCACACTGATAGGCCTAGAACGGCAATCCTTCATCAAGTGTCCCACCTTACCACAGTTGTAGCAACTCTTCTCCTGTTGCTGTGGTCTGGGTGGTCCAGTAACTGACACTGATGCAGAACTGTGCATCCCTTGAAGCGGTTGACTCCGCCCTCTACCTCTGCTTGGTGTCCATTGAGTTTGAAAACTCAATCTGGGTGGTGGAGGGTTAGGTGCAGAGAATCTAGGTTTCTTGGAATCCCTAGATGAAGAACCCTGGAACTGTGGATATCTTTTATGGGTTTGTCTTTTCTCAACCACATATCTCTCTATCCTTCGGACTGACTCAACGAAGGTAGAGAATCTCTCTCTGTTTTCTAAGGCAGACACAGGGGTTGACATATCGGAATTCAAACCCTTTTCGAATCTTCTGATTCTTTCCTCATCCGTAGCAGCCATGTGCGGACAGAACCGCAACAACTCCATGAACTTAGCTTCATACTCACTAATGTTCATCATACCCTGCCTTAGTTTCTCAAACTGAGAGATCTTCTCATCTAGGAAGGTCTTTGGAAAATATCTATTGATAAATTCCCGACGAAACTCTTCCCATGAGAACTCTACTCCAGGTCTCTTCTGCTCTTCCATGTTCCACCAGTGACCAACACTGCCTTTGAGAAGATAGACAGCATGTCTAACCTTCTCATCTTCCGAAATCATAAGAATCCTGAAAGCCTTCTCCAACTCTGTCAACCATAAGTCAGCATCTGCAGGGTCGGCAGTTCCGAAGTACTCGGTAGCTCCGACACGACGAATTCGTTCGAATGTCTTACCGATACCTTGTGCTTCAGACTAGACAGGTGCCCTGGGTGTAGGAATGGGCATCCTATCGGTTATATGTGTCATGGCAGTCATGAACTGCCCGAACATCGTCTGTACAGCTGGATCACTCATGTCATCTGGGTCGAACTGGGGTGGCTCTCTTGGCGACTCAGGTGCAGGTTGTTCTATTCTCAGAACTCTTGCACCGCCTCGAGGTGCACTAGCACTACTCTCTGCCACGTGCTCATCACGATGTTCTGACATTCTTATGTATCTTCTTCTCCTGAGGAGCAGAAGATTCTATTAGATAAGGAAGGAGTACTAAAGGTAGACTCGACATCCTACGTCCTATGCCTCTGTAGACTCAACTGACCTAGAGCTCTGATACCACTAGTTGTGGGCTCTGATCTCCAAACCATGACATAAACACGATTAAAACTTAGCGGAAGCGAATCGGTAATCAGAGGAAGACAAAAATCACGGGAAATTAAAACTCTTCGAGACAAGAGCTTAGATCCATAAAAGCTTCTTTCATAAAGAGAGATAAATTGTTTACATCTCAGGATAATTACTTCTTGAGTAATTATATACATCAAGATACAAAATCTCAAGATCACTATACAAAAGACTCCAAGACCTGAGATTACTGCTCAAGAGGACACATAGGACTGACTCTAACTACACCATATGGCAGGACAATCTCCACCTGAGATTACTGCTGCCCCTGATGTTGTTGCTGAGACTGATCACCTGTAGGCTGGTTCCTTCGTCTCTGACGTCCACCTAAAAAGTTGAAGCCTACGGGGTGAGACAATTATACATAATTGTCCCAGCGAGAGTTATAACTCTTCGCCAGAAGCTTTATTATAATATCAAAGAAAAATCTTAAACAGTAAAGCCTTCAAAGCATTCTGTAACAGTTGCAGGTATAACAAGATCTCAACCATTTAGGAGAGATGGAGAATATAAACACTATTGCAATGTAACATCAATCAATTAACTTGGAGTTATCTCTAACAAGTTATACTACATGGTTGATTATGTTTTACAAACAACATTATGCCCTGTGGAGATGAGGCTTACCACTCATACTCCAACTGATCTCTGAGAAGTCACATCAGTATCATACATAGGTCATTAAGAGAGCCGGATTCTCATGACCTTCACCTTCCTCAGTTAGTAAGAGGATCACTTGTAGGACATCTCGTGTCTCTACTACTATAGCTCACCAGGGTAAACTGGTCCTTCGCTATTTTAGAGTCACAGTGGCGTTCTGTACTCTCTTCGTCATCAGGAGGTTTCATGTTTACCTACCACTGATATGGATATCTGTGCTTTCTTCGTCATCAGGAGGTTTCATGTTTACCTACCACTGATACGATATAGAAATATAGTGAATGATGGATGGATTACACATCTACATCACTTTCCTACACTAGGATGTAAGGTTCTACACATCCATGTACCCCACATACTCAAAAGTATGTGCTCCAGGAGTTCCCTGAGGAAAACCTGTTTCACCATCACTTAATTTCTGACAATGATGGATCTATGATCAGGGCTCTACATTATACTTGATTAGTTAGGTACATTCAGTATTCTTTAACAACATACATTGTTTCTCAACAATAACAATAGCATAGCAGCTATAAAAGAAGAATACTAAATGTAACAGGCCTAACTCATATCAATCATCATTTCTCATTATCCTCATCATAAGTCATCTCTAAGGCATGACCTTGATGGTATTCATGGCTCTCACAGCCCATTATCAGCATAGGATGCCACTGACAAGGCATCAGATTACTTTACTTATTCATAAGGCTAAAAACATACCTTTAATGAATATAACCTCAACATCCATACCTGGATATGATTACCTTCATATCAGAACCTGCATGGTTAATACAACTGATAAAGGTAATACAAAAATAAGGAATATACTTCCTACTCTTGTCATAAGAGTCAAATATCTAATTCTTCATCAAATAGAGTTTAATACTCAAAAGCATGCCATTACCCTTGAATTAGGGTTTACTATTCACATTAAAGTGAATTGAACTCATAACATCATCATATATGAGTAACATCTTCATTGATGCTCTTAGATTAGTTAAAGGTTCATCATTTATCATAATTAGGGTTTCTATGATCTCACACAGGTGGATCATACCCTAATGATGCTCCTTCGTGTGCATTGGAGATGCTTTAATTGAGTTTTCTCCTAAAAAGGGTACTTTCTCTCTCTAGAAGTACTTTCTCTCTCTATAAGTACTTTCTCTCTCATCATAATGTTAGGTGATATCAACATCACTCTAAATCAGGTTGGATTAAGTCATCATAGGCTAACATAGCCCAAAACACCACCATCATGTGATTAGGGTTTGATTTGATCAAGGTATTACTTAATTTACTCTTCAGGGGTATTTTGGTAATTCACCCCATTGATCATCATCATGGTCAAAACCTTAGTTCATTAACCCCTTAATATCCTAGGTTATCATTAGGGCAACATTGAATCAGTTATATCATCAATCGATTGAAAGAAGTCAACCTTGAATTATCTTGATTGATCTCAACCATCAACCCTCAATCGATTTGAGACCCATTGGTTGAGTTGACCTTTTGACCAATTGACATTAGGACCGTGAGGATGTGTAGACCGTTTGGTCACTTTTGACCTCAGGACCGTGAGGCCTGTTCCTCCTCCAAGACCACGAGCCCTCCATTGGTTTAAGACCGCGAAGACTCCAAATGAGGTTAAGACCGCGAAGACCATGAAGACTGTTTGCCCTTCTTTGACCCCAAGACCGCGAGGCCCCTCGCAGTCTTGAGACCGTGAGACCTCTCACGACCTTGAGACCGTGAGCCTCCTCACGACCTTGATACCGCGAGCCTCCTCTCTACCTTGAGACCGCGAGCCTCCTCTCGACCTTGAGACCGCGAAGACCACATGGTCTCAACCACTTGGTCCATCAACAAAATTCAATGATACACCCGATAATGTCAACTCATGTTGAAGCCCTCAAAAGGTCAAAACTATGATGACCACTTATGAATTGGTCGATTAAGATTATGCTTGACCACTTGGTCATTCAATTGACCCTCAAGGGTTGACCAATTAGGGTTGAAGTCGATTCAATTAGGGTCTATCAATGTTCACCCATCAACACTCAACAATGTGCATCAACACAAGGTTGAACCCTTCAATTGAGCTCCAATTGGGCCCAAACTTGGCCCAAACGGTCTTGAGGTCATGTGGGTGGACCCCACACGATCTTGAGACCGTTTGCCCAAGATTTCATCAAAATCTAAGGTGATTTAATAGAGGTTGAACCATGATTGGGTCACCAAATCAGTATTTTAATCAATTGATAACTTATTTGCAATTAGGTCCTCAATTGGTCAAAATACTTATCCCTAGACCTTCAAACGGTCTTGGGTGATTGTCCTCTCGGTCTTGAGACCGTTTGGATGAGTTCCAAACGGTCTTGAGACCGTTTGCCCATCCAATTTTGGATTCTAGTGCAAATTCATCAAGGTCTGACCCATTGAGTTGATGATCATGTCAATATTTTATTGCAATGTAATTTGGTGTAATTGTACCTTCAATTGGTCAACTAATCTTGACCCCAGACCTCCAAACGGTCATGTTTGATTGCCCTCGCGGTCTTGAGACCGTTTGGGTGACCCCTAAACGGTCTTGAGACCATTTAGGTCAATCAACCCTAAAAACCCTAATTAGGTCACCATAATCTCAGTACTGATTCCATCTAGGGTTAGCCCTAGTATTCACCCTTCAACTCATAGCCCGTCTGGAATTAGACCATCAAACTTGTTGAGCTGTTAATTAACATTATTTTGAACAGTAATCTCATACGGTCAACGCCTAGTCAACGACCTTACACGGTCTTGATACCGTTTGCCCAAAAAGGCAATTTCAGACCGTTTGAAAATCAGGAATAAATTCAAATAAAGTTGTTACTTGAAAAGGTCATATCTCCCGATTCCCTTAGAGTTAGCCTCCAAAAGTTTGAGGGTAATTAGCCTATATAATTAGGAACAGGTTTCTTATACGGTCCACGCTCGGTCAACAAGTCCAAACGGTCTTGAAGACCGTTTGCCCTGTCGCGGTCTCGAGACCGTTTGCTCACCTCGCGGTCTTGAGACCGAGAGAGAAAACTTTTGAGACCGTTTAAGGAAGTGAAAAGCGGTGGGTTTTTCTTGGAAATCACGCCTTCATCTCCTAGCTCAAGAACAGTACGAATATCCCATGAATTTGCTTGCAAAATAGCAGGGAAAAGTAGGGAAACACAAAGAGCTATCATCAAAATGCATATAAAGATGCACATAGTAAAGCATGGGTTTAGAGTTATAAAACCCGCCTAAAGCTTGCTTCTTGAGCTCCAAGCTTTCATGCTCCAAGCTCTAATGGCGTCCTTGAGTCCTTACAGGTCGGCCAAGGTGAAAACTCCAAGGAAGGATGAAAAGAGATGGCTAGAAAGATAGGGTTTCGAGAATTAGCCATGAAGCTGACCTTGAATTCGAGTTCTAACCATGGAATTAGGCAAGAAGAGGGGTTTAAACCTACCTTGCACCCCTTGGTCGTCCTCCTTAGCTCCAAGGCCGTCCTTGATCGTCTTTGGTGAAATGAAACAGTAAGGGAACGAAGGTTAAGTTCCCTTGCAACTAAGGGAAGGAGAGCTTATATACATGGGGTAGGATTTTCAACATTAGTTCATAAGTTGTCCATAATTCCAACTAGGTCCCTCCTTCTTTACTTGATCGTCCCTTCTTCTTTATTCTAAGGACAAACCTTCTCTTAAGGTCTTAGGAAAAGAAGGTAAAGGAGAGCAAGCTAATAATGAGGCACATACATAAAGAAATATTGCACATATACCCTGATTATTCAATCACAAGGCATTTCTCATAACTTGATAATTCAATTGAGGTGACTCCCTCATCATTTCTTCTCTTAATGATGGCAAGAGTCTAAAAAGATACATTAGATGACATATTTTACAATTTGGATTCCTTAATTTGGGTAAATTGCATTTTACCCCAAATTAGGGTTTCAAGCACCGGGATTGCTTCCACAGCTGCACCTTGGTGCCCTAGCTTGGGAAATACCTCAAACTTTACCAAAAAGATTCTCATGATGTCTCAACATCAGAGGAACATCTCAACATGTGCAAATTGCAAGCCAACCCTTTTAACTGGGTAAATTGCACATAGGTCCCTGTATATCAAAACAATGCTACAACTTTAAATAAAAAGGAGCAAATACTGAAATATACGTTTCTGAGAAACTTAATTACATGCTCAGAGTTAATCACAAAGATTTAATTACATATTTAAGCAAAAACCTAGGGTTAACTCATAACCCAGGTCAGGGATGTTACAGGTATGATAAAAGAATCTTGTCTTATTTGTGTATAATGTGAGACTAAAACTTTGTGCATAACGTGAGGCTAAGAAGAACTATTAATTTTTTCTCTTGTCCCACTTAACCACGCCAATTAGTCTGCAGCTGCTGCATCTTGTCTTTTCTAGTTGTCCTTGGCTCATGCATCCTCCATGCTTGTTTCCCTTCATACACGACTATTGTGTAGCACAACTAGCATAAGATGATACCTAACCTCAGAACACATTGTATTGTCTATAAGAGATCACAAAAAATAGAAGGCTTTGTCGAATGGTGATGCAGAGGAATAACTTTTTTTTTATGCTTGCACATTTTTAACAAATAAAAGGTTACTCTATGGGCCTAACATGAACCACATACAGAGTATAATGTTTGATTTTAAAACTCAGCCTCTGAGATTGACACTTACATCACAAAAGCCCTGTTTGTTCTATGCATTGGGAATAATTTTGGTATCTATGATTCCTGTAATTTGTTAAAGTTAGTTGACAATATTTTGAGTCTGCGACATCATCTTTTATGTTTGAATGAATTTTCCTAAGAAGGAAAAACTAGCATCTTACTATATGCGATTATCCAGTCTCTACTCGACTTAAAGTAGCAGCTACCAATTATGGTTGTCCATGTTAGTAGAGAGCTAATGTCACTACCGAAAACATGGGCTTTAAGTGACACACATTTTTAAATAATTTGAATTATATTTTAATTAGACCACTACTTGTGTCATTTTCGTGGGCCAAATTTTCCCTCCCCAAACCAAACCTCCCTCCTGCCAACCCGGCCCGCCATCTGGAAAACAATTGAGTACATATTTCCCGATCAATCCCTATTCCACTTCCAGCGTGCTACAAGCCCTTGTTGTGTCTCCTAGATATCGTTCACGTTCCTGGATCCGCCGGCTTGCGGCTTCTCGAAGAAAGCATCCTGGTGGCCATTCAGGCTTCTCTTCTCTGTCTCCCTCCTCTTCCGGACCTACAGTGTCATACCTCCAATCTCTGGCGCCTAACCTCTCGGCTCTTCCCCTAAATTCCAGCCCCCAATTCCTGGATCCCTAATGCCAACGTCGTACCATACTTGTTACAACCCCAATTTTTGGGTTCCTTTGGTGAGGAATGTAATTTCTCACATTAAAGATATTGGAACAAATAATGATATAATTTTTTTTGAATAAATGGATTTTTTTTACAATAGCCTTGACGATTGTGTTGTTGGCTTTAGTGGCTATTGGGCCCAATAACAAGGAAATTTAATTAATAAATAAATAATTGAGTTTTTGAGAAAAGAGAGATGTGGAAACCTCTGGAAGGCAAAAGAATGCAATCTAAAGAGGGATTTCGTGCCTCTTGGGTTCCTTGGGTTCCAAGGAGTCCAAAGATGCATAAAGAGTGCAATAAGAAAAGAAAAGATCAATTAAGTATTTCTTTGTTAAGAAAGAAATGAAAAATATTGATGAAATGTGGAAAATAAGTGAAAAGAGGTACAATTGAGTTATCCTTAGTGGAATTTCGTATCCCAAGGATTCTTAATGATAAAAGGAATACCAATGAGGAAAATAAAAGAGAAATAAAGAGAAATCCTTAAAAAAAGAGCTATTCTTATAAGAATTAAACAAGAATAATGTATTTAGATGCATCTAGAAGGATAATGAGTATCCAATAAAAAGGATTTCGAAATAATAGAGTTTCTTGGGATCCAAGGAGTCCCAATAAATAGGAAAGAAAGAAAAAATACTAAAATTGCAAAATAATGGGAATACATAATTAATGAATTATGAGGTATTGTTAAAAAGAAGTATTGTTTCAACAAAAGGAAATACAATTTCGTGGTTAATGGATTAAAATGCAAGAACAATGATAATAAGAGAAATGATTTTTGAAATCCTAATATCAAAGGAGGAAGGAATAATAAAGGAATATGAAAGTGAGAGAGAAACTTGCTTTTTAGTGAAGGAATATAATTCCTATTAGGATTAGGCTTTATTCCTTCGTGGGCAAGCATGATGGGGCATGACTACCCTCCTCTATAAAATGGTAGACCGTTTGGACGAGCCCAAGTAGTTTCCTTGCGTATCTCTCTCCTCTCCGTCTTCTTCTTCATCAAAACCCTAACCAAGAGCGTAACACGACCATGGGCAACCAGGGGGGCAGTGGAGTTGTCTTGGTGGAGGCAGGAAGATCCCACGATCACCCTTGACCGATCGACTTCTTCTCCTTCGACCTCGGCTTTGCGCAACCACTTTCGGCTTGCTGCAGTTGCAACAGCAACTGCGTGTTTCTCCCACTTGGGAGAAGACACTTTGGCAGCAGCTACGACGAGCCCCAAGGGCAGCAGAGGTGGAGGAGAGAGGGAATGGTTTGGTGGCCGTCATCGGGCCCAGAGGAGAGGGAGGAGCCACGCCAAGCACAACTAGGGCGGCTGCAGATCGCGATCCAGAGGTTGAAGATGACCTCTGGGCATTGGACCGATATGCCCTCCAAAGGCTGAAGACTCAACCCACTTACGTGGGGGCAAAGTGGTAAAATTGAAATGTTTTCAACTGAACTAAGATGTGTTGCATGGGAGCGCATACATGGCGCAATCCGATTGGCCAAGGTATTCTTATTTTGCAAAAATCATATCTTGCTATTCGTAACTCCGATCAAGACAAATTATATATGTGTTTTGATCAGAAAAATGCAAGGAACCCATTAAAAATAGTGTTATAGCCTGAATCTGATCCTAGTTCGAAAAGGACATAAAGTTGCTAACTTTAAATGCTTTAACTTGATGATTCTATGGAATAGAGATGATTAATGTGGATAATCTATAGGCATATAAATCCGTGTTAAGGAAGAGATGCATTGAATGTGTAAGAAGATAATTCATGGGCTAAAATGGGTTAATTTGGGGTTTTGATATGTTAGCGTGCTTAAATGGGTCTCGAAACCCTAATATTAGTAATGGCTTTAATTGGTTAATTTCATGAGTAAAGTTGAAACATGTTGAATCTAAGCTATTTCAAGTATTAAAGTTCCTAATTTGTGGATAAATACCCTAAAGGTAGCAATTAGGGTTTTCTCATGAATAAAAGGTGGAACTAATGGCAGATCGAGTTCATATGTGAATTGGACCATAATGAACTATGAATTGATGATAAATGTGTACAATGATCTTATCATGGATTAAAGGGATAAAAATAGTAGCTTTAATGTAAAAGAGGCTTAATGAACTTAATGAATGGTTAATTGTGCCTTAAATCCAAAACTGAGGATTAGATGTGGAAATAATTAGGGTTTGTGATCAATTGCATTAAATTAGGGTTTATAATAGTAAAAGATGAAGGGAAATCTAACTGCAATGGAAACCCTAAAAGTGGACTAGAAACCCTAGGAAGTGAGCTAGATTTAATAGATCTTAATGACATGAGTAATAAAAGGAAATTGTATAATTATTTCAGGATCTTGTTGAAAATGCTTGCTTGCTTGGATTCTTATTTGCATGGATATTTCTGTTCAAATCATCAGATCAGGTATGTGGTTAATTATGAATAACTGCCTTAGTTTCCCGAGGATTTTCTGGATGGTTAATCGCATTGAATGCAAATTATTAGTTTGGATGTTCATACTTGCAAACTATAAAGTCACTATGATTATCACATTAAAAATAGAAGTATGGATCCTCGCACTTACATGACACCCTAATGGATGATGCCAAAGGTCAGGCCCAGATGGGTAGACCAACGGACACCTTGAGTGGTGACCCCAGGAACCAAGCTCGGGAATGAGAAGGTGGCCTATGATATTGCATGACTAGTGGGCACCATGAGTGGTGACCCCTAGGCACCAAGCTCGGGATTGAGAAGGTGGCCTTAAGTCATTGGCAAGGGGAACCCTAACGTGGGTATGCCATGGTTAGGGAAAAAGTGGTGGAGAATGTTATACTGAAAAGTGTAAATTGGCTTGTTAATTAACTTGATTGTGATAATTAGATTGTTATCCTTATGTGCAAACTTTTGGTTGTTCCCACATACCATTATATTTTCGATATACTAACTGACGTATTGTTTGTCGGCGTTTTTGGTACAATGAAAAGAATAAACTGTAAAGTGGCATATGTGGAATTAAATGAGAAATAACGTGCATAGGAGGATTAGTTAGTTTAGCATCTTCATGGATAGAAGTTTAGAGATCCAAGTTTTTCCAAGGCAAGAAAAGTTTTATTTTATACCAGTTTTCAGCTTAGTTGGTAAAGTTTATTAATTGTTATTGATTATTTGTCGAACCTTTGATCCGAGTTATTGGTTAACAGCTTTGACTTTTTGGTCTCCCTTAATTGGGGGTTACCGGGAGGCGGGGTCGTTACAATACCTTGGTTTAACAATCTTCCAGTCCTTTTCTGTACTACTGCTACAACCTGGATCTACTCCTCCATCCAGTTCTCTATAAGTATAGTTTTTCATAAATGATACCCTTCCAACCTAATTTTTACTAGTATTTAGTTCTTTGTTCAGTACGGGCTTGCACTTTTTTCTATGTTATGTGCACTGTCGAGCCACATTGACAGACTAGTGAGCACATGCTCTACTCAGTGCACAAAAACTTGCAAATGTACCTACCTGATCGCTAAGATCATGTCTTAATATTTTTTTTGGAATGCATTTCAAGATTGATTTCAAAGAGTATGTTCTCGCTGCCATGCTCTTCTCAGCATGTCCTTTTCTCAAATTAAAATTTTTTTTATAACTAAATTAGCATAGTGTTGCTGAGATATTTTTATTTCTCTAAATTTTTATTATTTTTTGGTTGGACATACTGCACCATATTGAACTTTCCTACGATCTATGAGTAATCGATCGACAAATGCATAGGCTGCTTGACTGTGTGATCAGGTTACATGTTCAATGTGTTTCTTTAAAGAGAGAGTACACTCTTGTTGATTCATTCATGTCATATGACTTGATGATAGATTCATCAGTAATTACAGACCAAAACTATGGCAATTTGATCATACAAAGATTATAAAAACTCACAAATCAAGTTTGACATTTCGTTGCTATTTGGCAAATTAAATCTTCCGGCAGTATAAAGTTTTCATAAATTGAACTTCTTATATATGGTACAAGTATCAATATTGCCACATGTGCAACCAAACATCAAAAAATTATGTGTCTGCAACTAAGCTTTACTAAATCATTTTATATTATCACATATTTGTTTTAAGGTATTTTTTGTAACCAAAATAACTACGTAATCAATGGTTATTTTATTTAATTTGTGTATAACATATTTACATTTGATGTTTATAATATCCAATTTTGTTCTCAGATTAGTAATATTTTGTCCACTCATTCTACCATGTATATTGAAAAAATGTTGTACATAAATCATAATCATTTGATTAAAGTCAAAGAGTCAGCAGTGTTTTTTAAAATTTAAAGCACTGAGTTTTGTTTTATCATTCTTTTCTAATGTTTCAAATATTATTCTGTATGATACCCCACTTCTCTAAATTCTTGGATACGTCACTTGGTATGGGTACCTATTGAACTAGGCAAGATAGCTAGTTTTTCACTTGGCTCCATTAACCTACAGTTGTATCTTGGATGACATGGCATGCACATTATAGCAGATGCATGATGAAAATAAGGGAAAGACAATCATAAGATAGTTTTCACTTGGCATCAAATTTGTTCTTCCAAACCCTAGTTAGGCCACAAGTATGCCCTAGGTTTAGGATTCATGTTTGGAAAAGGAGAATGATGACAACCTAATAATAAAGCACATGTATCTATCTATAGTTTTGTTGTCCAACTCTAATCTCACTCGTGCCACCACTTAGGATTTATTTGGATTGAATAACTAAATCGGTTTTCTCTTCTTCATCATACTAATTTATCATTGGTGTTTTTGTGGAACTACTCGCCCTTCTACTTCAGTAGTAATAATGATTAATATCTCCACTATTTTATGAAGTTTCAGGCCCTTAGAGACCTCTAAGCAGTTGTTAGGATTCAGGACAGAGGCAGATCAAGAAATAGGAGGTTGTGACACTCAAGGTATGGAGTAGAATTGGTCCTCTAGTAGCCTCGTGTGCATGTAAAACCTAGTGCACACTTTTTTCCTCCTATCTTAGCACAACGTACATGCATAAACTACTATATTTAATTCATACTACATCATTTATAGTATATTGCACAAAGGAGATTGCACAATTGGCAAGGCATTTGTCTAGGGAACAAGATGAAGTTAGGTAAACATCATCTTTTCTTCACTTAGTATTTTTTTGAAGTTCTTTATGTACATTTGTTGTGCATTTTCCCTTCAAAATTGTAATCATGAATCTATCTTTTCTCTATAATAAGATGAATATGCTTTCCTCACATGTTGGTTAATTAATTTTTTTTGTTATTTGAAGGTATCATGGAATTGAGAAATGAGTTTATTCAAGATAAAAGTTGGATGTATAGATGCAATTCTAAATTTGATAGACTTAATGATTCATACTTTCGTCAAGGGCTTGAATATTTTCTAGGATTTTCATTCAAAGATAACTCTAACTCTGAAAAGTTATGCCCTTGCAAAATATGTGAGAACACAATCTATCAACACTTAGAAGTTATCTGATATCATGTTTTATGCAACAATTTCTTTGAAAGGTACACAATATGGAAATATCACGGAGAAAATATTGGAAAACATAATCCAAACAATATGAACAATGTTGAGATGTTGAATATGTTAAATGATATGATGGGAAATTAGGAGGAGGTTAACCAAGTCAATGATTCTACTAATAGAACCCAACAACAAGATGATTGCATCTTTCGAAACTTCAAAGAAATGTTGCAAGATACTAATACTCCTTTATATACAAATTCTCCAATTTTAAAATTTGATGCAATACTTGATTTATGGAAGATGAAATGTGACAACAAATGGTCTAAGAAAGGTGTTTCTGATGTTTTACAGTTAACCCATAAAATTCTCCCTCCAAACAATACCCTTCCCATAGAATGGCATGAGTGTAAAAAGGTAATGAGCAACTTAGGGCTGAAATGTAAGAAGATCCATGCTTGTCCCAATGATTGCTTGTTGTATTATGGAGAAAATGAAAACTTAAATGAGTGCCTAAAATGCAATGAGTCTAGATAGCTCTGTTCTATTGAAAAGAAGAAGAAAATACTTGCAAAGCTTCTCTGTTATTTCCCTTTGATTCCTAGACTGGTCAGACTATATATGTGTAGTATTACATCTAGTCTTATGAGATGGCACAATAATGCTCCACCTAGAAAGGAGGGGGAGATGAGTCACCCTCGAGATTCTGATGCATGGAGACATTTTGACCAAAAATACCCAATATTTAGTAATGAGGCATGTAATGTCCATTGGGACTAGCAGCTGACGGGTTCAATCCTTTTAACATGGCAAAGGGTACTAATCATTCAATATGACATGTCATTCTAATGGTGTACAATTTTCCTCCTTGGTTTTCATTGGACCAATCTTACTTTATGTTGACCATTATAATATATGGTCCTAAAACACCTAAACATATTGATATTTATCTCCGTCCTTTAATTGATGAGCTAAAAATATTATGTCTTGATGGTGTAAGCACGTATGATTCTTCTACAGGGGAATTTTTTACCATGCATGCATCTCTATTATGGACCATTAGTGACTTTTTAGCATATGCTATGTTGTCTGGATGGAGCACAAAAGGGTACAAGGCTTGTCCTGTGTGTCATGTTCATAGTGGATCAATTTACCTTCCAGCTAGCAAAAAAGTTGTCTATTTGAGGCATCACCGCTTTCTACCACATGGTCACTCATGGCGTAGTGACACTAAGAATTTCTATGGTGGTACTGACTTTGATGGTCCCCCAAAATATCTAAATGGTGAAGAGGTAGAAAAACTTTGACATGATTATGATCATATTTCATTTGCAAAAAGTGGATGGAAAAAGAAGAGTATATTTTTTGACCTAACATATTGGCAGACATTGTTGATAAGACATAATTTGGATGTTATGCATATTGAAAAAAATGTTTGTGAAAATATCTTGGATTGGTTGCTAGAGAAAGATGGGAAAACTAAAGACATTAACTCAAGGTTAGATTTGGAAGCACTTGAACTGAGATGACCATTGTGGACCAAGTCCTTAAAAAATAGTAAGAAATCAATTCTTCCTCGTGCATCATACAACATGACAAATGAAGAAAAAGAATGTTTTCTTAAGGTCTTGAAAAAATTGAAACTACGTTATGGATTTTCCTCTAACATTTCCAAAAAAGTACAAATAATTGATAAGAAGATTGGTGTTTTGAAGAGTCATGACCATCACATTCTTATGCAACAACTTTTGATCTTGGCTTTAAGAACAACAATATCCAAACCTGTTGCAATGGCTATCAATGAGCTGACCTTATTTTTCAAAGAGTTATGCAACAAGGTCATTCATATTGAAAAAATGGAGAAATTAGAAAAACAAATTCATATAACTCTATGTAAACATGAAAGAGTCTTTCCACCAGCATTCTTTGATGTAAGCATGCACTTGCCAATTCATCTGGCTACGAAAGCTAAAATTGTAGGTTCTGTCTATTTTAGATGGGTGTATCCAGTGGAAAGATATTTGTTTAGGCTTAAGAGTTATATTCACAATAGGAATAGACCTGAGGGTTCCATTATTGAGGCTTATCTGATGGAGGAAGCAGTCACATTTTGTACACGATTCAAGGATAATACAACCCCAAAGCTAGACAATGTGAAAAGATATGTAGATGGCCCAATTGGTGTTGGAACAGAGCGGTTTCTCTCTACAGATAAGCTTTTGCAGGCACATCGTTTTGTGTTGTTCAACACACACGAAATACAACCTTTTCTAAGGTGATTAATATTTTATTTTATTAATGTATGCTTCTTACAAAATATAAGGTTTAATTGTGATCATGTAGGATCCATAGAAGATTTATAAAAGCTCAACAACCTAATTGGAGTGAATTACAAGTTCAACAAGAACAACACAAAAACTTTATTCATTGGTTTAAACAACATGTAAGCTATTTGATGTACTTTAGAAGGCAAATTTATAAATTTATTTTATTTCTAAAAAATATGTTTTTTTAGATTTTGTCTCTAGATGAATCTCATGATTTTTCAGGAGACATCAAATGCTTATCCCGAGGACCAAAAGTTGGAGTGCTTTCATACAAAGGATATTTTATTAATGGATATAAGTTAGATGGCAAAGAAAGAGAAAATAGGAGAGTCACACTACATAGTGGTGTAGTGACTACAAGTGATGATTGGAGCATCTTTTATGGAATACTAGTTGACATCATAGAGGTTTCATATTCCAATAATATCGTGTTGCATCTATTAAAATGCATTTGGTATGACACACGATATGGGTGCCAAAAAGATGAATTTGATTTCACTATGATTGATACTTTATAAAGAAGCTATACAGATGAGCCATTCATTTTTCCATCACTAGCACATCAGGTTTATTATTCAGTTGATCCAAAATTTTCAGATTGGAGTGTTGTTTGTCATTGGAGGTCGAGGCATACATATGGTAGCCCCTATTACTCTAACATTGATGATGATGCCACACCTCTTATAAATATTGATCCTAACTTTGTCATCAATCATAGAAGTGATACTAGTGATAATGAACTATGGACAAGATCGTATCAAATGATGTACTAGTAGATACTTCCTTAATAGATAAGGCAAGAAAAAGGTTAAAAAAGAAAACTACTTAAGGTATCATCTATCTTTTTTCTAAATACATTATCTTTCTTCTATCCTTTTTGTGGCTATTATGTTTCAGGTTTATTACCTTTTCAGGACCATGTCTCGCATTGGAAAAACCAAACCACTTCATGAGCTTCTAAAATTTAATCCTTTGGCTCAGCAATCTGAAGTAAATCACATATCTGAGAATGAGACTAATATTTCCCATGGTATGTCACTCATTTTTATAAAATTTATGCTAATCAAATCCCACATGTAAATATACAAAATCCAGCTGAATCAAATACTAACCCCTTGGAAATTTTATAGGCACTCAATCAATTTCATCTCTTAGTTTGGGTGAGCCACTGTATAACCTTCCCGATACGCTTTTCAAAATATCATATAGTAAATGGATAATAAATTATCATTGCTAATCTTTATTCTATATATAAAGGAATTAAGCCTCATCATAAAAAGAAATTGAAATCCACAACCCATAAAGAAAATACACCATTGACTTCACAAGGAAAGAATGAAGAACATGTACCCAGAAATGCACCATTCTTTGAAGATTTCATACCTCCTTTGGGTTTTAATTTTCATTTGTAATTTATATGAGTCATGTAATATTAAGTTACGTTTACATGTATTTTCTAAAATGTTTATTTTTTAGTATATTATTTCATTAACACCATTTGACTTTTGTGTTACTTTCAATTTAAATAGATCTTTATAGAGAACCATTTGCAAGAATTCTTCAAAATGTAGAGAAAGAGCATCAACAAATATCTCAGGGTACATTTTTCCAATGGATGTTTGAGCAATTTCTCTGTACAACTCAGAGTACAAGGGAAACAATGACTCTAGAATTAGTGACAAATCTGACTGGTGTGTTTCTATCATTAATTGTATTTTTGAATATTTTCTTTAATTTATTATGGTTGTTCCTATTGAATATGATTTCTTATTTAAGATGAGCCGATTTTACATGAGACAAGGATGTCACAAATTGCAAATATCTCCTCAAATGACTCAAATTGTGAAGCTGAAAACAGATCTGGTAAAGAGATATTTGTCATTATTTCTTATGAAATTTTGTGTTTGAATGTAGAGTTGGTACTTATTGGTATTGGTGTACTTGTAGGTTGTTCTAATGATCCTAAAGGAAATACTTTTAGATTTCTTGACAATCAATATTGTCCTGTTCCATACAATGTTTGTGGAAACCCTAGTGTGGAAAATGCATATATATCTGGTTTGAAATTATTTCATTTTATGAAAATTGTGATGTAATGTAATTTCCATTGTATAAATTTCTATTCTTTACACACAGATGACCAACCACCTATTTTAAATGAAGCAAGGGTTTTAGACAATATACACCATAACCCTAGTGGCTCAAGTGATGAAGTTGCAAATAGATATGGTAAAAAGATAATTTCATGGTTTCTTAATTACATTTTATTGCTAAAATTTTAGAATGAAATTTCTTGTTATGAGTATACTTGCAGGTCATGCCAAGAAGGTTGGAATAAATGCTTTTGTCTCTCTTGACAATGAAATTCATCCCACTGCAAATAGTCTCCATAGAAACTCCAATGGTTTGAAATGAATTAACCAAGTTTATTCAACACTTAATATATTTTTAGTTATTTTATAATGAACTTGTGGTATTTTCTTCTATAGATAACCACCAAGAAGTTTACATGGTACAAGGGAGTCAAACAATGTTAGCCATTCCCTTGTGAACATGGGTAAATTTATAGTCATTTTTTTAAATAACATGTAATTTACTTGGTTTTATTAGTAAATATTTCTTTTCCATGTTGGAATCTCAAGTCAGGGAATTAATAATGCTTCACAATGAAATGGACAACCAAATGATGCTCATTCTGTAAGGCTCATTCCTAGTCAACCCATTGAAAATGTACCAAATGGTGCTCATTCCATAAGGAACACTCCAAGTCAACCACATGAAAGAGTGATTACACGCTCTTTGGGTATATATCTCTTAGAAAATTATTTTCTCATTTTTTTACTATGCTAATGTGTTTTTACTATATTTTTGTAGCTCATCTTCAACCTTTTGTTCCTAAAAAGCATTGTAGAGGATCAACTAAATTAAGTTCATGTCGCCCTAAAAAGGGTGAAGTTCATAAGTGTTTCTTTAGTCGTGGTTCTCCAGTTGGCGATGAAGCAAAAAAACCTTACTAATTATCTTGGGGTGTATGCAAAGAATGGTATTATATTTCCACTACATAAAGAATGGGATAAAGAACATGTTTTGGGATTTGAGACTGTGATGGAAGATTTGATGGTAAGTATTTTACATGTAAAAATCCTCATAATTATGTTAACATTCATTTCTATCATTGACATTATTATTGTAGAAGGACTTCAAATTTTTCATGGTGGATGGAGAGATGGCTGCAAACATGGAAGGTGTAGAGTATCCAATAGCAAATATGGATGATGTAGTGCATTGGTGCTACACCACAATGCAAAAGAAGGCCAGATCATGGCGCAACAGATTAAAGCTGAAACTAGAGGATCCTAAACATCCAAATCAGTCAATTCAACAATCCCATGACCCTAGAGTTACTGATGATGATTGGGAAAAATTATTGGAATACTGGAAGTCTCCAACAAAAATGGTTAGTATTGTGAATGTATTTGATAATTCTTGAGATGAGTATTTGGGATAAATATATTTTATAATATGTTTCTGATGTAGGATGAGTGTGTAAGAAACAAGTCTTGTCGTGGAGCCCCTCGACCAACTCATACTACAAGGGAAAAATCTTATACACAAATTTATCACGAAATGGTATATATATACATTCTACATTCCAAACTTAATTAGAACATGTTTAGTAAGATTTTATTATATTTAGTATGTATGTGTTTTATTTTTAGATTGAGAGGAAAGAAATATCAGGTGAGTGGCAACCATATCTTTAATATCATCAAGAAAAAACGAGTGCCTATCCAAATGAATACACTAGGAGAAAATTTGTAAGTTTCCTAACTAATCATATTATATTTTATTGGTCTATTTATAGTTTTATATCACATCAAAATTAATTTCAGGAAGAAGTTGTTCAGAAATGCAAACAAAGACATCTTGAAAAGTCTAAGAATCAAAGACTATTTGTGGGAGTACTTGATGATGTATATGGTCCACATAATACTGGTTGTGAAAGGGGGTATGGTGGAGGAGTTTCAAGAAAAAGATGGAAGGAAGCTTTGCTGAAACGTGTGAAGATGCAGCCATATTTAAGCCAGTAGTCTCATATCCATTGGTAAGAATCTGAACTCTTTCTTTTATGAGAACGAGTGATGCATCTGTAGGTAAACTTTGCTTTTGTATTTCAAAGTTATTTTATGTCATACAAATAATGATGATTTTTTTTCATATATTAGGCAAATAAGGGAGGAATGGTTAACTCTAATAATGAACAGCATACTTCAAGTAGTCACAATGGTAGTTAGGTATCTCTACTTATGAAAATTTAAATTTGAGATTTTACTTAAAGATAGATCCATGTACTTACATGTGTAATATCTATGTTACAGGGACATTTCTCATCACCTTTATCTCCTAATTATGGTAACTAGATGGTCTTTAAGAAGTTGATCATACCCTTTTTTGAGAATGTGTGCTCAAGTGGCATTTTGGTAGAGCACTACTAGTAAAATTTTGGAGCAGCAATCTGATTTCTATGAGTATGGATCAAACAAGGTAACTTGTGTTACAAACTTACAATAATGCTAGTAAATTATTTATATATGTGTTTCCATACACCATTTTCATCTTGAGTGTCGTTGGTTACAATTTCTATGTTTCCTTTGTGAAATCTTTTAATGGAAATAGAAATTATTCCTACTCTTTAATTAAAATTTCATGCAATCTGTTGTTACATCCACGTTAGATATGTATCTCATCATGTTTTCTCTCTCTATGCTAGTATAACCTTTGATGCGTAAAACATGCCAAGTACTTTATGTTTTATACTCAATATTGATTTGATAAGTATGAAGCTTTCTCTCTTTGTAATTGGGCTCTTTGTTCTTTTCATTCATGTCTCCAATGTCAAGTGTCCTATCTTTATATTTCTGCCCAGCCACTCTGTCTGCATTTTCTTTTTCCTCTTCTCTTATTCAGTCCACATTTAGTGACTTCTTCACCTTCACATAGTCATTTGTAGCGTGCTTTTAAAAAATTTCTTCGGTCAAGCTCAGATCCATCTCCCCCACACCATCTTCTTATTATTTTTGTCATATGTGATATTTCCCTACTTATGCTACATTTTTTCTATAACAAATTTTTCTCTATGGTGTTCTTCTATTTGTCCATCGTTTTCTTTATAAATTCAAAAGGTTTTGTATAAACTTTTGTCTTTATATTGGTAGGTTGGTCATTGTTGGCCATCTCTCTCATTAGGAGGTGGTGGTCAAATCTCTAGGGGCTCTTGCCAGTACCCTCAACTTATCTTCCTTTTGTGAAAATATTTTGATGATCACCCCTTGTTCAATTAGTTAGAAAGAAACTCCTCTAGGAGGACATGAAAGCTTAATCAACGTTCTCTGGATTTTCATGAAATTTAATAGATAATTTATTAGCAGCATAGCTACTATAATGTTGTCTGTTTTGTTATTTTTGAAATTGTTACCTGACTTTATGAAGTCGAATGCATCTTCATCCTCTCCCTTGTTGCAGTTTGAGAGCTTAATATCTTTTAGATTTTGTCCATCCATGGTGAGTACTGCTTCAACCACACACGGGAAGCACCACCACTTGAGTAGCATAACTTAGTGCACCTTAGAGCCCCATTTGGTTGGGTTGCAAATGAATGAAATAGATGCAACTTCATGTGAATTCTAACTCACTGTGTTTGGTTCCATTTACTTGCAATTCACATCTCGAAAATGAACTACCGAATTGGTCTGGATCTGTACAAAAATGGGGAAAGCGAACTGCACTCTATTTAGAAGCAGTTCCTTTTCCTTGACTCGCCTATTGGATTGTCTAGATATATTACAAATAGAAATCTTTGAAGAGCACATAAATATTGATCGATGTTACTGCAGAAGATGAATTTCACAACCCAGCCTCATGTCACCAAACAAAAACAAGTCAACTCAAATTAGTACTGATTACGTTAAACCAAACAAAATTCATACAAATGCAACTCTTTACTTTTTGTTTCCTATTTTTGAACTATTAGGACGGGTTCATATTACATCCAACCAAATTATCCCTTAGATCAAGTGGGAGGAGATTGGATTTGAGGGGAGTGAAGAAGTGTGCGTTGAACAATTTATTTGTTTGAGAGAAGAAAAATATTGGGGGAGATTGTTGGTGGTGAACAAAAAGGCGGCATAAGATAAGAGAGGGGAAGAGAAATTGGGGGCAAAGATAGAACGCGAGTGAGAAGGAATATAAAATTTTCCTACTAAAATTTCATCACATTATTTCACGTATATTAATTTTGATGGAATGGCTATATCATGTATCATATAACTGTTTGACATAATGGGCTATGTAAACAAGGTGTAAAAAAATCTGGTTATTGGTCTTATGTATCAATTAAAACAAAAAATTTCAGTTGCTTGTTTTTCTGGTTGGCACACATGACTAGCTGAAATTTGTATGGCTTCAAGAGCATGATGAATATTCATATATTAGATAATGAGTTACTGGTCATGCGTTTCTTATACATATATACTAGCCAAATATTTTTAGTCTGACATGACTTTGAAAGCTTCTGTCCATATGTTTCTTATAATGATAGTATTGTGCTGGTTACTTGGTACTGTGAAATGCCTCACTAGACACATGCATTGTCTAAGGAGTTTCACCCATTGACAAATGACTGTTATGTATATGTCGTCTTCTGTCTTTCAGTTTATCTTTTAATTAAATTTGAGAAAGCCTTCTTGTAATATAGATTTTTATCTCTATATTCCCTGTATTATTACTTAATGTCATTTTCCCACTATGTGTATGTGTAAGATTAGAGAGAAGACTTTAATCTTCCATAAGTTCTGTATCACACTAACCTGACTTGTGAAATGAATATGAACATAGGACAATTAATTATGCAGGTTAAAGCTAGCTCCCATTTTACATTTTTGGGATTTACGAGTAAAGAATTGAAGCTCTGCACCTGGACAAGGAATTGTGTTGTATCTTTTTTTTAGATCTGTTCGTGTCCCTTATGCTTACGTATAGTGGTTCAATTACTTTAAGTGATCATGGTTTTGTACAGCTTGCATATGACAAATAGCTTGTAACTTTTGGACAAGGAATGAAAGTATCAATGTGGACTAAGTACATACAACATCTTCGTCATTTTTGTTAAGAGTTGAACATGAGAATACGACGATTACACAGCGGAAGAACAAGAAACGAGAAATAATCACACAACCAAAACACATGATTTACGTGGTTCGGTCGAGATGACCTACGTCCACGGGAGGAGGTGAGATTTCCACTATTTCAGAGAAAAGATTACAAAGGGACACCCTGTGTATGGCGACAGCCGTCAAAGAAGAATACAGGATGATTGCCGAACCCTAACAAGGGTGTACATATATATAGATACAGAAAGAGTAATCAGATTCCTAATCGGATCCGAAATCCAAGTCATACTATACCCCACACAATGCCCCGTAAACGGGTCGGCGAAAATCCATTTAATTTTCCAAATCGGATATGCAGTCGGATCAGGACATTACTTCGAGTCACATAACAATTTTGGTGCAAATGAATCGAAGACTACCACGGGAGCTAGCTGATTATGATCTATATAGATCATTCATGTTTTATGTGGTGCTATTTTCTATTGTATGAGCATGTTGTAAATTTGTTGAGAAACATTGAGTGCAGATCGCGTTTACAGCATGCATATGTATCAAACTCCTTTTTAAAGTTTAATGAAGTATATTTTTACGGGAATCACATGATCTATAGCAAGTGCGTAATGTGAATATCTGCTGGTCGAAAAATACAGATCTCTTATTGTATTTGCCAATTAATAGCTGCTACACATATCATTACGCTTTCTGTATTGCTGTCATAGAAATTGACACACATTGATGTTACTTTCAAGTGGCAGTTAGTGGTAGTTGGTAAAGCTATAGACTGACCCTGAGGTGTGTTTTGCTATGTTATGTGTGACATATATAAACTGTCACACGTTATGATTTTGACTCCAAAGTGTGACTGATTATCTGATATTCTGACTAACAGCTGTGTCTATTTTTGCATGTTTTGTACTAGTGACAAGGGAGCTGTTCTTGTTTTTAATATTGCCAGGGAAGAATTTTTCGGTCTCTCTGTTCAGCTGTTTGAGCAAAATTTTTATAATTTCTTTTTTGACGTCTTCTCTACCCTCTAACTGAAATGTGTTCTCGACAATGGAAGTGGACTCACGCCATTGCCAGCTATGTGAATTGCTTTTCTCAGATTTATCAAACAGTTGGAGCCCCAAATTCCTTCGGCTTTTCATGAGCAAATCCAACCTTTTATTGGCAGCCTTAATATTTTTCGTGACCTATGGATAAAATAAATGAATCCGTGTTTGAAAGATAACGAAAGGAAAAATGATTGAAACACACTGTTCTGTCTAATAGTATTAGCAAAATAACATGGGCCATAGTTTGGCCGTTGTCGCCATAATGAATGGGAAGAAATTTTAAATGGATGAATAGAATTCAAGTGTTCCCTGTATAGTATTACGTGAAATGTTTGTAATAATACTAGACTATTAGATATGGTCCTCGTTGAATTTTGTATCCCATATTTATTTCTTTTTTAAGTTGACGACTTTATCTATTCTCATGCAATGGGGTTTCGAACTTGTGACCTTTCGGTCATACAACAATAACTTTATTGTTCATGTGCTAGTAATTTGGTTCATCAGCTCAAATTAAATTGCCACTTGGAGTGTTCGATTATGGTGGGTGATAGACGTGAATTTATGCAAAATTTACCTAAAATCATGCAATAACATTTGGCATGATCATATGTTCTACTAAGTTACAAATATAAAACTTGGTTTTTCTAATAATTGTACGTCACTCGTAGTAGCTCGCGTGTATTAAATTTATTTTCACAAACTCTTCCAATTGGCAATTGTCATAAGGCTTCCAAAACTCGTGAGGACTACACATGAGAGGAATAGATATATTGAACTTGCTAACATGATATGTGTACCAATGGTCACTTTAAAGAATTGCTATATAACGAATAAGTTTATGCAAAATCATGATAATATTTTTTTATATTAGGACAATATGTGATATCACGGGTATTACATGCTTCACTTGGAATAGAAATCTTGAAATAAATGGCCAATAATTCATTGCATAAATTTCTGAATTTTATGGTCCACTACAAGCTGGAACGGTTTTTGCAGAGCACAGCTTATGTTTGTTGAACTTGTCTGCATTAGTGGACGAACTAGGTTTTGATTGAAAACAGGTTTCGAGGAGAAATATTTGAGCCCTTGGAGGTAGCCTTCCGTGTAAATTATTAATGGCCCAGGAAAGGCTTTCCTACGAATGGGCCCGGGAATTACATCTGTCAGGATGCGCAATTGCAGACAGGTGCATGAGAAACTGTCGTAATGCTCTGGGGCCATCTTCTCACAACTAGATGAGTGCGTCAATATTACCACGTCATCCATGTACAGAGCAAGCTAATCATCAACTACCTTTGGCCTACTCATCCACAACTTGGTTGATGTATTCTCCTCTATCTCCATCATGGATGCTGCATGTAACAAAAGCCACGTATATAGATTGCACGACGTCCACTCGTATATGTATCGTCGATCTCCCAAGGCCACCACCCATGGGGTGTCTGCTATCGTGATCAAGAGCTTCGGTGCTTTGGAGTTGCGCGGGTGGTGTGGATGATACTGCTGGCGACCAGCCAGCTGCTGGAGCTTGATATATTGCGATAAGCTGCTTGATATATGATCAGTTTCACAATAAAGGCTATGGCTGCTCACTGTGAAGCTTGATAAAGGTAGCGAACGCATCAAAGGCTTCCCCTATCATAATGGTGCAATTTCTGAGATAACAAAACTTACCAGCAATCCTATCAAAGCCTATATTCTATCAGTTACTTGAAAGCCCTAAGCAGGTGAAACTCCCCCAAATCCTCTATAGCATTCTATTTAGAGACTCGAAGGAGGGGTAGGTAAATCGTGGGGGTGGGTATCACACGAGTGACGCAAGCCACAATATAAAGGTTCAATCTCATAATTGACCCAACTGCTGCACACACTCTCATCCAACACGTCAAGTATCCAATAGGTAACACCTTAGCTTTTTTCTTTCCTTGTGATTTTTATTCATCTATGCAAGATGATTTCTTAGCATGTTTAGCAGTAAGCAAGAATCATAGCAGGTGGATATAGATAGGTTTTGGGTTGGTTTGCACCTATTAAGTGACTGCAGTTGGGGTTCAACTATTTGAGCTATTGTGCTTAGCTGTTGAACAACTACATTTAGCCTAATTTTGCCATACTAAATTCCAATATTATACGTTCTTCCATTAATTTTTTGAAAAATTATTTATGCAACACAGTCTCCACCAAAGACTACACCTCAACCTCCGGAATACGTGCAAAACAATATTAACATAATGTGTCTTGTTTTTTAAAGTGACACTAATTGCTTTCTGGTTGGAGAGAAAAAGACTAATATATATTAGTGGATGGAGACAGTGTGGAACGAGTCACAGAACGAGTCACAGGAGGACATAGTGGATGGAGAGAGAAGTTATAATTAATACAAAGAAGGTGGTAGTGGATGGAGAGATGTGTAATAAATAGAAATAAAAAAGTAGTAGATGAGTGTAATTAATATAAAGAAGGAGATAGTGGATGAAGAGAGAGAATGCAGTATATAAAAGAGAGAGGTAACAAATAGAGAGGGATTTGCAACACAATAAATCATACAAGTAGTTTTAACATTATTCAAGTTTAAAGTAGGTCATGTAGTATTTATTAGTGAGTATTGTTTATTTTAAAAATAGGTATGGTATTTTTAGTGTTTATTTTTTAGTACTATTTAATCGAGATGTGCTCACTATAGGATATATAAATATATAATACATAAGTATTATTTTAAAATATGTATATAACTATACATGAAATAATATAAAAAAATATAATCAGTATTCGTCAACACTTTTATTGGTACGATTTTAAATTAAAACTTGTAATGTTCACAGTGATATTTCTTGTCTGGAGACTATTCAATTTGTGTACTGTGGGAAAAACTTGTTTTTACAATACAATAAAACATTTCATATTTTGCATTCACGTTGATTGAGGTAATGGTGTAAAACTTGATGGAAGTTGTGTGCTCTATATCAGTACTCTAATTTTTTTATCAATTGTACACGATGAATTCAATCACTACTCAAACCCCACAAGATTGTTGAGCCTTTCTCCATTGTGTTGTAATCGTGTGTTACCCAAAAGTGAGACGTGAAACTATGGCTCCTTGTCACATGAAAAATCCAAGTGTGTAACACCCCTCCAAGCATATATATATATATATATATATATATATAATCTTAATTTCATTCTTTCACTTCAAATTTTAAGCATAATCTTAAATCATACATAACATACAATTCATTCAAAGTACATACGCATAGTGACATGACCCACTTATGTGGAGCAAGGTAGATTCTAAGTTAGTTTCTCTGGTCTTCATTCAATCCTAAGCTCCCTAAAACTAACATGATTTTTATTAGTTATCACCTTGATTAACATCCTAAACCCTTATTTGGGTCTTTTAAGAAAACATGGTTAGAGACAATTGAATTAGGGTTTGAAAATATTGAATTTAGATTTTACTCAAAAAGGTCTTTCTAAACCATATTTTTTGGCATTTTCTGATAAACCATTGATTTTCTTTGGAACTACTGACCAATTCGAAATCTAAGAGAACAAGATTTCAATTATTGAATACTCAAAATCTTACCCAGACGTCGGGGTCCCCAATGAGTTGTCCCAATATATGGACACTTCCCGGACAGTGAGACCCACCGGTATAACCAGTGCAACACTAGCCACAATAGAATCGAGGGAGAATAATGCCCATGACCGAGTGACAAATGAAAATCCACTGAACCAGGGAAGACTCGTCAATCAATTGCTAATAATCTTCATTGTTGGATAAGAACCAATAATGAATCAAACATTCATGCAGTCTGGTTCCTTAGATACAACAAGGTATCAATGATCAATTCTGATCAGAGATAGTTCCCACTAACCTCGTTATCATCTTTGTAGGGTACACATTGTCAGAAAGACCCCTACTCTAAGAACTGACTTGGTCAGAAGAGCAAAACACCCCTCTGCTCAACTGATCCATGGGCTATGTACAACAAGACAAAAGGAGGAGGATGTTGTACAAGCCAATGATTTGGATGAATTCAAAACTCCAAGGCGGATCTATCCACACCAATACCAAGCGATGCAATATCGGAAAACTAGTATTTTCCATGAGATTCGAAACCAGGTAAAAAGAGGGAATTTTTGGGTACCTGCAACTGTAGAAAAATGAAGATGCGGAAAGATTGGAGAGGTCTCCTTGGGTTAACAATTCGAAGTAGTCTAAGATTTCCCGTGCTCTCGTCTCAGGCCGTTGTTAGGTGAAGGGAGAGTTGAAGGTCAGGGACATGGTTGTAGAACAATTACAGACATAACAAGGCTAAGGTTTGGTTGCACGATAACTGAGGAACTTTTTTGGCGTGTATGATATATAGGGGAGAGTCCCGAGAGGGTTTGAGACCTGAGGAGTTTGATTCATGACTGAACAATGAGATCTCTCATCGATCAGAGATTGAGGAAAGTTGTACCAGTAAAACTAGGCATCGATGAAATCGTTACCATCTAAGAATCGTGAAGAGTGGATCAGTTCAAAATGAGGAGAGACCAGGAGAAAGATGGAGTCAGATGAGGACTTCCACTACAAAAGAGCCTGAGAAGAACTAGATTTCAGGTGGGAGTGATGACTCCCGCTATCCGAAGACCCAGGAGTCTGACTTAGAATACATCTCTAGTAGGGGGAAAGTCTGCATGATGCATATATGCGTGTGACAGGAGGAAAAATGCAGATCTATAGGTTAGATTGCAATTATTTGAATGATATTCAACTCAACATTAATCAAAACTATATACTAATTGTATTTGTTGATTTGAAGGGTCAGATAGAGTCCTATTGACCTCAAGTTAGGAACATAGGTCAAATGAGTAGTCTACAATCTCCCTACATGATTGAATTTAGGTTTTAATAAAATTTTGTCCATTAAACGCATATATGTTACTATCTTAAGGTATATGTACTAATACTAGAAATAACATGATTATCCTTTCCTTAGCTAATCATTTCAGCCTAAATTCTAAGTTGAGAGAAAATCTCTTTCCATTTTAAATGATATTGAATTAAATATCACCATCAGAGAGAAAAGATTGCTAAATGTTTGCTATTTTGATTTAAACATTATATTTGGTGTCTAAAGGTCACATGAGGATCTATTTGGTACATGAAATATTGCAAATTAGGGTTTCTAATTAATGGTTCATTGATAAGTTTGAACTTTGAGGATGTTTCAATTCTACCCCCTTAAATAAATTTCATCGTCAAAATTTTTTCATACTACATACCTTAGGGTTTCCATATTCCCATATTCCTATACACACATATGGTCTAAGGATAAAGTCCTAATCTAAAGGTGAAAATCTTAAACCATGCCTTGAGGATTTTCCTCCTCCATGTTCATTGCAAAGATTCTCCAAAGTCTCTTTACAATTGGGTTCTAGTTTCTAGTTTCTTTCTTCTGTATAGTAAGGCAACCCGACTTCATTTGTCCAGGTTCTTCATAATAATAGCATAATCTAGTACCAAACATACTGGGACATCCATGGACCCTCTTACACATTGGGCATTGTAGTTTCTCTTGGCTAGTAAGGGCTTCCATGAGCCTTCCTCTTGTTGTTGGGAGGTTGGTGTTGATATTGTTTGTGGTTTTGAGGGACTTCCTTCATGTAGGACCTTTTGGGATGGTCTTCTAGCTCTAGCGCTTCATTCAAAGCATCACGAATGGTTTTATGGCCTCTTCCTGATAGGACAAAGCTTAGGTCAGGCTTGAGTAGGGATGAGCATCGAGTCGCTTCACCCCATGTTTTTGCAAGCCTATGCCTAAACCCATATTTTTAATTCAAATTTGGTCCAGGTTTAGGCGCAGGTAATGTCTAAAAAACTTGTCTCATACTCGGCCCACATAATATACATCGGTTTAGGATCAGATTTGGGTTGGATTTAGGTCTTCCCAAGTAACATAGTAAAAGTTATTTTAAACAAATACATAAGACAAAATTTTAACAATGTTTTTGAAATGTTTTCCAATAGGTGCATGCAATCTATATGTATCATTAGAGAAACTAATACACTTTCAAATTGTTATGTAAATTCAATAGATGGAACACATATAATATAGATCAGACACATTTTAAATTACAATTATAGCCCATTTATTTATGTGAATGAGATTTTTACAGTTAACATCGAATAGAATATGCAAATTTGTATTTCAATTAATGGTCTGGCAATGTCCTAACTGTGGTTATTAGTGGAACACGTGTAAGTAGTATAAATCCAATCTGTAAATTTATTTTGTATAAATTATAATGAACACAATGCATAAAAAATGAATGTGCATGTCATAGATTTACTGTAGTGCATTTATCTTATAGTATAATGATCATGAATACCAAAATATTTATTCATCAAATGTAATTTGAACGTTTGTAGTCAAATGAATCCTATAATAGTTACATGTCAGATACAAACATGTCGTTACATATATGCATGTATATAATTATTATGGGTATCTAGGTGTTTGGGCCTGGGTTTACATTGGCCCTGACCCAGGCCATATAAAATTCTCGGACAAAATCTTAGGTCCGATCCATCCATTTAAATTACATGGATCGGGCCTGGATCAGATGAACTTCTTTGTTCAACATTGCTCATCATTATCATAACCATACTTCGTTAGGATCCTGAACTTCATGGAATATTGGGTCACCACCATGTCCCCAACCTGAGCTAGATTGGCAAACTCTAGTTCCTTCTTCTCTATCATGGCTTCAAACACATAGTTCTCCTGGAAGGCTTCCACAAAACCTTCCCACGTGAGTGCATGTGTATTGACCACTCTAGAATTGAGGAAATTTCCTACCATGTGCGATCATCTCCTTTCAGCATATGGGTCATGAACCGAACCCTAGATTGATGAGGGTAGTCTACATCACAAAAATAATGCTCCATGCTCCTAATCCATTCATCTTCCTTGGTGACGACATTAACTCCTCCTTCTCCAGCAAAGGATTTATGCATTGTCTTCAAGAAATTCACAAAAGTCAACTAGTAGTGTCTGAGTTGAAGTTGTCGTTGTCCTAGGGAATTTGGAATAAGACCTCCAAGGTTACCTTAGTATTCCTTCCAGGTCCACTTCCTTCACTAGACGATCTATCACCATTATTCCTATCCTTTCCCTTGTCAAACTTCTTTGGGGAAATATGGAAAACAAGGTATATTTAGGTTAAAACATGTGAATCCTTAACTTAGTGGACATCTACTCAATGCTTTGATTCCACATTGTAACGTTCCTCCAAAAACATATATATATATATATATATATATATATATATATATATATATATATATATATATATTAGTGGAAGAAAACCCAATTTTGTCAATAACAAGGGTCACTCATCTTGGAGGAATATCACAAAAACATGATATACATAGAGACAAGATACATGAAACACTATGCATTAATTTAAAATATAGATTCGTACATTGTTTTGAATGGGAAAACATAAACCGTCTCATCTTCATCTGAAACATAATATATATAGGCTTTAGCAAAATTAAAGCATGAAATAAAACTAGGCTAGATAATCTATTGAGTGGTATATGGTGCCCGACCAAGAGAGAGTCTCCTTTGATGTCAGCTAAACTGAAGGGTTGCTTCAGTTCTCTCTTTCTCCTTAATCTAGGGACATCTCATCCCACGACCATGCGAAACAAAGCAACAACGTAGTAAGTGACACTGTGCATTTTATAAGAACAGAAAAGTAAGCATATATATTTGAACTGAAATAAACTTGGCATGACTTAACATTAAGAACTTTCATTACACCTTAGCTTTCATTACATCAGTGTATTAAGAAACATTACCATATGCATTCTCCATATAAATTCCCACATGGGGCACATGATGCTCAGAAAGTCCATCATTGCTAGGAAGCCCATAACGACCATAAATGTCCATCATTGCAAGAAGCATATAATAATTTTCTTCATTAAAATATCTCTTTTTGAGGATTTCTCTTTATCATTTCTTTTTATTTTCCTCATTCGCATTCCTTTTAACCTTAGGAATCCTTTGGATACGAAAATCCACCAAGGATAATTCAATTATAGCTCTTTTCACTTATTTTTCACATTTTATCATTGTTTTTCAATTTCTTTCTGAATAAAGAAATATTTAATTGATCTTTTCTTTTCTTATTGCTTTCTTTTTGCAACTTTGGATTCCTTGGAACCCAAGGAACCCAAGAGGCACGAAATCCACCTTTGGATTAAATACTCTTGCCTTCTAGAGGTTTCTACATCTTTCTTTTCTCCATTTCATATTAACAATGGAATTCCTTTTGTCTTTTCCTTATTATTGGGCCCAATAGCCAACATAGCCCACAAAACAATCATCAAGGCCATTGTAAACGAAATCCATTTATTGAAAACAAATTATATCTTAATTTGTTCAAATATATTTAATATGAGAAATTGCATTTCTCACCAAATGAACCCAAAAGTTGGGGTTGTAACATCCTTCCCCTCTTATAAGAATTTTGTCCTCAAAATTCCATCAAGCAAACAAACAATTCAGGATAAGACTTTTACATGTCCATCATTGGCCCCTATGTGAGTTAGCCCTATCCATGGTGCTTCCAAAGAACCTTTATCATCACATATTCTTTTCTCTGAGTTCTTTCACCTTGGCATCTATAAACCTCACAGGTGACTTAGGTCATTTCAGCCTCCCTTTGGACTCACTAGGTTCATTGCTATGCACATGGTCTGGGTACCTCACATAGTGCTATAAATTAGACACATGAAACTCATCACACATCACATTATCCTGAGCGGTAAGGGCACACTTAACCTTCTCCACCAAACCATGTCAAAAGAACCCATGCATCAGGAACTTAGCTCTCTTAGCCATAACTTAGAGGGGTCGGATTTTCACATCACATATTCTCCCACAGTGAACTGCATGTCAGTCTACTTGGCATCAACTTACAACTTATGTCATCTCTGGGATCCTTTCAGCCATTGCACGATCAAAGCTATTTCATCTGCACACACTATGGTTCTGTCTTGACCTTCGTGAGGTCCCTTCACCAACATCATCTTAATGAAGTGGTGACCGACACAACCTCCCTTGCAAAGCTTCTTTCATCCCAATACTAGCTATGGTGGTTATCATCACATCTTATAGAAGACAAGAACTGTCTCCATGTATCACCCTGAATGAGCACACATGCTCTCATCAGACCCTCTAGTCTGGATCACACTAACTGTTAGTTAGGGGTGACAAGCTGCACTAACATGGAGTTCTTCATGTACCTACTTCCACCTTATGGAAGTGAATCTTTAGGTTATACTCACAAACTTTTGAACTCGCATCATGGTGTAGTTGAACCATCTCTCTCATATGTAGTTCAACAGGATATGTCCTTTGATAGTACACTTTCTTTCTCATGTCATCTAGGTAAGGTGATCTACCATAACCCACATTGTATCTTGACCTTCCTTGGTCAAGGGGAGACTTGACACTACATCCATAGTGGTGAAATTCCATTCCCTCTCGGGGATTCTTTAACCTCTATGTCAAAGCACTAGGTGTTCGTTCTTCACCCTCGGCTTGCATGGCCACATGCCACATGCAACTTCATATCAAGCATCCAACGTACTACTATCACTTACTATCTTTGTAGTATCACAGTGTTTGGTGGTCTTAAAACCATGATATCCTGTATGTCATGATTCCTCAAGCTTGATACCTCAGAAACCTTAAACCACTCTCATCAGGGTTTCATCACCTTCCTTTCCAAAGCAGTGCATCTGAGGTTCTACAACCATCCTTTCATTACATCAAAGCCTAGGCTGGCTAACCAAACAACCATTAACTTATTCAACATATCTCATTACATATGAGTGTTAGCCAAACACATCTCCCTTCCAAACATAGGGTCATCCTAACAACCTCTTCTAGTCTCTATCCAAACTAGACAACTATATCTCAACCATAGCATCCATTACCACTTCACCTCCTTAGGTATTAGGTAATGTTGAAGACATACACTTCCATGTATTCCACTTATTAACTCATCTCAAACTCTAAGTCTATATTCATCAAGAACACTCTTTGATCTCATCATTATGGTGATCAAACTCAACCTTGCATAACTTGCAATTCCACATAGCTTCTGCTAAAAACATCCTTATTTCTCTTGATGTTTGTAAACCATCCATGTATTGTTTACTCCACCAGGGTATGTTATCATCTTTGTCCTCATAACTTATAGTAAAGTTCCAACTCACATCATCTTTATCCTTGGTGTATGGCATGCGTATTGTCCTATCTCTCGCTCCCATAACAAGAGGAAATAAGCATTTGGCTACAGTCCAAATACAGAGTTCTTCCTGTTCGAAGAGTAGAGATGGTACATCCCACCTTGCCAGTACACCTTCAAATCTAAGTTGCAACGTGACACATATGTCTCAAATATCATGATATCAAAATTACCTCCATGGAAAACTGATCTCGAACCTACTTGGTCCACACACAATCCTTGGTCATCTCCTCTAGGTCTACAGGGTGTCGGCACTTTTAGTGTCATCCCTCTTCCCTTATGCTTCCAGAGAGTGCCCTACTCATCTTCCCTTTGGGACTCATGAGTTTATGAAGGTGATCAATCTCCTAACCCATGGCCCTCAGACAATGATAGTTGTTACCTCTCGACCCTATGAACATGTGCAACTAGGGAATTAGGCAACTCCTACTTCCATCGGTCTTATCCCTACCTGACCCTAGGTTAGACTTAGGATTCTAACATAGTACATGTTCAACTTAGAACCTTACCCAAGCCTTCATCATCTCTCTCTGCATTCGTGGGCTGACTTTCATCCTTTCATGGCAACCTGCCTACCTTGGTCAGGCCCCATACCTGTTACCTCCATGTTAACACAACCACATGCACTTAGAGATGGTTATCTATGGGTCTACAAGTTCATCCTCATACCATGTAGTCTTCACTTAGCTTCTCAAGATCCTATGAAACCTCTTTAGGTTACCTCAAAACTGGTATACACCCTACAAAAGGGTCCCTCTCCCAGGATGGTAGGAAACTACACCTTGATAACAAAGGTTACAAGCATCCTTATGTTTAGGGTCTGCACCTACTTGAGCATGCTTAGCCCTAGAAAGCTACTAAGGCACAAGAAGACACCTACAAAACCATGCTAGGTCACACTTGTTCTCATCCTCAATATTAAACAAACTTAGTTGTGAGGGGTTCATCAAACATACCTTTAACTTAAGGGGTTTCTGTTTCTTCTACACATGAGGGGTACCATGCTCGAAACTATAGAGACTCAAATCTCATTATGAGAATCCAGTACACAACTTCCCCTCTTAGGTCTAGGAACCCTAGGTTCACCTTTAGGTGTCCAACTGCATGCTCAACCTCTTAACCACGAACCAAACATGTCCAAGGTATGTCATGTACTCCCCTGATCCTTTTATTTGAGCAACACCTTAGAGTTGAGTCCTCCTCAAGGGCAACCAACAAGGTACAAGGCCTCACAACTTTCTACTTAACCCCCCTCGGGGTCTAAGGCATTCTTTGTCTCA
Organism: Alisma plantago-aquatica; assembly: GCA_963693085.1. Lineage (NCBI taxonomy): Eukaryota > Viridiplantae > Streptophyta > Magnoliopsida > Alismatales > Alismataceae > Alisma > Alisma plantago-aquatica. Next base: position 777,112,738 of record OY856413.1, read on the forward strand.
TCTCAGTAGGTAAACTCCTATGCCATAAGAACATAGGTTCCAAAAGCATCATCCTCGCTCTAGGGTTTGGTTCCTCTAAAGGCAACCAATATATCATCAGCCTCCAGGGGTCAAACATGAGGAAACCACTATCATCCACTTAGGTCGCATCATCCTCAACCCTTCACTATTTCTCATGTCTCAGAATCTAAGCTTCCAACCTGCTTGCTTGAGTCCTACTTTCTCTCTCTAGAGCTAACTCCACATCCTACCTTACTTCTAGAGGTCCTCCCCCCCATGAAGGATCAAGCTCACAAGCATACCTCTACATGGGTGAAACCTATGTTCACATTTATGTTTGCTCAAGGTTATCCATAGCTATCCTGGCCAGGGTTTCAACCTACTACTCGCACTATTGACGTATTCTGGGTGCCTACTATGTCATGCTCATATAAGCTCATAAGGTTTCCATAGGTTCTACACTAACCTCATCAATGAAGGAGCTATCCTTCACTCTAACCTGCACGACCCTTCCCAGGGTCGGGTCGCCAAAGGTACTCAGTCATCCAACCTCTCATGGATCATATGGCATCCAAAGCATGTCTACCCCAACACCTGGTCTACCATGACATCTGACTCATCATGTCATCTCTCTCTTTAACCTTCACTTAGGGTTAGGGTTAACATCATCCTCAGAGGATGTGCCAGGTCTCTACTTGTAATGGAGATCTCTATCTCCAAGACTGACTCTCTTCACTTATCCTCCTGACCAGAAGGTCTAGCCTCAGGTCTCTCCTGAGGGCATGACAAATTATGTCATACAACCTAAGCATGTATCTATTCTTTTACGCTTAATCTATCAAGCTTATGTCCATGACATCTTATTTACATGCTTTTTGTTAATTTGGTGGAGGATTCCTTGAACCTTATCAACCTTACCCATACCTCAAGAGGGTGAGGAAAAGAGAGAAAACCCTAATCCTTATAATTTGTCACAGCATTTGAGTTGAGAAGGGATGAACAAGATGAGACAGTCCTAAAGGTATCTTATTTCGAATTAAATCCTGAGACATTGGCCAAGAAGTCACATGGATCTGGGAGTCCTCGTATTATGACTAGCGGTGCAGAGGAAAAATCTTGCCAGCCCCCAGACGTGATCCTTTTCTAGACACCTCTGTCTTTCGGAAATTCCTCTAATAACTCCCTTGGGTTCTACAAAGTTTGTAAATTTTAATAATTATTAAAGATTAAATGAGGAACCTACGCTCTGATACGAAATGTAACGACCCCGCCTCCCAGTAACCCCCAATTAAGGGATACCAAAGGTTGGTGTTGTTATCCCAATTAACATGATCAAAGGTTCAACAAATAATCAATAACAATTATCAAATTCTACCAACTATACTGAAATATGGTATAAATTAAATCATTTTGCATACCTTTAAAAAAACTTGGATTACTAATCTTCTATCCATATGAGGGAATATTCTAACTAATCCTCCTTGATCGTTAATCCTCATTTAATTCCTCATATGCCACTTTACTGTTTGTTCTTTTCTCTTGTACCTAAAACGCTGACAAACAAAACGTCGGTCAGCATAAAGCTGGTATATGGGGGAAACAATAATCATGCAACTATGATAACAAAGTAATCATCTAATTATCGTTAAACATCCAAGATTATGACTTAAGCAATACTACTTAATCCTTACCTATCCCCTATCTCTTTGTTGTCCCTGCAGTGGACCTAGATGCTACCTTCCTCATGGTAGATCCCCATTAAACCTCACATGATCCTACCTAACAGGTAGATCAATATCTAGGGTTGAGTCGCATGGCACTACCCATAGGTAGCCCAATCCCTAACTCATGGTGTGCTGAAGAGTCGTATGGCACTACCCATAGGTAGCCCAATCCCTGACTCAAGGTGACTTGATGGACCTACCCCATTGGTAGCCATGTACTAAGTCATCCAATGACCTGATGGACCTACCCCATAGGTAGTCATGTACTAGGTCAAACTATTAAGCCACAGAGGGGACTAGGATCTGAGCTAGTAGGCACATATCTTAAGTGATAGTCATATCCACATTATAGTTTGCATGAATTAAATTCATCCAACAGTTTAATTCAAGTCATCGAGGAAAACTTTGGAAAACCTTGAAAAACCAATTCGAGATATTCATAAGCGTAACCACATACCTGTCAGGCAGATTCAGATGTAGGAATTGTCCAAACAAGCAAGTAATCCAGAATCAAACAAGTACACAATTTAATCCTAAAATATACATCCAATATGCTCTATCATGGATCATGGTATCCTAGTCTAATAGGCCTAATCATTCCCTAAGGTTACTAGCCCTTTTTAGGGTTTTGACCATAATTAGGGTTTCACTTCCTTTTTACCACATTTACTTTACTTTTATCAAAATATCCATCAAACCCTAATTATCTCATTTTATTTTGCATTAAGATCCTAAGATCAGGTTTGGACCACAAAACCCTAATTTTTGGATTACTATACCTTTTCTTCCATTTTTCCCTCTCTTAGGGTTTCTAAGGGTATTAATCAAAATATTAGGTTTAAAACCCTAATTCTTGAAATTTGATGTTCAAATCAGGTTAATATCCATCTTTATCATTAAATGAGTTAATAATGCTCAAACTTACTCACTTGCAAGATTACATCCATCCTTTATCAACAATTTAGTGTTTCTAACCACAAATTAATACTTTTTCCATCCAAATACTTTTGAAAAAAACATACTGACTTAGGTTCCCAAACTATTTTTAGTGTATCCCTCATATTTTTCTGATCATTTTTCATGTATTAACTTTCCTCATCCGAGTTTTCTGCTCAAGATATGATTTTAACTAGAAAACCCTTTTATTTGATTTATTAGCACTTTTCAGAAAAAAAACGTGGATCGTTTGATCCTTGGTCCACTGGTCCACTTAGGATCCAGCGACCAGGAACACGCGCGCCTAGTTGCGATCAAAAGCACCCAAAGGATGAAAACGCCCTTACCTTGACTGAAGGAACGAAGGGGTATCTGCATAATTCCGCTGGGTCCCTTCTTCTTCAACCTTGTGTGAGCGCAACAGCTCTGGTGGTCAACCTAGGAGTTGACTTCGATCTTTCGACCTTCTTTGCTCACGCCAACCGGCTAGGGAGCTCCACCTCACTTTATCGAACATGACCAAGGGTCCAACTGCTCACCGAGAACACGCCTTGACTTCCCCCTACTCACCAGACTCTGGCGATGCTCGCTGAGGTATCAAGAGCACATGTCAGAGTCATTGGAGAAATTGAGGGAACTGGGACACTCCTTGCACTCTGCCGCAGCAATTGGGCTAGCAAAAAGATGTGTCTGTTCCCTCCTTCACATTCCCCTATATATAGGGTCAAGGGAGGTACCTACTAGGTTGGGGACTTCCTCAAACGATGACCAACACTCGACAAACCAGGGATGATTCCCTACGGTCTCCTAAGTCCAAAGGGACTATTAATAGGCTGGCATACTCTCTAGATCACGAGAAATGCAGGTTGGAAATTCATCGTGAGACTTGCACAGTCCCAGTCTGTGTGGGACATAGAAGATAAGCGACCAGTGTTGGATCGAGATCCAACGGTCCTCAAAGGTCGCGATCATCAAAAGGGAAACTCATTTTTCAATCGTCAAATAAATGCTTTATTTTGGAGCTAACTTGAGAAATTGATATCTCCCAAACCATAACTCCTCTTTTTCTTAAATTTTAAGGGAACGGTTGTCTTTACATTATCTAGCTATATAAGAAATTTGGGAAATAAATTACAATGGATGATAAGGCTTCCTTCTCTCCCAAGATATCCATTAATTAATTCAAAATTAATTAGTAATCCTTTTCCTTTTGCCATTATCTTATTATCTTGGGTCCCTTGGACCTCAAGAAATCCTATAGGCATGGATTCCCATATTGGGGAATATCTACTTGCTTTTATCCTTTTATTTATGTCTATTTCACATATTCTCCTTATCTTTTTATTTCTTCATTAAAATATCTCATTTTGAGGATTTCTCTTTTTAATTTCTTTTTATTTTCCTCATTGGCATTCCTTTTAACCTTAGGAATCCATTGGATACAAAATTCCACAAAGGATAATTCTATTATAGCTCTTTCACTTATTTTTCACATTTTATCATTGTTTTTCAATTTCTTTCTTAATAAAGAAATATTAAATTGATCTTTTCTTTTCTTATTGCTTTCTTTTTGCAACTTTGGACTCCTTTGAATCCAAGGAACCCAAGAAGCATGAAATCCACCTTTGGATTAAATACTCTTGCCTTTTAGAGGTTTCTACATCTTTCTTTTCTCCATTTCATATTAACAATGGAATTCCTTTTGTCTTTTCCTTATTATTGGGCCCAATAGCCAATAAAGCCCACAAAACAATCATCAAGGATATTGTAAACGAAATCCATTTATTGAAAACAAATTATATATTTTTTTTTTCAATTATCTTTAATATGAAAAATTACATTTCTCACCAAATGAACCCAAAAGTTGGGGTTGTAACACCTAATCACCACACTACCACGTTCATCAACAGTGGATAGGAGACCAATACGCTTGATATAGGATCAATGTGTTTTACATAATTGGTAACATTGTTTCTTTCTTCCAGTCTTGTTCCTTTCTAATGTATTTTGTTCTCCTTTGATACTCCTAGGTTGGAGGCTGCTGAAAGGAGGTTGTTGGAGCTTCTTTAGGTGGTGAAGGTAGCTCGGCAGACTTTGGACTACTTCTAGAAGGTCTCAATGGTAAGATACTTCAAGGAGGAAGGCTACTTCAAGGGGGAGCTTGAAGTTACTTCAAGTGAAGGCTGCTTCTAGGTTGGTGAGACGACTTTGGGATGAAGGTTGTCCAAATGGTGGTGAAGGTGTTTGTAATTTTATGTAACAACCTTGCGAGGTAATAAAATTCAAATACTTTCAAAATCCCGATTGGAAACAACTGGGTAGTGGACTGAATCCCTTAGTGTTTGCTAAGGGTGGAACCACACTAAATGCCATATCTACTTCTCCAATATTTTTGTGGTTGCTTGGTTGAATTATTTTAAAATCATCATAAAACCCTATGCACCCCCCTCTAGTATTTTTCATACCCATGTCCATTTGCATCCTTATGAGGTACAAACGAAAGAGTTGGTCGAGTCCAGAACCCCAAGGTGGAGCAATCCACATCGAATCCAAGAAATATAGAGAGGAATTAGTGGGTGGCTTCAATTGGGGAGAAACAAAGATGAAGAAAACTTGGAGAGGTCTCCCTGAGTTGCATTGATGATTCAAAGTGGTCCAAGATTTCACATGCTCTCATCTTAGGTCACTATTACGTGAAGGGAGAGTTGAAGGTCAGGGACATGGTTTTAGGGAAATTATGGGGAAACCATGTCTACAGTTTGGTTGCACAATAAAAGGGGAACATTTTTCAGGTGTCAGATATATAGAGGAGAGTCCTGAGAGGGATGTAGACTAGAGGAGTTTGACTCATGGTAGAACAATGAGAGCTCTCTTCAATTGGGAGAATGAGGAAAGGAGTAGCAGTAAAATCGAGCATCGATGGAATCGTTATCGTGTTAGAATCATGAATAGTGGATCAGTTCAAAACTAGCAGATATCGTGAGAATGATGGAGTCAGATCAGCAATGCCACCACAAAAGAGTCTGAGAAGAATTGGACTCAGGGTGGGACTGATGACTCACTCTACCCGCAAACCTAGTAGACTGACCCATAATAGGTCTCTTCTAGGGGGAAGGGTTCACTACTACAGAACCTACCTTTAGTGTCAGTTATTTACAGCCTTTAGTGTCAGTTTCTAAGTGACACCTATGTGGGCGACACTAAAAGTCCACCCATTAGGCGTCGGATCCAAAACCGACGCCCAAACTCTTCGCGCGCCACCGGAAGCGCGCCATCAGGGGACAATAGGCGTCGGTTATTAGATAAGAAACCGATGCCCAAAACTTTCATGCCACATAAAGGGCGCCATCTTGGCCACTATCAGTGTCAGTTATTTACAAATAACCGACGCCATATATTAGGAAATAGACGTCGGTTATTTGTAAAAAACCGACACTAGAACATTATGTGTTGGTTTTTTACAAATAACCGATGCCCAAACGCGCGCCATCTTGGCCACGGTCGTGCTGTCCAGCACGGCCGTGTTGTTAAGGAAATAGACATCGGTTTATTGTAGGAAAACCGACACTATATCATTATGTGTGGGTTATTTACAAATAACTGACGCCTATTCTTTTTTTTCTTCTGTCAGTCTGCAGACCTGCTGTGGCTGGTCGTAGGATGAGAAACCTGTTCAGTTCAGTTATGAACTGCAGGTTTTACGACATCCATTGATATCAACCGACAACAGGCCGCAAACTTGCAAAATTAACAATAAAAGAGTTCCATTCATTCACACATTTATAAACATTCACACATGCTAGCAATCTGTAGTTCCATTCATTCACATTCACACATGTAGAAACATTCATATAGCAACGAACACTTTCATTCATTTTCACTCAGACACATGTAGAAACATCCAGACATGTAGAAACATTCACACATATATTATAATTTAGAAATTCATTTACAAAGTATCATTTTTTAGTCATTATTCGCTATCAGGATCCCAATTATATTTTAAAGCCCCCACTAATTGTATGACTGTTTCCCATTGTTCGATTACTTCATTTAATTCTCCCATCGTATAGGGAGCATTAACATTTGGTAAGTCCTTTCCTATAATGGGGTCAGCTTTAAACACATGTAAAGAGAATGATGTATATATATAATTAATGAGCTATAAATAAGATTGATATATTTCGATCATATTATCTAATGAGACTATATTATACCTGAGCAATACATTCGATATCCAGTGCGGCGTATTTGATAATCATGTGCATATATCGCATGACATAGTATCCACATGCCCATCCGTTGTCTTGTGTAGCATACTATAAATTCAAACATACAAAATATTAACAAATACAACTAATTAAGCATTGTTCACATAAATAATATATACATATATTGCAGTCGGGAACTTACTTTCACGTTCTTCCAAATTATTGGCTGGTTCTTTTTCGTGGTGACCTTTCCTCCAGCCTTTTTGTACTCCTCAAAACCCCTACATGTTAATGTAACACAGAACATTGCAATTAAATAGTAATGTAATAACATATGTTAACGGATATGAAAAATGAAATATTTCTCACTGAAATATTGCCATTTTCATATTTGTCCAAATCTTGTATTCAATTTACCCCCCTTAGGATCTAGATAATACACAGTGAACGTCTCAGGGGCAATAACCAATAACTCCCAATGCCTACCCCTAGAGGAAAAAAAGTTAAAAATTAATAACTCAAAATCCACAATAAAATGTAATTTTCTTAAGTCCAAATTATAATAAGCAAAGTAAACTTACTCTACATTGAATGGAGCCATTATCACCGTCTTCTTTTTTACAACAAAAATTGAAAAAGCCTCACAGCAGTATTGTTGAACTGATGTAGGGTCTTTAGCTACTAGACTAATCAAGGATGGAATCAAAATCCCTACATGTTCGAATCCAAAATCTGCACATATGTTGTCTAAGTAGCTGCAAAATATGTATTAATTACGCATGCATTAATAAATAAGAAACCAGATCACCAGATCATACACAAGGTATATGGATGTATAAAGAATATCTCACCTTATCCATAGCTCTATCACTGATGTATTTAGCCAATCATATCGAAACAACTCCAAAATATCTTGTATAAATAGTTTTGTTTCGTATGACTGACCTGTAGAATCTGAATCAGAAGAAACAATTATAGGGGAGTTTATATCATGTTCCCCTAACCATACTGCCATACCCCTACAGTTAGGACCTAACGGGACAGGTAGGTCCTGTGGAACCCAACTAGGTAATGCAGGAGGTGGAGGTGGAGGCCTAGATGTTGTGGGTGTCTTATTTTTAACGTGTATATATATATATATATATATATATATATATATATATATATATATATATATATATATATATATATATATATATATATATATATATATATAATTTCAGATCAACTGCCAGCATATACACACACTAACAATTGAACGTAATGTAAATTTACCGCACCTTTTCAGTAAAGAAGACATACACGTTTTCCCACAATATCACTCCGCCTACTGCCTCACTAAGCGTTTCACAATCGGGGTGGGCATATGGCAGTGGAAGATCCATCCACTGGGGGAATATATGTATCGGGCTCACCCGAATCCAACCAGCTGGTACTGGAGACCCGTGACACGTTTCCCCTGGTAGGGATGGGTAAGCCGACGCCTCTGCCACGACATATTCTTTACTTTTTAGACGGCATGGCTTCAACCCCTACAAATTTTTGTGTAAAGAATGTTATATGCATATATACATATCATCTTTTTCTTAAATGACTACAATTTCATATATACGTATCATCTTGAATTAAAAAACTAGTTACTATGTCATAAAAATACTTACAGTGGATGTGCTAGGTGGTGGTTCTACAAGATTACTCCCAACCTCTGCAGTAGGAGTAGGAGTAGAGTCTGCAGTAGGTATTGTCTGGTAAGTGGCAGTCTGAGATGCCTTCCACTTTTTCATTGCTTCTTCGAGTTTTTCTTCGAGTTTCCTGTCAAATAGCTTATCCACCTATACATGGATAAAAGAAACGTCAAATTCTAATTTTTGAATTCTCTTTTACAGTAACATTATAAAGAAAGAGTATGTTACCTCTTCTTGTGAAAGTCCCACTTTTGGGACATGTTTGCGCTGGGATGACCCAAAAAAAGATTTGATGCCCACACCAGCGCCTGCAGCCCTAACACGTCCAGGATGCTCTGGGTTACCCAGAGCAACTGTCAATTCATCCTTTGTTCCCTCAGGAATGAACTTCCCTTGTTTCCTCAGCTCGTGCAGCTCCCGCTAATTGCCAAAACAAAAATTTGTACTTAAGTAAACAACACAAATAATCAATATTCGAAAGATTGCTGTAAGAGTTGTATTTTACCATTTTTGCAGCCGCCGAAGCAGTTGCAGCCTTAGGTATTTCTCCCTTCTTATTTTGCCTCCCAGCTATCCAGACATCATGGCAAGGCAAAGGTATGCTACCTATGGTAGAGGACTCCTGAGTAGCAGCAGACTGAGCAGCAGTAGCCCCAGCCTGTAGTCTTTGGCGAACGCCTGCATACCCCTTTGGACCCATTGTGTGGTCATGCCCATTCAGTGCACGCCTTGATCTTTGTGCCTCACTGAGGGCCTAGTTAGTATGCAAATTAATGATTTGGTTAGTAACACTAAATATTAATCTTGAATAAGTGAATACAACATATATTCATTAATGAGATTGACGCCTAATACCTTGAATTCATCAGTTTGTCTTGAAGCGACAAACGCGTCCCATTCTTCTTTGTCCAGGAAGTTCCATTGTTCAGTGGCTGTCTTCTTCCTCTTGTCGGCTTCTTTTATGTATTCTCTGGTGAGATTTGTCCTATAGTTCCTTAGGACTCTCCCACAGCGTTGCATCACACATTTACGATGCAGCTTTTCATCCAAATCAAACATACTCTGCAAAATAGAATTGCTATTAACTAGTATCCAAAAATTTAGTAATCTACAAAATAGAATTGCAAATTAATAATAACTCACGCATAAATCCCTCCATATTAAATCTTTCTTCTCCTTAGAATCTTTATGCCAAGAATCTAAGCGAAAACCGCAATGGCTACGAGTAACGAACCCAAGATATGAAATAAATGAATTGCGATTCGCACCACATGCATTTCCTGCATTATCGAAATCCACAACAAGTTTGGGTCCATTGCCCTTTTGCGAAATTAACTTCTTCATCATAGTGATGCCCCTTCTCTTGTCAACTTTTTGGTGTTGTTGATCAAGTGCCTCAAGTGCTTCAGCTGGTACATGTGCATCATCAACCTAAAATTTGACAAAATAATTCACATTTACAAGATATAACTATAAATGGACATATAGATATAAATATATGATATATTTTTAAAATTTACATTGTGAGGCGGCGCATTGATGTCCTCACCCTCACGGTAGTCATCAGTACGGTCATTAGAAGAATGGTCAGCCATCTGCAAATTCACATTCAAAATTGTAAAGTTCACATTGTAAAGTAGTAATTCAAAGTGTAAAGCTCACATTGTAAAGTAATTCAAATTGTAAAGCTCACATTGTAAAGTAATTCAAATTGTAAAGTATCCATTCTATGATCAAAGAGAAAAACAAGTATATATTAGGACAAGATTAGGCCAACAAATACATGTGATGTCATTCTTATATATAATAAATGTGTACCACCTATCCCATTCTTGAACACCTAATCTCACTAGTAAGTGTATAATGTGTATTGGGTTTTCGAGAAAATTTCGGAAGCATTTCCCCGCTGTTCTCCAAGTACATATGTACTTAGAGAACAAACGGGGAAATGCTGCCGAAATTTTCTTGAAAACCCAATACACATTATACACTTACATCCTAAGTGAGATTAGGTGTTCAAGAACAGTCCCAAACTGGGGACTATCCAAGATTTACTCCTAATGAGTAAATCTTGGATGGGGTTCTAGGCTAATGAGTACATATCCACATTAAATCTCACATTGTAAAGTTCACATTCACATTGTAAAGTAATTCAAATTGTAAAGTATCCATTCTATGATCAAAGAGAAAAATTAAGATCACATTATAAATTAAGCTCACATTGTAAAGTTCACATATTCAGAAAAAATAAAAACGTATAAAACAAAACATATATACCTCTAATATTACGATTTTTTATCAATTAACAATCCTTCATTGTGATCTCCGCGCACATACAAGTCATCATTAGCTTCAATATTTGTTGGTGTTGGGAAACCAACTGAGAATGGACTGGAGTCATCATACTTATCATAGTATTGTTCTTCATCTATAGGATCTTCAACGAACTGTCTTTTACCATGAAGAACAACCGACCATTTATCATTTGCAGGATCATCGATATAAAATACTTGTTTCGCCTGTGATGCCAATATAAATGGTTCAGCCTTCTCGACAATCTTTTCAAAGTTCACTAAAGTGAAACCCAATTCATCCACTATAACTCCTTTGGTGTTATCAACCCAATTACATTTGAAGAGCGGAATTCTAAAATCTATATAGTCAAATTCCCATATGTCTTCAATGACACCGTAATATGACATTTTAGCTTCACGTGGACTCTTATCCTTTGCACTTGCAAAAAACATAGTCGATGCTTGAAGGGTGACCCCACTATTTTGGACGACACTCTTATCATCTTGGTGCTTTGTGTAATATGTGAATCCATTAATGTCATACCCTTCATAAGACATAACAGTCAACTTTGGTTTAAAGGCGAGCCATTTGATAGTTTTAGTAATATCATCTGGTGATTGAGATAGTTGATGTAAGACTTTATCTTCAAACCACTTAATAAAAGTCTTGTTATGCTCTCTAGCAAGCCACATTGTATTCGCTCGAGGATATTGTCTTTGGATGAAATTGGTATGTTCCTCGATATAAACGTTCACTTCGTCCATGTGGTGTAAAATATACAAATGACCTTGTTCCAACTGCTCACGGATGATTACTTTCACACGTGAACCCAAAATTCCTTTGCCAAATAGCTCATCAATATTCTTGTCATTATCAGGAGTGGCATTACCACTGAGAAAGTCATTGCAGAAATCCATAACCTCTCTTGCCACATAACCTTCAATTATACTCCCTTGAGGCCGATAGCGGTTTCGAACATCACCTTTGAAAATGCTCATGTATTGTTCAAAGGGATACATCCAATGCAAGAAAACCGGTCCCAAGATTTTCACTTCCCTAGTCAAGTGGACAACAAGATGTACCATGATATCAGAGAACGAAGGAGGAAAATACATCTCAAGCTGACATAGGGTAACAACCACTTCTCTTTGTAAATTATCGAGAGTCTCAGGGTCAATAACTTTGCTACAGAGACTGTTGAAAAAGAAACAAAGTCTGGTGATTGCAAACCTTACATGCTTCGGCAATATAGATTGAATTTGCCACGGGCAATATTTGTTGCATTAGAGTGTGACAATCATGAGATTTAAGACCTATCAACTTCAAATCTTTCATTGATACCAAAACTACGGATGTTGGATGAGTAACCATGTGGCACCTTAACATTTACCAAGCATTCACAACAAGCTTTCTTCTCCTTTCTAGACAACGTGTAACAAGCGAGAGGTAAGTATGTTCTTTTATTACCCATTTCACGTAATTCTGTTAATTCTGACCTTATTCCCATTTCACGTAGGTCCAGTCTGGATTTTATCCCATCTTTATTCTTACCTGGTATATTTAACAGAGTACCAATGATGCTATCACAGACATTTTTCTCAACGTGCATTACATCGATACAATGTCTGACTGTCAAAGAACTCCAATAAGGAAGATCCCAAAATATTGACTTCTTCTTGAATGAAGAATTGTCACTCCGTGTAGTACATTGTGATCTCTTACCAAATTCATTGACAATGTCTTTTACTCTTTCATAAACAACCTCCCCTGGTATAGGTTTAGGTGCACTCCGTTCCTCATTCAATCCATTGAATGCTTTGCGCTTCCTACGATACAGATGGAATTTTGGAAGAAACCTTCGATGACCGAGATATACATTCTTACCACCATATTTTAGTCTTGTTGAATTAGTGTTCTCTTCACATATAGGACACGCTTTAGCTCCTTTGACACTATATCCAGACAAATTCCCATATGCTGGAAAGTCATTAATAGTGCAAAACAACATAGCATGCAAACGAAATGTCTCTCTTCATGAAGCATCATAGGTCATCACACCTTCACCCCAGAGTTTCTTTAAGTCATCAATCAGAGGTTCAAGATAAACATTGATGTCATTTCCAGGTTGTTTAGGGCCCGATATCAACAACGACAGCATTACATACTTATTTTTCATACACATCAAGGGAGGAAGATTGTATATAACAAGCATGACTGGCCAAGTGCTATGTTGGCTGCTCAATGTCCCATACGGATTCATCCCATCTATACAAAGCCCAAGTCTTAGATTCCTGACTTCTTCACCAAATTCAGGGTACAATAGATCAATCCTCTTCCACTGTGGGGAATCAGACGCATGTCGTAGGATCCCATCATTATTTTTCTTAACATCTGCATGCCACCTCAAATTCTTCGCATCTATCGGATTGGAAAACAAGCGTTGAAACCGTGATATTATAGGTAGATACCACATCACCTTGGCAGGAGAACCAGTTTTGGACTCCCCCGAAGTCGTCAATTTATACCGTGACACACCACATTTTGGACAATCTTTCAAATCCGCATAGTCCTTTTGAAATAATAAACAATCATTCGAGCATGCGTGTATCTTCTTGGCATCCATTCCCATTGGGCACAACAATTTTGTTACCTGGTATGTTGAGATTGGAAGCTCGTTTCCTTCAGGAAGCATTTCTTTCAACAAAGACAGCAATGACGTGAAGCTTTTGTCGCTCCATCTATTGTTAGCTTTCAACTTATACAATCTCAACACAACGCTAAGCTTCATAAACTTAGTACAACCTGTGTATAACGACATCTCAACATCATGCACAATGTTTCTAAAAATGGGAGGTGGATCGGTGTGCTCTACCCCACAACTATCCAGCATCGCATCAACGATGTCTACTGGAAATGGTTCATTCACATCTACGTCATCGTAGGAAATTTCTTCTTCCACACAAGCACTGCTATCGACATCCACTGGTTTCGGGTTTGAAATCTCTCCATGCCAGTGCCATTCTGTATAGCCTTGTATAATCCCGTTGCACATGACATGAGTTTTGATTTCGTCACCAGTGTTGACTTTCAAGTGGTTACCGCAATGCCTACATGGACAGTAGAACCTATCTCCAGGTTGTTTCCTATGTTTCTCGGCAAATCTAATAAACTGGTCAAGACCAGAAATAAACTCTGGGGTGCAGCGATTGCGAATGGACATCCATGATCTATCCATTCTATGATCAAAGAGAAAACAAGTATATATTAGGACAAGATTCGGGTCTAGGGTTAACAAATACATGTGATGTCATTCTTATATATAATAAATGTGTACCACCTATCCCATTCTTGAATACCTAATCTCACTAGTAAGTGTATAATGTGTATTGGGTTTTCAAGAAAATTTTGACAGCATTTCCCCACTGTTCTCCAAGTACATATGTACTTAGAGAACAAACGGGGAAATGCTGCAGAAAGTTTCTTGAAAACCCAACACACATTATATACACTTACATCCTAAGCGAGATTAGGTGTTCAAGAACAGTCCCAAACCGGGCACTATCCAAGATTTACTCCTAATGAGTAAATCTTTGATGGGTTTCTAGGCCAACAAATAATGTGTTGTCATTCTTATACCTAAAATCCTAGTTCTTCAAGTTAGGGTGATTATTGATGTCTTTAAAAGCATGATTGGCAATTTAGGGAAAAGTTCATCATTTACATTCCAAGCATGTCACATGTGTGCATTACAGTTCATCATTAAGCAAAAGAAGGGTGATTAGGATTGTCACCATGAATATAGATAAACTATTAAACAATGATTATAGCTAAACTATTAAACAATAGACTTGCCACACATAAAACACCCTATACAACTATAAAACAAAAAATTATTAAGTATATATGCATTATACAATAACTATTTTGCATCACATTACAACAGACTTATCATTGATACCTTACTAACTTATTACTACATTTACATATCATCACTAGATCAAAAATTACAGCAGTACATTTAACCAAAGTATGCATTCTAAAATCTATGTCATGATTAGTTACATAGAACATGTATATATTGTATAGACAATAGAGGATTCAGCTCAGTAGAAGCACAAAATCAGTACCTAAACCCTAAAATCACACCTTTTTAGCATTTATTCTATGTACATCAATATGTGTATGACCAGGCAGGCACCTTGAGAAGTAAATAAATAAATAAAAAAAAACACCCAGCAGCAGGGCAGGCAGCTTGAGAGAAGAGGAGCTGAGGAAGAAGAAGAAGGCAGGCTAGGGCGGGCACCTTGAGGAAAGAAGAGCAGCGGCCGGTCCTAGCAGCTGCCGGTGGCGAGGAGAGGAGCGGCCGGTCCTAGCTGCTACCGGCGATGGCAGAGAGGGCGGCCGTCGACAGCTTCTCGCAGCGACGGCGATGGGCAGGGAGGGGCGGTGGCGGCGGCATGGAGCAGCAAGAAATCACCGGAGGTTAGGAGGTTAGGGAAATCGATTGGGAATGAATGAAATAGGGAAAGGGGAAGAATCGGTCGCTGGTGAGCTATTAAGTTCACAATAGGTGTCGGTTATTTAAAAAAACCGACAACTAAACCTATAGTGTTGGTTATTTAGTTATGAACTGACACCTATACTAAGTGTCGGTTATTTAAGAAAACCGACAACTAAACCTATAGTGTCGGTTATTTAGTTATGAACCGACGCCATATGTAAAATTTTGGAGACAATTTTTTCGCTGGAATTTTGGGTTTGGCGGTTGAGTTTAGGTGTTGGTTGTTTATTAATTAACTGACACTTATTAAAAGTGGTACCCGTGTCTGGCCTCCCTAAGCAGATTGGATGTCGGTTTATGTTATCAACCGACACTGTAGACATTAGGTGTCGGTTTTTGTAAACAACCGACACCTTGAAAAGTGGCTTTATAAGCCATTTTTGTAGTAGTGGTTTGCGTCACAAATATATGTGCCTGATAGGAGGAAAAACATTGTACTATAGGTGAGGTTACAATTATTCAAATGATATTCAATTAATCATTAATCAAAACTATATACTAGTTGTACTTATTGATTTGAAGGGTCAAACAAAGTCCTATTGACCACAAATTTGGCCATAGGTCAAACGAATAGTCTACAATCTCTCGATATGATTAGATTTAGGTCTTAATAAAAAAGTGTTCACCAAATCCATATATATTAATACTAGAATAAGATGATTATCCTTATCTTAGCTAATCATTTGAGACTAATTTTGAAGTTGAGAGAAAACATTTTTCCATGTTAAAGGATATTGAATTAACTATAACGATAACAGAAAAAAGATTGACAATTTTTTGGATTTTTATTTAAATATTATATTTGGGGTATAAAGGGTTCATTAGGTTCTATTTGATAAATGAAATCTTAAAGTTGCAAATTAGGGTTTCCCATTAAGGGTTCATTGATAAGTTTGAACTTTGAGAATGTTACAAAGGGTCTCTGCAATCCTACAACCTTGTGTATGAAAATGCAAATTCATATTCTATGTGAATGCCCAGGAATATATTAGGTTCTTCCAATATTGGTATGGTAAACGTGGATGTTAACATTAAGTCATAAAGGCAAGGTATAACTTTGCTAATGTATACACATTTATTTTCCATCTTAGTTTATCAAACAACTTTCTCATTATAGTTCTTGCTCAGATACTATAATAATTCTAAAAATATACTTCTTTCTTTAAAATGTATAGATTATATGAGATTCAGAATCCAAAAGTTGATAACCATATTTGACAAGTAGAGGCAGATCAAATACATCACAATAAATTCTGACTAATACATGTATTAGAAACAAATAGATGGAATACGTTCCTATCTTCATCTATGTATGTAACATATGTACAAGTCATAGTTTTTCAATTTGTTGTCTCACAATGACGTAATAGAAAAACAAAAAACATCAGCAATTGTTGGAATGGTGCATAATATCGAATTAGATTAGACATTTGAAAGAAAGCGGAAATAAAAGAATAAGGTATGTCCATAAATAAGGAAACATAAGAAGATATATTAGAATAATCAAATAAAAACTATATGAAGGGTTATTGGGCATTTAAAGGAGGGAAATTTCTAGCGAGGTATGTTTGAAAGGGAAAAAAGAAAGAACCACATATAATGATGCACAAATGGGAAAACTGTAAGGAGAATATTGTAATGTTGAACATTGTTGATGCATCCTTTGTGAGTTTAGGATCATCAGATCAAACCTACATCCTCAATCAAATATATGCACCAAATCTATCAAAGGACACATGACATCAATGAAATAACTATATTATAAAAAACAATTGTACAAATGTACTTCTATAGAAGTTAAAACATGTAATTCATTACTCCAAAAAATTTTACACACTCATTGTACAAACTAAAAATTTGAAAGATCCTTCATACTAAATGCAAGAGAAATCATTTCAATTAGAGTTTTTCCCTGGAAGATTATTGTTAAGTGTTACACCCCGATCTCACAATTTCCTCAAATCATGAGATTAGGGCATAAGATAGGATTTATATGTAACACAAAGAACACCCTTAACTTTTTATTTTCTTAAAAACTCTTGTTTCTTCGCATTGAACCACATAAAACATCTTAACAAGGGAATCTGAACATTTCCTTTACTAATCAAACTTTAATAGTAAAGATACATGTATAAACATTCATGATGTTTCTCACACATTATGCACATGAAACTTGCTAATTAGCATACATATCAAAGAGGAACAATATTACACATTGTAATTTCAACTCTCTCTCTTAACTCTTACTGAGGACCTAGAGTGACAAGGACTGACTGACTCAACTAATCTCATACTTGACTCCAGTGGCAGATCTACACCGATGCTCTGACCATCTTCAAGTCCACGCGGTTAACCCTAAAAATGTTTGAGTAGAGGGGTGATCCTACTCACTCAGTGAATGAGTACTTCATGGAAACAGACTAATGCACTAATGTGATTACAGATATAATTTGAATAAACGGTATGAAATTTAACAACAATAAATACTACACTGAGCAGTTCTAAAACAATATAATTGAAATAACAAAGAATGTAAATATTGCATCCAAGAATAGTTACTAGAAGACTATGCTCTAGTCTTCCTTAACTCTTTCATTTATAAAGGACTCTATGAACCTATATGATCATATTTTAGATTATGCCCTGATCTATGCAGTGTACTCTGCATAGAGACTCGCAGTGCACTACGACCACACCGTACAAGACTTAGCGACACACCCGGGAAATGCTAAGTCTGACGCCAGCCCTGTTCTGCTATAGGACCACAGGCTCATCGGCCTCACTGCACTACATCGAGTGCTCTGAACTCCTCCTCTAACCTGAGTACACAGGCTTAGGAGGTCTGGGTTACTACCGTGACATCGCACGCATTGTTGTTGAATAACCCCTATTTACTCCAGTGCCACCGTGACATCGCACACGTTGTTGTTGAACACTGTCTTTCCATCCTCGTGCCACCGTGACATCGCACGTGTTGATGTTGGACACGAGTTTCACCCCTAAGAAGCAGACCTGTCAAAGGGGTTCTACGGTGTTCAGGGCACCTAAGTCTAACATTAACATTATAGGTACATTTTAAACATAAATCATAATTCATTTAACATTTCTCACAAGGCTCACACAGTCTGCCATATCATATCATAAGAAGCATCATAACTCATGTATTCAACATATATCATGTCTCAGTAACATCCCTTTCTAGGGCATGTCATATCTCGTCACCTGCAATTTACGAGATATGTATTGAAAATAAGAAACCCTGCAGTATGAAGATATCAACTCAGAGAGAACAAGCATATAAAGTTAAATGCACTAGAAACATATAATTCAGCAATTAAGCATCACCACATCTCATATCGAGACCTTTCATATCACCATAACATGATTCATTGAACACCCTATCCATAGGGTTTCATTTGCTTTATTCATTCATCACATGCCAACACCCTACTCTTAGGGTTTCATTTGCCTCATTCACCTTTTCATTTGCCTCATTCACCTTTTCATTTGCCTCATTCACTTGTCACATGACTCTCATAAGAATTTCATAGGATATAAGCATTCACTAAATAAAGATTGTTTCCAACAAATCATATGCAATCAATATAGACATGAAACCATGGAAATGTAACTAAATTTAGAGTTTCCATACCATTCACTGAGATATCATGTATCAAGAATAAAATTCAATAAGATAATCCATGAGGTACATCCTAACCACTTATAGGATTACCAGTCTTCTTTATTTAACTTTGACTCTTAAGTATTCATTTAGGGTTTGCTTCAACACGGTCGTGGTATCACCCCACGGCCGTGGCACATTCACCTCACCACGGTCGTGGCTCTTCCCCCACGGTCGTGGTGTATAGAGATCAGGGTTTCAAAAGCATTTAGTACGGCCGTGCTACTTAGCACGCCCGTGGCATAGACCCTTCACCACGGTCGCGGTCACCCACCACGGCCGTGCCACAGCTCGATTGAGCTTCAACTTAGTGAAATCAAAGTCATGGACTTAGAGACGAATCCCAAAGGGTTTAGATATTGAAATATGATAGCCTTAAGCTTGATTAAGAGCATTTAGACCTAGGTTTGGTTTAAGTCTAGATATCTCTTCAATTGGATTAAAACTCTAGTGAGATCTCAATTAGGTTAAACCCTAATTACATCATACGGTATAAATCTGAAAAGCATTCTTACTAGGATGTGTTGTACACATTTCTGATATGAATTTACCATCTAAGAGTCATTCAAACAGAGACAGAAATCCATATCATATCAATTTGCAACAACTTAAATCAAATGGACATTTCAGGTTTTAGAATCACATACTAAGCAATTAGGGATTTGGATGCTATAATCAAATTTCGTGCATTACACTGTTGGAAGGAAGAACCCACTCACCCCAAGGTGTGAAAACACTGTTGGCTAAATGGACATCTATAAAATCCCTTTGTTTTGATTATGACAAACATTTCATTCTTATTTATCTAACGAGCTACTTGAGTGTGCATGATTATGGTGGATGACGAAGCAACTAGGGAGATCATAAGTTTATAGTTTTATTTTCATGCAATGTAATTACTATTGTAAAAACTTGTACAGTTATATAATGTACAAGTACCTAGATTGCATGTAAATCAAGCATTGGATCTTCCCTAGCTACACACCATAGTTAGACAAGTCATCCCTTCCAATAGGATCACATTATGCACACTCATGCACACACTTAGTATCTTAATTGATAGATTGAAACAGAGTCAATCTCGGTCGACACACTCCTCGACCGAGACACTCTCGGTCGACAACCTTCTCGACCGAGATTGACCTAAAGTAGCCGTTAGACTTAGCAAATGAGTTAGTTGGCAGTTGGAAGTGAACGTTGCACTCAGAGAGCCTGTCGGTCGAGAAAAGCTCAACCGAGTGGGTGTCTCGGTCGACCATCTGTCGACCGAGACGGTCTCTGACAGAATCTGCAGAGTTAAAGCAATTAGCCGTTGTAAAAACGACCAATCTATTCCTAACGGCTAATTGAGCACTTGGAACCCCCTAAAAACTATCTAGAAGGTCCTTAAGCATACTTAGGCTATCCCTATAAATAGGACAAGCCATAGGACACTAAAATTTACCTTGCTACACTTGAGAACTCTTTCTAAGCACTCTTGAGCAATCTTTTACAAGCAATTGAGCACTGTGATCACTTGGCCATATTCCATCTAGCTCAAGCTCGTCCTATAGGCTAGATTTTCCTAACCCTAGCATCCACAAGTCTATTACCTTGGCTAGGAAAATCCATACGCTTGATATAGGCAATTCAAGCCTTGAGCTTAAAAGGATAAGTTGTACTTTCTTATTTTCCTTCTTGTTCCTTGTAATATTTGTACTCTTCGTTGCTACTCCAGGGAGGAGGCTGCATATAGGAAGAGGGTGAAGCTCTTCGTGTGAAGAGGAGGACTTTGGACTACTTCAGAAGGCTATCTTGACGGGAAGCTACTTCGGGAGGGAGGCTACTTCAAGGGGGAGCTTGAAGTTACTCCAAGGAAGGCTGCTTCAAGGTTGGCAAGATTACTTCTAGGTGAAGGCTGTCCAAAGGGTGTTTAGAGAGTGTTGTAATTTTATGTAACATCCTTAAAAGGTAATAAAATTCAATACTTTCAAAATCCCGGTTGGGTAAGCAACCGGGTAGTGGACTGACTCCTTAGCATTTGCTAAGGTGGAACCACTCTAAACACCTGTGTCTCTCTTCTTATCTTTTACTTTGGTTGTTTGAGTTTAAATTATTTTAAATCTCTATAAAACTCTATTCACCCCCCCTCTAGAGGTTTTCAATTGGTATCAGAGCAGGCTTCAAGGAGCCCTAACAAAGTCTTGAAGAAAAGATGGGGGATGGAGTGCTCAACAACCTCAACATTGAAGGAACGCTCGTTGCTCGACCTCCGGCATTTGACGGGACAAACTATCAATACTGGAAGAGAAGAATGCAATTTTACTTCCAAGGAATCAATTGGGATCTTTGGAGAATGGTATCTACACCATACACACTTCCACAAGACGAGTTCGAAGTATGGGACGCTAATACGGTAAAAATGGCACAAATGAATGCAAAGGCGGTAAGCATTTTATATTGTTCCATTTCAATAGGTGAATTTAATAGAGTATCAAACTGTGATACCGCATATGACATTTGGCATAGATTATCTATAACATATGAGGGTACGGTTCAAGTTAAAAACTCTAAAGTTAGTTTGCTTAAAACCAAATTTGAACATTTTCGTATGGATCCAAACGAAACTATTAGTGAAATGTATTCAAAATTTTCTACTATTGTTAATGGTTTGAGTGCTTTAGGGAAACCTGTTCTTGAGGAAGATCAGGTATCAAAAATACTTCGATCTCTTCCTCCAAAGTACAAACCAAAGGTGACAGCTATTGCAGAAGCAAACGACCTCACTCGCCTCAAAATGGAACAGCTCATCGGAAACTTAGAAGCTCATGAGGCAGACCTAGAAGAGGAAGAGAGAAGAGAGCATGAACATCAACGTGGGCCAAAGAAAGACATGGCTCTCAAAGCATCAAAAGCTCTCTCACAAGAGAGTGAGGAATCTAGTGAAGAAGAAGGAGAAGAAGCATTGATAGTCAATGGTAAGAAATATAGAAGGTTTAAATCTAATAAAATTTCTAGTTCTTCTTCCACTCCCAGGTGCTTCGAATGTGGAAAGAAAGGACATTTCAAAAATGAATGTCCCAAAGCTAAGAAGGGAAAGAAAAGCTCACATAAGAAGAAAGAAAAAGCTTATAAAGCAGCATGGGATGAAACGAGTGAGAGTGAAAGCGGAGAAGACAAGATAGAATGTCTAATGGCAAGAGAAGATGAAGAATCTCAAGAGGTAAGCCTAGTTGATCTTCCTAAAGAAGAGTTAGTAGCTAGCTTACAAGAAACTCATGATAAATATGTTGCTGTCAAGAAGAAACTAAAAAGGACTATAAAATCGAACAATGAGCTCATTGCCAAAATAGATGAACTTTCTTCCGAAAAGAATAACATTGATCTTGAAAATATATCTTTAAAAACATCTTTAGATGATTGCACTAGAAAGCTACTTACTTTGGAAACTAATGTTGATCTTCTATCAAAAGAAAAGACTGATTTGTTAGCTAAACTACAAGCTTTTCAAACTCAACCTATCTTGTGCAATCATTCGGACTATGACATTATTGTAAAAGAAAAGGATTTATTGCTTTCTGATTTAGACCAGGCAAGAAAAGATATACATAAGAAAATGAATAACATTGCTCAGTTGCAACAAGAACTTCATGAGTTAAGAAGAAAAGATATTCTTGATAACATATTAAGAAGTGGTACTACCTTCAATGGAAGAAAAGGTTTGGGATATGTTCCAAAGAGAAACCAAACCAAAAAGACCCAAACTATGTTTGTACCCAAAAACACAATGACTAGAAAAAAAAACGAAGTTGATTCTATTACTTGTCATTTCTGTTTACGTCTTGGTCATTACTGTTTTTCATGCCCCTACAAGACTAAGAAGTCCAACTTAGTTTGGACCCCAAGACCTCAAACTTAGAAGAATGGAATGTAGTTGAGATATGACAAAATACTTAATTTGTGCAATTTATATTGTCCTATCTCAACAAACGATGCTATGCCTATTGGTATTATTTTTCTGCATTGCTGTACTAAAACAGAAACTTCGTCGGTCGAAGTACTGTCGACCGAGCTCTGGGTCGGTCGAAGTAGTGTCGACCGACTGGATGTCTTTAACAAATCGAAAATCTTCCAGTACTCATTTCGGTCGAACACTAGTCAACCGAAAAATTTTTCTGTTTTTTTTTGTGATACAGTAACCTCCTCGATCGATAAATTGTCGACCGAGAATTATATCGGTCGAACAATCGTCGACCGACTGGTTTCCTGTATCAGAACTTTTTACACATCAGCAAATTAAAAAGTTTCTAACCTTATCGGACCATCACATGGGTACCAAAATCTATATTCTAATGCAGGAATGGGTCGTTGACAGTGGTTGCTCCAAACATATGACCGGAAACAAGGATGCATTTTCAACTTTTGAAGAAAAGAAAAGTGGGACGGTCACCTTTGGAGACAATGGTAAGGGCAAAATCGTTGGAATAGGTAATGTTGGAACAAATCTTGAAATCAAAAATGTTCTACTAGTTGATGGATTGCATCATAACTTAATAAGTGTAAGTCAACTATGTGATAGCGGTTATGATGTGTTATTTAACAAAACCTGCTGCAAGTTATTAATAGAAAATACTACAACTGTTGTTTATGAAGGAAATAGAGTTGGAAATCTTTATATCCTTAAACCAAACTCTATGAAATCAGTAGTAGGTAAATGCTTACTTGCAAATGAAAACACCTTACAACTATGGCATAAAAAGCTTGGTCATGCTAGTTCACATGCTATTAAAAAGTTAGTAAAATATGATCTTGTTCGTGGATTACCTGCTTTGTCTTTTGATCAAGTTGCAAATTGTGAACCTTGTACAATGGGAAAGCAAACCAAAACATCTTTTAAATCAAAACATGTACTTAGCACCAGTAGATCCTTAGAATTAATTCATATGGATTTATTTGGACCAATGAGAACACAATCTATTGGTGGTAAACGATACTGTTTTGTTATTGTTGATGATTATAGTAGATTTACATGGGTACATTTTATTGCAACAAAAGATGACACTATTCATGTCTTTATGCAATTTTGTTCTAAAATTGAAAATCTTTTACAACATAAAATATGTACCATTAGAAGTGATCACGGTGGCGAATTTGAAAATCATACTTTTGAAACTTTTTGTACATCTCAGGGATATACTCACAATTTCTCTGCTCCACGTACCCCACAACAAAATGGTATTGTGGAACGGAAAAATCGATCTCTACAAGAAATGGCTAGGACCATGATGCTTGAACACAACACACCTAAAACCTTTTGGGCTGAAGCTGTAAACACAGCTTGTTATGTGCTAAATAGAGTCACGGTTCACTCTCACTTGAAGAAAACTCCATATGAAATAATACACTCTAAGAAACCTAGAGTTGACTACTTTCATACTTTTGGCTCTACATGTTATATTTTAAACACCAAGGATGATAGAGACAAGTTTGATTCTAAATCACAAAAAGCATTCTTCTTGGGATATTCTACTTCTAGCAAAGCGTTTAGGGTATATAACACTATCTCTAGAAAAGTTGAGGAATCCATTCATGTTTCTTTTCATGAGGAATCAAAATCTACAAATTTAGATATCATTGATCTCACAAATCAATTTGAAACTATAACCATTCCAAATGATAATGAGAAAACTCCCACATCCGATCCTCCGGTCGAACCACAACCTGCACCTAGGCTGATCAAGGATCATCCCCAAGAGCTAATTATTGGAGATCCAAATGATAAAGTCAAAACTAGGTCCTCTTTCCAAGATGTTGCAAACATGGCCTTTGTCTCTATCATTGAACCTAAGAAAATATCCGAAGCTCTTAAGGATGATTACTGGATAATAGCCATGCAAGAGGAATTAATTCAATTCACTAAAAATGATGTATGGGATTTAGTTCCTAAACCACAAGATAAAACTATCATAGGCACTAAATGGGTTTTTAGGAACAAACTTAATGAGGCAGGAGAAGTCATACGGAATAAAGCACGGTTAGTTGCCCAAGGATATAATCAACAAGAAGGAATTGACCTTGATGAAACATATGCACCCATAGCTCGACTTGAAGCCATTAGGATGTTATTAGCTATTGCTGCCCATAAAAATATTCAGTTATATCAAATGGATGTCAAAAGTGCATTTCTAAATGGCATCATACAAGAAGAAGTTTATGTTGCTCAACCACCTGGCTTCGAAATCCCAGAAAAGGACGATCATGTTTATAAACTTAAAAAGGCACTTTATGGTCTAAAACAAGCCCCTAGGACTTGGTATGAACGGCTCAAGACATATCTTTTTGATAATGGTTTTTCTATTGGAAATTCAGATTCTACTCTATTTTTCAAAACATATGCATCTGATTTCTTAGTTGTACAAATATATGTTGATGACATTATTTTTGGAGCCTCAAATGAATCATTATGCACACAATTTAGTGACATTATGCAAAAAGAATTTGAAATGAGCCTTATGGGTGAACTAACTTTCTTTCTTGGTTTTCAAATTAAGCAAACACCTGCCGGAATTTTTATAAGCCAAGAAAAATACACTAAAGAACTGTTAAAACGCTTTGGGATGGATCAATGCAAACATGCTACTACTCCTATGGCTACTTCTATTAAAATTGATAAGGATGAAGATGGGGAACCTATTGATGATTCCTTATATAGAGCCATGATTGGTAGTTTGCTATATTTAACCGCTTCCCGACCAGACATTATGTTTTCCGTTGGTCTTTGTGCTCGATTTCAATCCCAGCCTATGCAATCTCATTTTCTTGCGGTTAAACGAATCCTTCGATATCTAGCCGGCACTACTTGTTTTGGTTTATGGTATCCAAAAGGACAATCATTGGATTTTAAAGCATATACTGATGCGGATTATGCCGGTTGTCGACTTGATCGCAAAAGTACCAGTGGTGGATGCTTTTTATTAGGTAGAGCCTTAGTATCTTGGTTTAGCAAGAAACAAAACACGGTTGCCCTATCTACCACCGAAGTTGAATATATGGCAGCTGGGTCTTGTTGTGCTCAAGTGCTTTATATGCAACAGGTTTTAAGCGATTATGGTTTTCATCTTTCATCTACACCTATTTTTTGTGACAACACAAGCGCCATAAACTTAGCACACAATCCTATTCTACACAGCCGGGCCAAACATATTGAAATCCGTCATCACTTCTTAAGGGATCACATCTCAAAGAATCATGTTTCCCTTCATCATGTTGATACAGAAAATCAATTAGCTGATATCTTTACAAAACCGCTTCCATTAGATCAATTCAACAACATTAGGAAGCAATTACTTATTACTCCGTTGGAGGATGTTTTCTTTGATATCTGCGGCTCTTAAAAACAACTACTTATACTTTTATGGTTTGTATCAATATTGGTATGAACGTTTAAATTGGTAATTTGCAAATTGTTGCCTCTTAGATAGACACCTCATTGCTTTACATTTTGGCTATTTAATGGACATCCTTTTCGTTCATTTTTGATGGGATATCTAATTAAGGGGGAGTTTTTAAATAAAACGGTTATCTTTTTGAGATGACAAAGGGGGAGAAATATATAAAACTATAACTTAATACTTATGACAAACTCAATCAATGAGTTTCATAAATATACTCTTGGCTTAACATTGAAAGTTGCTATATTCCCAAATGAACTGGATTTCATGTTCCATAATTCACTGGGGATACTAAGCACACATTTTATAAATAAGAGGAACAGTTCCAAACGGCAATCTAAAGGTATGGCATTTATATGTTTTATATTTCCTTTATTCATATTTTGGAAATGTTTGTCATCTTCAAAAAGGGGGAGATTGTTGGCTAAATGGACATCTATAAAATCCCTTTGTTTTGATTATGACAAACATTTCATTCTTATTTATCTAACGAGCTACTTGAGTGTGCAGGATTATGGTGGATGACGAAGCAACTAGGGAGATCATAAGTTTATAGTTTTATTTTCATGCAATGTAATTACTATTGTAAAAACTTGTACAGTTATATAATGTACAAGTACCTAGATTGCATGTAAATCAAGCATTGGATCTTCCCTAGCTACACACCATAGTTAGACAAGTCATCCCTTCCAATAGGATCACATTATGCACACTCATGCACACACTTAGTATCTTAATTGATAGATTGAAACAGAGTCAATCTCGGTCGACACACTCCTCGACCGAGACACTCTCGGTCGACAACCTTCTCGACCGAGATTGACCTAAAGTAGCCGTTAGACTTAGCAAATGAGTTAGTTGGCAGTTGGAAGTGAACGTTGCACTCAGAGAGCCTGTCGGTCGAGAAAAGCTCGACCGAGTGGGTGTCTCGGTCGACCATCTGTCGACCGAGACGGTCTCTGACAGAATCTGCAGAGTTAAAGCAATTAGTCGTTGTAAAAACGACCAATCTATTCCTAACGGCTAATTGAGCACTTGGAACCCCCTAAAAACTATCTAGAAGGTCCTTAAGCATACTTAGGCTATCCCTATAAATAGGACAAGCCATAGGACACTAAAATTTACCTTGCTACACTTGAGAACTCTTTCTAAGCACTCTTGAGCAATCTTTTACAAGCAATTGAGCACTGTGATCACTTGGCCATATTCCATCTAGCTCAAGCTCGTCCTATAGGCTAGATTTTCCTAACCCTAGCATCCACAAGTCTATTACCTTGGCTAGGAAAATCCATACGCTTGATATAGGCAATTCAAGCCTTGAGCTTAAAAGGATAAGTTGTACTTTCTTATTTTCCTTCTTGTTCCTTGTAATATTTGTACTCTTCGTTGCTACTCCAGGGAGGAGGCTGCATATAGGAAGAGGGTGAAGCTCTTCGTGTGAAGAGGAGGACTTTGGACTACTTCAGAAGGCTATCTTGACGGGAAGCTACTTCGGGAGGGAGGCTACTTCAAGGGGGAGCTTGAAGTTACTCCAAGGAAGGCTGCTTCAAGGTTGGCAAGATTACTTCTAGGTGAAGGCTGTCCAAAGGGTGTTTAGAGAGTGTTGTAATTTTATGTAACATCCTTAAAAGGTAATAAAATTCAATACTTTCAAAATCCCGGTTGGGTAAGCAACCGGATAGTGGACTGACTCCTTAGCATTTGCTAAGGTGGAACCACTCTAAACACCTGTGTCTCTCTTCTTATCTTTTACTTTGGTTGTTTGAGTTTAAATTATTTTAAATCTCTATAAAACTCTATTCACCCCCCCTCTAGAGGTTTTCAAACACCTCAAAACTGCAGCTCAACTCAGGGGATCTCGAACTCATATCAAATCCCTAGCAAATATCCCAATTCTTCTTCCATTCAACTCGGAAACCTTGAAAATGAAGGATTATGAAGAAAGGGTGAGAAAAGAGGGAATTTCGACATCATCTTGGATCAAATCAGAGCATGGACAGAATCTTGACATGAGAGAGAAGATTCCCCATAAAAGTTTATGCAAAGAATCCAAACTTACTTGATTTCACCATTCTTGGAACCGCAAAACCCTAATTCAGCAATTCCTCCTCTTTCTCCACTCAAACCCTAACTCTCCCTCTCTCTCTAGATTTTCATTTCTCTGGAGTGAATGACGAAGAATGAGAGCTGATTGTGTGTGTGGTTGCTCATATAGACCATTTGAGCTGCTTGGGTCAATTGCATATTGACCCCACACTCAACTTTTATTATATTGGCTGAATATTCAGTTATACAAAAGTTACCGTAATTCGTTTATTTCAGAGATCAAACCTTCTCCAAAAATTATGGGAATTTATAAAGTTGTTTATAATTGATCTATAAATATTCAGTTGAAATTTTAGATCATTTAGAGTTACCAATAAATAATTAAAAATAGAACAGTGCACTGCTATCCAGAAATCTGCAGAAATGTCATTTGAAGCAAAAATTCCTCAGAACGGCCATGCTAGCTGCCACGGCCGTGCAAGATGGACCCTGTACGGCCGTGATGCTTACCATGGCCGTGGTGCATTGATTTCAGCAGATTTGAGTAGAAAAGTTGGTTAATAGTTTAATTCTTTCAAAATGACCGTGTGGCCTTGCATGCCCATGCCACCAAAGACCTAGCACGGCCGTGCTACCCACCATGGCCGTGCTACCCAAGCATCCAACTATCATTTCTATTTTTCTATACCTAACTCTATCATTCCTTCCCAAATGAGCTCATTCGTTGAAAACCCTTATTTCAACCGACTAGAGTTTATACACCTCAAACCCTAATTATACAAAGAGATAACATGCTTGGGGTTCTCATTAGGTTTAACATATTATAATTGAGATATCATCATTAATTAGATTTAAGCAATGATCAATCCAATCAAATATGCAATCATCCAGGTAAACCCTAGTTTACCAATTAAGCTCAGATGGGGTCGTAACATTAAGTATCTAATAATAATCTTCATTAAGTACAAAATCTCTTTGTTAGTTCCACACAATGTCATTGCTTTTAGTTTTTGTAGGAGGAATTGTAATAAGGTTGTTGTTACCATTGTACAATCGGGAACTGCGCTGTACAATGAGTCAACTAATTAGATTTAGTACCATGAACTAGTCTCTCACATAAACATGGATGATTTGACACTGGAGCACAATTGTGTAGGGTATAATAGCCATGTTGAACCAATTACACGAGTATATGATGAATAAAACACACTCTTGAAGTTGCAAAAAACAAACTACTTGATAAATACCATAAAATAATTCTAGCAACAATTTTTTAATACAACATGAAAAGGGAAAATATAGCTACATACATTCATGCTCAATGAATCTTAAAATGATGATGGGAAATTAATAAATGTGAATTTAATTTCATAAGAACATGAAGTAAGATACTACATCTAAAATTATTACTTCTGGATAACATTAGAGATAACCATGGTTGATATGTGCAATGTCCTAATTCCATCAACATATACATCTAAATGCGGTCGTATCCTGACATATGAAATATAATATATTTCCTTTTATATAATTGAGTAATATTTTTTTTAAAAACAAGATGTGTTATCTAGGAAAAATGAATCATAGTCATGATAGTGTAATCAAAAGAATTAGAGCAAAGACTGTGATGAGAAGAAAGGTCAAATTTACTAAATGATTTTAAATTGAAAAATGTTCAAGGGTACCCATCTTGGATAGGTATTGACTACAAGAATGTTTCTTGGACTCTTTTGTTTTCCAATGTTATTAAATAAAACCATTTTACTATTGGAAAAGGAATTAGTCAACTAAAACTAATCAAATTGCATTTTTATATTTATCTATATTTACATTCGTTGTTTGTATTTCTCTATATTATATTTTCTAAATGCATTCAAAATTGAATTTATAGGGTCATGTGAGTTATTAGAGTATT
The DNA here is from genome assembly GCA_963693085.1 of Alisma plantago-aquatica. Taxonomy (NCBI): domain Eukaryota; kingdom Viridiplantae; phylum Streptophyta; class Magnoliopsida; order Alismatales; family Alismataceae; genus Alisma; species Alisma plantago-aquatica. The sequence continues at coordinate 777,143,223 of OY856413.1, forward strand.
GTAGAATAGTTTTGAATGTGGAAATAATTCAATCATTATTAGGTCCTAAGTTAATTAATTAAACTACTTTCCTAGATATGATGTTATTAGTAACTTATTGTATGGACTACATTTCATGATTATGGTTAATGCATGGGATCAATATAGGACAATACTTGAAAATAGAAAACCCCAAGCTTTTAGTTACTTCACAGTAATATAATTTTATGTTTAAGTATATATGTTGGCACATTACTTAAATATATATTTGTATCATTCCAACTAGAAACTAGTTAGGATTAGCTTAAATTGAAATTTCATGTTATTGAATTATAAATAATATGATTCAAATTTTCTCAATTCAATTAGGTTTACTATTCAAAAGAAGTATTAATGAATTTTCACCTAATTAGAGTCTGATATTAACAATGACGACACAAATGACTCTTATATATTTGACATGAAGGTGATGTTACAAGTTACTTGCAATTTTCATATCTTAAATACAAAATACCCGTTATTAAGGATATGAATGTCAATCATGTTGTCACTGAACTGTTTGCTACCCTAGGTGTACACTCCTAATGGATACAACACCAAAGGCGAGTGGGCTTGGGCACCCATCCATAGAATGAAACAAATATTTCACACAAACATTATATATCTAAAAGCAATAACAACAAGATATAACAAGGTACTATACATGGATATAAGTGGTATGTACCCATTTCTATATTCAAGCATACCAATTGTTGATTTTTTTTAGAGCTTAGAGTCTGGATTGCAATGGATATTCATTTCCCAACTACAAATTTGATAAACAAATTATATTAATGCTAAAGAATTATGGACTCTATGAAAAGTCGTGTAAATAGTTTAAGAGTATAAAAAAAGTTTCTTGTCCAGAAACATCATATAACACAAGAAGAGGAAACAAGGTACGAAGAACTTAATGACATTATTCTATACAAAGTGTTTCTAAGCATATTTCCATTATACTCAATGACATAATATGGCCATTGATCATTGGAAGTGTCCGCAAGGGTGCTCAAGATTATCGAACCCTTTTATTGCCATGGTATGCCTCATCTGGACATCTCCAGTAAGGCTCCGAACCTTGTGCGCTTACCCCAAGAATATTGGTAGGTACACTAGGTTTGTATAATGGACAAGTTCCATCATGTTCACATATTGTTCAACATATTTCAAGACTGAATGTACTAATCATAGGGAACAAATAGTAGCGTCAAGAGAGTAAGCATACCTAGGAGAGATCGGGAGAATGATGGAGTCAAATGAGGAATGCCTCCACAAAAGTGTCTGGGAAGAATTGGACTTTGGGTGGGACTGATGACTCCTACCTGCAAACTTGGGAGTCTAGCCCGAAATAGGTCTCTACTAGGGGGAAGGTTTTGCTTGACGGATATATGTGAGTGATAGGAGGAAAAACATTGTACTATAGGTTAGGTTGCTATTATTCAAATGATATTCTATTAATCATTAATCAAAACTATGTACTAGTTGTACTTATAGATATGAAGGGTCAAACAAAGTCCCATTGACCTTAAATTTGGCCATAGATCCAACAAGTAGTCTACAATCTCTCTATACGATTAGGTTTAGGTTTAATAAAATTTTGTCCACCAAATCTGTAAATGCCATTATCTTAAGGTATATGTATTAATACTATAAATAAGATGATTATCCTTTCCTTAGCTAATAGAGTGAGCCTAAATTTGAAGTTGAGAGAGTATATTTTTCCATGTTAAAGGATATTGAATTAACTATCACCATAAGAGAAAAAAAGATTGTTAAATATATTAGATTTTTTTTTAAACATTATATTTGGAATCTAAAGGTCCCATTAGGTTCTATTTGATAAATAAATCTTGAAGTTGCAAATTAGGGTTTCCCATTAAGGGTTCATTGAAAAATTTTGAACTTTGAGGATGTTACAAAGTGTCTCTACAATCCTACAACTATGTGTATGAAAATGCACTTTCATATTATATGTGAATGGCCATGAATACATTAGGTTCTTCCAATATTGATATGGTAAACTTGTCTATTCACATCAAGTCATAAAGGCTAAGAGTGACTTTGCTAATGTATAAAAATTTATTTTTCTTCTCAATTTAGAAAATAACTTTATCATTATAATTCTTGATAAGATATTATAATCATTCTAAAAATATACTTCTTTCTCTAAAATGTATAGATTCTATGAGATTCAACATCCAAAAGTAGATAACCATATTTTACAAATACAGGCATATCTAATACATCTCAATAAATTCTGACTAATACAAGTATTAAAAACCAACATAGTGAATGTATGCCTATCTTCATCTATACATGTAAGATATGTACAGGTACACCATGATGTAATAGAAAAATAAAAAACATCACCAATTGTTGGAATGGTGCATAATATCGAATTAGATCAGATATTTGTAAGAAAGCGGAAATAAAAGAATAAGGTATGTCCATAAATAAGGAAACATAAGAACACATAGTATAACAAACAAATAGAAACTATCAAATAGTAGTATATAATATATGAAAGGGTTATTGGGCATTTAAAGGAGGGAAATTTCTAGCAAGGTATGTCTAAAAGTGAAAAAGAAAGAACAATATATAATAATGCAAAAATGGGAAAAATGTAAAGAGAATATTGTCATTTTGAACATTATTGATTCATCCTCTGTGAGTTTAGGATTAGATGATCAAAAGTATATACTCAATCAAATAAATGCACCAAATATGTCAAAGGACACATGGCATCAATGAAGTAACTATATTATCAAAAACAATTGTACAAAGGTACTTCTATAGAAGTTAAGAAATGTAAATCAGTCAACCAACAATTTTGTACCCACTAATTGTACAAACTAAACATTTTAAAGATCCTTCACACTAAATCCAATAGAAATATTTTTAACTAAATTTTACCCAGGTTGATTATTGTTAAGTATCTAAAAATAATATATATTAACTTACAAAATTGCTTTGTTAGTTCCTCACAATGTAGTTTCTTTTAGGTTTTATAGGAGGAATTGTAATTAGGTTGTTATTCACATTGTAAAATTGGCAACGACGTAGTACATGGAGTCAACTAGTTAGAGTTAGTACCATTAACTAGTCTCTCACATAAATAGGGAGGATTTGGCATTGAACCACAATTGTGTAGGGTATAATAGCCATGGTAAACCAATTACATGAGTACATGATGAATAAAACACACTCTGGAAGTTATGAAAAACAATCTACATGACAAATACCATAACATTAATTCAAGCAACAATTTTTTAATACAACATTAAAAGTAAAAATATAGCTACAAACATTCATGCTCAATCAATCATAAAATGATGATGGAAAATTAATTAATGTGAATTAAATTTCATAAGAACATGAAGTAAGATACTACATCTAAAATTACTACTTCCTGATAGCATTAGAGATAACCATGGTTTATATGCGTAATGTCCTAATTCCTTCAACATATACATCTAAACCGAGGTTGTATCTCGAAATATGAATATAATATATTTCCTTTTATAAAATTGAGTACTAATTTTTTTAAAATTGGATAATGGAACAAGATGTGTTATCTATTGAAAATTAATCATAGTCAAGATAATTTAATAAAAAGAATTTGTGCAAAGATCATGATGAAAATAAAGGTCTAATTTCCTCAATGATTTTAAATTGAAAAATGTTCAAGAGTACCCATCTTGGATTGGTATTGACTACAAGAATGTTTATTGGACTCTTTTATTTTTCAATGTTATTAAATAAAATCATTTTACCATTGCACAAGGAATTATTCAAGTAAAAATAATGAAATTTTATTGTTATATTTATCTATATTTACCTTTGCGCTTTGTATTTTCTATAAATTATATTTTCCTATGCATTCAAAATTGAACTTCTAGGGTCATGTGAATTAGTAGAGTATTGTAGAATAGTTTTGATCATGGAAACAATTTAATCATTATTACATCCTTCATTAATTAATTAAACTATTTTCCTAGATATGATATTTTTATCAACTTATTGTATGGACTATGTTTCCTGATTTTGGTTGATTCATGGGACCAATATAGTATAACACTTCAAAATAGAGGACCCCAAGCTTTCAGTTAATTTAGAATAATGTAATTTACAGTATAAGTATATTTGTTGGCACATTACTTGAATATATGATTGTATAATTCCAACTAGACACTAGTCAGGGTTATCTTAAATTGAAATTTAATGTTATTGAGTTATAAATCCTATGATTCATATTTTTTCATATCAATTAGGTTTACTGTTGAAAAGAAATATTAATGAATTTTCACCTAATTAGAGTATGATATTGACAATGATGACATAAATGCTCTTTTACATTTAACATGAAGGTGATGTTACAAGTTACTTGCATTTTTCATTTCTTAAATATGAATCACTCATTATTGAGGAAACAAATGTTAACCATGTTGTCACAAAACTATTTGTTACCCTAGGCCTACATTCCTAACGGCTACAAAGCCAAAGGCGAGTGGACTTGGGAGCTCATCCATAGAATGACACAGATCCACACATGCAATATATTTGTAAAAGAAATAACCACAAGATATAACAAGGTACTAAACATGGAGTAAGAGGTATGTACCCATTTCTTGATTCAAGCATACCCATTGGTGATTTCTTTCAGAGCTTAGAGTTTTGAGTGATGCAGATCTTCATTTGGAAACTACAAATTTGATAAACAAAACATATTAATGTGAAATCATTAAGTAGGCTATGAAAAGGTATGTAAACAATTATGAGTATAATAAAACTTTCTTGGCTAGAAACATCATATAACACAAGAAGTGGAAACAAGGTGTGAAACACTTAACGACATTCTTTTATACAAAGTGTGTTTTAAGTGTATTTCCATTATACTGTAGAACATAATATGGCCATTAACCAGCTTCCCATTGAATGGGTCCATAAGGGTGCTCAAGATTAACCAACCCTTTTATCTACATGGTCTGCCTCATCTGTACATCTCTAGTAAGGCACCCAACCTTGTTCCATTACCCAGATAATACATGCAGGTACACTAGGTTTGTATAATGGAAATGTTCTATTATGTTTGTGGTTTGTTCAACATATGTCAAGAATGAATGTACTAATCATAGCGAACAAGTAGCTCAAAGAAGTAATTACCTATCCAAGCAATCATACAAGCATACATTCAGACAAGCCAATAACATAGTAACATCAAGAGAGTAGGCATACCTTATGAGTAGAGTACAAGCCATAAACTATGAGTAAGATTCTATATAATTCCCAACCCAAAGTGGACCTAATATATAAAAGATATAAAAGAGTCTTAGATCACTAGTATTTTGATGACCTAAACATCGTATGGCTCATGTGGATGTTTCCCTAGATCTAGGTTTCAAATAGATCAAAAATCATTTCCAAAGTTCCCAACATGCATGTATCGATTCAACATAACATAGATATCAAAATTAAGGTCTAGGTCTAGGAAATAACTAATACAAGATAGAGGTAAAGTATGATTTGTAGTTAGGGAAACATGAGATTTTGATTATAATCATAGTTTAAACATATAAGATCACATATAGTCATATTAGATCAATTGCGTGCAACATGGTCACATTGTCAAGTCATAGAAGAATTAAGAGCATGGTTAGATGAATTTGGTCTTTAGTACTTCAAGAATAATTAAACTAATGATGAACTAGATAGAGCAAGAGAATTTCATAAAAGTCATATTTCATCATATAGAATCAACAAGGTCAATTAAGTAATCTATTTTACAAAGTAGGTACTTGAGATTTTAAATGGGGAGCATGGAACCTAGTATGAGACATAGGTTAAAATGGGAACAAAGCACAATCATACTTACTGATTTTCAAAGTTCAGACATTCTATAATGATCAATTAGGCCAAAGATGCTTATGTGAGTAAGTTGAATCATAAATATACATGTAAGGACCATATTCAAGTCATTATAGATGAAAAATACATTGGAGCACATATAAATATTCCATGACATCGCTCATATAAAAAGTGAGCTAGAGGTTACTTATTTAAAGGATTAACATGTGGGATGATCAAAAATTAAGCTAAAGATTCCTTCTTGATCAAGTTACATCGTTCATACACATACATGGAGTCATTTTAGGTCTAGGTAGACATCATATATAAATCAAGGTGATCCAAGGAAAATAACAAGCCCAAAACATATTATGGTTATAATTCGAGAGGTATCATCATGTTTTGGGTCATAAAAGATTAGGTTAGCACATTATGCACCATTAATCATGTGAGAAAAGGTCAAAAAATTCCATTTTTATCATAACAGGAGCTAAGAGTAGAATCAAGACTTGAAACTAGCCTCATTGGGTAGATCTCATCGAAAGGACAAAAAATCATATTTATATGTCCTATTTGTCCAAAGGATATGAAACATATCATTTTTGGAAGATTTTAATCAAAACGGTAGGAAAATGAGATTTTGAGGTTACCAGAATGATGTGGCAAATAGGGACCCTCAAATCAAAGATTTGAATCAAAACCTTTTTTTACTTATTGTCTTTCTTAAATTTTAAATTTTCTTCTGAATCATATTCAATCTACCCTTCATGTTCCTCCCAAAAAAATTATGTTCCACATTCCATATTAAACACAGTTTTTGATCAAAATTCTCATTGTATCATTCCCTTTACCATTGTATCTACTTGTAGTTGGTGGTACATGAAAATACAAATGGATATTTCCCCATGATTCTAGTTCATTCCCCTCCATACAATGAGGAGTATTAGCTTTTGAGTAGGTTGGGGGCACCAATAAATTAAGAGATAATTTTGTTTTAAACAATTATACAAGAGGTTTGAAGGTTCTTTAAGACCCACAAAATTCATTATGAAGGATTCATAGTAACGTTTTTATATTTTTGAAGGACCAAAGGAAAAAGACATTGTCCACAAAACATTTCAGTCAAAGGTCTAATGCTCACTTTTAAAGAATGGGCCTTTTAGAGTGTAACACGATGAAATTTATATACAAAATCTGTTTCAAGCTATCATTCATTAATTCCTCTAAACTTGAGTCCATTTACAAATCAGTCCTTCATTTGAAATCATCATTCATACTTTGATTATATGTGGACCTTTAATTACATTTTATCAATTGACATTTTGACTCCATTTAATTGAAAAGACTTTGCAGACACCAATGAATCCTAATTTGTCAAAGACTGGCTTTTAATAATCAAAATGTAAATTGTACAAATAGACATTTGAATTAGTTTATAGTATGAATAAATTGACCATCTCGATAACCATAATTTTTGGGTCCAAGTATATTTATAATTTGGCATTATGGAAGCATGGTTTAGAATATATAGATTTTGAATGTATATTTTATACGACATAAATTCTTAGAAAAACTAATTATAAAATAGGGATATTCACCATTTATTACCATTTATCACCTACGTTTATGAGGCAGGACTGCCTTCTCCTCCTTCTAACACTATTGGAGTCAACCATTATAGAAGAGAAAGGAGCTCTCAATGCCTCACCTCTCTACCAAGGGATTTAACACCATTAACCATATACCCCCCCTTCACTTCCTCTAAATCATAGAACCCCCTTATCCATTGCTATATTATCCCTAACCTAGTAGACACAATACCTTAAAACCTACAAACACCAAGGGCCCAAAAATTCAGGTCCACCACGACAACCTACAATACCATGGCGTGCTATCAGCCCCTTGGTAGTGATCTACGACACAATGCACCGCACAGTTATCCCATTATCTTCTATTGTAAGGAGTTTGAAGATATGGGTAGTTCTCACCAACAACAACATCATATTTACCTACTAGGATCCTCTACAACTTCAGCGGCCCCAATTCCCTCCCCTCCTCCTTCATCTTCATCATATCACCAATTCAACCACTACAACATTCTACATGACCTCTCTACTACAATGTCCCTCTCCAATCTTAACTACATACTACATACCTCACCAACCTCGACAACTTTCTCCTCTCTGTCATCTGCCAACAATTGAGCCCTCACACATGCAGAACCTCAACTAATCACAGTGGATGACAATTCAACACATGTAACATTGTCAAGCCCAACATGAAATCCTCAATCATCTCCTTCCTCAAAAGATACATCTTGGAGATCTATAATCTCCTCCACCTCCTACCTATATATATGTTGGCCTCTCACACATGAATGTATGATCCTTTCAAATCTATTTTGGCCACACGAACCACCAGACCTGACCTTGCCACCATCATAGTTAACTCCACCATATCTATCTTGATCCCTACCTTGACTCCAAATGATAGATGAACAACAAGAGTCCATCCTATATGGATGCATTTTTTGCCCCACAATCTTCCTCCTGTCTAGGAAACGACTATGCAACAAAATCATGCAAACACCATGACGTCCTGCTAAGATGCCCACATGATCTACATAACTAAGCCACTTGCTACAAACTCCCTCTAGTTGTTCCATCAGGATACCATCTGAAGCAGCCTATAATGGGACGTTTGAGATAGTAATGGACTTCTCGACAACAAAGCTCCCTGATCAACTACATATAAGCTTCATACAATATCTACCCACAAGTCCTTGGCCACTACTACCTCAGGATCCAATGAGATTACTTGAATGCTCTTGCTCACCCTAGGAAAGAGGAGCAACTCACATCCTTCTAGTGATATTTGTGATTAGGCCATGGAGGCATGCAACCTACTTGAAGATGATCACAATTTTAAGACCATTACCACAATAACCTACAAACATGATAGTTATTTCTATAGCCTGGGTAAACTCTGTTTAACCCTAGGACAACCAAATGAAGAAATGATACTACGTTTCTTGTCGATAACCATCTGGAAGAAAATCCAAATTCCACATGCTAGTAAATCCTTTACTCTTGTATTTCATTATGTAGAAGATTGTATAAAATTAAATAAACCTAAACCGCATTATCTACTAATACTATTGTTTTATACACCTAGTGACCTAGTGATACAATAACTAGACCTATTATTCAATGAATATGACCGTACTAGTATACATATGAGGATACATGTATTAGTCTTATAGAAATTATGTGATTATTGGAAATCAATTATATATATATATTTATATATTTATATATTTATATATATACACACATATATACACATATACCTATACATGTTAAACTAACTTATGTAATGTATGTGGCTGAATATGTATCCCTAATGTCTACCATGTATAAAAATATAGACTAGTGACCCCATGAATAGAAAATGATGTAATTCCAATAAAAATTGATGGAGAATTCATACCAACTATAATACTTAAAACCCTAAGTATGAATACATATATGTACATAATATCAGTTTTGGAAATATTTTCTGTAGTGTGACCTAATTGGAACAAAATGTCAAAGGATTATAGTATGACTTATTCTAGTACCTTAGGGTGATATGACATACCCATATTGATTTCCCCATAAGTAAAATGAAAAGTATTTATGTAGTTACATGTGATTGTATGTATACCTTAAACCATATATATATTCCTAGTAAGCATAAATTGGTAAAGGAACTTATTCATCCTTTTATTCACATAGTAGTAATTATCTTCATTTGCATGTTTGAGACCTATTAATTTACATAAGAGTATTTTGGTGTCCTCTTAATTATAAATAGTTACCTTATTCTTAAGGAATGATATGGAATTATATAATTCCTATGACATATTGTGATTCATATACATATAGGCAATTGAGAACAAAGCACATGTGTATTACTAGTATTTATAGAGTTATGTTTTGGGGTGAGGGAATAGTCAAGCAGTGCACCTTGACAATCCCCAATAAAGAGACACGAGTTCTACTCTAGCGATTTCCCTCAAGGTGAAACAAGGTCCCACATTATTGGGTACATCACGGTGCCCCCAAAGTACGTGGATGGTTCGGGGGTTTACCCTTAGCTGGGTCTGATCTAGTTGCGACCTTGCCTAGGAGCGGTTCCTCATCATGAAAAAAATCATATAGAATTATGTTGAGTGAAATCCTAGATATCCCTAGTAGGGTTATATTGGTAAATAAACAAATTTGAGGCTAGTAACTAATAGAATAATCCAATCTAGACAAAATATAATAAAACATTTGATTGTATAGTATTGATTCTAAATAATCTAGTTAACAACTCTAGAAATTAGAATGATGGAAAATAGAAATCACAATCCTTGATGGAGAATCCTAATCATCTAATACTTCAAAATCAAATATGAATCAAACAACTCAATGATTCCAAGTCGTATAGTGATAAATATATATATGTAAATTTGTAGATACCTCTCTTGATTGTCCCTTGGAGACAATACTTGGAATTTGTGCATTTTAGATACTTTCCAAATGTACAAAATTTCTATTTCTATTTCTATTTGGAAAGTTATTTCCCTCCTTGATTGCATTTGTGATTAAATAGGTTTATTGGCTTAAAATTGTTGTAAACCTTAGCCCTCCTCCTTCAAATCCACCAAAAATAAATATTAAAAACATAACCACTTTGTTTAAACATCCCAAAGGGCAGACTACTATTGATTAGTTTAGTAGAATAATGCTTCTACGACTCTGGTCCGAGAGAAGGACATGAGGTCCTTTAGTATATATGAAATATAGGTGTGTTTCCATTCTCTATGCAGAGAACATCTGACTTCTCAAACAACCAGACATTGACATGTGCTATCTATTTTGAAAATTGTATGAATAGTTTTAAAAGTTGATATTTTTTAAACAAATAATGACCTTATTTATACATCTTGTAGTCTGATGCAAGCCAATTTCTTTTCAATACAACCTATATCTCTATACAAGGGTCTTATCTTAGTTGAACCACTACGAATAGGAACCTCTGAGAGGCAATCCCTCATGACACAGCTTGGTGGATTTCCATAAACCTCCTGACTCGAACATCCTCTAAGTTGGAATTTTTCTAGGCCATTTGTAACTTTGTTGAATTATTGTCCTCCATGTTGTACCCTAGTATTATCTGGCATCTCCTTACTCAATTAGTTCATACGGTAGGTGAATTGGGGGTAATGTTCAACATCCTTCTCCAGCAACTTTGATGCCAAAAGAAGTTTGTCTCTACAATGACCCTTCTCCAAACATTTCTCTGTATTTGTTCAAAGTCTAGGTATATTCTAGTTAACTCATCAGCACTGAAAGATGAGGTGTGGATCTTCCTTGACCAAACCCCTAACAAATGTCCTTGGTGGTACCTTGTCGCCACCACCATACCAGCACCATTGCTATTAACTTTTGAATAGACATTGAGCTTGAATGTGTCATGCTCGGGCCATCCCCATTGACTAGATCTGGTTAGACGTCGATTTTTCATATCTATTGTCCATGATTCAGTGTTAAGTTGTATTGCCTTCCTGATACAAATGACTTGATAATCTAAATGTTTGGCCTCACATTCAAAGGTCTATGTGTTCCTGAAGCTCCACGATTTCTGACATATTATCCAAAAAGCTTCTTTTGATAGGCTAAGTTGCTTGTTAGAAATCTTAAACCATCCTTCCTTGGTAGAAGGACTAACAAATCTAGCTTGTTCCACCATGTGAGAAATGTACACAAGACTCGCAATACCCCATCGTTGTAACATCCCTGACCTGGGTTATACTCTAACCCTAGGTGTTTTGATTAAGAAAGGTGATTAAATGCTTAATCTCATCTTGTGAAAAGTAATTAGGCCTCAAGAGGAACCTATGGTGCAATTCTAGTCCTTTTTGAACATTGTTGAAATCAATGTTTTGTTTGTTTTGGACTAAAGTGCAAATTACCCAAGTTGAGGGGTTAAATTTCAAATTATAAATGAAAATATGTTCCTCATGTGTCTAAGCATCATGAGAGCGAAGATGATGCAGAGGTATGGCTTGTGATAGCCTGAATACCAAGAAAGAGCTGATAAAGCAATGTTTGTGCATTAAAACCTAGTTTTGGAGTAATGTGCAATTTACCCAAAACCTAGGGTTCAATATGCAATTTACCACTTCAAAATGGTCCCTAATATTTCTTGGAATCATTTAGATCAAAGAAAATGAGAAGGGCATCTCATTTGAATTAAGTTGGAGGAGAGAGAATCTTGATATTAAAATAATCAAGATTTAATCTTAAGTGAAACACTAATTCAATTTAGGGCAAAAATGAATGTATTAATTAAAGGGCCTTCAACCAAAATGTTATTTGTTGGTTTTGAATAAGGATGGACGTTCCTTTGCCAAGATAAGGAACGAAAATATCTAAAGGAGGTGAAATTCCCCTCACCTTATTATAAGTTAAACAATTCCCACTCAAAAAGATATATTAGTATTATAATGGATTAAGGTGCTTATTTTATTTTCCCTTAATCCATGGATAATGGAAGGGAGTTCGGTGGATTTGAGTTGCCTTTGCATAAAAGAAAACCAAGGAGGAAGAGGTGGTACTATTTCTGGGATTAAATGCATTTTAATAAGGCATTTTCTCTCTCATCAATTTCCTTATAAAAGTGCCCCTTTCCAAGCCAAAACAAAGGCTTTTTTCGGATTGCTTTCTTTCCCTTTCTTGCAAAACCGACCAAGGACCTAGGGAGAAGTAGGAGGACGACTCCCTACCTGTTGGTAAGCCCTTGACCTTCGTTCTCCTTGATTCCATGGTGTAAATAAAAAATAAATCATTGATTTCTTCTTATTTCGATCTCCTCTTCAACCCCAGCCAACTTTTTCATCCAAAAGCTTAAGGACGAGCCTAAGGGGAGTTGCAAGAGCTTCATCCACCATTGATGGCGTGATCTTGGAGCTTTGGAGCTCAATTGGAGGCGGTTTTTATAACTTGAAACCCTAACTTTGTTATTGCAATCAATTCCTTATCAATTGGTGATCATTTCTACATTTGCAAAATTAAGTTTGGTTTAATGATGCAATTTCCATGGAAATCACAGTAGATTTCGTGAGTTTCAGGTTGATTATGATGAAATCATCATAAGTACACACCTCCCCAAATATCTTGGGCAAACGGTTTGGAAGTTGGGACCAAACGGTTTCACCAAACTGTTTGCAAACCGTTTGGGAGAAAACAGTTTCAAAACTGGTTGGTGGGGTTGACCAAGGGTTGACTGTTTGCGATTCCTGTTCATAATTATGTTAGTTCATAACTCATCAAATTTGAGGGGTTAACTCCCAAGGAATCCTGAGTTGAAGGCTAATCTATTAGGTAAACCTAATTGGATGAAGTGCTGATTTTCAACCTGATTAACTTGACCTTTTTGGGAAAAACGGTTTCAAATCCGTTTGATATGGTTGAACAAGGGTTGACCGTTTGCGATTACTGTTTATAATTATTATGGTTGATAACCCTCCAAATTTGAGGTATTAACTCCAAAGGAATCGTGAGTTGAAGGATAATCAATTAGGTAAACCTAATTGGATTAAGTGCTGATTTTCAACCTGATTAACTTGACCTTTTTGGGAAAACGGTTTCAAAACCGTTCGGTGAAGTTGACCAAGGGTTTAACATTTGATATTTCTTGTTCCTAATTATGTTGGTTAATAACTCACCAAATTTGATGGATTAATTCCAAAGGAATCATGAGTTGAAGGCTAATCTATTAGGCAAACCCTAATTGGATTAAGTGTTGATTTTCAACTTGATTGATTTGACCTTTTGGGTTAATTAGCCCAAACGGTTTAAAAACCATTTGGGGATTACCCAAACGGTCTCAAAACCGTTTGGGGGTCACCCAATACCGTTTGGAGGTCTAGGGTTGAATATGGTTAAGTGTTTGATGATCCAAATATATGGCATGAACCCTAATCGGCTAAGTGCTGATTTTGTAAGTGATTAAGATGATGTTTTGGGTTGATTGACCCAAACGGTTTCAAAACCGTTTGGGGATTATCCCAACGGTCTCAAGACCGTTTGGGGATAACCCAAGACCGTTTGGAGGTCTAGGGTTAAGTATGGTTTCCTATTTTAAGGCCCAAAGTTACCAAGTTACAAAGCAATCAATTGCTGATTTGTTGATCCACTCAATAGACCAAACCTTGATGAAATTTCACTAGAATCCAAGGCTTGGATCAGCCAAACGGTCTGAAGACCATTTGGAGCTCATCCAAATGGTCTCAAGACCGTTTGGAGGTCGCCCAACACCGTTTGGAGGTCCAGGGGTGAGTATGGTTAAGCAATTGATGATCCAATGTTACTAAGTTAAAGTGTAATCAATTGCTGATTTGGTGATCAATCCAATGATCCAAACCTTAATTGGTTGACTTGGATTTTGATGATATGATGGGAAAACGGTCTCAATACCGTTTGGAGGTCATCAAAATGACCTCAAGACCATTTAGGTTCAGGTCATGTTCAATTTGGATGATGGTTCAAAGGTTTCAAAGTAACTAATCTTGCATTGATTAGTGTTGAAGGATCATTGAGTCCAAACCCTAATTCAATTGATTCAAACCCTAGTTGATGACTAATTGAGGGTCAATTGAGGGATAAATCAGTTGTAGGTTGAACTACTTAACTCAATTGAAGTATGATGATAGGTCTAATTGATGATTGTTTCTATGAATTTAATGATTGAAGGAATCAACATTGGAAACCCTAAGTGAGGTTGATTCCATGAGAATCCCTAATTGAGGTTGATTCAATGTGAATCCCTAATTGAGGTTGATTCCATAAGAAATCCTAATTGAGGGTGATTCCATGAGAAATCCCTAGTTGGGATGAATAGTAAACATTAAGTATAGGCAATGAGATGTGAAAGCCTAATGAAGGGTGATGCTACATGCAATCCTAATTCTAATGAAGTATGATAGCATATGAAATCCCAAAGACCTAATCAAGGGTAAAGGTATGTGAAACTCTAATTGGAGTTATAATACATGAAGCCTTAATCTTGGACAACATGATGACAACCCAGAACCCTAATAATAAAACAGTGGGTAAAACCTTATAAGGGTGAAATATCATAAATGGTTGATTATAGGCAAGCTTATTGTAAGCAATGCCTTAATCTGAGATGAATCCATATCATTAAAGATAGTTGGACCATTCTTATGTGTAACCTATGCACTTCATGGTAAGAGTGATAGGTTAGTGGGTGAAAGGATTAATATGGGAAATACCTTAATCCAAGATAAGCTAATAACTTAAGAATGTTGGAAGTAATGAGGTAAGTGATACATCAAGATATAAAAGACTTCACTATTAGCATCTCAAAGTTGATATACTTTGATAACTATGAAATCCTAACGTGAGATGGGAAACCCTAACCCTAAATTGGGTAATGGGACATGAGAAACCCCAAATTGATGTGAATAGTAAGCCCTAACCCTATTAAGGGAATAGTGGTGGTACTATTATATTACAAGAGATAAAATGATTAGATGTTGCCTAGTGATAGGTGACAAGATGTTGAATGGCCTTGTGAGCCATGAGGATAGTTGTTGCCTAGTGAGAGATGACAAGATGTTTAATGGCCTTGTGAGCCATGTGGTTATTTGTTGCCTAGTGAGAGGTCACAAGATGTTTAATGGCCTTGTGAGCCATGTGGATGGTTGTTGCCTAGTGAGAGGTAACAAGATGTTTATAAAAGTTTCATGAAAGCAATTACATTGTTCAAGTAAATTGGGAAATGGAAACTGAGTAACATAATAATAATAATAATAATAATAAATGGATACAACAATAATAATGTAATCAGGATTGGTTACAGACCAATGCCTGGCTATGAAATCAAGATTGGTTAAAGTCTAATGCCTGACTGTGAAATCAGGATTGGTTAGAGTCCAATGTTTGGTTGTAAAATTAGGATTGGTTAGATTCCAATGCCTGGCTGTGTAACCAGGTTTGGAGAAATCCAATACCTGGCAGAGGTGTAGTGCCTGTAATCAGGGTTGGTTAAAGTCCAATGCCTGGCGGTGTAATCAGGTTTGGAAGAGTCCAATACCTGGCAGAGGCTCAATGCCTGTAATGATGGCACAGGATTGGTAATAGCCCAATGCCTGTATTAATGATATATGAGTACATGGTAGATGTAATTCCTTATCTGTTTAACAGATTGGCTAAGGCCAACATATTGAAACAAGAATGTTTCATGGGTGACATGTCAAGTTAATGAGTGTCACAAGAAAAGTTTGATATGATGGTATAATATGATGGATAAATGATATACATGTTCTTTCTATTCCTTATTTAAAAATAGATGATATATTGCTCTATCATAAATAGTTGCAATGCTTTCAAAGTTGAGAATGCTTTAAAATGCTCATCCTCTCCCCAGTTTCATACCTTAAATTGAAATAACAATGTTTTGGAGGAGAGTTATATCTCCCGCTGGGGCAATTTACAATTGTCTCATCCCCGTGGGATCCAACATTTTTAGGTGGACGCGGACAAAGAGGCAGGAAACCTTTAGCAGAGAAGGAACAACAGCAGCATCAAGGACATCAGTAATATCTCAGGTGGAGATATTTCCTGTATAGTTGTATAGATAGTAGTCCTATGTGTCGTCTCTGTACTCATAGGTCCTCGAAGTTTTTAGTCAGTGTTTTTGATAAATCAATCTGAGCTTTTGGCTTGATGCCTCGAGATTTGTATGTTGTCTGTATATAATGTTTCTAAGGCAGCTCATGTTGTAGTCTCTGAAAAGAGATGGTACAGGTTATGTACATTTGAACCAAAATGTAAATGTTATACAATAGTTCTCAATGGAAAAGATTTCCTATGTGTGGATCTCTTTCCAAAAAGTTTTAATTTTCAGTGATTTTTAGTAATCCGCTGCTTGATGAATGCTTCCGCATTAGTTAATTATGTTTTCGTGAGACGGTCTCCACAATTAGTGGTATCAGAGCTCTAGGTTCGCTGAGTCTACAGAGACATAGGACTAAGCTTGTAGAGTCTGTTCTAAGTGTCTTCCAGTTTATTTGCTAGTATCTTCTGCTCACATAGGAGAAGAAGAACTTGAAAATGACTGGAGAACACAAGGAACACATTGCTAAGGGCAATGTTGTTGCACCAAGAAGAGGTGCAAGGGCTCTTACAAGAATAGAATGAGTGCCTAAGAATCCCCATTAAGACCTAATCAGGATAGAGAATCCTATGATCATGCTCTTGTTGGGCAGATTAGGGCAACAATAATGCATATAGGGGACTGGATACTAGCTTAACAACCTAGGTTATCAGTCCTTAATACAAAAATTTTGAGCTTTAAAAGAGTTCCTAAATGACTTAGTCATGTTGGAACAAGGGAAAATCATGTGTGTATAATGACATGAAAAGCAAGGAATGTGATAGAAAATAAAGTGCATACTACCTAATCTCAATACTTGTATACCCTGGCCAGGTATATGATTATTGATGATAAAGTGAGTATGGAAACTCTTAGATTGGTATCTTTTTGATTGCCCTGATCAAGCAATCATTCTGAAACAATCTAGAGAGTATAATGAAAACAAAAGGGAAGAGCTATGTGAACATTCCCAACTAATAGGAAGAGCTATGTGAACATTCCTAATCAAAAGGGAAGAGCTATGTGAACATTCCCAACTAATAGGAAGAGTTATGTGAACATTCCTAATCAAAAGGGAAGAGCTAAGTGAACATTCCCAACTAATACAAAGAGTTATGTGAACATTCCTAATCAAAAGGGAAGAGCTATGTGAACATTCCCAACTAATAGGAAGAGCTATGTGAACATTCCTAATCATAAGGGAAGAGCTCTGTGAACATTCCCAACTAATAGGAAGAGGTATGTGAACATTCCCAACTAATAGGAAGAGCTATGTGAACATTCCTAATCAAAAGGGAAGAGATATGTGAACATTCCCAACTAATAGGAAGATCTATGTGAACATTCCTAATCAAAAGGGAAGAGCTATGTGAACATTCCCAACTAATAGGAAGAGCTATGTGAACATTCCTAATCAAAAGGGAAGAGCTATGTGAACATTCCCAACTAATAGGAAGAGTTATGTGAACATTCCTAATCAAAAGGGAAGAGCTATGTGAACATTCCCAACTAATAGGGAAGAGATATGTGAACATTCCCAACTAATAGAGAAGAGCTATGTGAACATTCCCAACTAATAGAGAAGAGGTATGTGAACATTCTCAACAAAAAGGGAAGAGCTATGTGAACATTCCCAACTAATAGGGGAGAGCTATGTGGGCATCCCCAACTTAAAAAGGAAAAGCTATGTGAACATTCCCAATTACATAGAGTTTTCTAACTGAACTTTCCTAAATGAATAAAGGATTGCTAAGTAAATTATCTCTGTTAGATATATATGTTTCTCTTTTGGTATATATTCTTGAGTAATGATTGAAGTATTTTCTTTTATGTTTCTTCCTTCCAACAATATGGACATCATATGTTACGGGTTTATGTTTTGCATAAACATAAAAATTGATAAGGTTGAATTAATGAAAGGAACTTTGTGTGGATTAAAAAATCCATGATATCTCCATGATACTAAGATATTATGTGGAGACTTGAGGGAATGATAACTGAATAAATATGTCCCTCCTTTTTCTAGGATTTCGGGGACGAAATCCTTATTAGGGGTTTATAATTTGTAACATCCCTGACCTAGGTTATACTCTAACCCTAGGTGTTTTGATTAAGAAATGTGATTAAATGCTTAATCTCATCTTGTGAAAAGTAATTAGGCCTCAAGAGGAACCTATGTTGCAATTCTAGTCCTTTTTGAACATTGTTGAAATCAATGTTTTGTTTGTTTTGGACTAAAGTGCAAATTACCCAATTTGAGGGGTTAAATTTCAAATTATAAATGAAAATATGTTCCTAATGTGTCGAAGCATCATGAGAGTGAATATGATGCAGAGGTATGGCTTGCGATAGCCTGAATACCAAGAAAGAGCTGATAAAGCAATGTTTGTGCATTAAAACCTAGTTTTGGAGTAATGTGCAATTTACCCAAAACCTAGGGTTCAATATGCAATTTACCACTTCAAAATGGTCCCTAATATTTCTTGGAATCATGTAGAGCAAAGAAAATGAGAAGGGCATCTCATTTGAATTAATTTGGAGGAGAGAGAATCTTGATGTTAAAATAATCAAGATTTAATCTTAAGTGAAACCCTAATTCAATTTAGGGCAAAAATGAATGTATTAATTAAAGGGCCTTCAACCAAAATGTTATTGGTTGGTTTTGAATAAGGATGGAAGTTCCTTTGACAAGATAATAAACGAAAATATATAAATGAGGTGAAATTCCCCTCACCTTATTATAAGTTAAAGAATTCCGACTCAAAAAGATATATTAGTATTATAATGGATTAAGGTGCTTATTTTCTTTTCCCTTAATCCATGGATAATGGAAGGGAGTTCGGTGGATTTGAGTTGCCTTTGCATACAAGCAAACCAAGGAGGAAGAGGTGGTACTATTTTTGGGATTAAATGCATTTTAATAAGGCATTTTCTCTCTCATCAATTTCCTTATAAAAGTGCCCTTTCCAAGCCAAAACAAAGGCTTTTTTCGGATTGCTTTCTTTCCCTTGCTTGCAAAACCGACCAAGGATCTAGGGAGGAGCAGGAGGACGACTCCCTACCTGTTGGTAAGCCCTTGACCTTCGTTCTCCTTGATTCCATGGTGGAAATAAAAAATAAATCATTGATTTCGTCTTATTTCGATCTCCTCTTCAACCCCAGCCAACTTTTTCATCCAAAAGCTTAAGGAAAAGCCTAAGGGGAGTTGCAAGAGCTTCATCCACCATTGATGGCGTGATCTTGGAGCTTTGGAGCTCAATTGGAGGCGGGTTTTATAACTTGAAACCCTAACTTTGTTATTGCAATCGATTCCTTATCAATTGGTGATCATTTCTACATTTCCAAAATTAAGTTTGGTTTAATGATACAATTTCCATGGAAATCACAGTATCTCGTGAGTTGCAGGTTGATTATGATGAAATCATCATAATTACACACCTCCCCAAATATCTTGGGCAAACGGTTTGGAAGTTGGGACCAAACGGTTTCACCAAACTGTTTGCAAACCGTTTGGGAGCAAACAGTTTCAAAACTGTTTGGTGGGGTTGACCAAGGGTTGACCATTTGATATTCCTGTTCATAATTATGTTAGTTGATAATTCATCAAATTTGAGGGGTTAACTCCCAAGGAATCGTGAGTTGAAGGCTAATCTATTAGGTAAACCTAATTGGATGAAGTGCTGATTTTCAACCTGATTAACTTGACCTTTTTGGGAAAACGGTTTCAAATCCGTTTGATATGGTTGAACAAGGGTTGACCGTTTGTGATTACTGTTCATAATTATGATGGTTGATAAACCTCCAAATTTGAGGTATTAACTCCAAAGGAATCCTGAGTTGAAGGCTAATCAATTAGGTAAACCTAATAGGATTAAGTGCTGATTTTCAGCCTGATTAACTTGACCTTTTGGGGAAAACGGTTTCAAAACCGTTTGGTGGAGTTGACCAAGGGTTGAACGTTTGATATTTCTTGTTCCTAATTATGTTGGTTAATAACTCACCAAATTTTATGGATTAATTACAAAGGAATCATGAGTTGAAGGCTAATCAATTAGGCAAACCCTAATTGGATTAAGTGCTGATTTTCAACTTGATTGATTTGACGTTTTGGGTTAATTAGCCCAAACGGTTTCAAAACCGTTTGGGGATTACCCAAACAGTCTCAAAACCGTTTGGGGGTCACCCAAGACCGTTTGTAGGTCTAGGGTTGAATATGGTTAAGTGTTTGATGATCCAAAGATATGGCATGAACCCTAATCGGCTAAGTGCTGATTTTGTATGTGATTGAGATGATGTTTTGGGTTGATTGACCCAAACGGTTTCAAAACCGTTTGGGGATTATCCCAACGGTCTCAAGACCGTTTGGGGATCACCCAGGACCGTTTGGAGGTCTAGGGTTAAGTACGGTTGCCTATTTTAAGGCCCAAAGTTACCAATTTACAAAGCAATCAATTGCTGATTTGTTGATCGACTCAATAGACCAAACCTTGATGAAATTTCACTAGAATCCAAGGCTTGGATCAGCCAAACGGTCTCAAGACTGTTTGGAGCTCATCCAAATGGTCTCAAGACCGTTTGGATGTCTCCCAACACCGTTTGGAGGTCCAGGGGTGAGTATGGTTAAGCAATTGATGATCCAATGTTACTAAGTTAAAGTGTAATCAATTGCTGATTTGGTGATCAATCCAATGATCCAAACCTTAATTGGTTGACTTGGATTTTGATGATATGATGGGAAAACGGTCTCAATACCATTTGGAGGTCATCAAAATGACCTCAAGACCATTTAGGGTCAGGTCATGTTCAATTTGGATGATGGTTCAAAGGTTTCAAAGTAACTAATCTTGCATTGATTAGTGTTGAAGGATCATTGATTCCAAACCCTAATTCAATTGATTCAAACCCTAGTTCATGACTAATTGAGGGTCAATTGAGGGATAAATCAGTTGTAGGTTGAACTACTTAACTCAATTGAGGATAGGTCTAATTGATGATTGTTTCTATGAATTCAATGATTGAAGGAATCAACATTGGAAACCCTAAGTGAGGTTGATTCCATGAGAATCCCTAATTGAGGTTGATTCAATGTGAATCCCTAATTGAGGTTGATTCCATAAGAAATCCAAATTGAGGGTGATTCCATGAGAAATCCGTAGTTGGGATGAATAGTAAACATTAAGTATAGGAAATGAGATGTGAAAGCCTAATGAAGGGTGATGCTACATGCAATCCTAATTCTAGTGAAGTATGATAGCATATGAAATCCCAAAGCCCTAATCAAGGGTAAAGGTATGTGAAACTCTAATTGGAGTTATAATACATGAAGCCTTAATCTTGGACAACATGATGACAACCCAGAACCCTAATAATAAAACAGTGGGTAAAACCTTATAAGGGTGAAATATCATAAATGGTTGATTATAGGCAAGCTTATTGTAAGCAATGCCTTAATCTGAGATGAATCCATATCATTACAAAGTTGGACCATTCTTATGTGTAACCTATGCACTTCATGGTAAGAGTGATAGGTTACTGGATGAAAGGATTAAGATGGGAAATACCTTAATCCAAGATAAGCTAATAACTTAAGAAAGTTGGAAGTAATGAGGTAAGTGATACATCAAGATATGAAAGACTTCAATGTTAGCATCTCAAAGTTGATATACTTTGATAACTATGAAATCCTAATGTGAGATGGGAAACCCTAACCCTAAATTGGGTAATGGGACATGAGAAACCCCAAAGTGATGTGAATAGTAAGCCCTAACCCTATTAAGGGAATAGTGGTGTTACTATTACATTACAAGAGATAAAATGATTAGATGTTGCCTAGTGATAGGTGACACGATGTTGAATGGCCTTGTGAGCCATGAGGATAGTTTTTGCCTAGTGAGAGATGACAAGATGTTTAATGGCCTTGTGAGCCATGTGGTTAGTTGTTGCCTAGTGAGAGGTCACAAGATGTTTAATGGCCTTGTGAGCCATGTGGATGGTTGTTGCTTAGTGAGAGGTAACAAGATGTTTATAAAAGTTTCATGAAAGCAATTACAATGTTCAAGTAAATGGGGAAATGGAAACTCAGTAACATAATAATAATAATAATAATATTATTAATAATAATAATAATAATAATAATAATAAATGGATACAATAATAATAATGTAATCAGGATTGGTTACGGACCAATGCCTGGCTATGAAATCAGGATTGGTTAAAGTCCAATGCCTGACTGTGAAATCAGGATTGGTTAGAGTCCAATGCCTGGCTGTAAAATTAGGATTGGTTAGATTCCAATGCCTGGCTGTGTAACCAGGTTTGGAGAAATCCAATACCTGGAAGTGGTGTAGTGCCTGTAATCAGGGTTGGTTAAAGTCCAATGCCTGGCGGTGTAATCAGGTTTGGAAGAGTCCAATACCTGGCAGAGGCTCAATGCCTGTAATGATGGCACAAGATTGGTAATAACCCAATGCCTGTATTAATGATATATGAGTACATGGTAGATGTAATTCCTTATATGTTTAGCATATTGGCTAAGGCCAACATATTGAAACAAGAATGTTTCATGGGTGACATGTCAAGTTAATTAGTGTCACAATAAAAGTTTGATATGATGGTATAATATGATGGATAAATGATATACATGTTCTTTATATTCCTTATTAAAAGAATAGATGATATATTGCTCTATCATAAATAGTTGCAATGCTTTCAAAGTTGAGAATGCTTTAAACTGCTTATCCTCTGCCC
The DNA here is from genome assembly GCA_963693085.1 of Alisma plantago-aquatica. Lineage (NCBI taxonomy): Eukaryota > Viridiplantae > Streptophyta > Magnoliopsida > Alismatales > Alismataceae > Alisma > Alisma plantago-aquatica. Next base: position 777,166,542 of record OY856413.1, read on the forward strand.
AGTTTCATACCTTAAATTGAAATAACAATGTTTTGGAGGAGAGTTATATCTCCCGCTGGGGCAATTTACAATTGTCTCACCCCCGTGGGATCCAACATTTTTAGGTGGACGCGGACAAAGAGGCAGGAAACCTTTAGCAGAGAAGGAACAACAGCAGCATCAAGGACATAAGCAATATCTCAGGTGGAGATATTGCCTGTCTAGTTGTATAGATAGTAGTCCTATGTGTCGTCTCTGTACTCTCAGGTCCTCGGAGTTTTTAGTTAGTGTTTTTGATAAATCAATCTGAGGTTTTGGCTTGATGCCTCGAGATTTGTATGCTGTCTGTATATAATGTTTCTAAGGTAGCTGATGTTGTAGTCTCTGAAAAGAGATGGTACAGGTTATGTACATTTGAACCAAAATGTAAATGTTATACAATAGTTCTCAATGGAAAAGATTTCCTATGTGTGGATCTCTTTCCAAAACGTTTTAATTTTCAGTGATTTTTAGTAATCCGCTGCTTGATGAACGCTTCTTCATTAGTTAATTATGTTTTCGTGAGACGGTCGCCACAATTAGTGGTATCAGAGCTCTAGGTTCGCTGAGTCTACAGAGACATAGGACAAAGGTTGTAGAGTCTGTTCTAAGTGTCTTCCAATTTATTTGCTAGTATCTTCTGCTCACATAGGAGAATAAGAACTTGAAAATGACTGGAGAACACATTGCTAAGGGCAATGTTGTTGCACCAAGAAGAGGTGCAAGGGCTCATACAAGAATAGAATGAGTGCCTGAGAATCCCCATTAAGACCTGATCAGGATAGGGAATCCTATGATCATGCTCTTGTTGGGCAGATTAGGGCAACAATAATGCATATAGGGGACTGGATACTAGCTTAACAACCTAGGTTATCAGTCCTTAATACAAAAATTTTGAGATTTAAAAGAGTTCCTAAATGACTTAGTCATGTTGGAACAAGGGAAAATCATGTGTGTATAATGACATGAAAAGCAAGGATTGTGATAGCAAATAAAGTGCATACTACCTAATCTCAATACTTGTATACCCTGGCCAGGTATATGATTATTGATGATAAAGTGAGTATGGAAACTCTTAGATTGGTATCTTTTTTATTGCCCAGATCAAGCAATCATTCTGAAACAATCTAGAGAGTATAATGAAAACAAAAGGGAAGATCTATGTGAACATTCCCAACTAATAGGAAGAGCTATGTGAACATTTCTAATCAAAAGGGAAGAGCTATGTGAACATTCCCAACTAATAGGAAGAGTTATGTGAACATTCCTAATCAAAAGGGAAGAGCTATGTGAACATTCCCAACTAATACGAAGAGTTATGTGAACATTCCTAATCAAAAGGGAAGATCTATGTGAACATTCCCAACTAATAGGAAGAGCTATGTGAACATTCCTAATCAAAAGGGAAGAGCTATGTGAACATTCCCAACTAATAGGAAGAGCTATGTGAACATTCCCAACTAATAGGAAGAGCTATGTGAACATTCCTAATCAAAAGGGAAGAGCTATGTGAACATTCCCAACTAATAGGAAGAGCTATGTGAACATTCCTAATCAAAAGGGAAGAGCTATGTGAACATTCCCAACTAATAGGAAGAGCTATGTGAACATTCCTAATCAAAAGGGAAGAGCTATGTGAACATTCCCAACTAATAGGAAGAGTTATGTGAACATTCCTAATCAAAAGGGAAGAGTTATGTGAACATTCCCAACTAATAGGGAAGAGATATGTGAACATTCCCAACTAATAGAGAAGAGCTATGTGAACATTCCCAACTAATAGAGAAGAGGTATGTGAACATTCTCAACAAAAAGGGAAGAGCTATGTGAACATTCCCAACTAATAGGGGAGAGCTATGTGGGCATCCCCAACTTAAAAAGGAAAAGCTATGTGAACATTCCCAATTACATAGAGTTTGCTAACTGAACTTTCCTAAATGAATAAAGGATTGCTAAGTAAATTATCTCTGTTAGATATATATGTTTCTCTTTTGGTATATATTCTTGAGTAATGATTGAAGTATGTTCTTTTATGTTTCTTCCTTCCAACAATATGGACATCATATGTTAGGGGTTTATGTTTTTCATAAACATAAAAATTGATAAGGTTGAATTAATGAAAGGAACTTTGTGTGGATTAAAAAATCCATGATATCTCCATGATACTAAGATATTATGTGGAGACTTGAGGGAATGATAACTGAATAAATCTGTCCCTCCTTTTTCTGGGATTTCGGGGACGAAATCCTTGTTAGGGGTTTATAATTTGTAACATCCCTGACCTAGGTTATACTCTAACCCTAGGTGTTTTGATTAAGAAAGGTGATTAAATGCTTAATCTCATCTTGTGAAAAGTAATTAGGCCTCAAGAGGAACCTATGTTGCAATTCTAGTCCTTTTTGAACATTGTTGAAATCAATGTTTTGTTTGTTTTGGACTAAAGTGCAAATTACCCAAGTTGAGGGGTTAAATTTAAAATTATAAATGAAAATATGTTCCTCATGTGTCTAAGCATCATGATAGTGAAGATGATGCAGAGGTATTGCTTGCGATAGCCTGAATACCAAGAAAGAGCTGATAAAGCAATGTTTGTGCATTACAACCTAGTTTTGGAGTAATGTGCAATTTACCCAAAACCTAGGGTTCAATATGCAATTTACCACTTCAAAATGGTCCCTAATATTTCTTGGAATCATGTAGAGCAAAGAAAATCAGAAGGGCATCTCATTTGAATTAAGTTGGAGGAGAGAGAATCTTGATATTAAAATAATCAAGATTTAATCTTAAGTGAAACCCTAATTCAATTTAGGGCAAAAATGAATGTATTAATTAAAGGGCATTCAACCAAAATGTTATTGGTTGGTTTTTAATAAGGATGGACGTACCTTTTCCAAGATAAGGAACGAAAATATCTAAAGGAGGTGAAATTCCACTCACCTTATTATAAGTTAAAGAATTCCCACTCAAAAAGATATATTAGTATTATAATGGATTAAGGTGCTTATTTTCTTTTCCCTTAATCCATGGATAATGGAAGGGAGTTCGGTGGCTTTGAGTTGCCTTTGCATACAAGCAAACCAAGGAGGAAGAGGTGGTACTATTTTTGGGATTAAATGCATTTTAATAAGGCATTTTCTCTCTCATCAATTTCCTTATAAAAGTGTCCTTTCCAAGCCAAAACAAAGGCTTTTTTCGGATTTCTTTCTTTCCCTTGCTTGAAAAACCACAAAGAGCTAGGGAGGAGCAGGAGGACGACTCCCTACCTGTTGGTAAGCCCTTGACCTTCGGTCTCCTTGATTCCATGGTGGAAATAAAAAATAAATCATTGATTTCTTCTTATTTCGATCTCCTCTTCAACCCCAGCCAACTTTTTCATCCAAAAGCTTAAGGACGAGCCTAAGGGGAGTTGCAAGAGCTTCATCCACCATTGATGGCGTGATATTGGAGCTTTGGAGCTCAATTGGAGGCGGGTTTTATAACTTGAAACCCTAACTTTGTTATTGCAATCAATTCCTTATCAATTGGTGATCATTTCTACATTTCTGAAATTAAGTTTGGTTTAATGATGCAATTGCCATGGAAATCACAGTAGATTTCGTGATTTGCAGGTTGATGATGATGAAATCATCATAAGTACACACCTCCCCAAATATCTTGGGCAAACGGTTTGGAAGTAGGGACCAAACAGTTTCACCAAACCGTTTGGTGACCAAACGGTTTGCAAACCGTTTGGGAGAAAACAGTTTCAAAACCGTTTGGTGGGGTTGACCAAGGGTTTACCATTTGCGATTCCTGTTCATAATTATTTTAGTTGATAACTCATCAAATTTGAGGGGTTAACTCCCAAGGAATCGTGAGTTGAAGGCTAATCTATTAGGTAAACCTAATTCGATTAAGTGCTGATTTTTAACCTGATTAACTTGACCTTTTTCGGAAAATGGTTTCAAAACCATTTGATATGGTTGAACAAGGGTTGACTGTTTGATATTACTGTTCATATTATGATGGTTGATAACCCTCCAAATTTTAGGGATTAACTCCAAAGGAATCGTGAGTTGAAGGCTAATCAATTAGGTAAACCTAATTGGATTAAGTATCTTTTTCAACCTGATTAACTTGACCTTTTTGGGAAAATGGTTTCAAAACCGTTTTGTGGAGTTGACCAAAGGTTGACCGATTGTGATTCCTGTTCCTAATTATGTTGGTTAATAACTCACCAAATTTGATGGATTAATTCCAAAGGAATCATGAGTTGAAGGCTAATCAATTAGGCAAACCCTAATTGGATTAAGTGCTGATTTTCAACTTGATTGATTTGACCTTTTGGGTTAATTAGCCCAAACGGTTTCAAAACCATTTGGGGATTACCCAAACGGTCTCAACACCGTTTGGGAGTCACCCAGGACCGTTTGGTGGTCTAGGGTTGAATATGGTTAGGTGTTTGAAGATCCAAAGATATGGCATGAACCCTAATCGGCTAAGTGCTGATTTTGTAAGTGATTGAGATGATGTTTTGGGTTGATTGACCCAAACGGTTTCAAAACCGTTTGGGGATTATCCAAACGGTCTCAAGACCGTTTTGGGATCACCCAAGACCGTTTGGAGGTCTAGGGTTAAGTATGGTTGCCTATTTGAAGGCCCAAAGTTTCCAAGTTACAAAGCAATCAATTGCTGATTTGTTGATCGACTCAATAGACCAAACCTTGATGAAATTTCACTAGAATCCAAGGCTTGGATGAGCCAAACGGTCTCAAGACAATTTGGAGCTCATCCAAACGGTCTCAAGACCGTTTGGAGGTCACCCAAGACCGTTTGGAGGTCCAGGGGGGAGTATGGTTAAGCAATTGATGTTCCAATGTTACTAAGTTAAAGTGTAATCAATTGCTGATTTGGTGATCAGTCCAATGATCCAAACCTTAATTAGTTGACTTGGATTTTGATGATATGATGGGAAAACAGTCTCAAGACCATTTGGAGGTCATCCAAACGACCTCAATACCGTTTAGGGTCAGGTCATGTTCAATTTGGATGATGGTTCAAAGGTTTCAAAGTAACTAATCTTGCATTGATTTGTGTTGAATGATCATTGATTGCAAACCCTAATTCAATTTATTCAAACCCTAGTTGATTACTAATTGAGGGTCAATTGAGGGATAAATCAGTTGTAGGTTGAACTACTTAACTCAATTGAAGTATGAGGATAGGTCTAATTGATGATTGTTTCCATGAATTCAATGATTGAAGGAATCAACATTGGAAACCCTAAGTGAGGTTGATTCCATGAGAATCCCTAATTGAGGTTGATTCAATGTGAATCCCTAATTGAGGTTGATTCCATAAGAAACCCTAATTGAGGGTGATTCCATGATAAATCCATAGTTGGGATGAATAGTAAACATTAAGTATAGGCAATGAGATGTGAAAGCCTAATGAAGGGTGATGCTACATGCAATCCTAATTCTAATGAAGTATGATAGCATATGAAATCCCAAATCCCTAATAAAGGGTAAAGGTATGTGAAACTCTAATTGGAGTTATAATACATGAAGCCTTAATCTTGGACAACATGATGACAACCCAGAACCCTAATAATAAAATAGTGGGTAAAACCTTATAAGGGTGAAATATCATAAATGGTTGATTATATGCAAGCTTATTGTAAGCAATGCCTTAATCTGAGATGAGTCCATATCATTAAAGATAGTTGGACCATTCTTGTGTGTAACCTATGCACTTCATGGTAAGAGTGATAGGTTAGTGGATGAAAGGATTAAGATGGGAAATACATTAATCCAAGATAAGCTAATAACTTAAGAAAGTTGGAAGTAATGAGGTAAGTGATACATCAAGATATGAAAGACTTCACTGTTAGCATCTCAAAGTTGATATACTTTGATAACTATGAAATCCTAATGTGAGATGGGAAACCCTAACCCTAAATTGGGTAATGGGACATGAGAAAACCCAAAGTGATGTGAATAGTAATCCCTAACCCTATTAAGGGAATAGTGTTGTTACTATTATATTACAAGAGATAAAATGATTAGATGTTGCCTAGTGATACGTGACAAGATGTTGAATGGCCTTGTGAGCCATGAGGATAGTTGTTGCCTAGTGAGAGATGACAAGATGTTTAATGGCCTTGTGAGCCATGTGGTTAGTTGTTTCCTAGTGAGAGGTGACAAGATGTTTAATGGCCTTGTGAGCCATGTGGATGGTTGTTGCCTAGTGAGAGGTAACAAGATGTTTATAAAAGTTTCATGACAGCAATTACAATGTTCAAGTAAATGGGGAAATGGAAACTCAGTAACATCATAATAATAATAATAATAATAATAATAATAAATGGATACAACAATAATAATGTAATCAGGATTGGTTACGGACCAATTCCTGGCTATGAAATCAGGATTGGTTAAAGTCCAATGCCTGGCTGTGAAATCAGGATTGGTTAGAGTCCAACGTCTGGCTGTGAAATTAGGATTGGTTAGATTCCAATGTCTGGATGTGTAACCAGGTTTGGAGAAATCCAATACCTGGCAGAGGTGTAGTGCCTGTAATCAGGGTTGGTTAAAGTCCAACGCCTGGTGGTGTAATCAGGTTTGGAAGAGTCCAATACCTGGCAGAGGCTCAATGACTGTAATGATGGCAGAGGATTGGTAATAACCCAATGCCTATATTAATGATATATGAGTACATAGTAGATGTAATTCCTTATCTGTTTAGTAGATTGTCTAAGGCCAACATATTGAAACAAGAATGTTTCATGGGTGACATGTCAAGTTAATGAGTGTCACAAGAAAAGTTTGATATGATGGTATAATATGATGGATAAATGATATACATGTTCTTTCTATTCCTTATTAAAAGAATAGATGATATATTGCTCTATCATAAATAGTTGCAATGCTTTCAAAGTTGAGAATGCTTTAAACTGCTTATCCTCTGCCCAGTTTCATACCTTAAATTGAAATAACAATGTTTTGGAGGAGAGTTATATCTCCCACTGGGGCAATTTACAATTGTCTCACCCCTGTGGGATCCAACATTTTTAGGTGGACACGGACAAAGAGGCAGGAAACCTTTAGCAGAGAAGGAACAACAACAACATCAAGGACAACAGTAATATCTCAGGGAGAGATACTTCCTGTCTAGTTGTATAGACAGTAGTCCTATGTGTCGTCTCTGTACTCTCAGGTCCTTAGAGTTTTTAGTCTGTGTTTTTGATAAATCAATCTGAGGTTTTGGCTTGATGCCTCGAGATTCGTATGATGTCTGTATATAATGTTTCTATGGAAGTTGATGTTGTAGTCTCTAAAAAGAGATGGTACAGGTTATGTACGTTTGAACCAGAATGTAAATGTTATAGAATGGTTCTCAATGGAAAAGATTTCCTATGTGTGGATATCTTTGCAAAAAGTTTTAATTTTCAGTGATTTTCAGTAATCCGGTGCTTGATGAACGCTTCCGCATTAGTTAATTATGTTTTCGTGAGATGGTCTCCACAATCATAATCTCGAAGGGCATGGAGAATCTATTTGTCCACTTTTTGACATCTAGTGAAAAGACCATCCACAAACATATGTCTTACCCTTCAACAATCATTTGTAAGAAATGCATCATGTTGAACCAGCCCAACAAACATCTTGGTTCTCACTGGTACGTATATCTTCCATAAACTCAACCAATTGCCATGGCATACAATTTCCTTCTACCCCCTTAGGATGTTATATGTTATGCTCGAAGAGTATTTCTCATCTACCATATGGAGCCAAGCTCTGTAATCAACATGGTAATCTTTGATTGGAACCTCGACTTTCATAATGCATTGTGCCACTTCATCTTCAAACTAGTGAAATAGGAAATTAGTGTCCCATGTCCCTATCTTCAACACTAAATATCTGACTATTAAATTTACGATATCAATTGGTATTGGGCGCTTGGTATGTTCCCTTAGTTATAGTCTGGGTTGCACCCAAACGTCATTCCAAAATTTATATTTTCAAATTTTGATATTGAATCTTATTGAATTTGAAAACCCATTTCTACCTTTTTATACATGTGCATATTGTTTATTCCTTTGAATTTTGTCTTCCTTTTGTAGATAGATTCAAATTGATTTACTTTCCAAGTATCAATTTTGTCCTACACTTGATGATGTATGTTTCCCTTCTTGGGGTCCATGTGCTATTTTGTTCCTTTAAGAATTCATGGGCTGGTGATCTAAGAAGACATAGAAGATATGTGAAAGAGTTGTCCTATATTGAAGAGTCGAATAGGAATAAATGCCTAATTTTGTATTTTTTTAGGTTCTCTAGTAATATGAAGTAAATCATGACTATAGAAAGATTTGTTTATATTTTTTGATGAAACTTTGTAAATATTTGATCATAAAGATCATATATTTACAATAAGTATATATATCTCATGAAGGGAAATTTTTCCTCATAACATTTCTAACAAAAAGTTTAGTATTATTTGTTGTGAGCCATGCATGACATCAATAATGGCACATCATCCCAACCTCACCAATATAAAATCCTAAAAAAACCTCAATTTACCACCTTTAAGCCTTGTTGAGGTAGGCATGACTCTACTACTTGTTTGTCCTATCAATTCTATAATGTTACAAAGGCTTAACCATAACCCAGACTCAAATTCTTACAAAATATGTCCGCAGTGCATAGTTTTAGTAGTTTCAAGGAACAAGCTCAAAAAAGGAGGCATACATATTCTTACTCTTTGTGAATGCCCAAAAATGATATCATAACAAAATAATTACCCAACTTTATCCTACATATGCAACATAACACCATGCTTATAAAATCGTCAACCTTCATGTCCAATGCCCACAAGCAACCCGAGCTAGGTCATCTCAAGGCCAAAAAACACATTTTAGTTTAACCAAAAAAAAAAACAAATTGCGGAAAAAAACGAAACTATACTTGAAAGATAATGAATTGGAAACAATACATTACTACGATATCTGCACACCAAGGATAATGTAAATAAATCAAAAAAAGTTCTACTATAGATACAAGGGTGTGTATAACAAAATAGACATACAAGATATACAATAGATATATATCATTATTGTTACTCATTTGAAACGTGTCATGTACATAGCATTCTTAGAAATATTCTAAAATTTATAATAAACAACAATCTTTATACAAAACCATTAGCAATCACATAGCACTACCAATGTTTTAGAGTTTAATGGAAGTATGCTAAACTTCACAATATGACACAACTACCTCAGATCAACAACTTCAATGTACCCTACCATCTTCAAAAAAAAATATACAACTTTCTATCATAATGAGTTGGTAATTTCTACTCGATATTTAAAAAGACAAATAGTAAGATCATTCATGCAAGTAATTTAGAATTAATTATGATATTAAAGGTTATTATCATAAAATCCTAAGAAAAAGTTATACCTACTAAATAAGAGATACAAGAAAGTTAAAATTAACTAGTAACTCTTAGTCATTCTACTAAATAGTATATTAAGGAAAACACATCTATAAGTAATTTAGACGAGGGTTACATGAAAAATTTCATCGTGTATCCTATTCTTATTTTACACTTATTATTTTTATTCATTATTGTCAGGAGCTTGGCCAAGATTTTGATGAGATCCCAACTATGCATATCTATAGAAATTAGTCCATAGGAGTTGTGGTGAAAGACAAACACCATCAGTGGTCGAGGATGAGAATACAATCTAACATCCCTTCACAAAATCTTCCCGAGAGAATGACAGGACATGCAACCTCCCATCTATAGTGAAGTGTGGCTAATACTTTTATACTCCAATACATGTGTGTCAATGAACCATGACTAGTGAATGTTCTATTGTTATTCTAGAATAAGAGTTTTAAGATGAACCATACTCTCCCAAGAATAATAGCATACCCCTGAGATATGTGTTAATATGAGATTCATTATACCCAACCATCACAAGAGAACCACAAGAGATACAACAAGACAACATTCTAAATGAGATAATGTTTACCACTAATCTTTAGGCCAACACACCATTCACATTGTGTTCATTTTATATCAATACTTTTTAAATCATATAATATGATATGCATATCTTAAGAGTCAACAAAATGTTACACATCCAATCTCATAATCTAAAGGTTTAATATCTAGTGAATCAATTATACAATGATTCATCAATTTATGGTATGAATATGTATCATATTGATATGATTCAAGTAATTCATATAATTTATAAGATGACTATGTATTCATTAGAATTCGTAATCATACTCCTACTACATAACCAAGTATGAGTTCGCTACCTATTTTAAGGAACATCATGAAATTACATTATAATGACATTGCATGAAGTAGAAACATTAATAATCATGTGTGTGCTCTTCAACTATTGTGAATTGGGAGGAAATTCACTCAAATAAGAGATACATTGGAATTCACCACATTTTCATTACATCTCAAATGGAAGACATAGTAGGCATGTAGAGAAACTTTGAGTAATTAGAATAAAACACCATATTCATTAAAAAGTATTAATGAAGTTTTAACCTACTCTTTGAAAAAGGTTACTACAACAAGAAGGAAAAAATCAACTAAAATTGTGACGACCGTCTCGTGAAAACAAGATTAACTAATGCGGAAGCGTTCACTAAGCAGCAGATTATAGAAAATCACTAAAAATTAAAACCTTTTTCAAAGAGACCCAATCATAGGAAAACTCTTTCAACAAGAACCAATGTATTACATTTACATCATGGTTCATAAGTATATATCTTATACCATCTCTTTTCAAGGGTTACAACATCAACTGCCTTGTTAAAAGATAAACACAGACAACATAATAACCTCGAGGCATCAAGCCAAAATCTCAAAACGATACATTAAAAGCACTAAGTACTAACTCTGAGGACCTGAGAGTACAGAGACGACACATATGACTTCTATCTACCAAACATGATAGACAACACACTCAACCTGAGTTGTCACTGCTGTCCTTGTAGCTACTGATGTTCTTCATCCGAAAGATATTATCAGTCTCTTTCACACTCGTCCACCTAAAAATGTTGGTTCCCACGGGGGTGAGACAATTGAAAATTGCCCCAGCGAGAGATATAACTCTCCGCCAGAAACATCATTATTGTAGTTTAATTAATATAAAACTGAGCAGAGGATAAACAGTTTAGATCATTCTCATCTTTTAAAGTATTACACCTATCTATGATTGAACAGTAATTCATCTATTCTCTTTATAAGAAATAGAAAGAACATGTATAACATTTATCTACCATACATTTTCAACATCTCAAGCTTTGCTCATGTCATTCATTATTCTGATGTTTCACCCATGATTCATTCTTGTTTCTATTTGTTGGCCTTAGCCAATCTGCTAAACAAGTATTCACTTATGCCAGACATGTGATTATATAAATCATCATGTATTATTCAAGCATTAAACTATATCAATCAGGTATAAATGTTTCAGGCATTGGACTATACCAATCCTGATTACACATCCAGGCATTGGACTTTAACCAAACCTAATTACAGGCATTAAGCCTCTGTCAGGTATTTCTAATTATAGAGGCATGGATAGCATGTGAAACATAACTATCAACATGAGATATCTAGCATCATGATTATAATCAACAGTAGCAGTAAGATATCAACATAAGCATGACCATTGTATGTACACAATTACAGTCTTATGCATATCCACAACATAAGTATAATTACTATCTCTTAGTTGCACTAAGCATCATCTTTATGTAAAGAGAACAAACATGGGTTTCCATTCAATGTGAAGCGTCATGTATAACCCTAAACAGATATGCTATACGGCTGTATTACATCTTTTATTATGCCCTGGGGAATTTGAATCGTACCATTCAAAGTCCAACCGACCCCTGCGAAGGGCTATTCGGTTCCGTACAAGATCTAGGAGTACCGGCATCCTAAGATCTCTTCCCCTCGGTCAGTACGAGTAAACTGCAGTGACATACCAGTCAAACTGCCAACAGTGACATATAGTCAACTGATAACAACTAGTCCGTACTTGGTACAAGTTACGACACTAGAAAACAGGGTATACAAAACCCTCTAATCCGAGGTACAACCGCAGCTGTCCTCAATCACATCAAATATTTGAGGCATGACCATAGCCATCCTCCGTAACCTGCAATTGTGGATGACAAGTATATATATATCCTCAACTTGCCACCCCCGCATATTCAACAATATGCGCTCCGAGTTTCCCTTAGGAATACTCATTTCACCATCCAGCAAGTTCTGACACTGAAGATGGTTCTACGGCACAGGGCACTACATGATTAGAGTTGCACTTAATTAGTTATGCCAATTGGGTGAATTAAGGCTGCATCAAACAAGTGGACATACAAACCCTAATTCATTTCTAGCAAGCATATAAATATCAAAACCTGAAAAGATATAAAACATATGAAACATAATTTCTCATCTCATCATCGCATGGTAATATTCACTTGCCATTCATTAGATTACACCAATTATCATATTATCACAGGATATAAATCCTTTTCACAATAGCACAGGGTATCAACCCTTATCAACATAAGAGGAATACACCTCATTCAGGGATCAATCATGCCGATGAAACATCTTGTTACTTCTTACCAGGTAACATCTAACCATATGGCTCACAAGGCCATTAAACATCTTGTCACCTCTCACTAGGCAACAATAACATATTAACTCATTTAATATAATAGTAACACCACTATTTCCTACACAGGGTTAGGGTTTACTATTCACATCAATTAGGGTTTCATGTTCATTTTATCAATCCAACCCTAATATATTGTTCCATACATCTAGGAGCATCCATCGACATTCCAAGTATTTCATATTCTTATCATTTATCATTAAATGATCATCAACACAAGGTATGAGTTTATCTCTCATCCTTATCATGGTATGATTACCTCATACTCATTTTAGCTTACTTATCAAGTATGTTAAACTCATTAAATTTCATTGTAACAATTTACATAACACTCTCCTTGTGTATCTTATCCAAAAATATTGGATTTGAGATGCATCAAGGTATATCAACCCTAAAATTCTAAATGTGATATCTATCATGTCTCAATATATCACTTCCCTCATCACTTCTATCTTACTTGAGTTTATTAACTTATCTTATAATAAGGAATCTCACATCTTAATACTTTCATCCACTAACCTATCACCTTTACCATGATGTGCATAGATCACACACAAGGATTGTCCAACTATCTTCAATGATATGGACTCATCTCAAATTAAGGCATTTCTTGTTATAAGGTTGCCTATAGTCAACCACTTGAGATATTTCATCATTATAGGGTATTACTCATTATTTCATCATTAAGGTTTACTCATATCATTACCCAGACATTAGGGTTATGATTTATCATGATATTTCCCATGATTAGAATTCCATGCACTATAGCCCAAATTTAGGGTTTTACATAGCTTTACTCTGTGTTAGGTTTAAGGTTTTATATGACATCGCCCTCAATTAGGGTTTCACATGGAATCATCCTCAATTAGAGTTTCTCAGGGAATCACCCTCAATTAGGGTTTCACTAATCATCCCAATTAGGGTTTCATTCAATTACCCATAAATTAGGGATTCATTATTCCTCCAATTAGGGTTTAGTATTTCATTACCTTAAATTAGAGTTACCCAAGTCATTACCCTTAATTAGGGTTACACTATTACCCTTAATTAGGGTTACACTATTACCCTAGATTAGGGTTTCACTCAGAATTTCCCTAAATCAGGGTCAAGGTTCATTAACCTTCTCAATTAGGGTTTCTTGATATCTTTACTAAGGATCATACCCTAAATAACCATATGAATCATACTCATGTATGAATTCATTTATATCATTCTCTCCACTTGATTTGGTTACATCAACCATCCGATCAAATACAAACAACTATGTTTGACATAGTTATTGCTTCCATAAACAATTAGGGTTTGCTTAATTGAATAGCCTTCAACTCACGATTCCTTGGGAGTTAATCACTCAAATTTGGTGAGTCGTTAGAACACATCATTAGGAACAGTAATACCAAACATTCAACCCTTGGTCAATGTATTCAAACGGTCTTGAGACCGTTTACTCAAAAAGGTCAATTAAATCAGATTGAAAATCAGCACTTAATTCAATTAGGTTTCCCTAATTGATTAGGCTTCAACTCACGATTCCTTGGGAGTTAATCCCTCAAATTTGGAGGGTAATTAACCAACATCATTATAAACAGGAATCCCAAACGGTCAATGCTTGGTCAACACACTCAAATGGTCTTGAAACCGTTTTCCCAAACAGGTCAAGTTGATCAGGTTGAAAATCAGCATTTAATGCAATTCAATTTATCTAATTGATTGGCCTTCAACTCACGATTCCTTGGGATTTAACCCCTAAAATTTGTAGGATCATTAGACTGCATAATTAGGAACAAGATTTCCAAACGGTCAATGCTTGTTCAACCATATCAAACGGTCTTGAAACCGTTTTCCCTAAAACGGTTTGCTGAAACCGCATAGCCAATCAATTTAAAACGATTTGGAATAGATATCAAGACCATTTGGCTTGGTACTTTTCTTTGGATAAGCATCTAGGATGATGTCATCATCCCCTTCCTTCGAACAACCAAGAACAGCAACCGTTCTTGATGGAAATTGCAGCAAAGAAACAAGTATGTATCAAATTGAAGAAAACAATCAACAAAGCATAATTGATTGATGCAATAGCAATGATTAAGGGTTTGAGTTATAAAACCCACCTCCAATTGAGATCCAAAGCTTCAAGATCACGCCATTAATGGTGTATGAAGCTCTAGCAACTACCCCTAAACTCGTCCTCAAGCTTTTGGATGAAAAAGTTGCCTAGGGTTGAAGAGGAGATCAAAATAAGAAGAAATCAATGATTTATTTTTTATTTCCACCATGGAATCAAGGAGAACGAAGGTCAAGGACCTTACCAACAGGTTGGGGTCGTCCTCCTGCTCCTCCACAGATCCTTAGTCGTTTTCCAAGCAAGAGGAAAGAAAAGAATCCGAAATAGCCTTTGATTTGGCTTGGTAAAGGTACTTTTATAAGAAAATCGATGAGAGAGAAAATGCATTATTAAAATGCATTAAATTCCAAAAATATGGCCGCCTCTTCCCCCTCAAATCCCTTAAGGACGAGGAACCTTCCTTTTCCTTTAATTATCCTTCATTATCCTCAATTTAAAGAAAAGAAAATTAAGCACCTTAATGCTTATTATATTAATATTCCATATGTGAGTGGAAATTACTTTTCTTTATAATAAGGTGAGTGGAATTTCACCTCCTTAGGATATTTTCGTTCCTTATCTTGGCAAAAGAACGTCCATCCTTATTCAAAATCAACCAATAACATTTTGTTTGAAGGCCCTTTAATTAATACATTCAGTTTTGCCCTAAATTGAATTAGGGTTTCACTTAGGATTAAATCTTGATTATTTTAATATCAAGATTCTCTCTCCTCCAACTTAATTCAAATGAGATGCCCCTCTCATTTTCTTTTCTCTACATGATGCCAAGAAACATTAAGGACCTTATTGAAGTGGTAATTTGCATATTGAACCCTAGGTTTTGGGTAAATTGCACATTACACCAAAATTGGGTTTTGATGCACAAGGATTGCTTTACAAGCTTAAACTTGATGCCCAAGCTTGTGAAAACCATAACACTACATCATATTCATTCTTATGATGTCTCAACATCAGAGGAACATCTTATCATGCAACATTTGCAATTTAACCCCTCAACTTGGGTAATTTGCATTTTAGTCCAAAATAAGCAAACATTGTTTCAACATTGTTCAAACGGGACCAAAATTGAAACATAAGTTCCTCATGAGCCCTAATTACTTTTCCCAAGATAAGATTAAGAATCTACTTAATCTTATTGAGCAAAATATCTAGGGTTAACTCATAACCCAGGTCAGGGATGTTACAAAAATTAGTACCTAATATGGTTCAAGCTAGCACCTTAAACCAATTAACTCGATAATTTTTCATGAAGGTATCTTATATCTATGGGTAATTATAGAATCTGAAGTATGAATCATTTCAAACATTACCGTAGGGGAAACCAAATACCAAGATGATTAGACTAAATTGTGTGTCCTAATGGAGCATATCTAGAGTAATCCAACTCTCAAATTTTTAACACAACACTTAGGCCCTCACAACTATAATAACGGGGTCCGATGTAGTAGATCAAGGTCGATCTATGGGGATGAGGGGTGGTAAGTTCTAAGATATTATAAGCCTTGGCTTAGTTACACTAATCAAAAAGTAAAGTAAGGTTCTTTTCCTTATGGAAATGGTGATTCTTCAACGGTCAAGAAGCAAACAAGTAAAGAAAGATAAAACAAGAACCAAAATCTTAAAGGATAACACTACTACAGAAACAACCTTTGGCGTCGGTTGTTTAACCCCCTTTGGCGACAGTTTTCAAGTGATTCCTATGTGGGCGCCGCTAAAGGTCAAACTCTTCGGCATCAGTTTTTTAACAGATGCCTATATGATCTATAGGCATCAGTTATATATAGTTGGTCGACGTCTATAGGGTTCGCGCCACAAAAAAGGGCACCACCTAGGACACTTTCTGCGTCGGTTAACAACTGAACAACTGACGCCATACTCCCAGACGACACGGCCATGCTTCACTGCATGGCCGTGTTTATTCCTATAGGTGTCAGTTTTATACGAATAAGCGACACCTTTTCCACCACGGCCGTGCTTTCCTACACGGTCGGTTGTTTGTCATATTAGGCGTCAGTTTTTATCCAATAACCGACGTTGTAGGCCTTTGATGACGATGTTCTACAAATAATCGACGCCTATACTTTAATTTTTTTTTCTTATCAGTTTGCAGGCCTGCTGTGGCTGGTCAGCAGGATGAGAACCTACAGTTCAGTTTTCTGAACTGTAGGTTTACGACATCCATTGATATCAGCCTACAAACAAGCCACAAACATGCAAAATCAACAAATATTTTTCACACAAGTAGATACATTCAGACATCAATTCAATTCTCACATTCATACATGTAGAAACATTCAAATAAATGTAGAAACATTCAGACATGTATAAACATTCAGAAATATTCATTTACAAAATATCATTCAGCATCGCTATCAGCATCCCAATTATATCTTACAATCGCCACTGCTTGTATGGCTTTTACCCATTCTTCTCTTACTTCATTTAATGCTTCCATCGTATATGGAGCATGTACATTTTTTAAGCGTTTACCTATAGTGTGGTCAGTTTTAAACACATGCAAAGAGAATGATGTATATATAAGTAATAATATAAAAATAAGATTGATATATTTCATACTAACTAATGAGACTATATATAATACCTCATTTATGGTATTAATATCCAATGCGGCATGTCGGATATTCATCTACATAAATCACATCACATAGTATGTGCATGCCCAGCCGTTGTCTTGTGTAGCGCACTATATATTGAAAAATACAAAATATTTAAAAATACAACTAAGCACAGTTCACATAAATAATATATACATTGGAGTCGAGAACTTACTTTTACGTTCTCCCAAATTATTGGCTGGTTCTTTCTACTTGGAACATTTCCTCCAGCATTTTTGAATGCATCTAAACCCCTACATGTTAATGTAACACAGTAAATTGCATAATTAAATAGTAATGTAATAACAGATGTTAACGGATATAAAAATGAAATATTTCTCACCAGAATAATGGCATTCTCAATATGTGTCCAATTTTAGTGTAAACGTCCCAGGGACAATAACTAGTAACTCCCAATGTCTATCGCTATAGGTAAAAAAGTTAAAAATTAATAACTCAAAATGCACAATAAAAATGGAATTTTCTTAAGTCCAAATTATAAATAAAGTAAACTTACTTGACATTGAATGGAGCTATTATTATCATCTTCTTTTACTGACCGAAAATTGTAAAAGCATCTATACAGTATTGTTGAACACTATCAGGGTATTTATCTACCATACTAATCAATGATGGAATCAAAAATCCCACAAGATCAAATGCAAATTGTTTGCATTGATCTTCGACTAAGTAGCTGCAAAACATGTATTACGTATGCATTAATATATAAGAACTAGATCACCGAATCCTACACAAGGTATATGGATGTATAAACAAGATCTCACCTTATCCATGTCTCTATCATTGATGTATTCATCCAATCATACATAAGCAACTCAATAATATCTTGTATAAATAAAGAGTTATCGTATGATTGACCTGCATAAACTGCTTCTAAAGAAACAATTATAGGGCAATGTATATTATGTGCCCATAGCCAACATGCCATTCCCCTACAAGCATGACCTAATGGGTATTTTAGGTCAGTTGGAACCCAACTTGGTAATCCAGGAAGTGGAGGTGGAGGCCTAGGTGCTCCAGGTGTCTTCTTTTTAACTTGTATATATAATTTCATATTAGTTGACCTCATATATACACATTAGCAATCTAAAGTAATGTAAATTTATCTTATAATTTTAGTAGTGTAGACGACATCTACTTTGGGCTACAATATCACCCCGCCTTCTGCCTCACCAAGTGTATCAATATCTGGGTGGGCAAATGGCAATGCAGCTTCCCTCCAATCGGGTAATACACATACCGGGCTCACACGAACGTAGCCCTGCGGCATTGGAGTCCCATGAAAAGTTGCCCCAGGAAGGGACTGGTAATCATGTGCCTCTGCAACAACATAGTCTTGCATTCTTAAGTGGCATGCCTTCAATGCCTACAAATTTACGTAAAGAATGTTATACATATATACATATCATCTTGAAAACATATCATCTTGAAAAGACTAGCTACAATGTCATAAACAATACTTACAACAGACGTTCTAGGCGATGGGTCTCCAGGATTACTCGCAGTCTGTGCATCAAGAGAAGAGTGGGTCGTCATAGGCTGATTGGAAGCCTGAGATGCCTGCCACCGCACTATTTCTTCCTTGACCTTATCAGCAACTATATCATTGACCTTCTTAGCAACTATATCCTCGACTCTCTTATTCTCCTATACATGGATAAAAGAAAAAATAGCTTCTTATTATTGAATTCCCTTTTGCAGTAACATTCTAAAAAAAGAATAGGTTACCTCTTCTTGTGAAAGTTCCGCTCTGGGTTTGCGTTGGGATGGCCCAAAGAATGCTTTGATGCCCACAAGAGCGTCTGTACCCCTAACACGTCAAGGATGCTCTGGGTTACACAGAGCAACTGTCAATTCATCCCTTGTGCCCTGAGGGATGAACGTGCCTTGTTTCCTCTGCTCGTGCTGCTCCCGCTAATCACCATCAACAGAAATTGGTAAGTTAACACCACAAATAATCAATATTCAAATGATTGCTCTAAGCATTATATTTTACCATTTTCACAGCTGCCTCAGCAGTTACGGGCTTCTTTATTTCACCCTTCTTGTTTTGCCTCCCAGCTATCCAGATATCATGGCGAGGCATGGGTGTGGCAAACTCCTGAGTAGCAGCAGACTCTTGAGTAGCCGTAGACTCCGCCTATAGTCTTTGGCAAACGCTTGCATAGCCCTTTGGACCCATAGTGTGGTCATACACATTCAGTGCACGCCTTGCTTTTTGCGCGTCACTGAGGGCCTAGTTAGTATGCACATTAATGATTTGGTTAGTAGCACTAAATGTTAATCTTGAATAGGTGAATACAACGTATATTAATTAAATTGGGAGTGACGCCTAATACCTTGAATTCTTCAGATTTTCTTGAAGCAACAAAATTATCCCAATCTTCTTTGTCCAAGAAGTTCCACTGTTCAAGGGATGACTTCTTCTTCTTATCACCATCTTTTATGTATTCTCTGTTGAGATTTGTCCTATAGTTCCTAAGCATCTTTCCAGCGCGTTGCATCATGCTTTTACGATGCAGCTTCTCATCCAATGCAAACAAATTCTATAAAATAGAATTCTTATTAACTAGCATCCAAAAATAGAATTGCAAATAATATAATTTGTAATCTAGAAAATAGAATTGCAAATAATAATAACTCAAGCATAAATCCTTCCATATCAAGTCTTTCTTCCCCCGAGGAACTTTATGCGAATTATCATACTTAACACCACAATGGCTTCGAGTGACACACCCAAGATAGTTTACAAAATTATTGAGGTTCACTCCAATTGCATTTCCTCCATTATCAAACTCCACAACCAATTTGGATCCACTGCCTCTTAGCGCTATTAACTTCTTCAACAGAGTGATGCCCCTTTTCTTGTTAAGTGTTTGGAGTTGCACATCAAGTTGCTCCAGTGCTTCAGTGGGTACATGTGCATCATCAACCTAAAATTTGACAAAAATAAACACACTGAATTAGCACAATATAGAAATATGAGATATATAACATAACTAGAAGATAATGAATTTTATAGAAATACAGGATATGTTTTTAGAACTTACATTGGTATCCTTGCCATGCTCGTCATGGACAGCATGCTCATCATGGACTTCATGCTCATCATGGACATCATGCTCATCATGGTCAGCCATCTAAAAATGTCATTAAAAAGGCAAACATTTAGCATTTGTATTAACTATAAAAAGGCAAACATTTAGCATTTGTATTAACTAGAAAAAGGCAAACATTTAGCATTTGTATCAACTAGAAAAAGGCAAACATTTAGCATTTGTATTAACTAGAAAAAGGCAAACATTTAGCATTTGTATAACTAGAAAAAGGCAAACATTTAGCATTTGTATTAACTAGAAAAAGGAAAACATTTAGCATTTGTATTAACTAGAAGATAATGAAAAATCAAATTTGAAAATGATATTGATATTAAAAAATCAAACATTTAGCTTCAATAAAAAATATAAACATACATGTCTCTAAAATTGTGATCTTTTATCAATTAACAATCCTTCATTGTGATCTCCGCGCACATATAAGTCATCATTAGCTTCAATATTTTGTGGAGTTGGCAACCCAACTGAGAATGGACAGCAGTCATCATACTTATTATAGTACTCTTCTTCATCTATAGGATCTTCAATGAACTGTCTTTTACCATGAAGAACAACCGACCATTTATCATTTGCAGGATCATCGATATAGAATATTTGTTTCGCCTGTGATGCCAATATGAATGGTTCACCCTTCTCGACAATCTTTTCAAAGTTCACCAAAGTGAAACCCAATTCATCCACTATAACTCCTTTGGTGTTATCAACCCAATTACATTTAAAGAGCGGAATTCTAAAATCTATGTAGTCAAACTCCCATATGTCTTCAATGACACTGTAATATGACATTTTAGCTTCATGTGGACTCTTATCCTTTTCACTTGCAAAATACATAGTCGACGCTTGAAGAGTGACCCCACTATTTTGGATGACACTCTTATCATCTTGGCACTTTGTGTAATATGTGAACCCATTAATGTCAAACCTTTCATAAGACATAACATTCGTTTTTGGTTTAAAGGCGAGGCATTTGATAGTTTCTGTAATATCATTTGGTGTTTGACATAGTTGATGTAAGACTTTATCTTCAAACCACTTAGTAAAAGTCTTATTATGCTCTCTAGCAAGCCACATTGAACTTGCTCGAGGATGTTGTCTCTTGATGAAATTGGTATGTTCCTCGATATAAACACTCACTTCGTCAATGTTGTGTAAAATATACAAGTGAGCTTGTTCCAACTGCTCACGGTTGATTACTTTCACCCATGATCCCAAAATTCCTTTGCCCTCCTCAATATTCTTGTCATTAACAGGAGTGTTATTACAACTCAGAAAGTCATTGCAAAAATCCATAACCTCTCTCGCCACATAACCTTCAATAATACTCCCTTCAGGCCGATAACAGTTTCGAACATCACCTTTAAAAATGATCATGTATTGTTCAAAGGGATACATCCAATGCAAGAAAACTGGTCCCAACATTTTCACTTCCCTAGTCAAGTGGACAACAAGATGTACCATGATATCAAAGAACGAAGGAGGGAAATACATCTCAACCTGACATAGGGTAACAACCACTACTCTTTGGAAATTATCGAGAGTATCAGGGTCCATCACTTTACTGCATAGACTGTTGAAAAAGAAACAAAGTTTGGTGATTGCAAACCTAACATGCTTCGGCAATATAGATCGAATTGCCACGGGCAATATTTGTTGCATTAGAGTGTGACAATCATGAGATTTAAGACCTATCAACTTCAGATCTTTCATTGATACCAATCTACGGATGCTGGATGAGTAACCATGTGGCACCTTAACATTTACCAAGCATTCACAAAAAGCTTTCTTCTCCTTTCTAGACAACATGTAACAAGCGGGAGGTAAGTATGTTCTTTTATTACCCATTTCACGTAATTCTGTTAATTCTGACCTTATTCCCATTTCACGTAGGTCCAGTCTGGATTTTATCCCATCTTTAGTCTTACCTGGTATATTTAACAGAGTACCAATGATGCTATCACAGACATTTTTATCAATGTGCATTACATCGATACAATGCTTGACTGTCAAAGAACTCCAATAAGGAAGATCCCAAAATATTGACTTCTTCTTGAATGAAGAATTCTCACTCCGCGTGGCCATACTACATTGTGATTTCTCACCAAATTCATTGACAATGTCTTTTACTCTTTCATAAACAACATCCCCTGGTATAGGTTTAGGTGCAATCCGTTCATCATTCCATCCATTGAATGCTTTGTGCTTCCTACAATATGGATGGAATTTTGAAAGAAACCTTCGATGACCAAGATATACAGTCTTGTCGCCATGTTTTAGTCTTATTGAATCAGTGTTTTCTTCACATATAGGACACGCTTTAGCTCCTTTGACACTATATACAGACAAATTCCCATATGCTGGAAAGTCATTAATAGTGCAAAACAACATAGCGTGCAAACGAAATGTCTCTCTTCCTGAATCATCATAGGTCATCAAATCTTCAACCCAAAGTTTCTTTAAGTCATCAATCAGAGGTTTAAGATACACATCTATATCATTTTCGGGTTGTTTAGGGCCTGATATCAACAACGACATCATAACGTACTTATTTTGCATACACAGCCAGGGAGGAAGATTGTATATAACAAGCATGACTGGCCAAGTGCTATGTTGGCTGCTCAATGTCCCGTACGGATTCATCCCATCTGTACAAAGCCCAAGTCTTAGATTCCTATCTTCTTCACCAAATTTGGGGTACAATAGATCAATCTTCTTCCACTGTGGGGAATCAGACACATGTCATAGGATCCCATCAATATTTTTCTTAACATCTGCATGCCACCTCAAATTCTTTGCATCTTTCGGATTTGCAAACAAGCATTAAAACTATGATATTATAGGTAGATACCACAACACCTTGGCAGGAGAACCAGTTTTGGACTCCCCTGAAGTCGTCAATTTATACCGTGAGGCACCACATTTTGGACAATCATTCAAATCTACATAGTCGTTTTGAAATAATACACAATCATTCGGGCATGCGTGTATCTTCTTGGCCTCCATTCCCATTGGGCACAACATTTTCTTTACCCTGTATGTTGAGATTGGCAGCTCATTTCCTTCAGGAAGCATTTCTTTCAACAAAGTCAACAATGAAGTGAAGCTTTTGTCGCTCCATCTATTGTTAGCTTTCAACTTATACAATCTCAACACAGCGCTAAGCTTCGTAAACTTAGCATAGCCTGTGTATAATGGTATCTTAGCATCATGCACAATGTTTCTAAAGATAGGAGGTGGATCGGTGTGCTCTACCCTACAACTATCCAGCATCGCATCAACGATGTCTACTGGAACTGGTTCGTTCACATCTACATCATCGGAGGCAATTTCTTCTTCCACCCAAGCACTGCTATCGACATCTACTGGTTTCGAGTTTGAAATCTCTCCATGCCAGTGCCATTTTGTATAGCCTTGTACAATCCCGTTGCACATGACATGACTTTTGATTTCCTCACCAGTGTTGACTTTCAAGTTGTTACCGCAATGCCTACATGGACAGTAGAACCTATATGTAGGTTTTTTCCTATGTTCCTCGGCAAATCTAATAAACTGATTAAGACCAAATATAAACTCTGGGGTGCAGCGATTGCGAATGGACATCCATGATCTATCCATTCTATGATAAAAGAGAAAACAAGTATATATTAGGACAAGATTAGGGTATACACTTACATCCTATCCAAGATTGTTCACTTTCTAGGCCAACAAACACATGTGATGTCATTCTTATATATAATAAATGTGTACCACCTATCCCATCCTTGAACACCTAATCTCACTAGTAAGTGTATAATGTGTATTGGGTTTTCAAAAAAATTTCAGCAGCATTTCCCCGTTGTTCTCTAAGTACATATGTACTTAAAGAACAAACGAGGAAATGCTACTGAAATTTTCTCGAAAACCCAATAAACATTATACACTTACATCCTAAGTGAGATTAGGTGTTCAAGAACAGTCCCAAACCGGGGACTATCCAAGATTTACTCCTAATGAGTAAATCTTGGACGGGTTTCTAGGCCAACAAACACAATAATAGATATATACATGTTAGGGTTTCATCACAATTGATGTCATTCTTATATATAACAAATGTGTACCACCTATCCCATCCTTGAACACCTAATCTCACTAGTAAGTGTATAATGTGTATTGGGTTTTCAAAAAAAAATCGGCAGCATTTCCCCGATGTTCTCTAAGTACATATGTACTTAGAGAACAAACGAGGAAATGCTACCGAAATTTTCTCGAAAACCCAATACACATTATACACTTACATCCTAAGTGAGATTACATGTTAAAGAACAGTCCCAAACTGGGGACTATCCAAGATTTACTCCTAATGAGTAAATCTTGGACGGGTTTTTAGGCCAACAAACCCAATAATAGATATGTACATGTTAGGGTTTCATCACAATTGATGTCATTCTTATATATAATAAATGTGTACCACCTATCCCATCCTTGAACACCTAATCTCACTAGTAAGTGTATAATGTGTATTGGGTTTTCAAAAATAGTTCGGCAGCATTTCCCCGCTGTTCTCTAAGTACATATGTACTTAGAGAACAAATGAGGAAATGCTACCGAAATTTTCTCAAAAACCCAATACACATTATACACTTACATCCTAAGTGAGATTAGGTGTTCAAGAACAGTCCCAAACTGGGGACTATCCAAGATTTACTCCTAATGAGTAAATCTTGGACGGGTTTCTAGGAGAAAAAACACAATAATAGATATTACATGTTAGGGTTTCATCACAATGGATGTTAGGGTTTCATCAATGTTAGGGTTTAAATCTTAGGTCAAGCATTAGGATTAGAATGGACAAGTTTAAATCTTATTTCAACATGCATAAAAATTTACTGAATTAGGTCAAGCATTAGGATTAGAAGCACAAATATATGCAAGCAAAAGATTTGTTCGTATCCTAGAATTTACATAAAGCATTAAATATAGATTTGTTCATATCCTTACCAACAGCAAACACGGCTGTGGTTGTGTTGGCCTACCACGGCCGTTCTACCCAGCACGGCCGTGGTAGGCCAACATAGCCACGGCCGTGTTTGCTGCATGTAGGTAAAAACCTAGGGAGAAAGTCTACGGCTAATACCTGGAGAGCAGACCAAAGCTAGGCAGCGCGGCGGGTGTGAGCAGGGAGGAAGGGGCGGGCGGAGGCAGCGACGCAGGACAAAGCTAGGGTGGCGGTGACACAGGATGAAGCTAGGGCGGCGGCGGCGACGCAGGACGAAGCTAGGTGGCGGGCGGCGGCGGCGACGCAGAGCAGTAGCACCGTCGGCGGCGACGGCGAGGCGAGGAAGCACAAGCAATGTCGGCGACGGCAAGAACCAACAGGCAGCTAGCGGGCGATCGAGCAGCAGCTAGCAGGCAATGAAGACAAATGAAACAGGATAGGGGAACAGTTGCGATCGATCGTGGGTCTATTAAGTTTGTAAAGGCGTCGGTTATCAAATACAAACGACACCTAAAGTCTTCGGCGTCGGTTCCTGTTAAACAACCGACGTCCAATTAGACAAATTTTGCCCTAAATAATTTGGCAGGAACCATTATCGACGTCGGTTATCGTAGGATAACCGACACCTAAGCTGGAACATTTCACGCAAATTTTCATCTTATATAGGCGTCGGTTTGATGGTAAAAAACCGACGATGTATGTGACACTTTGGGGCCAAATTGGTTTCGCTCGAAAATTGGATTTTGCGGGTGATTTTAGGCGTCGGTTTTTTGTTACCCAGCCGACGCTGAATACAAAGCAGTGCCCGTGTCTTGACTATAGACGGAAGATGACCTACATCACCGACGTTGAACATTATAGGCGTCGGATTTCCTAAATAACCGACGCCCAGAAAAGTGACATCGAATGTTGTTTCTGTACTAGTGTAAGAAAAACAAATATAGAAAGAAACTTGTATTGGGTATCACCCTCTAAGATCTCTCACCAACAAGCAATACTAACACCCATTATAGACCCTGAACAAGTTTATAAGAAACAATCATAAGTGTATGTTCCCTCCTATCTCCAGTTTAGGATAGATCAAGATTATAAGGTTGTCTGTCTCTCAAGTTGGCAGACAAATAATCACAAAACAAAGACATCATCATTAGCTTAAGCATTCCAACATTCTTGTGCATTCATGCAACTCTATAACTCTTAGATGTAGGTTAACATTGATCTCTTGAGGCATTAACTATAAAACAACACGAGATAGTAGCTAAGCATGCAAGTGAAGCATTAAGAACAAGATTGTAGAGATAAACATTGCTAGAAGCATATATTCAATGTATATAAGTACATGTTGGAAGAGCCTTATTGGCTACTCCACATCCAATTTAATCGACTAGCCAATCATGGTAGTGAATGAGATGCTGGAATTACAAGTGTGATGAGACAAGGAGGTGGAAAAGAGATGGTGATGGAAAGGGATGAATACATTCAGAGAGAAAAGAGAAAAATACACAAACAACAACTCTGAGCTAGACATGGTCGATGGAGACTTTCTCCTTTTAAACATTAATGATATAGGTGACAATATCACTTTGTTTTTCTTTTCATCTTCAATAAGGATTCTAAAATAGCTAGGGGAGGGTGGAGGTGTGTCAACCTTCAGACTCTCCATCTAAGGATGTTGCAGAATAATGAAAAAGAGGTGGAATTATATGGGGAGGTAGCTCAAAGGAATCACTTCATTGTCACTCTTGTGATGCGACCAACCCCTACTCTATAACATAGTTTCTCTAATTTATAGCCCATGGTGTGGCAGTTGAGGAGCTCGATGTTGAACTTTACTTCATCCTAAGACTTCTGAGCACATGCCTCGGGGCATGCAATTCATGGTTGTAATTATTAATATGGACAACGCCGCCATCAATAGGTGCTAATGTAGGTGAGGCATTGGTAGATGGATCTCTATCTTCTTGGCCTTAAGTAGGTGTCGTAGACATGCCATTAGTAGAGAGGTCAGCAAACATGCCAATTGGTAGAGTTAGGTCCACTGAGACATTAAGAGAAGTCTCCTCAAGACACCCATTGATAGGTGTGTCTTCTAGTCAAAACATTAGTAGATGGACGTCTTCAGGCTAGCCATCAGAAGGGTTGTCTTTTGGTTAGCCAGTGGTCATGTAAACTGATGGGTCTCTATCCATTTCCTTCCAATGGTTGGGCAATTTTTTACTTCTTAGAGGCTATAAATTGCGAGAATTGATGGACAATCATCTTGGTGGATAACTCGATGGTTCATTTGACCTGCTGAAAGATGAGGGTGACAATCGGTTTTGGGAACCTGGGAAAATCAATTCAAGGTTAAAACCACCATTTTTGGTGTGTTTACTACATTGAGTTTAGTATTTAGACAAATATCAAGTTATAACTAGTGAACATGAACAAAATATAAGGAAGATAAAGAAAAACAATAACAGGAGGAAACTAAGGAAAAATTAGGCAAGGTACATCCACAAAATTGGTTGTTATCATAAGACCACCGATAAATCACCCACATTCACAACATCAACCAAGATCACCACCTCGATCTCCTTCTTGTTCAAGATGAGTAATGTATATTCATTATATTTT
Source organism: Alisma plantago-aquatica (assembly GCA_963693085.1). Classification (NCBI taxonomy): domain Eukaryota; kingdom Viridiplantae; phylum Streptophyta; class Magnoliopsida; order Alismatales; family Alismataceae; genus Alisma; species Alisma plantago-aquatica. The sequence goes on from OY856413.1 coordinate 777,194,734, forward strand.
AGTTGTAATTTTTTCATGAAATATTAGTTAGATTTTTAATTGAAATTTCTAGTTGTCCATTTTTTTCGCAATTTGCTTCTAATTCTGCATTTTATTGCCTCAAAAAATGATAAACACCCAAGGCAATGTCAAGCAACATTGAGCATCCATATATAATCAATAAGTACCTCAAATTAAACCACAAACTATTACAAATATTTATTACTAGGAATAGGGCACACATTGGAGCAACAAAGTTCCATCAAGTCAAGACTATTAAACATCACTTGGTTGGCAAGAGCATTCAAGAAGGAGATGAAAAGTCTACACAGTTAGCCAACTAACTAGTTGGCTATAAAGGAATTAGTACGCATAGAATTTATCATGAAACAAGATAGGAAACCAACAGTTGGATAATGACATCTTTATTTCATTTCTTATACCTCCACTAGGAAGGATTGCAGAGGTGGTCTTGTTGATTATCAGTAAGATGATATTATAGTTTTTTTGTCCCACACCACATGGGACAAAGGACATTATTAAGTGTAGTGTAGGTTAAAAGAAAGAATACCCTATTCATCCTTTATTCATTCCATCATATAGAATAAAATATAAAGTATTTATGATAAAGATGGAGATTGTTCGAGATAAAAGATATGATTTGTGATCAAAGGATATTTTCTTAGAAGATATTTGCATCACGGGATCATCATTTAGGTGTTCTTTTCTTGTAAGCATTACCCATTATCATCCTCTTTATTTATGCACTGTGGACACTTGTAGAGATTAGATCCTCTACTAAAGTGTGGAGCGTAGTCCCAATCCCTTTTTTCATACTATATTTCTACATGTTTTATATTGGATGGAATCATTGTTATATAATGACTTTGTTTAATTGAAGTGTTCTATGCCATATGACAATCTGGAAATGTATGTTTCATTGTTTGTTATTGTTGGGCGTTAGGGGAGGCAGAGAAGCAGCAGAAACAAAAAACAATTCTCCCTCAAACCCAAAACAAAAGGAATCGTGTCAACGTCTATACAGTAGGAAAGATGGTTTGTGGATGCATACCTTGTCCCGAAGCTTGCTCGGAGACAGTACCTCGCGCCTTACGTGGTCTACACCTCCGGTCTTGGATGGTGTCTGTGCAGCTCCTTGTCACACTGGGATTGACGACTCCTGGTCTCACCGGGACTGTCAGGATTGATAGTCATCCTCCGAGCGGCAGAGGTCTCCCACCTCGGCAGTCATCCACATGGACCACCTGGAACTCTGATCTCCTTGTTGCATAAGGAACCAGAAGGATTTGCACCCTCTTGTCGGCGTACTAGTCACCAACACACTTTCCTGCTTCCAGTTGCAACTGCAGTTGTCTTTCCCTTGCTATGCCTCCCTATTCGGGTAGCACTTGCCCGGGCTCTCTCGGTTACCAAAACCAGAGAGAACGACAACTTTGCAGAGCAACTGGTTGCACTAAGTTGTACTTTGAGAAGCCCCCAATACCCCTATATATAGGAGGTTCATGGGACAAGGTTCTCTATCCGGGGCAATATGGGACTAAAGCAGGAGTACAAGGGTTCGAGATTTCCACAAAATCGGACAAACTGCGGCCGTTGAACCGATCGTTTCAACTCTGAAACGGTCGTCTGAACCCTCCAGCCGATCGGTTGGACACTCCAGCCGATCATTTGGATCCATGAGTCGATCGGTTGGACACTCAAGTCGATCGGTTCGTGATCCTGGTTCAACCCAAATTGACTTTCCATGTTTGTTTCCAGCTAATCAATATTAGTCCATATCCAAATCAAATTTGATAAGTGAAACAAAACGCGATCGTTTGATCACCCGATCAGTCCACCGACATGAACTGATCGTCTGGTGATCTGAGCTGCTCAGCTCACCTGCCTGAGCCGATCAGTTCATCTCATGAGCCGATCCGTTGGGGCAGCAGATCAGTCAATTGCAGTTTCAATTAATCTAATACTCTAATCATTTGATCCAACACCTTGAATACTATGATTTTGATCTATCAATTAATTGAGTGTTTAACTAAACTACTAAACTCCTTTAGTAATCAATCTAAACATGTTTGTGGACAAACTCCTCTTCTAGGTTAAATCCGATGTGTGTGACCCTACAGGTCCATTTCATGTTGGTAGTGAAAGTCCATAACACTTATGACTTCACAAGCAAAGAGCGGTGCCGAGTCACACATCAGTGCTACCCAAGTGAAATAGAAAGTTGGAGAACAACTTTCAATCCTACAATCCATGAATGGTGTTACAGTGAATGTATAATTCCTTTGTCATTGATATCCTGAATGAACTCGAGGCATGGAACAGTTATCCTGTCAACGTTCATTCATTTCCTTGATCTCAAAGCAGACTGGGTGAGATGTGTGTGACATCAATATCACATATTGATTCACACGTGCATGTGCATGCCTTTCTCAATCCTACTCATCAAGTGGCCAAGGACATCAAACTCCCTCGGGAGGGACAAATCCCATATCTATCACTCACTCCTCAAAAGCCCCATGTGTCAAAGCCACCCAATCATCACCTTTATAACAACCCATGTTTCAGGACTGTGTTTGATGATGTCAAAGTGTACCCAATGACATGTGTTGAGTGTAGTGATTTCAGGTCTAAGAATCAAACTCACCACCATCACTGTGAGAGCTGACTGTGACTACCAAGTCATGGTTCCATGTGTCACTCCCACGGTGGGACTATCTGGTACCTTGTTCTCTAATAAGTACATATGTGCTTGGTTTGATATCTCTATATCATGACTAATGAGATTCTACCATCAACTAACACACAATCTAGTTTTTAGTGTTATTGATGTCTATGGTAATTTCCACAATAACAACCGACTAGGGACCAAACAAAAATGTATACTCTTAACATTTGTATGATCTCATCATTTAGATCCTCAACCCAAAAGCATACGTCATTCAGTAAAACAATTCTTTAGACATCTATCATGTTACACCATCATCTCAGAAATAGTTTAAACATATAGATCGAAAATTGCCTTTATTATTATTCAAATCATTTACAAAGTATCCCATTACAATCATCATATGACTTGCTCTATGGGCATACATACCAACAGACTCCCACTTGCACTTAGAGCCAGTCACCAAGGAACCTCAGTCCTTGTGACCTAGCATGACCATCATGCTTCTGCTGAGAAAGGGCCTTCGTCAGTGGATCAACTATGTTGTCTTCAGTTGGTACTTTGCAAATCTTCACATATCCTCGCTGTACGATCTCTTGTATGAGATGGAAGCGCCGCAGTATGTGCTTGGACTGCTGATGTGATCTGGGTTCCTTAGCTTGTGCAATAGCTCCATTATTGTCACAATAAAGCTCAATTGCATCACAACTACTGGGAACTACACCAAGTTCAGAAATGAACTTCCTGATCCACACAACCTCCTTTGCTGCATGTGAAGCGGCAATATACTCAGCCTCTATAGTTGAATCGGCAACTATTTCTTTCTTGGAACTCTTCTAGCTCACAACTCCATTATTAAGGCAAAATACAAATCCTGACTGCGATCTGTAATCATCTTTATCGATTTGGAAGCTTGCATCGGTGTAACCCTTTACAACCAGCTCTTCCTCGCCGCCGTAAACAAGAAACTGATCCTTAGTCATTCGCAAGTACTTGAGGATGTTCTTTACGGCTGTCCAGTGAGCATCCCCGGGATCTGACTAGTACCTGCTTGTCATGTTGAAAGCATACGATACATCTGGGTGTGTGAACAACATAGCGTACATGATGGATCTGATGGTTGATGCATATGGGATCCCATTCATCCGCTCCCTCTCTTCACAAGATTGGGGACATTGACCTCTAGAGACGGTGACTCCATGTAGCATGGGGATGTTGCCTCTCTTTGAGTTCTCCATGGTGAACCACTTCAGCACTTTGTCGATGTACGTGCTCTGACTTAGCCTGAGAAGCCTTCTAGATCTATCTCTATAGATCTTAATTCCTAGAATGTTGGATGCTTCTCCTAAGTCCTTCATTGAGAAAGCTTTCCCAATCCAAGTCTTTACCTTCTCTAAGGCTAAGACATCATTCCCCATCAAAAGTATGTCATCCACATACAATATGAGGAATGTGATCGAGCTCCCACTAACCTTCTTGTACACAAAAGGTTCATCTTCATTTTGAATCAAGCCAAACACTTTGACTTCCTCATCAAATCGAAGATTCCAACTCCGAGATGCTTGCTTCAATCCATAGATTGACCTTTGCAGCTTACAGACTTTATTGGCATTCTTTGGATCTACAAAACCTTCAGGCTGTGTCATTTACACATCCTCATTTATATTCCCGTTAAGGAATGTGGTTTTTACATCCATTTGCCAAATCTCATAGTCATAATAAGTTGCAATAGCAAGCATGATCCTGATGGACTTAATCATGGCAACTGGAGAAAAGGTTTCGTCATAGTCAACACCTTGAACTTGTCAAAATTCCTTTGCAACCAATCTGCCTTTATAAGTCTGCACATGGCCATCCATGTCGGTCTTCTTCTTAAAGACCCACTTGCACCATATGGGTTTTACCCCTTCGGGTGGTTCCACCAAAGTCCATACTTTGTTGGAGTACATGGATTCCATCTCAGATCTCATGGCTTCAAGCCATTTCTTAGAATCTGGTCCCTCCATAGCCTCTACATAGGTAGTTGGATCATCATCTATGATCAACTCACCACCTTCCTGAGTTACAAGGTATCCAAACCTCTCAAGTTCAAGGCGGGTCCTACTAGATCTACGAGGTCGTTGTGTTACCTGAGGAGACTGAGATTCCACAACACCTTGTGAATCTCCATTTGCCTCTCGTAAATCTACCGGTTTTATGTTTTCTTGTTGGGCTTGAACCTCTTCAAGCTCTATTTTCCTCCCACTATTTCCTTTGGAAATAAATTCCTTCTCTAGGAACACAACTGTCCTGGCAACAAACACTTTGTTTTCAGTAAGGTGATATAGATAATATCCCCTCGTTTCCTTGGGGTATCCAACAAAACAATATTTATCGGATTTGGGTCCAAGATTATCAGGAAACATTTTCCTAACATAAGTCTCACAACCCCAAATCTTCAGAAAAGACAAATTGGGACGCTTCCCAGTCCATATCTCATATGGTGCCTTTTGAACCGATTTAGATGGTACTCGGTTAAGTGTAAATGCGGCGGTTTCAAGAGCATGACCCCAGAAGGAAATCAGAAGATCATCAAAACTCATCATTGATCGCACCATATCCAATAATGTGTGATTCCTTCTTTCAGACACACCGTTATGTTGTGGTGTTCTAGGCAGAGTCCACTGTGATACAATACCACGGGCTCATAGAAGGTCCTCAAACTCCTGGCTTTAAGTATTCCCCGCCTCGATCAGAGCGAAGTGCCTTAATACTTTTACCAAGTTTATTCTGTACTTCATTCATGAAATCCTTGAACCTTTCAAGGGTTTCTGACTTATGTTTCATCAGGTACACATAGCCATACCTACTGAAGTCATCAGTAAAGGTAATGAAGTACTGATACCCACCTCTGGAATTAGTTCTAAAAGGCCCACATACATCAGTATGTATGAGTCCTAATAGATCACTAGCTCTCTCACCTTTACCTAAAAAGGGAGTCTTGGTCATCTTGCCCAAAAAACAAGATTCACATGTCTCTATTGATTCATAATCAAAAGAGTCTACATAACCATCTTTATGGAGTCTAGAAATGTGCTTCTCATTTATGTGCCCTAGACGACAATGCCAAAGATATGTTTTGTTTGAGTCATTGAGTTTTTGCTTTTTGGTGTTTATGTTGTATACACTTGTCTCCAAATCTATCAAGCATAGACCATAAGACATTGGGGCACTGCCATAAAAGATCCCATCTTTAGAAATGGAACAATTTCCATTCTTAATAAGAAATTCAAATCCATCCTTGTCCAAACAAGATACGGAAATGATATTCCTATTTATGGCAGGTACATAATAGCAGTTCTTCAACTCTATTATTAGCCCACTTGGTAGAGTTAACTCATGGGTTCCTACGACACTGGCGGCAACTCTTTCCCCATTGGCAACACATAGTTCAACCTCGCCTTTCCCCAAAGGTATACTTCTCTTAAGATCCTTCACATTTGAACAAATGTGAGATCTGCATCCGGTATCAAGTACCCATGACGAAGAAGTAGTAAAGTTAATCTCTATCATGTATACACCAGAAGTAGATATCTCTATCTCTGACTTCTTCTTCCATCGTTCCTTCCATCCTCTCCATGTAGAAGAAATTGGTTTGGCGAGAGAACCCTTCTCTTCCTTACCTTTCGTTCCATTGATCTCTATCAATGAACTTTCTTTCTTCTTCACCAGTGTACATAGAGTGGATTCAAAGGCTCCTGGTATATCTGGATTGTGCAGAACACTTCTCACAGTCCTCAACCAGTTATGGAATTTATTCTCAATTAATTTTCCCATTTTAAAAGATGATTCTTTTTCCATTCTACAAGAGAAAATTGCATTTGTCAAAACTCCTTTTGATTTGATTTGAATAAAATTTGACGATAGTTAATTAGGCCTTTAATTAATTACCACTCCCACTATTTTCATTCAAATTGACAGCCCTCACCATCAATTCGAAAGATTGCAGCGTACAATCTTCTAGTGGGTCAAGATCCTGAAATCCTCTGAGCCATGGACCAATTTGGGCTGTCACCCATAACTCAGATCTTCCAGGTAGGCAACTCTTTCCAATTGCATCATATGCAACTCTTGAAAGATGTCATATGCAACTCCTTGCCATGATCATCTCCATGCCTCAAGGTGCTAGATCCTATCTAGGTCACCTTGTTAAGTCTGACCCAAAGCCAACACGATGAACATGCACCCTGCATGGGCAGACCCACACATTCATCCTTCACGCTTCCACGAGATAGATGATGCACCACGCTTGGGCGTGCCCACACTTGGTCGATCAAGCTTTTCACATGTGTCGCATTTGAAAGGCATCTAAAACTTAATATTTAATGAGGGATTTGGTTTTTATATACATATACATATCCAATCACCACAATATATAGTATGTATCATATACATGCTATATCCCACAGAAAAACATGCAAAACAATAAAAGCAATGATTGTGGCCATCCTATTGTGATTCCTCGAGCCAAGAGAAATCAAGGTCATCTAGGTCTACATCACATGCAACCTGTACAAGATGATAATTGTGCCTGCCTTTCTGGGTTTGATCAGCTCATCTCCATGATTGATCGGCTCACCATCAAGTTGGTTGTTCGGGTGCCACCAGCCGATTGACTGGCGCCTCCAGCCGATCGGTTCACCGGTCATCGTACATCTCCTCAGGTCGCCACCCGCTCGTCTCGCTCCTCGAACATGTCGTCTGGAACACCAACCAATCGATTCACGCCTTGAATCGATCGTCTCAGGTCGTCCGCCGTTCTTTGACATAACAGGAAATAAAATCTATCCTATTTACAATTGAATTGTGACACCCCGAGTTACATTCGGGGGGAGCAAAGGTAGGAAAGAAGTCTCGAATTATTTTGAGTTACATCAAGAAAAGGAGAAGGGAATCGGTGTGCAGACCGAGATGCAAGCAACCACATACAACCACACACAGATATAGGGTGTATAGGCCATAATCACACTACACATCTACCACAAAACTCATTTAAGGGCGACGCGTATCGAGTGCATTAATATTACATATCTATATGTATATTTGGGATTTGTGGATTGGACATGCATAAAGCCAATTTTATTCGCATCGTATGCAATAAATAAAGGCGAAAAACCAAAATCGATCATATCGATAATCCTAAAATATAGAGCAGTTGACGTGGCTCTGATACCACTGTTGGGTGTTAGGGGAGGCAGAGAAGCAGTGGAAACAAAAAAAATTCCTCCCTCAAACCCAGAATAAAAGGAATCGTGTCAACATCTATATAATAGGAAAGATGGTTTGTGGATGCATACCTTGTCCCGAGGCTTGCTCGGCGACACTACCTCGCTCCTTGCGCGGTCTTCACCTCTGATCTTGGATGGTGTCTGTGCAGATCATGGTCGCACTGGGACTGAAGACTCCTGGTCTCACCGGGACTGTCGGGATTGAGAGTCGTCCTCCTAGCGGCAGAGGTCTGCCGCCTCTACAGTCGTCCACATGGACCTCCTGGAACTCCGATCTCCTTGTCGCACAAGGAACCGGAAGGAGTCGCACCCTCCTGTTGGTGTACTAGTCGCCAACACACTCTCCTGCTGCCAGTTGTAACTGCAGTTGTCTTTCCCTTGTTGTGCCTCCCTTTTCGGGTAGCACTTGCTCGGGCTCTCTCGGTTACCAAAACCAGAGAGAACGACAACTTTACAGAGCAACTGGTTGCATTGAGTTGTACTTTGAGAAGCCCTCAATACCCCTATATATATAGGAGGGTCATGGGACAGGGTTCTCTATCCCGGGCAATATGGGACTAAAGCAGGAGTACAAGGTTTCGATATTTCCACAATATATATATATATATATATATATATATATATATATATATATATATATATATCAACTGTGACAGTTGAACCGATCGTTTCAACTCTGAAAAGGTCGTATGGACCCTCCAGCCGATCGTTTGGATCCATGAGCCGATCAGTTGGACACTCCAGTCGATTGGTTTGTGATCCTGGTTCAACTCAAATTGACTTTCCATGTTTGTTTCCAACTAATCAATATTAGTCCTTATCCAAATCAAATTTGATAAGTGAAATGAAACGCGATCGTTTGATCACCCGATCAGTCCACCGACATGAACCGATCGTCTTGTGATATGAGTCACTCGGCTCACCTGCCTGAGCCGATCGATTCATCGCATGAGCCAATCGGCTGGGGCAGCAGATCAGTCAATTGCAGTTTTAGTTAATCTGATACTCTAATCATTTGATCCAACACCTTGAATACTATGATTTTGGGCTATCAATTAATTGAGTGTTTAATTGAACTACTAAACTCCTTTAGTAATCAATATAAACATGTTTGTGGACAAACTCCTCTTCCAGGTTAAATCCTATGTGTGTGACTCTGCATGTCCATTTCACGTTGGCAGTGAAAGTCCATAACACTTATGACTTCACAAGCAAAGAGTGGTTCCTAGTCACACATCAGTGCTACCCAAGTGAAATAGAAAGTTGGAGAACAACTTTCAATCCTACAATCCGTGAATGGTGTTACAGTGAATGTATAATTCCTTTGTCACTGATATCCTGAATGAACTCGAGGCATGGAACAGTCATCCTGTCAATGTTCATTCATTTCCTTGATCTCAGAGCAGACTGGGTGAGATGTGTGTGACATCTATATCACATATTGATTCATACGTGTATGCGCATGCCTTTCTCAATCCTACTCATCAAGTGGCCAAGGACATCAAACTCCCTCAGGAGGGACAAATCCATATCTATCACTCACCCCTCAAAAGCCCCATGTGTCAAAGCCACCCAATCATCACCTTTATAACAACCCATGTTTCAGGACTGCGTTTGATGAAGTCAAAGTGTACCCAATGACATGTGTTGAGTGTTGTGATTTCAGGTCTAAGAATCAAACTCACCACCATCACTGTGAGAGCTTACTGTGACTACCAAGTCATGGTTCCATGTGTCACTCCCACGGTGGGTCTGTCTGGTACCTTGTTCTCTAAAAAGTACCTATGTGCTTGGTTTGATATCTCTATATCATGACTAATGAGATTTTGTCATCAACCAACACACAATCTAGTCTTTAGTGTTATTGATGTCTATGGTTATTTCCAAAATAACAACCGACTAGGGACCAAACAAGAATGTATACTTTTAACATCTGTATGATCTCATCATTTAGGTCCTCAACCCAAAAGCATACGTCATTGAGTAAAACAATTCTTTAGACATCTATCATGTTACACCATCATCTCAGAAACAGTTTAAACATATAGATCGGAAATTGCCTTTATTATTATTCTAATCATTTTCAAAGTATCCCATTATAATCATCATATGACTTGCTCTATGGGCATACATACCAACTGTTATCACAATGATGCAAATGATATAGTTAACATTATAGGGTTTCTGATAAATCCATGGTTTGATAATAGATAGTTGATTAATGAGTTAATGGATATAGGACCTATATTTGTTAAGGTGCACTCATGCATGTCAAGCCACCATGGAGGGGTGCCTCATACCATGTGCCTAGATGTAGCATCCAGAGAGGTGGTAGGTTGAGGGTAATTATACTTCCAAATTTATATTATGAAACGCTTGGGACACCTAAACGCAATACATGATCAAAGCAGATATAATAGGAGAAACACATGGATGTGAGGATGTTTCGTTGCCTAAGATTTGGTTCTTAGTTAGTTAAGAAAAACTAAGGGTAGAAATATTTTTAGATTTACAATGAGTGTAACAAATAAAAAACAAAGAAAAAAAAGTAAAGTATGGAAGCCAGATTCCGTCGGATCCTAATAATCAAGAGAAGTAGTTCCATACTATGTTACCACAAATTGGTCAGTATATGCACTTAATTATTGGGTGTAAACATCCCTCTAGCACCATTGTAAGCAACTAGTATCTGAACCCATCATGTACCATGGAAGATACTCATATGGGGGGTCATCCCACTGACTCTCATGAAATGTGACAAAAACCCCATAAACGGTCCAAAACCTCTCTCGATGATAGCAAACCAACACCCCTAACTATTTTGGATGTCATGTTAGGTCCAAAACATCAAAGATTGTTAAGAGAAGTAGAATATCCACCTATAATCCAAAGATATTAAAACCAACATGGTTTGGTGAAACTAATTATGTTTCCTAGTGCTAGACCAGATCACTCTAACATTCGATTCTTAATGGATCCTCCCTTGGACATCATCCTTTCATATATTAGTCCAAACTACCTCTTCTACCCTTTCTTACCACTAATCTCTTGATATCAGTAAAAACAATGATTCATGCAAGAATGAAACCAACCAAACCAACAATCATAACAAAACAAGAGAAGATAGAACAAAACCATGATATATCTAAATGTTAACTAGTTGCTTAGAGTCAAAGTACATAAAATGTCCAAAACACACTTCAAATCCCATTAGGATATCTGCTAGCCATACACAAGCATAGTTGGCACCAAACACAAATGGAAATACGTTGTTTGTATAGAAACCAAGTGGAACAATAGAATAAAAGAGGAATAACAAGAGGTTTTGCCCATGGGAAGAGGTGTCTCTTTCTCCTTATCCTCTGATTGTGTTGGATCTTGTCCCTTGGGTCCTCCTCATTGATCTTCTAGATTCCTTTTTCTCCTTTCTCCTAGATTCCACCACAAACAGAAGCATAAATTAATGGATGATTGCAAAACTGCAATGGAAGTGATTAGAAGGTGGATATCGTCCATGGGATATGGTTAAAGCCAAAGGAATATGGAAGGAAAACTGATGGGATGGATGAAGGGTGAGATGTTGGACCCTTTCATGCCTTCGATCTCTAAGACAAAAATCTAAAAACCAAAAAATGTGTAACCCTTATCATAGGAGGGCTATTAATAATGGTTGGTGGAATGCCTAAAAATGGTGGTGAAACTGAATTAGTTTGCACAGAACCGAGTCAATTTCATGCCTTTGGTTAGGTTTCTTTCTAGAGTCCATCTATTTCAACCATCTGATATGACTTTCGGGAGTCACCGTTGGGGTCAACCACTCGGCCTCGACTATCTGAGGTTCCCATGGAAATCCATTATCTGAGTGGTCATATGGATCTTTTTTGATGGAAGAGGTCGATGGATGATGGGTACAAGTTTGATTCAGTTTTAGTGCAATTAGGTCAGTTTCGTAACCGTAGGAAGATTGTCCCTATTATTCTATGCCAATCATGACTGTTGTTTGTGGTTTTCAGTTGTCTTTTGATGTAATAATGATTTATGGAGCGTCAAAAGTGTACCATCGTGAGTCTTCTGACAGAAGGAATTTATTGACAGTCGGGCTATTTTTGTTGTTTAAGGGGAAAAACCAACACATTTTCTAGAAAATTGATTTAGTTTTTCTGCACCAGATTAGGAGGGTGGGCTCTTGCATCAGTTTGGTGCCTAAAAGTCCCAAAATTTGTTAGTTGATCAACTTTCTCCTCAAAAAGAGGTAAACTATGAAAAGGTAAGTATGTAGAGTTATTTGTGGCATATGAATGCCACGATAGGCACAAAACCAAAGGTAACTACATAGAATTAATGCTTAAATATGGTTATTATCAATCGCCTCCAGATGGATTGTGACAAACTGGGTTTTCTGGCTTAATTTCGAGGATGAAATTTCTTTTAAGGTGTGTAGGATGTGATGGAGTGGACTTTTATAATCCTAAATGTCCAATGACACAAGTGAAGTCACACATGTTGAGTTGTTTTGAGAATCCCAAATGTTTTAATAAATTTGGAGTGTTGTTCAGGGTTATACAATGTTCTGGATCCCAAAGTTTATGCCTTTTTGAGGAATTTAATTGAATGATCTAAAAGCTGACTTTTGTCACCAAATTGGGGTAGAATGTACCTTGAGATGTAGGGATGCTACGGTTAAACTTTGGTGGCATTTGGAGGTTCCTAGAAGGAGATATCTAGGTTTGAATATGGGGATATAATTAGTATTTTGATTGCTTATAGACCTAAGTTTATGGACTTTATCATGTGTCACACACCCCTTTGGTTGAGGGCGAGCAGCGTGGACAGATCTTGGCCATTCATGTCTAATCCTGTGGCTGGTACTGCCTACTCTAGTGAGCCACGGATCCCTTGTTTTTGGGGTTCGTTCACAGCCATTAGATGCACTTTGGGCGGCAGTGAGGTCATCTCCAAGCTCCGGGTTTGGAGGAGTCAAGGAGCAGTAAGACGTGAAAACATCCACGCCACCACGATCTCAAAACGTGTACTGAATCGAGGGAGTGACCGAGCAGTTAAGCTTGAATCGGCATAAGGAGTACCCTGGCGGTTCACTCGTGTCGTTTGGTGAAGGATAGAAGGAGAACGAGCCTCCCTGTTTCCCCGGCTCTCCACAACCACGAGCAAGTGGTAGCTGGTAGTAGAAGAGGGTGATAGTGAGGAGACCAGGGAACGATGAGAGAGGGAAAGGGAAGGCCGAGGTCAGGTGAGTCCCCGAAGCGTGTCTCCGAGCCGTGTTGGGCTGGTGTTGTTGGCTGACGGAGATGAGGCTGTCGGAGAAGAGGACCAAGCTCGAGGGTGGTCTGTGAGATCTCCTTGACGTTTTCGGGGTGGCAGAGCAAGTTCTTGAGGACCTAGTGGAGCTATCAGAACCTACAGAGCTGCACAATGTTGAGCGGAGGCAGGTTGCCCCTTTTCTCCGCCGCAGCCGAGGATGGCGGTGGCGCTCCCACCTCGCCGGAGAACCAGAGGCCGTAGGGCACTCACGAGTGGCCGTGGAGATGTGGAGGCCTGCGCCGAAGGTGAGGGGGGCATGTGGAGCTGATGGGGACCCCTCCATCTCCGTTGCTTGCTCGCCGGAGCTAAGTCGTGCGGCGGCCGCTCTGTGAAATAGAGTCCCGCTAGGGGACTGGTCACGAGAGGAAGAAAGGAAGGGAGCAGACCGGGTCCGCAACCCTGAACCGGGTCCAAACCAAGAAGGACCGGCCGGCTCGCAGCGAACCAACAATAACCGACCGAACCCAAGCAGAGGGCTGGAGTCGCGCGCCCAAGGCCACGTGGCGACCGACCATTGGTGGAAAAAGGTAAATACCTTAATAAATAGCTAGATCTTTGATAAATCACAGAAATTAGCTCGAGCATCAGAAAAATACAAGTAAGGTACCAAAATTCTCAGAAATATGAGTAGAACAGAATTAAAGCAAAATAGCAGGCTTTTGATGCATGAATATCAGTGATATATTGTTAGTTGGGAAATGCTTAATTGATGGATAATAAATATCAAACGTTGGCCTAAAATTATGAGAATATGTCAGTAAACTAATATTCATGCTTATAATCCAGTGGATGTCAGTGATTATGATATTGATGCACAAAATCATGTAACATGATTAATATGTCTAATTAGGGCTTTTAACCCTAAATAAAATGCAATAAATGCACACATGCTCAATAAATGTTGGAATTTACAGAGTAATCTCATATAAGTATCTGGAACCTTAGAATTAAATATGAGATCCGGATGATAACCACAATCCATTTTATACCATGATGTTTGCTCTAAATGTGATATAAACCCTAATCTCGGTTAATGGTGTAACCTAGGGTTAATTAATGTGCATAAAAATGCTATGGAAGATAATGTTCAGATAATGAATCATAATCTGGAAAATGACATCAGTGAGATAATCATAAGATAAGAATGAAAGTAATGATAAGAATATCCTAATGAGATAAGTAAACCCTAATATGATCACGATTAGGGTTAAGATGATATGTAAGATGATGAGAACCTGATGATAGTGTATGATCTTGTCTTAATCAGGTTTAATCAAAGATGTAGTTGATATGAGGATATGATGATTAGGATGTCTCTTTGGAAGGTACGCTATTACCTCTTACTTGGCTTATTATACAATATGCTTGTGTTATATGAGTAGTAAAATACTTGGCATATGGTATTGATTGAGATGATTGTTCTTGTATGATATGTTGCATGATTTTCCATGATTACTGTTATGAACACATCAAACATAATATATCTGTTCCATTATATGAAAGCACTAACTCTTTGGTAGTGTGCTTGGAAGTGACCTAACTCTTTGGTAGTGGTCACATTGTACATATGACCTAACTCTTTGGTAGTGGTCTGACCTAACTCTTTGGTAGTGGTCACCTTATACAAATGATCTAACTCTTTGGTAGTGATCATAAAGGCCTTGATATATAATGGAAAATAAGCTTAAAATATGTGTTCTCTTTTGTTAATGAATATCTTTGTGCAAGTATACACTTTTCTTATATTCTTCTGTTACTGCCAAGTATTAGTTTTATCTTATTGCCAAGATATGATGAGAGGTATATAAAAGACACGTAGGCGTACTCAGTACAATATTCATGAAATATTGTGCTGACGTGTACCGCATGTAATCTTTTTTTTAGGTTGTGGTTATGCTCTTGAAGATCCAAGATAGTTGAGAGTTGTATAGCGAGCTGATGTATAGGTGGACCTGTTGTCTTAAGATCATGTAGTTTGGATGTAGTACATGTATATGTTTAAGTTTGATGTTCAATATGTAATATCAAATGTTGTAACAATTCATGTTGTAATTATATGTTGAATGGTGAACATGTGTGTATGGTTTTATTATTGTTCATGTACATGTGCTACTGATGTATGTTCCTTCTGACTCCCTTGATTTTCTTCTTCTTAGCCTTGTGTGGGATGTTTAAATTGGGATGCTCGCCGAGGTGAGGGTTTCAATTTGGACGTCACACATCAGATTAAGTTTTAGAAAATCCTGGGACGTCACAGGTGGTATCAGAGCATGAACAATAGAAAAGCCTGACATTTGCTCATCATGCAACTCAAAACCAAAGAACCTTGAACTTAATAATCTTTTAGGGTTAGATTAGTCGTCTTTTAGAGACTAGATCTGACCTAGCCTCTAGGTTAGCACCTAGATGTCCGAGAACTAGGCCTAGACTGGTGCTTTTCGTATAGCAAGTCCTTAGATGTCGTTCTTTCCTTGTAGTGCAGCGGTATGGGACGTTGCACTATTTGGAAATGACGTGCATCAAGGGAAGAGAAACCCTAGACATATTGCGCACGTTGTCTAGAGTAGCTACACTAGTCTACCCCTTGTTCTCACCCTTTTCACTAGTTTTCATGACACTGGACTCTCTACCGTGTGTGGGACACTCGTTTCTGGTTTTGGTTTTGGATTCCAATCGGATCGAACCTTGACAGTTTTCTCTGACGCTTGTTTATCGGAGAAAAACTATATAATATTTTATTATATATATGTATTATAAAAATGTGTCCCTGCACATGTACGAGTAGGAGGTGGTCATGCAACCTAAGTGAAAGTGAATGACATCAGTCTAGAAGAGAGTGTAGTTCTAGATTAGATGTCTAGAGCCTTGTTTGGTATATGTGATAGATGGAATAGACAAAATAAGTTTTGATGATATGATGTAAGTCTTATATAGATGACATAAGATAATATAGGACGATCTATGTTTGTCTTTGAGGATGTAAGTTTAGTTTTGAGGTTTTGAGATAAGTTTTGATGATGCAAGTAACTAGGCTTTTATGAGATAAGATAAGCTAAGCTGAGACAAGGATGTGAATCAGCAAGAGCCTCAATCTCTTTTACGAAGGAGGACCTCTAGTGTTAGGACCAGTTTTGGGGTTAACTCCAGAGAGAGTGAGACCCACAGGGAGAAGGTCAGAGAACCTAAACTCCAAGATATGAGAATTATGAGATATGTGATATGATATGTCCTAAACTAGACTACTCCTGAGTGATTGAATTGAGTTGCTTTATGCATGATTCCTATAGAACCCTAGATGTCCCTGGGAGGACCAAACCCTAGAGATAGAGAGAGGCTGGTTATATGTGCATGTGAACATGAATATGAGTTCCTGCCATCTGGGTGAGGGAGAGAGCCCAAGACCCTGGAGGAGGTAGCTATCTTAGTTTCTATGAAGCCTCATGCTCGGGTTGGTGGTTCCCATATAGGAATCTAGTGGTGTGTATATAAGATAAAGAGAGTTGAGAAATAGTTTTCACGGGTATAGATCTGAGAAGAGAATGGCATAGCATGTTTTGGTTTGTGCTTATGTGGCTAGATCTTGTAAAGTTATTGCTAGTACCAATGAGGTAGACCCAGAAACCCTAAAATCAAGGAGGGAAGATAAAGTATATGCATACGAGATACTCATAGAGTTGAGTTAGCTCAGAGAGACTGAGCATAAAACTACCCTCATGATATGGGTCAGGATAACCTCAGTTGGACTAGGTGAGGTTTTGATATATGTTTGATTATCCACTCACATAAGTTTGTTTAGCAAAACCATGATATAATATATGTAAGGATGTGATCTAATCTCGAGACGTGATATATAGACATGATATGATGGAAACCTAGAGATGGTTTAATTGATATCAAATTATAATTGGTTAACCATGTACATAAATAATGATGATTAATGTGAAACTGTTGTTTAATCTTGTGATGATATCACTACTAAATGTTGTAATTTGTTATGAGCAATGAAATAAGATCATATGAATGAAATATGTTACGTGAGGTGTTAATCTTAATGCTTAATAAAGATGAAAAAAATATAGTTCGACAGTTAGCACCACATAATGATTATAACACCTTGATGATGATCTAGATGAATAAAGTGAGTTAATGATAATTAACTCCCTCCTAAAAGGCATATGTTAATGTAGAACATGTTCTAACAAATTAGCTCAATAATATGTTTATGACACCTTGATATATGGGTTAACCTTAGTTAACTCCTTTAGAACATGGTAATATGAAGTTGAATAATAATGCATGGGTGACGATAAGGAAGCAACCCTAATATATGAGATATGTCATGAGAAAACCTAAGTTTCTAAACCCTAGTTTGAATCTTCTATGAAGTGTTTGTGCACCAAGATGGTTGTAAAACCCCCCCTAATAGTGCTTTGGATACATGCTAGTTTTCCTTGGAGTATGAGTATGGTTTACTTTCGAGGATGAAATTTCTCTTAAGATGTATATGATGTGACAAAGTGGGTTTTCTGGCTTAATTTCGAGGACGAAATTTCTTTTAAGGTGTGTAGGATGTGATGGAGTGGACTTTTATAATCCTAAATGTCCAATGACACAAGTGAAGTCACACATGTTGAGTTGTTTTGAGAATCCCAAATGTTTTAATAAATTTGGAGTGTTTTTCAGGGTTATACAATGTTCTGGATCCCAAAGTTTATGCCTTTTTGAGGAATTTAATTGAATGATCTAAAAGCTGACTTTTGTCACCAAATTGGGGTAGAATGTACCTTGAGATGTAGGGAAGCTACGGTTAAACTTTGGTGGCATTTGGAGGTTCCTAGAAGGAGATATCTAGGTTTGAATATGGGGATATAATTAGTATTTTGATTGCTTATAGACCTAAGTTTATGGACTTTATCATGTGTCACACACCCCTTTGGTTGAGGGCGAGCAGCGTGGACAGATCTTGGCCATTCATGTCTAATCATGTGGCTGGTACTGCCTACTCTAGTGAGCCACGGATCCCTTGTTTTTGGGGTTCATTCACAGCCATTAGATGCACTTTGGGCGGCAGTGAGGTCATCTCCAAGCTCCGGGTTTGGAGGAGTCAAGGAGAAGTAAGACGTGAAAACATCCATGCCACCACGATCTCAAAACGTGTACTGAATCGAGGGAGTGACCAAGCAGTTAAGCTTGAATCGGCATAAGGAGTACCCTGGCGGTTCACTCGTGTCGTTTGGTGAAGGATAGAAGGAGAACGAGCGTCCCTGTTTCCCCGGCTCTCCACAACCACCAGCAGGTGGTAGCTGGTAGTAGAAGAGGGTGATAGTGAGGAGACCAGGGAACGATGAGAGAGGGAAAGGGAAGGCCGAGGTCAGGTGAGTCCCCGAAGCGTGTCTCCGAGCCGTGTTGGGCTGGTGTTGTTGGCTGACGGAGATGAGGCTGTCGGAGAAGAGGACCAAGCTCGGGGGTGGTCTGTGAGATCTCCTTGACGTTGTCGGGGTGGCAGAGCGAGTTCTTGAGGACCTAGTGGAGCTATCAAAACCTACAGAGCTGCACAATGTTGAGCGGAGGCAGGTTGCTTCTTTTCTCCGCCGCAGCCGAGGATGGCGGCGGCGCTCCCACCTCGCCGGAGAACCAGAGGCCGTAGGGCACTCACGAGTGGCCGTGGAAATGCGGAGGCCTGCGCCGAAGGTGAGGGGGCATGTGGAGCTGATGGGGACCCCTCCATCTCCGTTGCTTGCTCGCCGGAGCCAAGTCGTGCGGCGGCCGCTCTGTGAAACAGAGTCCCGCTAGGGGACTGGTCATGAGAGGAAGAAAGGAAGGGAGCAGACCGGGTCCGCAACCCTGAACCGGGTCCAAACCAAGAAGGACCGGCCGGCTCACAGCGAACCAACAATAAACGACCGAACCCAAGCAGAGGGCTGGAGTCACGCGCCCAAGGCCACGTGGTGACCTACCATTGGTGGAAAAAGGTAAATACCTTAATAAATAGCTAGATCTTTGATAAATCACAGAAATTAGCTCGAGCATCAGAAAAATACAAGTAAGGTACCGAAATTCTCAGAAAAATGAGTAGAACAGAATTAAAGCAAAATAGCAAGCTTTTGGTGCATGAATATCAGTGATATATTGTTAGTTGGGAAATGCTTAATTGATGGATAATAAATATCAAACGTTGGCCTAAAATTATGAGAATATGTCAGTAAACTAATATTCATGCTTATAATCCAGTGGATGTCAGTGATTATGATATTGATGCACAAAATCATGTAACATGATTAATATTTCTAATTAGGGCTTTTAACCCTAAATAAAATGCAATAAATGCACACATGCTCAATAAATGTTGGAATTTACACAGTAATCTCATATAAGTATCTGGAACCTTAGAATTAAATATGAGATCTGGATGATAACCACAATCCATGTTATACCATGATGTTTGCTCTAAATGTGATATAACCCCTAATCTCGGTTAATGGTGTAACCTAGGGTTAATTAATGTGCATAAAAATGCTATGGAAGATAATGTTCAGATAATGAATCATAATCTGGAAAATGACATCACTGAGATAATCATAAGATAAGAATGAAAGTAATGATAAGAATATCCTAATGAGATAAGAAAACCCTAATATGATCACGATTAGGGTTAAGATGATATGTAAGATGATGAGAACCTGATGATAGTGTATGATCTTGTCTTAATCAGGTTTAATCAAAGATGTAGTTGATATGAGGATATGATGATTAGGATGTCTCTTTGGAAGGTACACTATTACCTCTTACTTGGCTTATTATACAATATGCTTGTGTTATATGAGTAGTAAAATACTTGGCATATGGTATTGATTGAGATGATTGTTCTTGTATGATATGTTGCATGATTTTCCATGATTACTGTTATGAACACATCAAACATAATATATCTGTTCCATTATATGAAAGCACTAACTCTTTGGTAGTGTGCTTGGAAGTGACCTAACTCTTTGGTAGTGGTCACATTGTACATATGACCTAACTCTTTGGTAGTGGTCTGACCTAACTCTTTGGTAGTGGTCACCTTGTACAAATGATCTAACTCTTTGGTAGTGATCATAAAGGCCTTGAGATATAATGGAAAATAAGCTTAAAATATGTGTTCTCTTTTGTTAATGAATATCTTTGTGCAAGTATACACTTTTCTTATATTCTTCTGTTACTGCCAAGTATTAGTTTTATCTTATTGCCAAGATATGATGAGAGGTATATAAAAGACACGTAAGCGTACTCAGTACAATATTCATGAAATATTGTGCTGACGTGTACCGCATGTAATCTTTTGTTTAGGTTGTGGTTATGCTCTTGAAGATCCAAGATAGTTGAGAGTTGTATAGCGAGCTGATGTACAGGTGGACCTGTTGTCTTAAGATCCTGTAGTTTGGATGTAGTACATGTATATGTTTAAGTTTGCTGTTCAATATGTAATATCAAATGTTGTAACAATTCATGTTGTAATTATATGTTGAATGGTGAACATGTGTGTATGGTTTTATTATTGTTCATGTACATGTGCTACTGATGTATGTTCCTTCTGACTCCCTTGATTTTCTTCTTCTTAGCCTTGTGTGGGATGTTTAAATTGGGATGCTCGCTGAGGTGAGGGTTTCAATTTGGACGTCACACATCAGATTAAGTTTTAGAAAATTCTGGGACGTCACATGGATCATTTTCTAGTCATCAAGCAAGAATGAACTCATATAATAATAGATAACATCCAAATCAAGCTTGGCGATAAATGCTAATGTTAGGAAAAATAGTTTATAACTACATGTCTCAGATCCTTGTTATTTAAGGATCCCTTCGTATGAGCAATCCTTAATAAAGGAAGATCAAATAGCATCTAATCCAGTTTAAGTGAATTCACTTTAACTAAAAGATACTCATTTAGGAAATATCACTTAAAGAAATACTCAGGCGATGAAGGTGACAATAGAGTGGTCAATGTGTAATCATGTAAACCAAATCAAAAACCACACGCCTCCCACTGATTTATGTCCTAAGAAAAAAAAGAAAAAATAAAAGACTCTATAGGCTTCTAAGGATCCCGATCAAAATCAAGTTGGTCCATGTAACAAGCAACAATTTCAACAGTCTAACAAGTTGGTCCAAAGAGTGAGACAAGGTGTCGATTCCATGCTTGAACCAACCCTACTATTTGGATGATCGCATAGGTCTCTAAGGGATTCCTAAAGACTCTCTAGTAAACTTTTAGAGTTGAACTATGTAAAAAACTAGTTTTTCTATCTCCTCCAACTAAGAGCACCTTGTCACCAATTAGATGTTTTGGAATTACATGTTACAACCTTGATGAGTTATGCTTGGGAAATTACAATTTTGAACCCAATTTTTCTATGTTGAGTGACTTAATTATCATTGAGAGTAAATGAATTATTGAGGCGTTTGAAGATCTCAGTCCTTGTTATGTGATGTTTGTGACCGATAAGTGAAAAATTTGTTAAAATTAGAGTTTCATAGTGAAAGATATGACTAATTTGAGTTGTCCTTTTTTCCACCTTTTTACTCTTTTTTCACATGGGCATGCCCAGGAAGCCTGCCCAACAACACCAGACCCATCCATCAATGGTTAGAAGTCATCTCCTAGCTTGTAATAGGGGTCAGCAGCTAGTATTGCCGACCATGTCCTCAACACTGGCCTACACCCACACTTTATCCTCATTATTGATTTTTCTACCCATGGAACATCTCCTCGAAGTCTTCTCAACCATCCCTACCTTCTTTCATAACCTTCTAGATGCTACAAGGGGTATGGTCATCCTTCACCCTTGGTCGGATGCCATGACATTGGCCATAGTGGATGGGTCTATCAACCCCTCGTCATGCCATATTGATATATGAAATTTGATCTAGAGAATGATATCTATCTAGTGGACTTGATTTCCTGGGAAAATTCCACATGTAACTCTTCTAACATCTGAAAAAAAAATCACTTTTAATGACTTTAATACTTTTATTGGTTATAATGCTCAACCATGATAATATGATGACCCCACTTGTTTCCCAGAACACTATTAAGTAACTTGTTCTCTAATGTGATATTCCAATCGAAATTGATCATGATTGGCCCTATTAATGACCCTATTTTATGAAATTTCCTTTTATTGTCACTTAAGATGGTCTTTTCAACAAAAATCATGGGTTGTGTGCACCAACATGATCATATGACCCTTGGATCTTTGTAATCACTCCAGATCAGTAATGTTTAATGCATGCTTGAGCCAAGATTCGAACTTAAACATATTGAAATATATCTTTACTTGATATTATGAAATGTGACATTAAGTGGGACGTTTATGGACCCTTTTAATGATGATCCTTAATCTTGTAAAAGATGTTGATCAATATGTATCAAATGACTTTGCGAACTCCAAATCAGTAGTTTGATATGTTTTAACACCTAAGTGACTTATGGTTCATTTTTTTACTATCATGACTATATGACATTTACATAACATCTAATGTCACCAAAAGTGAATGTTTCTATTTTTGATATATAACCATGTCCAAGTCTTACCCGAATGATGATGAATGCTATTTTACTTCACGATCATAATATTATGATGTTTATGAAACTAGATCAAGATAATCTCTTTCGTACTCCCATAATTATAAGATAGCATGAAAATGACTTAATATGACTTAAATTAATGATGTGATGAGTAAGTCATCAGTCTTGTACAAATCTTATGATTTCCCTGTTAAGAATTCATGGAAATCTAAGTTTGAAATCCTTGATCGTGTTAGGGTATTTCAGTCTAAGTCAGAATGATATATTATGTAGTATGTAGCTTGATGAAGGTTGTTGCATGAACATTGGAGATGTCTAAATAAATTTTTGTGATTAATGGAACATAGATTAGGTGAAACATCCTACCTTGATGAATATTTTTTGTGTGACCTAAATCTTGGTTATGTTAATCAAATCACCCTTTGGTTTAATATCATGCTCTTTTTGAGAAATTCTTTTTAAAGATAAATGAATTGTATCTCCAATCCAACTGTGTAATCAATGCTTGTAATAAGGTACACTTTATCCTCCTATTGGCCAGACTAGTGGTATTAGAAATTGCATGTATGCATCTAGTAAAAATGTTGAATTTACATACTTTTTTAAGATACATGTTCCCTATGACTACTTGATGTACGTTGTTTACAGAACAATTCAACAAGGGTTGATTCCTAGATTTTAACCTCCTGTTAATGGCAAAACAACCAATTAAGGCTAATTTATTAATATAGAGAGGGTTGATCTCATAGGATAATGTTTTAATGATTTGTATTTGAACCAGTTGCTTTGAATAATTTTTATTTGGAGACAGAAAGGAAATTCCAATGGTTGAAGTTTTGATTATGATATAACAAGTAAAGTAATATTACATGATCGAAAAAGAATTTGAAGTTATATTATGAAAAAGAAAAGAAGAGAATTATGCTAAGAACAATTAAATATTGAGTTATGTGAAGGACAAGTAGGAAAGTTTATTTAAGAGAAAATTAAATTTCAAGAAGGAAAGAAGGAGATCGGGAATCAAGCGATTAGGAATAGGAGATTAGTTCAATAAAAAAAGATATCAGGGTTATGGGTTTTACCACCATAGCCTATGTGAAACTAGATCAATAAAATTATGAAGACACACAAGTTAGAAGGTATGCAGAAACATCCTAAAATGCATTTACAAATGTAAAACTTCCTACAAACCCATTGATGTTGGTGTTTGTGGATCCTTACTCAAACATTCCAACAAAGCTCCGTTTGAGATCTCATCTGGATCTTGATGCATTTGTTTGGTTGTCCTGAGCCTTGGGGTCCAACATCTCATCACTCAAGACTAACATTTCAAAAAAAACAAGAGATCAAGTTTTTTAAGTTGTGTGATAATCCAAACAGACACCATTAAAAAGTTTTTATCTTAAAGAACTGATTTAGTCTACTGTGGCTATTGGCCTACTCCCCATGCATCAGTACTAAAAACTACTCACAGTCTGTAGAAATTAAAGAAGGAAAAAAGGAAGGAAGAAAGGAATCAATAGAGTAGATTAGCAGAAAGAACAATCTAGAGGGACTCTGGTCTAGTGATAATGAAAAGGATACCTTTCGTAAATCCTTGTGCAGAAAAGGAAGACCAAGAAAATGAACTGAACAATGAATTTTATTGAAGAAACAAGAGTACAGATGTAAGAACTTTAGAATAAGATTGTAAATGAGAGCTAAAACTAGATAAAAATAAAAAAAATTTGCTTCCCTTCAATGGAGTATCCCCCCTCCTTTTATAGGGGAAGGTGGGGTGGAACCCTAAATACAAGGTTGTTGGTGGCTATTGGAAAAGGTTGTGCATAGACTATGAACCAATCAGTTTATATTGTAGATTACCCATTTCAAATCCATGCATGTGTGGTTCCAGGGAAGTAGTTCAAAACCCTAAAGAAAGGGTAGAGGCATTGTTTGACCATGACTTGGTCACGAAAGAATGTGAATCATCCGCTTGGAATTTTAGAACACCTGATTTACGCTTTTGAGTTGATCACATCAAACTATTAAGCACTCGTTTCAACTATTGAATTGGTTGTTTCATAGTGGAAATGAAAAGATGAGTCCCTTGATCGACATCTCAGATTCGCTGACTAAAACTCTAGAGCATCGTGTTCTGCATGAACGAATTGATTGGTTTGTTGAATGAACCACATAATTCAAGTTTGATATGATTGTAAATTTGTATTTGAAGTCCCTAGTCCTTTGGTTTCTATGAGTTTAAGTAGTTTTAGGTTTTCTAAAAATAAGGAATTGTGAATGAGGGTAGAGTATGCAAAATTGGGTTGAAAATGGTGATAATTCTGAATTACGGCCACAAAGAAGCTCATTGAAGTTGGCTTCCATCTCCTTATGTCCTAGTGAACATGACAAAAAACTCATATGTTGTATGTGTTCGTTGATGCAGATGTTGATCAAAAGTGGTTTTGTTAAGTAAGAATACAAATTGAGTGAAAGGCAATGATTTTTTGGCAAAGGCGGACCTTGGGGGTGTTGGAGTTGCATGTATAAAAGGCATGTCAAAGAATCTCGTAGGTGGTTGTTTCTTCTACTGGGAAGTCGATGGTGGATGATGTGCATAGATGGTGTCAAACCTCCCTCTGAGCTATTGTTGTAGCTACTCAACACCTGGCCATCCAGTGTTCAAGATCTGCCAAGACTGATGGGCCTCCTATTGTATGTTGTCGATACGATCGATGTGGTAGGTAACAAGGTCTTGTTGCACCAGGTGTGGAGATCCTGTTGCATACTTGAGAAACACTCACAAAGGTTGCCCATTTTGATGGTAGATGGATGCTCCTTGGATGGAGGAGGTGGCTGATATTAATATCGAGGTGCATCCATTGGGGTTACTTCCTAAAGAGGAATGTGTTGGAATATCACCCCATCAAAATGCTTGATGTCTTGAAACTAAGCGAGAGGTGGCACTCAAGAAGAAACTCCTGCAGTTCTTCAATCTTGGGATGCATTTTTCTCAATGTCTATGGTGTAAATGTCATTGAGCTGACCCTAACATGAAAAACTGGCATTCTTCAAAAGAAGAATCTTGTGCCGAGTCAAACCTAATATGAAAATACATCCTCCATCACATATCTTGACTATGGAATCAAGGCCAATATGTCCCACATCCAGACATCCAGATTTTGATGTGACATCATGACGGTCATCTATGCAAAATGGTTGTCACTAGTGATGTGCCATGAATATAATGAAACCCCAAGTACGTGGTTCCGTTGTATGCGGATGGATTCACCACACTAACCTTCTTTCCTACAACACACCAGAGAATATAGAGGTTGACAAGATTTATTGCGTGTGACTGTCCTACTTCAGTAAGATACATGGGATGATAACTTGGGGCACGTAGAAGAGGGTTGGGTTGTGGATGAGAGATGTCTTTATATGTCTAGAAGGGAATGCCTTTAGATATGTTAGCGTCCTTAGGTGAGGTCGTTGATGTTAGAGTCAACATGCTCTAGGCTTCCTTAAGACATCTCAATGTAGTCCCCTATAGATCTTGGTAACCTGACGCTTAGCTGGTTTGATGTGACTTCCCACTATTATTTAGTGGGCATAAGTGTAGACTCACATGACTTTCATCTTTTTGCTTCTCCAGTGTAGCATAGAACACAAAGTTCATTGTATCATACACATTTTAGTCAAAGTAGGCAATTATGTCAAGTCTATGTTCCTTTAGATACTGGTAGACATATGCTTGGATCCCTAGAGAGTTGATGGAGGCAGATTCACATATTACAAAGTGAAGATTCTCTTTCTATTTATGAGTTCATCAAAATCCTCTTTTGATCCCTCTTAGTAAAATGTAGAGGAGGGATCTCATGCGACACACTATAGGCGGAGGAGACTAGTGGTCATTGACCGAAACAATGTTGCACGATGAAGACGAATGACACTACCCATTCTTTTGAAACCCTCAACTACTATGTTGAGTATGATACTATACCCCTTGCTTAAGTTTAATCTCTATGCAATATTGATTTGTTATGTCTCAATCATGTTTTTTATTAAGTTTTGTGAGGAAATGGCTAAGAGAAAACCGTAATTTGGTTAAATTCACACTTCTTGTGTCCTAATTTTTAGTTTATTTTAATTGCATGTTTTGGACTTAAGTATAAGTTAAACATACCAAGAGGGCCTGATTTAGAAAATTATGTAAGAATTAAATAGTATTTTATTTCATTTCATTTCTATACATGATTGAGCCTTGAGACAAAATTGGTAGATAGGTCGCTCTATTTGACTTCAATTTCACCTTAATTGCCTTGATACTACAATTTTATGAACATTCGTGGACTAATGCGTAATTTCATCAAATATGAAAATATTAATTTCACATTGCTTAAAAGTTTTCTAAGAATATAAAATGTTTTATATTTTTCTTAATTGCCTTAACTTTGGATTGTTTTGAATTACATTTGCATAAGGTTCCTTTTCTTGATCTCTAGCTTTGATCTTAATGAAGTGGGTGTATAGATGGTGAGGCTCGATAGGTACATCCATGGGCTTTGGTAGCATCTGGGATCTTGACCATCGATAGACCCTTTGTCTAGGTGGAGTTTCTATAGGTTGGGCCTCACAAACCTTCGACCTATTTATCTTTATACCTCGGACTATTTGCCTTCCAATAACATTTTAAGTTAAGGGGATTGTTTGGTCTTTTAATTCTTTCCCTTGCATATACCCAACACCCCACGACCCTCTAGCCTTATTTTATTGTCTAGGGATATTGTGGAATGAAGAGGAGGAGCTTCATATGTGTATATCCGTATTTGGAGGTTGAGAGCTTAGATTAAGTGTGTGAATGTCAATGCATGTTGAGGATCAATCTACTCCATGGTATTTCCAAGACTTCCAACTTTGATTCTTGCATCAAAAATGTAAGATCCTCTACCTAGACTATGTTTATCCGTTTGTTCACATATTCTTCCTCATTTTGCCAATATCTATTATTTTTCATGGTGGAAACATGCTCATCTCGATAAAGCACTTTTTTTCCTCCTTTGTACTGTAGAAACATCAACTTAGCTTGGGGGAGTCATCTTGGAGCTTTAATGATGGATTTGGGAATGGAAGGGAGGTTTACTGAAGATTTTCTTGATGTTCTTCATGTTTGTTTCCAACAACCCAAGTGATTGATATGACACCTAATACCATTTTTTGCCAACGTTTGCATATAAAATTGTAACGGCACGCACAGATTCAAGAAATAATACAGAATAGTAAAAAATTTCCATTAATGAACAAATACTTACATGCTTGCATAAAAATCTCCTCTAAGGAGTTACATAAATTTTACAAAGAATTAACTTGTACATGTATGATGATATACCATTATGCCTAAACTTTCATGAATAGCTTTAAAGTCTTCAAAATCTTTATATGTAACCTCATGTCCATGAATCAAGTATACCTAATACCTAAAACACTGACAAACAAATACATGGTCAGTATATTTATATACTAGTAAGTGGGTTCAAACAATAATCAAAAGTAAACATATAAGCAAATATCTTTATCTTGCATATAAGAACATAAACTTATTTTAATATTCTAACCCGTATCTAGTCTACTACTTCTGGTGTAATCACTATCCCTCCAGGTCTCGTGTGCATTACCCTTAAGATCAGTCAAAACCAGGGTTCATAATATTGTTATTTACTTTTCATGATACTCATATGAACTTTATAATTTGCAAGAAGTAAATAACAAGCAAGCAAATTATCATTTATTCAATCTCATCAAGAAACCTCGGCAAACTCATAATTCGATATATGTATTCATAAGCGTAACCACGTACCTTATGCAATTTCAATAGCCATGCAGAATATATCACATGTACTTTAAGAGTGTATCCAAACATCCAAGCAACAAAGCATTCAATCTGAAATATACATACTACATATGGGTCACCATGTATTCACATTACATTAATCAGATCTAGATGCACTCCTAAACTAGGGTTTAGGGTTATCTCATGTTTTGACAAGGTATTAGGGTTACAAACCCTAATTTCACCATATCATGGCTTCTAAGGTTACAAACCCAGTTATGCATATTAGGTTAAACCCTAATTTTCATCTTATGCATATTAGACTATTCATGATATCTACATCACATTATCAACATTAGATCATATCAAGATATCGACATTGGTTTTAGAAAGCTAAATTTGCATGTATATCATTATTAATCTAGAAACATAAACTATTCATCTTTATTAAGAGTTTCTTCATTATACATGTCTAGATCATGTATTATCACAACATAAACAAATCTACTCAATTAAGCACCACATTAAGCAAAATCTAGATTTTCCTTTACATTAAACACATCTAAACATGTATTGCATATACTTCTAGAACGGAAAGTCTATTTAGACTCTATATATATTTTCTTTGGATTCCTCTCATTTTTCTGAGCAATTTGACATATATAGTTTCACTATATTCTGAGTAACCAATAATTAACTAGATTAATTGAAAGAATAAACTGATTTGGACCAATCACATGATGACACGTCAGCGCCCCATGTTTAATTAAAACAACTCGGGCCCCCCTTGGAGTTAGTGGTTAAAGATTCTTATACCCTTAGAGGTTACGTGCACAGGAAGGGGTAGATGAGTCTTTTGACTCCAATTCACCCCTAACCCCGTGACGGCAGCACGGGCCCCAACCCTAGTGGGTCAGCCACCTTGCTTCCCTCTTTGCCTCAGCATCGGGGAGTCAGGCGGCCTCTGGTGCCACCGCAGGGACCTGCCAGACTTGAATGGTCCCAAGATGCAGGTTGTAGTGACTGGGGTCACGAGAACAAGGATCATGGTCAAACCTTGACTGCATAATAGATATGAGAGGAGAGAGACCCCTACCTAGAGTGTTAGTAGCAGCGATCAGTGTTGAATCAGGCCTCTAAAGGAGGGCGACCATCACAGCGGGGTGTGGGTTGCGTACATTAGGAGAACATGTTCCCTCTCTGTAGCATTCTGGTGGGTGTGAGAGAGGTCACGCACATGGTGGCCGCTGCCATTTAGTACCCAACTCTGGGACCTCAGACGATCCTATGCGGCGTCGGGGTTGGTACAATCCTAACAAGGCCTCCCAACGAGCCACCTCAGCTTTGGCTGCAACCTCAAGGTCACGATGACTGTCGAGGTCATCGCTTCTCCCAACCACGACCATTGCAACCCTCTCTGCATCGTGCAACTGCCCTGAGGATCCGGAAGATGTTCTGGGGGGAGTTGGCCCGTGAGAGAGATATATAAAGGGCATGCTAGGCGGTGATGACTTACTCCCATCTGAAAGAGAACTCTTGATATAGCGACCTTTTCCCCATCTCGCTCTAGTTGTTAGGACGAGGGGAAGGGTGCGAGAATATGTCATGAGGAATAGGAACTCCTATTCTTGGTATCGCGAAGAGTCAAATCGATGGGGATGACACCCCTCATCATACACAATTTTCCTTGGATTGTCCTCTGATGAAAAGAATTATTCATTTGATAAAACCTCACATTGGATAAATAATTATCCAAGTCATTATATACCTCCTCATTATCCTAAATCATGGTCTAAACTTCCTTTTCTTATTATCTTCTCAAACTCAAGAGATTTGGGTCTAAAAAGTAGGATAACCACCTCAAACTTTCCTTCCAAGCAATAACTAAATAATCACTGAACTAATTACCTAGGTTACTTGATAACTCACTTTATCTTGGATTTTCGTAGGTTACCCTATAACTTGATTCTTTTTCTACCAAAAATACTTTGGATACCTATCATGATCACGAATATCCACAATATCCCAATTTATGTCCTCGGGACCCATATATCAACTCTGATTATCCAATTGGACTGGAAAGTGATCCTAAGGCCCATGAACCATATCTTGGGCCTTCCAAAGGCTCCATGAGCTTATTCACATTCTCAATTACCAACTTAAGGCTTTGATAAGCATTGCATCTTATATTAGCCTCGTATGATCACATATGTTCAAAGTGCATTATTTCTTTAAGTTGATCATTTAACCTAATTCTAGGGTTTGGAATTATCAACCAAGATCCCTCAATCACTTCATTGTTATTTAAACCCTAATTCATTTAGGCTTGAAATTTATGAATTTCAAGGATGTACCAAAAATCCTAATATTGCCTTAAAATGCTTGAGTCTTGCTCTATGTATCTAAATGATAAGTTTTTATGAAGTGTGTTTCCCGAATATGAACTAAATCTGAAAGATGATGTTCTTCTCTATCCTCTAAAGGACTAAATATAGATTCCCCCAATGCCATATGACAAGAAATTCGAAATGTATGCTTTAATATCATAAAATTAACATTTGTGACACATTTTGATATCATATTAATGATGAATATATTACGCATCATCCCTTGTTGTTTATATGATGATCAAAATCATTTTTATTGTTCTTATCTATATATTATGTTGTTAGTGTTTTGTTTTTCTGAAATCACTTACATGAAAGTGGCTCATATATACATGCCCTAATCTGGTCCTTATACACCCCAAAACTTGAATCGAGCTTAACTTGCACATATTTTTGATATTTAAAATGAAGTGATATTTAAAGTGAAGTTATGGTTATTATAATTTTTATTAATTGTAAGGATATTCTTTTCATGAGTTTATGATTCTCCTAAAAGTAATTATTCACGTTTTACAATTAATGGTCTTTTAGGCCTTAAATTACCATACTCTTGAAACAAGCATAACTTTTACATTTCTAGGGGTATACCCTAAAATTTGAAGTTTTTTTTAGGTTTTTTCTCCTTAAAACATGACAGAAGTTTCATGTAGATTTAAGAATCCTAGTGAAACATATCCTTGTATTTGTTAAGGTGATTTTAGCATTTATGTACCCTAATTTGTTGTTTTGGTCGGTATTTGGAAGACCACAAATGGTTAGGAGTACAATTTTGAGTTGTTAGCTTATCAACAAGTGATAATGAATCAAAGTTATTAACTAAGTAATTATGTATGGATTTTTTAAAATAGAGCTAATAAATAATTTATGTATGAAGTTGTATGGGAATATACATATACACCATGAACTTTATGTAATTTATAGAAATATTAATTGTAAAGATGTCACCATATTGAGATATATCACATTATAATATTAATATATATGACTATTTTATCGTATATTCCTATAATCATTTGAAATCAACTAAGTGTGACATAAAATTTGGTATTGTACCATAAACTTGGGACAGGGAATGTAGAAGAAGGTATGAGGCATTTATAATTTTTCCTTCATGGAAATGGTAAATGTACTATCATATGAATGATAGTGGGTTCCATGGTTTGAATTTTAATCATGTATTTTTAAAATGAAGTAGAATATAATGATAGGTAATTTGATACACTTAACATGGAGTGTAATATGGACATGTGTGTTTGATACACTTTCCCTAGAAATAAAATAAGATATGCTCTACTGTAATCAAGTAGTCTCAAGAACTTATGTGGCGTTAATGATTATGTACAATTTATGAGAAATAATTAAGACACAAATAAGACATGATGTCATGATTCATTGACTTGAATTAAATATTCTTTTAAATAATATAATTCATAGTCCTTCATTGCAATCCACTACATCAAATGAGTGACACTTAACCTTGGAAACCTCTACCTTTGTTTGGAATAGTG
Source organism: Alisma plantago-aquatica (assembly GCA_963693085.1). Classification (NCBI taxonomy): domain Eukaryota; kingdom Viridiplantae; phylum Streptophyta; class Magnoliopsida; order Alismatales; family Alismataceae; genus Alisma; species Alisma plantago-aquatica. The sequence goes on from OY856413.1 coordinate 777,227,260, forward strand.
ATTATGATACTTTATATGTTTGGGATAATAACCTATCCTTGGTGATACTTATTGTGCGCTGTGAATGAAATATTGGAAGGATAAACATCCCATATTGTGCCTTGTTTAAGTCTAATGTGACATTATTAAAAATGGTGAGTCTAGTTGTGCCTTAACTTGATGAATTGTGTCTTTGTATGGTCCAGATGATTACATGACCCTAATTTGAGTAGTTTGGTATTTCTAACAACTTTTACATTTTTTTGGACTTTTATATTAGTTTAATTTTGAAATTAGATCTCCATGTCTTTTGTGTAACTTGTTAAATGCAAATTTAAATATGTGTAATTGGCTTAATTAATCAAGTGTATCCCTAATTATGTAGTTCCTTGAGTTCATAGACATGTTTTCCTGGACTGATGGGGGAAATATTAGAACGGGTATCCATGTAGGAATATCTAGGTTTTGACATGGTTCTCAAAGTCGTATATTGTTGAGTATATGTGGGTGACGGGAGTGTACATCTATGTCATTCTAATTCCAAAGTTGTATGAGTGTGGTCAACTCCTTATCTCAGGTAATATGCGATATGTGATTTTTGAAAAGTGATATTTGATCATTATTATATGATTCATGATTGGCATGGATTCCATACCCTGATTATTGGTGTCATAACTTGTGTACCCTTGACGAACTTTGGATTGTTGTGGCCTTGTTTTGAGCTCTCTACTAGTATTTTAGTCATTGTGCTACTACTATGTTTACCCTTTCTCCGACTGTGTCGTGGGAGAACGTAAGGAGTTTTTGAATCCTGAGATCTTATACGGGTATGATTGTGATTTTGTTAGTACACCTCAAAATACCCAAGGCATTATAAAATATGTAACCAATCGTGTAGTATGTTTTTCTAGACTCAATTGGTGAATATAGTGGATGCACATTTGTATGTGATATGTTAAATCTATCATTTCCTGCAAGCAATATTGTATTGGATTTGTACATTTTCTTATACATGTATATGATCTATCATATGATCCATATAGTAGTTACTTCTTTTTGGAATACCTACATTGGTGAATATAATTATATAACCCAAATAAAAATCAAAACATCAGTGGGTCTAAGTGTCGACTCCCCTATTGTGAATCTGTCAATTTCTGATGTTTTAATTTTTGGTTGTGTCGGAGGAAAACATGTGTATGTAGATCTGATAGGAGTTTCTCCACTGGTTTAACTTGGAGTGGTGTTGTTACAGTTGGACATGTTGCCCTTAAATCTACCCCAACCAATGTGGTCAAGATTGAGAAAATGTGTATTGATAATCAACATGCCTTTATCCCCTTTGGTTTTGATACTTTTGGATTCTTAATACCATAGGTTGTGGAGCTTCAGAAAAGGGTCCAAAAAGTGATGAGTAGTAATGTTATGATACCCAAGTGTATGAATGTTGTGTTTCAAAGGATTGTTTTTGCAATCCAAAAAGGACTAGCGGCGTAACTTATTCCATGCTTGTCTTCTACTTCAATGTAAACCTCTCAATTATATGGATTGTATAAAAATTATATAAGTTTCTCCTACTTGTAAGAATAAAAATTAATTAGTTATTATTTCATATATTTAGGACTTGGGGTCTCACACATGTGGTTATACACATCGAATAGGTATGTTGATGATGTGGAAAGGATGTGTTGATGAATATGTAACTAGATTATAATATAGTTAAATCTAGATTGTCCTTGTATTCTGTCTTTCCTAAGTGATGGGTGGGTAGCATATCATATACATCATAGGTTGTTTTATTAGATGGTTCCCTTATGTTTACAAGTTGTAACCAAATTTAAACATCCTACATTGTTGTAACTATATGAATATGAATCATCTTGTAATAATTTTGATGATATATTTAAAGAGAGAATTTGGTTGTTCTCTACATGTTTACATGTGGAGTAGTTCTAATGTGTGGTATTTATCTTTACATGTTGGTTTGTGAGGTTCTTGTGATGCCTACTCGTAATTGGGTCTCCATTCTAATCACTATATTTAGGGATTTCAACTTAACTTTTCACTATTTCTAGTTTTAGAATGGATTTTGTCTAAGGATTTTGTTAATGATCAAGTAGAGTTTGATTAGTGAGATGGGTCCTTAGAAGGGTGATATCAAAGCATAGGTTAGTTGAGTCTACAAGGGCAACATGAAATAAGAACAAAATGATAAATAGCTTATGAACACGAGATGAGAATGAGACATACTACTTGAAGTTAGTATTTGGATACCCTAGATAGGTATCCAAATACTTAGGGAATAATCAATATGGAACTCTTTGGTTTCTTTTCTTGTAGTTACTTTGACCAAAAAGTAGTTGGAAACTACTAGCCTAATCATTCGAGAAATATGGAAGTTGTGTACAAACTCATCACAACTCAGGATTTTGATGATGAAAGCAAAATATGTAATGCTATCATGCTTAATATGACCATGAGTAAAGTAAAAGAAGTCCCTAAACATTGAAATGACACCATGTATGGATAGGAATTCGATGTTGAAGATAAAATTCTAGAGAATGATGAGATTAAGGTGAGATAACTCAATGTTTGAAGCTTCAAATATATGGATAATTTAAGAAAATCCTAAAATAGTGTGTCCAGTTTTCCTATGTGTACATGAAAGTTTGTGGAGAATATATGTAATAATAAGGATTTAAGGTGTAAAAGACATATAAGAAAAGGAAAATGGGTGTTATGAAAGATCTAAGATAAATAATCATGAGAATATTAGGGGATTAGACAAGATACATAGGGAATAATCTCTTATAGATGATGAAATTATTAATAATAATGAGGAATTGAAGGGAATATGAAGCATGATGAGGAGATACCCCTTATTTGATTTAGAGTCATATTCCTAAATATGATGCATGGTGATTACCAAATGAAAATAAGGTTTAATGACACAAATAAGGACAACTATAATGTTTGGCTATAGTAACCATGAAATCAATAGGTTGACACCAAAAGGAAATGAGAATAAGTGATAATTTGAATTTTATTTATGATTTTATCCCAATCTTATGTATGATTAGAGGATGAAAAATATATGAATCAAATATTTCTGGAGAAGTCTTGAACATTCTTTTAGCCATAGAATGATGCCAAGATAGTGATGACAAAGAAGAAAGAAATAACATATGTAACATACACATGTGTTTATGATTTTTTGTTTTTTTTTGTAAATTTATAAAAATCCAAAGTGTTGTTTCCTAGTTGAAGAGAATGAGTATATGCACAAAAGTGCCTATTGATGAGTCTCGGGAACACATGAACTTACCTAATATTTAACAAAAGGATTAATTACCCAAGAATGAATGCTAATGATAAGGAATCTAACCTTAATTGAAAAAATATAAGTATAATAATAAAATAAGAGATATAATGATTGTGAAGAGATAATTCAAAATAACATTGGAGTCTGATAATGTCACTAATTCCTAAGAAAATGCCAAGGAATATAGATAATACAATATGGTTGTGTTGTAATTTGAATCTTGTAATCCACTATACAATAATGACTTGATAATCCACGAGTAGCTTCATGATAACTATTAACTAATGATGATGAAGTAACACAAGAAGTGTGTAAGATTTATTGAGATAGGGTTACATGTTACTTCATGTTGTTGGATCAATGATGGGCTCTAGAGAGGGGGTGAATAGAGCTATAAACAATTAAGAAAAAATTATTAGACCTTCAAGGTATATCACAAGATAAGTTTGGTAATCTCAAATTTGAGTGCAACTAAACATAAATTGTATGGGAGAGAGACAATGAACAACCACAAGTTACACAAGTTATGCATAGTGGTCCCAAACTCCAAACTTGGAGATGGAAGTCCACTACCTAGAGAGATCAACCTCCAAGAGTTTTCGACCTTGTCTCACTCCTTATATTCTATTATAAGATTTACAACATATGACCATCCTTTTCTAGGACAAGGATACCTAGACTTTCCTTTTAGGGAAAGGTTGCCAATAACCTTAAATACGACTTACCTATCCATTACCAAGAGTATGCTACCTTGCCACAGACTTACCAACTCTTGTAATGAGTCTTACGCCTTCACCAAGGACTTACCCACTCTAGTAACAAGTCTTCTGCCTTCAAGGAATTACCCACTCTTGACTCAAGTCTTCCACCTTTGACTTCACCTTCACCAAGGACAAGCTTTCACCAAGGGACTACTTCACTTGTTCTTCACCTCTCTGATCCAAGAGAGAGAACCTTCATCTTCATGGTAGAAAGAGAGATTGAGAGGTGAAGGAAGTGTGATCCTCACAAGATATACATGTAGGGATAGATCTCATACAAATATCCTACTCACTCAAATGAATGTAGCATGTGATTAAGTTTGAGAGTATAAGGAGGGTTTTTGATGAACTCAACTATAATTTCGGGACTAAGACAACCTGTCTTTTCTCTCCCATATTGCATCCTCTTTCTCTCTCATCAAAGTGCCTATTTCTCAAATTGATACCAATTTCATGATTGTAGAGTTCGGATATCCCAATTTGTCCTCCACGATGATCAATATCACAATGTGCGACTTTAAGTTGCACTTTTGAACTAGGTATCATTCTTTATTATGTCACCATTTTACAAATTAAGTTGAACCTTTTTACATGATCTTTTGACTTTCTAGTATATATCATGTGATATAGCTCTCAATTATAAATCCAACAACATAAAAATCGCCTCAGTTGGGCCATCCTAAATCAAGATATGGACTTTTGAATTTTGCTACTTTTGTCGTCATTTTAACACAATCTAACTTGTTTCTCGATCTTAATGGGCCCAATTCTTGGGCATCCAACCCCGTAGCCACCACCCATGCCTTGGAAGCCCTAATGTGCCTCCTTCCTTAGGTGTTGGATCAAAGAATCCAAGATCTAATGGCTATGGATCCATATGCTACCTTGGTTCGTACAAGGTGCCTGCTTATGTAGAAGTGTGGCCAATAGGAGTCGATCCTCAATTCTTTTGGGAAGTTGAAACCCCAATATCTTAATTTCACCATCCCATTTGCTTTCTTTCTGCTCACCCTAGATCGTCCCTCCTTCTTCATGTTGTTGCCATGGCGGCGCCCATTTGGGCCTTTCTTGTCCAGCCCCTCTTGTCCAGATCTGAAGCCAACCTCAAATCTACAACTTCAAGATGAAGTTGGGTGACCAGTCGGGTAGGCCTGCAGTCACTTCCATTGCCCTCCGCACCAGCATTGGCGAGACATGCTGGAGTTAGCCGTCGTGGTCTCTGGGCAATTCATGTGAGGATGATCCCAAGAAAGGGACAATGCCAATGTCATTTGATAGAATGTGATCAATGTTGATACATCGATAGATGAGAGTTATTGTGGTTATTTCAAGACCAGTGGGCCCTTGGCAGATCCGGGTTAGCCGTACACCGCAACAGATTTTCTACTGGCGAGGGAGGGTGATGGACAACCATGTTCGGGCAGCTGGAATGAGAAGGAAGCGACTCGTAGTTATTCGGCACCACAATACACGGCCAAAGGCCCCACTCAATGAGAGTGCATGATGGACAAGGAGTGCATGTGTTGGATCTTGGGTCGACGGCCCAGATCAATCAATGAACTGAAGGTAACACCCAATGTCTAATCCATATAGTTTTAATGAAAATATTGGAAAAATGATAACTCTCATCTCCCTTGGCCAAATATAACAAAACTATACATCAAATCGATCATCTCGATGAGGCCTACAAGATGGATTGACTTGAAAACCCTGATTCTTCTTCAAATTCACATGATTTACTGAAATACAAAATTTGACCTTGTTTGACCATGATAAATGTTTGGGTATGATAAATATTCCAATCTTGATGCATATTGATCCTCCTAAGCATTAAATTAGTAAAACTTGTGCTCTTATTATCCAAATAAAGGTCCCAATCATATTTTTTCATGAACAACCTTAATGGTGCTTATGTGACTTGTTAGAGACATTAATGATGGTGTTGGGCCTATATTACAAATCGTATTTCTAAATGACATATAACCTCATTACAACCTTGAAAATCAGTAACATTATGCTTCTGTATGACACTAGAATCAACCCCAGAATCTTTTTCACTATGTTTGTCCTAATGGGCCCTAAATCCATAAATGTACCCCTTATATGTGAATGGATGGAAACACTTGACTCAAATGCTATGGTTGACCTACTTGTTTCTTCAAACCGTATGATATCTTTGAAATCAGAAATATATGATGGTTTTATAACCTAAATGATGGTTGTATAACCTAAATGTCTTAGTCCAACGCCCTTTTTGTGATATTCATGTGTGTGACTCAAACTCAATTGTTTTGATCCTTTATGCACTTCTATGACTTGCTTCCTGGCTTATGTCCTAATCTCAGTATGGGTCATGTTGTTTTGGTCTTCTCTATCAAATTAGAAGTAGTATATCCCTTATGATCTCCTTGAATGGATGTTCCATATAATCTATATGGTGTCCCCTAAAGCTATAATGAACTATGTTGACACTTGCATGTATGTAAGGGTGTTGGTACCCAATGTTGGGAATTTGATGCCTAAACTGTAGCGGACATCCACCCACATTAGAATGTGATTCTTTTTCCATACTTCCTTGATCTAAATCATATCTTATGATTTGACATTTTGACTTGATGGAATATGGTCCTTCTTTCCCAATTGTGAGTCATATGGCTTTGTTATGTACATAAGTGACTCAAACCTTAAGATGATCATATACAATGGATGGAACCTTTAAATGATATGAAACTTGAAACACACCCTCATGATGATCTCTAGATCTATATAATATTATCTAGTATACTAATAAGAAACTTAGAATCTAGTTTGGCCAAAACTCTAAAATGGATGTAATTAGGATTAATGGTGAGAATCTAATGCATGTATGTAATATTGTTGTTAAGCAGGTGTTGTTTATGGTTAAATGGTCAAGGAGAATCAAGTTAAGAATCTCTGAATCAGGTACGAGCTTTAATAATTTTATGACTATGGCTTTCTTTCTTGAAAAGTGATACATATGTATGCTTGTTTACTTGCACGAGTATTGCCATGTAGTATTCTAGTATGTACTCGCTTCTTATGTCATCTTGTGGCTTTATAACTTGCACACATAACATATAGAACTCCATTATACAAATGTTGAAATAGGGTTTTGCTCAATGACTATGGTTATTGAGATCCATCATGTATAAAAGGGTTAGCTAATGTTGAGCACCCTTATAGATCATTCCAATGGGGAGTTGATCAAAGACCTTATGACACATTATATTGGTTGTATAATTGGAGTGAAATGACACTAAATATGGGATCTCAATTTGATAAGAACTTAACTTGGTTATTCTTGCTCATTTACTTCTCCAAATATTTTCAAATTAAGCAATATTGTGTATATGTATCTTTTAGCCTTGTACTCGACACCTCGTGTGCTTCACCCACCTTGTTTCACATATTTTATAGGTTCATAGATGGTAAGAAGTTGATGGGCTTGGTGAGCTAAGTCAGGTGTTCTTGTTGTAAGATCCCTAGTATACATGAGTAGACTTGTAAAATTGTACTCTCAAATATGTAACTGAAATCTTGTCACAAACAATGTTTCTTAATATATCTTGTTGAATGTTGAGACTATTGTTGGTGCTTTTAGCTTGTTATATGTTCATCTATTCTTAGCATTTCATGCTTTTGGATGTTGTCTTTGGTATTCATTTGGTTCATGGAACTGGGATTTTGGTTCCGTGATAGATGGTATTAGAGCATGATTAATAACTACAAGAAGCATTTCTCACACGAAATACAAACTAAACATAATCTTACACCTCAAACCTAGATGTTCTAGAACAATTTGTCCTTTTTAGACTAAGTGGACTTAGCCTCTAAGTTAGAACCTAGATGTTCTAGAACAATGTGTAGACTTGTTTAATCCCTAGAATCCTTCTTTTCTCCTACTTCTATCCTGTGGTATGGGATGTAAGTTTAGGAGGGTGAGAAAGGGAGTTCTTATCACTACCCTAGACATATGTTATGGGCATGTGCTTAGGGTAGATTCATAGGTGTGCACCATGTTCTTACTATTTCTATAGGTGTCTCGGTACTAGATTGCCTAGTGAGTGTGGTAACTCATTTTGGTTTTGTTTTATTTGAATGGAGTATGGTGGTTTTCATCGCCTGTTTCAACATAGGAGAAAACCTATTTCAAATATAAGTATATGTATATCAGAAAAATGTTACCACACATAGAAAGGTAGTGAGTGTCCATGTAACCTAAGAGAAAGAGATGTACATCAAGTCTAGATGAGTGAGTTTACATATATTTGTAGATCAAGTCTAGATGAGTGAGTTTACATATATTTGTAGTCTCTAGAGTTGTATAGAGACATGATAAAGGTTAGGCTAGTAAGTAGCCTAGATGACCTAAGTTGTTGATGATGATGATGATAATTATGATGATGATGATGACGACAATGATGACAATGATGTGAATAATGTTGATAATGATGTTGATGTGGATATTTCTCAAGTTTGTTTTTGAGAGGGTAAAGTATGTTTGAGGATATGAGATGAGTTTGACCACACAACCGTAGCTAAACCTAGAACCTTGTACTATACATGCAACTTGGTTGATGTGCTAAACATAGTTAATAGGTTGGCTTGCTTTCTTTTGCCTAGTCTTGTATAGGTTGAGATATGATATGTAACATATGGTTTGAGACTACACAGGCCCAAATCTCTTTACAAAGGAGGACCTCTAGCATGGGGCATATGGAAAGGGTGACCTCTTGATATGAGTCTTCCTGCCACGGGAGAAGGTCAGAGTACCTAAACTCTAAAATATGTGGAATGTTGAAAATATGCATGATGAAATACAAGATGATGAGTCCCTAGCTACAATACTTCTAAGTATATGAGTTGAGTTACTAGTGTGTGGTTCCCTTGATAATTTTGGATCCTAAATTTCCTATGAAAAAAAAACTAACCCTAGAGGAAGAGTGTTACGACCCCACCTTCCGGTAACCTCCAATTAAGGGAGACCGAGAGGCCGAAGTTGCACACATAATTTCCAGATCAAAGGTTTGGCAATTAACCAAGAACAATTATTAAATTTTACTATACTATAATGAAAAGCTATAATAAATAAAATTTTGCATACCTATGAAAAGTTATATGTATACATTTATAGTGATAGTCATAGTCACTCTATAGTTGCATGAAATAAAAGCATCCAACAGTTAATTTCAAGCAATCGATAAAAACCTCGACAAACCCTCAGAAAACTAACTCGAAATATTCATAAGCATAACCACATACCTATATTTGCAGATTTGGATACAGAATCAACTATGTAGAGAGAGAAAATCCAAACAAGCAAGCAAAGTGCATAGAAATCTTGAAATGAAAGTACAAGTTTCCTTTTATTAATATTTACCCAATTTCATCATTTTCCTTTGGGTTTCAATTCCAATTTTAGGGTTTCCTTGGAAATTAGAGTTTTGCCTCCATTCTTAGTTATTAAGAACCGTAATTCATCAAATCTACTTAAAACCTTTAAATTCTCCCATTTCCATATTCCTAACAGTATTAGGATCATCATTTAGTAATTTACTTTCTTAATCCGAAACATCATGGTTTTCCTCTTCTTTTACCCCAATTAGGGTTTCCATATATATATATTATTCTTCATTTATGGATTAAAACCCTAAAACTACCAACTTTGAATACAAAACGGATGAAAACTCTATATTACTAATCAATAGGTTAATACCTTTCAAATTATCCTATTACTCTTCAAAGATGCACCCTTTATATACAATTAGGGTTTCTAATTACTTTTTAATGCACTTTTCTACCAATTTAAAGCACTTTCCCAAAAAGAAATAGGGCAAGGTTCTCAAACTATTTTTATCAGGTTCCTTGTATTTTTCTACACAACTTTCATGTATAAAGTTTCTTCATAAGAGATTCCTAGCGATCTCTATTAATTTTGCAAAGAAAAGATATTTTCTTGATTATTCGATTAGAGAGAGATAATTACCGGATTTCCTCGAGCGTTGGATCGATGCGCCAATGGACAACATCTGGATCTGACGCTCCATGTTAATTTCCTCCACTAACTGAGTTGCGTGCCCCGCTCCTTCTTCTGGCCCGTTGAATCCTACTTGAGTCCATGATGGACTCCGATCTAATGATCCCTGTCGAAGCGCCTTGACTTATCCGGACGTCTCCTTGCACCATCATATCTAGCAGAGGATCATTGTGATCCCCGATCGAATGATGATTGTACGTCGTCTCCTTTCTTCCTTTGCTGCTAGAGCCACGGCAGCGCCAAGGTGTTTCCCTCGCCGGTGAGAAACCAATCGAGAGAGAGAGAGGGTTCGAAGACCTAAGGACCTTCTGCAAGGGTTTGTGAGGGCGAGGGGAAACATGTGAGGTCCTATTTATAGGGTGTGGAGGCTTCCTTAGGGTTTCTTCAACCCTGCCACCGCCCGTGCCTTTGGCCTAATTGGGCGACTCATGTAGAAGCTTCCAAAGATCGATAAACCAGAGTTGGGAGAGTTTGTCTCTCTCTCCTGAACTCATTGGGAAAGTTTCTAAGATCACACACCCACTGGATTGTGAGAAAAGCTATGGGGAAAATCCCCCTGTAACCGTGCTACAGTCTGCATTCAACTGGGACTCTAGACGATGAGAGGCACGCGTTGGATTAAGATCCAACGGCCCTCATCATGCCCGATCTAGCAAAAAGGAAATTAGTTTCCTAATTTTCGAGATAAATTCCAAAATCAAGGATAACTTGAAAATTCAATAACTCTTAAATCTTAACTCCTTTTTTATTCAAATTTTATGAGAAACTCGTTCATACTTTTATCTTTCATCATGAAAAAATTGAAGTCATTATCTAAAGAAAACGAGCCCTTTTCTTTAGTTTCAAGTTATCACTTATTTATTCATATTTTCCACATATCTCCTATTCCTTTTGCCATTATGTAATTATCCTGAGTTCCTTGAACTCCAAGGAACCTTTATATCATGAAATTCTATTTTGGAAAATATCCTTTAACCTTATAATCATTATTATTTATTTTCTTATGTATTCTTTTATCCAATCGAATTCCTTTTTCATTTCCTTTTCTTTTTCTTTCAATTGGGCTTAATGGCCAATAAGGCCCACCAAGAAAGCATACAAGGTTGTCATACACGAAATTCATTCAAATCAACTCTTCAAATCAATCATTGATTTCATTTATGTTTTTAAAAGATATTTACAAATCTCATTACATGCTTTAGAAAATGGGGTTATAACGTCCTCCCCTCCTTATAGGAATTTTGCCCTCCAAATTCATCAATCAAACAAACAAATTGGGATATGTCTTTTCCATGTCCATCTTTAGCTCCCATGTGGCCTCATCCTTTCCATGGTGCTTCCAAAGAACCTTTACCATCTCTATATTCTTATTTCTGAGCTCTTTTACCTTGGTATCTAGAATCTGCAAAGGCAACTCAGGACAAGTTAACTTTCCTTGAAGCTCAATGGGTTCAATGCTTAGCACATGGCTTGGATCTTGCACATATCACTTCAGATTGGACACGTGAAACACATCATGCATCATACAATATTGAGGGGGTAATGCCAAATGATATGCAGCTTCACTAATCCGTTCTAATACTTCAAACAGACCCACGTATCGGGGGCTCAACTTTCCTCTGTTCTTAGCTATAACTCAGAGCGGTCGCATTTTCAGAAAAGCATGTTTTCCCACAGCTAAATGCACATCAGTCTGCTTCGCATCAGCATACGACTTCTGTCAGTCTTGGGCTCTCTTTAGCCTTTGCCTGATCAAAATGACTTTATCAGCATACACTTGGAGTTCATTTGACCTCAATAAGGTCCTTTCACCAACATCATCCCAGTGAAGTGGTGACTGACACTATCTCCCATAAAGAGCTTCATATGGAGGCATCTCGATACTGGCTTGATAACTTTTTTTGTAAGCAAACTCGGCTAAAGGTAGGTATTTCTCCCATAATCCACCCCAATCGAGCACACAAGCTCTCAGCAGATCCTCTAAGGTCTGGATTGTCCTTTCTGACTGACCATCTGTCTGGGGGTGATAAGCGGTACTGAACTTCAACCTTGTACCTAGTTCCTCTTGAACCAACTTCCACAACTTGGAAGTGAACTTTGGGTCTCTATCGGAGATGATGGAACCGGGTAAGACATGCAAATGCACTATCTCTCTAATATACAACTCAGCTAATTCTGACACCTTGGCAGTGGTCTTCAGGGCAAGGAAGTGTGCTGACTTGGTAAGGCGATCTACCACAACCCATATCGGATCATGACCTCTCTTGGTCTGGGGTAGACCCACCACGAAATCGATGGTGATTTTCTCCCATTTCCACTCTGGGATCTTTGTAGACTGTAAAAGTCCACCGGGTCGTTGGTGTTCAACCTTCACCATTTGGCACGTAAGACAACTGGCCACATAAGCTGCAATGTCTCTCTTCATTCCTGGCCACCAAAAAAACCTCTGCATGTCCTTAAACATCTTAGTAGTTCCCGGGTGTACCATGTACTTAGAACCACGAGCCTCTTGTAGGATATGTTCTTTCAAATGGGAATCTTCAGGAACCCATATGCGATTCTCAAATCGGATTCCTCCATTTATTCCCAAAGAAAGATGGGTCTGAGGCTTCTTCATCAAGTCCTTCATCTTGTCAAGCTCCCCACTGGCCAACTGTGCTGCTACAATTTCACTCAACAATTCAGACTGTATCAGGATGTTGGCCAATCGAACTCGATCATCTAACGTTTGAGGAGACCATTCTACCAGCTCTTCTAAGCTCTTCCACTGATTGGACAAAATAGTTGCACACCTGAGTTGTTTCTGCCTCAAAGCATCAGCTACGACATTCGCCTTTCCTGGATAATAAGCGATGGTGAAGTCATAATCCTTCATGTACTCCATCCATCGTCGTTGTCGTAGGTTTAAGTCTTTCTGTGTCAGGAGGTATTTCAGGCTCTTATGGTCAGTGAGGATCTCAAAGGTGGCACCATACAGGTAATGCCGCCAAATCTTTAATGCATGGATAATAGCAGCCAGCTCTAAGTCATGTGTCAGGTAAATCACCTCGTTGGGCTTGAGATGTCGAGAGGCATATGCAACTACATGTCGATTCTGTTCCAATACACAGCCAAGTCCCATCTTTGATGCATCAGTGAAAATCATGAAACCCTCATTGCCTGATGGTAGAGTCAAAATTGGTGCAGTGGTCAGCTTCTCTTTCAGCTCCTAGAAACGAGCCTCACAAACATCAGACCAGACAAACTTCTCATCTTTTTGAGTCAACATGGTCAAAGGTAAGACAGTCTTTGAGAAATCTGCGATGAAGCGTCGATAGTATCCTGCTAACCCCAAGAAGCTTTGAAACTCAGAGGGATTCTTCGATGTTGGCTAGTCGCAAATTGTCGACACTTTAGCTGGATCTACCACGATTGTTCCTCCTGAGATGATGTATCCAAGGAACATGACTCTCACATTTAGAGAATTCCGCATAGAACTTCTGCTTTCTCAAGATATCAAGGACTTTACTTAGGTGGTCTCAGTGTTGATCTAAGTCATCCGAATAAACTAGTATGTCATCTATGAATACTATGACAAATGAGTCAAGAAAAGGTGGAAATACACTATTCATAAGGTTCATGAACACACTAGGTGCATTGGACAACCCAAAAGGCATAACCACAAACTCATAGTGGCCATACCGAATTCTAAAAGTGGTTTTTGGGATATCCTCACTTTTAACTCTCAACTGGTGGTAACCTGATCTCAAGTCGATCTTGGAAAAAACTCGAGCTGATTTTAACTGGTCAAATAAGTCATCTATCTGGGGTAAAGGGTATTTGTTCTTAATGGTAGCCTGGTTGATCATCTGGTAGTTTATGCACATTCGGAGTGAACCATCCTTTTTCTTTACAAAAAGAACTGGTGCTCCCCTTGGTGACATGCTAGGGCGGATAAAACCCTTTTCTAACAATTCTTGTAGCTGTTTCTTTAACTCAAGCAACTCAGCAGGGGCCATTCTATAAGGTGCTCGTGAAATAGGGCTTGTACCAGGAGCTAGCTCTATGGAGAAATCTACCTCTCTCTTGGAAGGAATCCTCAGTAGATCATTTGGGAAAACATCTGCATAGCTCCTAACTACATCTATTTCTTCTAAGGGTTGTACATTAGGTTCTGGCTCAATGACTACTGCTAGGAAAGCTTGACACCCTTTACTCATCATCTGCTCTGCCTTCAAGGCTGACACATACAGGCTGGTGGTGGCATCCTTCCTACCCCTAATGACAAAAGGTGGGTGACCTGGTCTCTTAATGATCACTTTCTTCTCCCTACCGTCAATATTGTCCCTATAAGTATAAAGCCAATCCATGCCAATGATTACATCAAAATCATTCATGTCAAGAAGGATAAAGTCTGTAGGAAATTCACAATCTCGATATTTCACAGGTATCACTGGAGTTTTCAAAAGGGAAGTAAAGATCCGACCACTCGTGGTTGTAACATCTAAGATATACCCTAAATCCTTGATATGCAAACAAAGCATAGTTGCAAGATTTCATGAAATGAAAGTATTAGTAGATCCAGAGCCAAACAAAGCTTTCACATTATGTACCATGACTTCAAGCATGCCTACATTGTTTTTCAACATGCATTAGACCATTACATGCTTAACTTAAAACATAAAAGAAAACTCTAAGGGTTATTACCCTCGATCAACCGATTAGCATTAACTTGAGCCTCCTCATTATCAATGGCAAACACCCGAGCTTGCCTCCTCTCTCCAGTAGGTGGGGCTGCAGCTATAGGTGGGGCTGCCATAGGTGGGGCTGCTACTGGTGGAGCTACCACTTGTCTTGGCCCTCTGGGATCTAGAATAGGACAAATAGATTGTATATGTCCTTCCTGGTGGCATCGAAAGCATGTCTTCTTCTTGTAGAGGCACTCACTGGCATGCCCCTTTCCGCAGGTGCGGCAAGGAGGTCGGTGGTTCTCTTGATGGGGTTTTCCTTTTCCTCCATGTCTTCCTTTAGCTTGATGATGTTCTTGACCCTTCTTGTGGTTGTTTTTCAGGCCTTGGGCTCCTTCAGTGAAACCCAAGTACCCCTTGGGTGGAAACTGGGCAGGCATCATAGTTATTTCCATGTCTAAATCAGTGTTGTAGGCTTCAGCGAAGGTTTTAGGCTTGCTTGCCATCACATGGGGCCGGATGGCAGGGTGAAGACGCTCTATGAAGTGATCCACCCTTCTTTCTTCATCCATCTTGTACCCAAAATGCCCCATGATCCGGAACATGCACCCGAAGTCCGCCATAAAAGAGTTTCCTTGGGTCATGTTGGTGAACTCCCTATCCTTTTCCTTCTTAGCTGAGACTGGGACGAATCTGGCGGTGAAGATCGTCTTGAAGTCAGCCCATGCCATGGGTTCCTCTGTCAAATCTCGACCGGTGATGTGGGTCTCCCACCATATCTTGGCTGCTCCATCCAGGAGGTGAGCAGAAAAGAGGACCTTCTTGCCCGGTTATACCTCAAGCATGCAGAACCCATTCTCGACTGCAAGCAGCCAAGCTTCTGCCTTGTCAACTACCTCTGACTTATCCTCTCCCCAGAACTTCTCGATGTTCAACTTGATGAAGTCCAGGATGGTGGCTCCTAGTCGATGATGAACTGGAAGCGGCTCACCATTCTCAGCTCTGGCTAGGTCTCGGAGGTCCAAGGCATTAATGGCCTCTGTCAGCTTCTTCTGTTGCTCCATCCATCAAGCATTAGGGGTATGGATCAACATGGTCGGTTCTAGACCTCCAGAATGGTCTTCTTCCATCTGGTCTACTTCCTCGTACACATGTTGCTCCTCATACCCTTGGTCCTGTTCTTGATCAAGGTTGTTGAAGGGTATCGGGTCAGGGTTAGGGACCTCATGAGTGGTCTCTTCGGGCCTCTTTCTCTTCTTAGAGGATTCACCATCATGGTTCTTCCTCCTCTTCTCTGAAGACCCCTTTCCTTTGTGGGGAGGCCAAGAACTCCTAGTTGGGTTCCCAGTTCCCTCGGGAATAGCAACAGTCTTGGTATGAGCCATCATCACAAACATACCTTTAGTTTATCATTAAACTAATTATACTCAAGTCGATGATGTCTCATTATGTATCTTTTATTAATTTGATGGAGGATTCCTTAATACTTAACTTACTTTCCCATACCACATTAGGGTGAGGAAGAGAAAGAAATCCCTAACTCTTAAAATCCTTAATAGAATATGTGATGAGAAGGGATGAATAAGATAAGAAAGTCATAAAGGTATCTTATTTCGATTCATACCCTAAGACTTTGTCCAAGAAGTCACACGGATCTGGGAGTCCTCGTATTCTGACTAGTAGTGTGGAGGAAAATATTGCCAGCCCCCGGTCATGATCCTTTTCTAGAGACCTCCGTCTTTCGGATAGTCCTCTAATAACTCCCTTTCATTCTATGGAGTTTGTAAATTTAATAATTATTAATGGTTAAGTGAGGAACCTTGGCTCTGATACCAAAAGTTACGACCCACCTTCCGGTAACCTCCAATTAAGGGAGACCGAGAGGCCGAAGCCGCACACATAATTTCCGGATCAAAGGTTTGGCAATTAACCAAGAACAATTATTAAATTTTACTATACTACACTAAAAAGGTGTAATAAAATTTTTTTGCATACCTTTGAAAATTTTGGATTTCTAAACTTCTATCCAGAACTGGGACTAATCTAACTAATCCTCCTTGAACTTTAATTCATGTATTTCACAATATGATGAATTACTGTGTGTGCTTTTGGTTTTGTACCTAAAACGTCGACAAACAAAACGTCGGTCAGCCAAACATGGTATGTGGGGGAAACACTAATCGCACAATTATCCATAATAATGTATTGCAATCAATTACAATTTAACAAACAATTTTACAATTTAAATATAATTGTGCGATCCATTTATATCCTATCCCCATTATACCCCTCATGATCCCACCTAACAGGTGAATCAGTTTCTAGGGTTGAGTCACATGGCACTACCCGTAGGTAGCCCACTCCTTAACTCATGGCATGCTAAGAGTCTCATGGCACTACACAAGAGTAGCCCAGTTTCTAACTCATGATAGCCTAGACCTTACTCTAGGTTATCCTTTTTAGCCTTTGCATTGCCACATGGGTGGACTCGGATCTAAGCAAGTTATATGTATATATTTGTAGTGATAGTCATAGTCACTCTATAGTTGCATGAAATAAAAGTATCCAACAGTTAATTTCAAGCAACCGATAAAAACCTCGACAAATCCTCAGAAAACTAACTCGGAATATTCATAAGCGTAACCACATACTTGTATTTGCAGATTTGGATACAGAATCAACTATGTAGAGAGAGAAAATCCAAACAAGCAAGCAAAGTGCACAGAAATCCTGAAATGAAAGTAGAAGTTTCCTTTTATGAATATTTACCCAATTTCATCATTTTCCTTAGGGTTTCTATTCCAATTTTAGGGTTTCCTTGGAAATTAGGGTTTTTCCTCCATTCTTAGTTATTAAGAACCCTATATCATCAAATCTACTTAAAACCTTTAACTTCTCTCATTTCAATATTTCTAACAGTATTAGGATCATTATTTAGTAATTTACTTTCTTAATCCAAAACATCATGGTTTTCCTCTTCTTTTACCCCAATTAGGGTTTCCATATATATATTATTCTTCAATTATGGATTAAAACCCTAAAACTACCAACTTTTTATACAAAATGTATGAAAACTATATATTACTAATCAACAGGTTAATACCTTTCAAATTAACCTATTCATCTTCAAAGATGCACCCATTATATACAATTAGGGTTTCTAATTACTTTTTAATGTACTTTTCTACCAAAATAAAGCACTTTTGCAAAAAAAAAATAGAACCAAGTTCTTAAATAATTTTTATCAGGTTCCTTGTATTTTTCTACACAATTTTCATGTATAAAGTTTCTTCATATGAGATTCCTAGCGATCTCTATTAATTTTGCAAAGAAAATCTATTTTCTTGATTATTCGATTAGAGAGAGATAATTACCGAATTTCCTCAAGCGTTGGATCGATGCACCAATGGACCGTGTCTGGATCTGACGCTGCACATCAATTTCCTCCACTAACTGAGTTGTGTGCCCCGCTCCTTCTTCTGGCCCGTTGGATCCTACTTGAGTCCATGATGGACTCCGATCTAACGATCCATGTCAAAGCGCCTTGACTTATCCGACCGTCTCCTTGCACTCTCAGATCTCGCTGAGGATCATTGTGATCCCAGATTGAATGATGATTGTACATCGTCTCCTTTCTTCCTATGTTGCTAGAGTCACGACGGCACCAAGTTGGTGCCCTCGCCGAAGAGAATCCAATCGAGAGAGAGAGAGGGTTCGAAGACCTAAGGACATGCCGCCAGGGTTCGTGAGGGCGAAGGGAAATAGGTGAGGTCCTATTTATAGGGCGTGGAGGCTTCCTTAGGGTTTCTTCAACCCTACTACCACCCTTGCCTTTGGCCTAATTGGGCGACTCATGTAGAAGCTTCCAAAGATCGATAAACTAGGGTTGGGAGAGTTTGTCTCTCTCTCCCAAACTCATTGGGAAAGTTTCTAAGATCACACGCCCACTGGATTGCGAGAAAAGCTATGGGCAAAATCCCCCTGTAACCGTGATACAGTCTGTGTTCAATTGGGACTCTAGACGATTAGTAGCACGTGTTGGATTAAGATCCAACGGCCCTCATCATGCCCGATCTAACAAAAAGAAAATTAGTTTCCTAATTTTTGAGATAAATTCCAATATCAAGGATAACTTGAAAAATCGACAGCTCTTCAATATTAACTCCTTTTTTATTCAAATTTTAAGGGAAACTCGTTCATACTTATATATTTCATCATGCAAAAATTGAAGTCATTATCTAAAGAAAACGACCCCTTTTATTCAGTTTCAAGTTATCACTTATTTATTCATATTTTCCACATATCTCCTGTTCCTTTTGCCATTATGTAATTATCCTGAGTTCCTTGAACTCCAAGGAACCTTTATATCATGAAATTGTATTTTGGAAAATATCCTTTAACTTTATAATCATTTTTATTTATTTTCTTATGAATTCCTTTATCCAATTGAATTCCTTTTTCATTTCTTTTTCTTTTTCTTTCAATTGGGCTTAATGGCCAATAAGGCCCACCAAGAAAGCATACAAGGTTGTCATACACGAAATTCATTCAAATCAACTCATCAAATCAATTGATTTCATTTATGTTTTTAAAAGAGATTTACAAATATCATTACATGACTTAGAAAATGGGGTTATAACAAAGAGGCATTCAATATATGATGTTTTGTTATACATGTGAGGGAGATGTCCCAAGACCTTAAGATGATGTAGATGTCATGTGAGCTCCACAATGAGCCTCATGCTTGGGTTAGTGTCTTGATGTAAAGGAATGTAGGGGTTGCTATCGTTTGGTATGTTGGGTAAAAGTTTGGTATGGGTAGATGTTGGTAATTAGTATGTTTTTCCTAGACATAGATGGACCTTTGCTTGAGTTGTTTGAGCTTTTGAAGCTCCTTGGAGATAAAAGTCAGATAATTTTGAAAACTTGACATTGATAATAATGTTGTACCTCTAATAATGCATGATAAGTGAAAGAATCTCACTAATTTTAAACTTGATTACGTATGATAAGTTACTCTCATAAGCTAGAACTAATATGAAATTATATGTTGCAAAAAAAGAAGTGTAAATGTCATTTTTAAATCATGAAGTTGATTTGATGATTCTTAGAGAGATTAGCTTGAATAATTAGGGGTAACATGCCTAATCTCATACCCAAAAAAAAATGATTAACTCAATATGACAATGCTCTTGGGGTCATAACTCAAATAAACATGATGAATAAATCGCTTAATTTCATATCTGAAATTAGAAACGATGATAATAATAGATTTTTGTTAGTAGAATTCTTGGGGAAAACTAAACATGCATGAAATCTAGTATAATGAGGAAATACACGTTATATGACAATCTTGTATAGAAGTCATGATGATGAACATGTTCATTTGAGAAGTTGATAACATAGATTTGATAACAAACCTTGAACTTTTTTGGATATATGAACAAAACCCTAATGTAGGGATAATAAAGCATGAGAACCCCTAATGTCATATGATGTCACAACATGATAGAATACCAAGTAGAATGTATAATTGAGATGAGTATACCCTTGATGATGAAAACCTATGTGCAACCCATGACGAGGGATGAGTTGAATTCTAGGGGATGGTTAATGACACAAGATTAACATGAGAACTTGACCTTTGCCTATGATCCTGGACTAATTTCAAGGATAAAAATTCTTGTAAGGAGGGAAGGATGTGATGACCTATCTTTATGTTCCATACCTCATCCTCTTTCTCTCTCATGCTAGGGCCTATTCTCAAATTGATACTAATTGTAGAGTATTGATATCCCAATTTGTCCTCTACAATGATCAATTTCACAATGTGTGACTTTAACTTGCACATTAAAACTAGGTATCATTCGTTATTATGTCACCATCTTACAAATTAAGTTTAGCCTTTTTACTATGATCTTTTGACTTCATAGTATATATCATGTGGTATATCTCTCAAATATGAATCTAACGGTGTAAAAATTGCCTGAATTGGACCATTCTAGACCAAGATATGGACTTTTGAATTTTGCTACTTTTATCCTCATTTTAACACAGTTTAACTTGATTCTCGGCCTTAATGGGACCAATTCTTCAGCACGCAGCCCAGTAGCCGCTTCCCATGCCTTGGAATCCCTAATGCACCCCCTTACTTGGTCATTGGATCAAAAGGTCCAATATCTAATGGCTATGGATCCATCTTTTACCTTGGATCGTACAAGGTGCATGTTACTATAGCAGTGCGACCAATAGGAGTCGATCTTCGATCATTTTGGGTAGTTGAAACCCCAATATGTTGGTTTCACCATCACATTTGTTTTTCATAGATTTTTTCCCTCTTTCTACTCACCCTAGCTTGCCCCTCCTTCATGTTGTGGCCATGGCGGCACCCATTTAGGCCTTTCTTGTCCAGTCTCTCTCGTCCATATTTCGAGTCAACCTCAAATTTGCGGCTTCAATATGTACCTGGGTGGCTAGTCAATTGGGCCTCTGGTCTCTTCCATTTCCCTCTGCATCAACATCGGCGAGCCCTGTCAGAGTCATGTGTCATCGTCTCTAGGCAGTTCATGTGAGGTTGAGCCCAAGAAAGGGACAACATTAGTTCTATATGATAGAACCCGATCCATGTTGATCCATCGATAGACATGTGTGATTGTGGTTCTTTCAAGACCAGTGGGATCTTGGTGGTTTTGGATTAGCCGCTCAATGCAGTGTAGAAGCTACTGGCGAGGGAGAGCGATGGACAACCATGTTTGGGTGGTTGAAATGAGAAGAAAGCGACTCGTGGTCGTTGGGCACTGCGAAACATGGCCAAAGGCCACTCTCACTGAGTGTGCACAATGGGAAAGGAGCACATGCACTTGATCTTGGGCCGATGGCCCTGATCATTTAATGAATTGAAAGTAAGGCCCCATATCTAATCCATATAGTTTTAATGGAAATATTGGAAAAATGATAACTCTCAACTCCCTTGGCCAATATGACAAACCTATATATCAAATCGATCAGATTGATGAGACCTACAACATGGACTAATATGAAGACCCTAACTCTTCTTCTAATTGTCCTTATTTAATGAAATACGAAGTTTGACCTTGTTTGACCATGATAAATGTTTGGGTATGATAAATATTGAAATCATGATGCATATTGATCCTCCTAAGAATTAAATCAGCAAATCTTGTGCTCTTATTATCCTAATGAAGGTCCCAATCATATTTTGTTCATGAACAACCTTAATGGTGCTTATGTTACTTGTTTGAGACATTAATGTTGGTGTTGCGCCTTTATTGCAAATCTTATTTCTAAATAACATATACCCTCATTCCAACCTTGAAAATAAGTAACATTGTGCTTCCATATGACACTAGAATCAACCTCAAAATCTTGGTCACTATGTTTTTCCTAGCGGGCCCTAAATGCATAAATGTACCCCTTATATGTGAATGGATGACAACACTTGACTCAAATGCTATGGTTGACCTACTTGTTTCATCAAACTGTATGATATCTTTGAAATCAACAATATATGATGGTTTTATAACCTAAATGTCTTAGTCAAACCCCCTTTTTGTGATATTCATGTGTGTGACTCAAACTAAATAGTTTTGATCCGTTATGCACTTCTATGACTTGTTTCCTAGCTTATATCCTAACCTTAATATGGGTCATATTGTTTTGCTCCTCTCTCATATCAAAAGTAGTATATCCCTTATGATCTCCTTGAATGGATGTTCCATATAATCCGTATGTTGTCCCCTAAAGCTATAATGAACTACCTTGACACTTGCATGTATGTAAAGGTGTTGGTACCCAAGGTTGGTAACTTGATGCCTAAACCCTAGAGGACATCGACCCATATTAGAATGTGATTCTTTTTTCATACTTCACTAATTGAAATCATATATTATGCTTGGAACTTTTGACTTGATGGACTATGGTCCTTCTTGCTCAATTGTGAGTCCTATGATCTTGTTATATACATAAGTGACTCAAACCTTAAGATGATCATAGACATTGGATGGAACCTTTAAATGACATGAAACTTAAACCACATCCTCATGATGACCTATAGATCTATATAAGATCATATAATGTACTAATTAGCAACTTAGAACCTAGATTGGACAAAACTCTAAAATGGATCTCATTAGGGTTAATGGTGAGAATCTAATGCATGTATGAAATCTTGTTGCTAATCAGGTGTTTCTTATGGTAAGATGGTCAAGGATAAGTAAGTTAAGAATATCTGAATCATGTACATGCTTTAATAATTATACGACTATGGCTTTCTTGCTTGAAAAGTGATACATATGTATGCTTGTTTACTTGCTCAAATATTTCCATGTAGTATTCTAGCATGTACTCACTACTTATCTTGTCTCTTGGTTTTATAACTTGCACACATAATATATATAGAAACTCCATTATACAAATTTTGAAACAAGGTTTTTCTCAATGACTGTGGTTATTGAGGTATGTCACATATAAAAGGGTTAGCTAATCTTGAGCACCCTTGTGGATCCTTCCAATGGGAAGTTGATCAAAGGCCTTATGACACATGATATTGATGGTATAATTGAGTGAAATGACATAAAATATGGGCTCTAGTTTTGATAAGAACTTAACTTGGTTATTCTTTCTCATTTTCTTCTTCAAATCTTTTCAAATTATGCAAAGTTATGTATATGTTTCTTTTATCCCTGTACTCGACACCTTGTGTGCTTGACCCGCCTTGTTTCACATATTTTGTAGTTTTAGAGATTGTTATAAATTGATGGGCTTGGTGAGCTATGTTAGGTGTTCTTGTTGTAAGATCTCTAGTATACATGAGCAGACTTTTAAATTTGTACTCTTGAATATGCAATTGAAAGCTTGTCATAAACATTGTTGCCTAATATATCATGTTGAATGTTGAGGCTATGGTTGGCTCTTTAGCTTTTTATATGTTCACGTATGCTAAGCATTTCACACTTCCTCATGTTGTCTTTGGTATTTGTTTGGTTCAAGGGTCATGGATTTTGGTTCCATGATAGGGACCTTATAATGCTTGGTTAACCATGGGATGAAGCCCAAGGGGTCCTATTTGTAGTTAAGGTTCCTTATTTTCCAGTAGAGACACTTAAGAACAAATTCTAGCCTTTTGGAGTGTTGCAACGGATTTTGTTTTGAGTTTGGAAACACTCCAACGGTTAGAAACACTTTTTATACACATTTTGTACAGTTTTGTGAGTCAAGTTTGAATAAAGTTAACTTGACCGATGGCACTATGTGATTAAGCAAATTTTTGTTGTTTATTGAGTTTATAAATTTGAGTTTTTTATTGAGTTTATCTTGTATGAAACTCAGTTGATTACTTAACATTGATTTTCCAGTGCAAAGGTGTCCATCAAGTTCATCCTAGGGAATCTCAGCCTACCCTAGCAGTTACCAAGACCCACACAGTGTTGTCGTTTGAGTTTCATGTGAGTGAAATTTGACCGATAAAAGTGTATGTGTTGAATTTTGGTAAGTGCCATAAAAGTACTTATATATTAAATTTAAGTGATTTTTTTTCTAAGCTTAATTACTAATCATAAAATCATTACAAGTGATTTACAACAGGAGTCTAATTGATTTAAGGTGTTTTCCACAAAAGTGCACTGGCATTGATTTTGACTTGTATTTCACTAAGTTTGTATGTCTAATTTTAGGCATTTGGAGTGTGTGTTACTTTATTTAAAATCACTCAACTAGAAGCATTAGACACATATAAGTGGATGGTTAGTCATAAGCAAGACAAGGGTTTAGTTAATTTAGACCTTGAATCAACATTCTACCCCTTTTTGAAGATGAAAAATCATTTGATAAATGTATTGAAAAAATTCAAGTAAAATCATACCTTTGGAGAAACCTAGGGGATTCATACAATTAACTTCATATGCTCCCCCTCAATTGATTCTAATGGAGTTCTCATACTCTCCCTCAATTTTTTCTTTTTCCTTGCAAAGTTATATTTCATAGCAATAATAGAAACTATGTCTTCCACTCATATTTTTGTTACATATTTGTGTTCTCCCCTTTACATATGACATATCGTATCCCCCTTTATCATTTCAAAAAGTGAGGGGTTTGAAGATCTAAAACACAACTTGTTAGAAAAAGGGAGTTTAGAAGAGAAAAAACTAGGGGCTTGTTCAAGAAGTGTATATGAAGCAAATCAAGAAATTCATTTGAACAAACCTAAATGTAGTTCTAGTATATAATCAAGATAAGGCTATGCAAGAAAGTAACTTAAGATAGTAGATACGCAAGTTAAGGAACAAGCTTAAGTATGTATGAAACAAGATACAAGCTTAGCATATAGTTGGATACCAATTAATGTGTTTGAAACCAAATTATGAACAAGACTAGAACTACATGTACTTGGACTATTAGTAGATGATATCACATGTTAGGACTACTAGTAGTATCTAGGTCATAGTAAAGATGCAGAAGTTAAAAAGAAATCTATGAGAAGATGTAGAGAAATATCCAAACAAAGATATATGCATTTTCATAAGCATGAAAGGGTATTTCTCATTAGCAAATATGCATCATTACCAAAAGATCATTACCACTAATAAAGTCAAGGTTGTATCAAAAGATATACATCTAGATAGATGTAGCAAGTTATTGAAAAATGGAAGAAATTTGAGACACAACCATGAGATCCTAAGAGATCGTCATAAAAAGATGCATAACAACTCAAGATAAGTAATTGTATGATATAGAAATACCAATTTAGAGTAATTAGAAAGATAGAGTTGTATGCAAGATAGGAAATTTAAAAACATGGAAACATGCACATATAAAGAAACCAAGAGGAGTTCCATAGAATAAGGATAATGGTTGAGAAAAACTACTTGAAAGGGAAATTATCATCCAAGAAGCCATATGTATATTCAGTGCACAGTGTTATCAGTCGAGTATCAGGGTTAAGCTTCTCAGCCGACAATAGTTGTTGGCAACATCAATTGGTTCTTGTCGGCCGAGTTTCTTTCAGGATAAACTGGGCCGACAATAACTACTTTGAAAAAGCACACATGTTTCATAAAAACATATTAAGAGACATGATAAAAATATAAACCATATCCAAACATGTATAAGCAAGTTTGTAAAAAACTTTGTAAGAATCAGGGATAGTTTTTGAGCAAGAAGGTGATGAAAATCACAATATACCAGAATTGACTGAGAACCATATGAAAGTGAATAATAACTTGAAAAAACAAGCTATGATTCTATATGATAAATAATACCAATACCTTTGTTCTTACCATTTATTTTCCACTTGTTGCTACCCCATACACATCTCACCTTTCTTCATTTATGTGGTCTAAGAAACCAATTTGCAAATCAATAGTTGATGTCAATTCATTTATAAGTGATGTACAAGAAGAAAGATGAAATGGTCTTGATCACATTTTTGAGTCCATTGGGTAATCTTAACCACCCAAATCATTTTACTTTTGCGTACTATCCTAAGAAGGAAGCATATAGAAATGTGACCATGATTATTACAATAATGACATGCTACCTTATACTTGGAAATAATGAATTCTCCATGGAATATTGGAGGTCCTATACCTATGTTGTCCCTTTGGTTACTATCATATCCTATACCATGTCTACAAATTTGTTTGGTACTATGATGTAGGATGTCAACTCAATTCTTTTTACTACATAAGAGTTTGTGCAAAGAGAACCTCAAAATAACATTATAATACATAAGAGAAGTAATAGTAGAGGACATTTCAACAAGCTTTTCTCTAGCATTCCTAATACCATCCTCTAAAAAAATATCTTTAGTCAGAAAAGAATCCTTTTCACAATTTAGAGCATCAAATTGTTTCTCTCTATTGTATATACTAGTATGAGGATCAAGTGTATTTTCCTACTACACAAGGAAGCAAGTTCATTTTCCATAAAAGTAATCTTAGAATGGTACACTTCATTTTCACATTCTATTCCATGGAATGTAAGCTCAAGATCCTCATTAGCACATTTATGAGCATTAATATCAATAATGTGATAATCCATAGTTGTAGCATGCTCTACATTTGAACTATGCATAAAAGTTTGACATTATAAAATCTAAATCATAACTAGCAAGCTAGTATTTTCAAGATCAAGAGTATTTACTTGAATAGCACAAGCATTGTTTTATATCTCAACCATTGAGTTTTAATTCAAGCTATAAATTAAGGATCTTAAGATTTTAAATATCTTCTTTTCGTTCATGCAAGGTGTAAACAATTTTTGCAAGACTTTTTTATGCTTAGTGGACTTGAGAGAGACACGAATGGCAGTAATCATTTTAATCAAAGATTTTTTAGATAAAGAGATTATATCTACCTCATTTAAGTCTTCAATGAACTTGCCATGAGGGAACAATGGCATCTTCCTTATTTACATCCACTTGATCTTCCACTAGTGCTTTCATTTGTGTTGATGAAGACTTTGTGATCTTTCACTCTCTTTTCCTTCTTCTTCATCTTTTTCCCCTTGTCTTGCTCCCTTTAAAGAAATATCTTCCCTGTTGAAAGTTTCCCTTCCTCTCCTAC
Organism: Alisma plantago-aquatica; assembly: GCA_963693085.1. Lineage (NCBI taxonomy): Eukaryota > Viridiplantae > Streptophyta > Magnoliopsida > Alismatales > Alismataceae > Alisma > Alisma plantago-aquatica. The sequence goes on from OY856413.1 coordinate 777,254,628, forward strand.
TTGTAGAAGTGTTCCTTTGAGAAGTCCCTCTCTGATACCAATTTTTTGATCAATGATGAGTCTAGAGGGGGGGTTGAATAGAAATGTAAACACTTAAGACAAAATCAGATAAGGTTGCTAATATGACATTTGAGTGAAACTTAACATACATAGCAACAAAGAGAGAAAATGAACAAGAAAAAGTAGCACAATCTATGTATAGTGGTTACAAACTCCAATCTAGGAGATGTACGTCCACTACCTAGAGAGGTCAACCTCTAGGATTTTTTTAACCATTTCTCACTCCTTATATTCCATTATAAGAGATACAACATATGATCTTCCTTTTCAAGACTAGGATACCTAGCCTTCCCTTTGAGTTCAAGTGCACCAATAACCTTACAAAGGACTTACCTATCCATGACTAGGAGTCTTCTACCTTGTCAAGGACTTACCCACTCTTGCAATGAGTCTTCTTCCTTCACCTAGGACTTTCCCACTCTTGGAACAAGTCTTCCACTTCAAGGATCTAGCCATTCTTGAATTGGATCTTCCACCTTTCACTTCACCTTCACCATGGATAATCTTAAACCAAGGGAGTCCTTCCCTTCTTATTGTTCACCTCTCTTAGCCAAGAGAGATAACCTTCATCTTCATGGTAGAAAGAGAGATTGGGAGGTTGAGGAAATGAGAGCCTCAGAAAATATACATGTAGGACTATCCTTCATAGAGCTTTCCTACCCATTCTAATGGATGTAGCAAGAGATAATCTTGAAAGTGGAAGGAGGCTCTTGGAGGCACTCAACTATAACATGGGGACCTTCATAGTGCTCAGATAACCATGGGATCAATCCCAAGTGGTCATATTAATAGTTTAGGTTGATAAATAGCCACTGGAGATACTTAGGAACGAATTCTAGCCATTTGAGGTGTTGCGATGAATATTTTGTCAAGTTTTACAACACTCAAATGGATAAGAATACTTTTTCTACACATTTTGTACATTATTTTTGGTCGAGTTTCAATAAAGGAACTTGACCAGTGACACTAGGTGACAAAGAAACTCTGAGTTGTAGGTTGAGTTTGTCCTACATCAAACTTGAATAAATTCTTAAAATTGATTTTCCTATGCAGGGGTGTCAGTCTAGTTATCCTGAGGAAACTTGGTTGACCCTGGCAGTTTCGAAGACCCACACAGGGTTGTCAGGCGAGTTTCATGTGAGTGAAACTCGGTCGATAGAAGTGCTTGTGATGAATTTTGGAAAGTGACATTAAAGTGATTAAATATTCAATATACATGCTCTTCATTTTTTCTAAACTTAATTACAAGTTTTATTGTCAGTACAAGTGATTTACAGCATGATTCTAATTGATTTAAAGTGTCATCGACAAAAGTGTACTTGCAATTATTTTGGCTTTTCTTTCTACCAATTAGGATGCACAAGTTTAGGTATTTGGAATGTGTCTGACCTAATCTGAAATCAATCCAGTAGACCCACTTAGATACTAATAAGTGGAATGGTTACTCATCATCAAAACAATGGTTTAGTCAATTTAGACCTTGTGTCTATCAATGTTATTTCAAACCCTTACCTTAGGATTTCGGGAGGGAAATTTTTTTGAGAGGTTTGTAGTTGTGAGACCATAACCCTGTCCCAACTTTAGTCTATATATAATCATTATTTATTATCTCAATCATGTTCTTGATTATGTTTTAGAACTAAGTAATTAAGGGAAATTCTTAATTTGGCTGAATGTACACAATATTTTTCTTAATTTAGTGTTTCCTTAGAAGTTGTGGACATATTTTGAGTTAAATATACTATGATGACCTAATTTAAAATTATGTAGAAGTTATTTATGATTTTTTTTACTTCATTAGCATACTTGATTGAGCCTTAAGATAAAATTGCTAAAGATATTTCTCTATTTGACTTCAACTGCAAGTTAATTTCCTTGATATTGCAATTTCGTGAACATTTATAGACGAATGATATCGTAATTGATAATTTAAATTATACACTGCTCAAGATTTTCCTAATAATATTTTTTTTATTTTTCTTAATTGGTTGATCTTTAGATGCTTTTGAACATACATTTGTAATATTTTCCTTTCCTTGATTTCAAGCTTTGATCTTGATCTAATGGGTGTATAGATGAGGATGCATGATAGATACATCCACGGGCTTTGGTAGTTTCTGGGATCTAGACCCTCGATAGGCCCTTTCTCTAGGAGGAATATGGTTCAGCCTCACAAACCTTGCACCCAATTGCATGTATGCCTTGGACTAGCTTTCACTTCAATAACCATTTAAGTTAAGGGGGGTGTTTGGTATTTCAACTCTTTCGCTTGCATATAAACACCCCACGTGCTCTAGCCTTATTTATTTATCAAGGGATCAAGTGGGATGAAGACAGGTTGTAACACTCCACCTTATGATATATAATATAATTAAGTGGAAGCTTTAATCTTGAAGGGTGATGTCACATTTATAAAATCATAACAAATAAATACATAATTCACTATTAGGATCCATACATTGTTCTTTGAATGGGAAACTATATTTGATTTCTTTGAGATGCTTAAACATTTCTAAGCATGGAAAACTATTCATAAAGGTTAACATGTATAAATAATTGGATCACCTAGTATGGATGGCACCCCACCAAATAGCTTGTGAAGGTCTTCTAATCCTTGCTTGCTCCTCTTGAGTCCATACTTGCTCCAACTCCAGGGGACATCATTTCCCCAGACATGCATAGGGGAAAATCAACACATAAGTAAACAATACTTGCACATTATAGCATAAACAAAGTAAATATACTTGACATGTTAGAAAACCTGACATGAATTAACTATAATCATTCTTGAATCATTATTAACACGAATAATTGAATACTAATTGTATGCATCCCTCTATGACACCACCTTAGGAGCCCCTGATTTCTAGAAAAGCCCTTGACAACCCCTTGGGGTCCATTATTTAGAGCATATAAAGACTAGTTCAATTCCAATTAACTTGATCATGACATTAACATTAACATTAACATTAACATAATTCTTTCATATAACATGATGGGATTTCTCCCTATTAACATTATCTCTTAACATGATGGGATTTCTCCCTCTTGAAGATTAAAATGAATTTCATAAGTCATTAATCATAAACTTTAATCATAATGAACATTATAACCACAAGACATATGTAGCAATCATTAATTAATAACATAGAGTGATCTTGATTAAAACATTAAACTTGCAATGATAATGTCTACTTTGGACTAAACATGCAAAAAATGATAATTACTTGTGCTTAGCAACATGACATGTTTCTCATTGAGAAAATATGATCCTAAGATAGCCTCTATGATCTTTGAGTCAAATCTAGGTGAAACATTTCCTTGACTTGATTAGGCTCTAAGTACATGTACATGTTAATTAAACATCATAAATCACTACAATGTATTGATCATATATTGAATTAGGGTTTGAGTGTAGTGGGGTTAGGATTATTGATTAGTATCATTAAATTAAGAAAACTTTGGTTGACTAAGGTCACATTGATCATATTAATACATAATTAGGGTTTCATGGGTCAAATTAGGGTTTCAAATAAAACATCAAAATAGTAAGGAAAATCATGTCTTGAAAATCTTAAAATCAGATTTCTTTCGACAAACCCTTTCCAATGACTATTTAATTATATTTTTATGAGCATCCTATGATTTACCATGAATTTTAAAAATTAGACCAATTACAGAGTAGAGAACTATGATGTGACATTTATTTAAATCAATAAGTTTTCTGATGTAAATAAAACATGAAAGTACTAAAGTACCTTAGGTGTGAGTTACATATAATTGAATAGGCGGGGGGAACTTGTCATTTAATCATCAAACATTTTTCACGTCTGATAAATCAGGTTGTCTATTAAATCTCAAAAAGACTCGTACATGGTTTCTTATTTGATTAAATGACTGTGAGCAATTGAGTAATCTTGCCACCTAGTATCTTCTCTCTCATGACCTGTGATCAATGTCGAGAACATAGCGTGAGACTGAGGCCCAATCATGACATCCATGCGGTTTTCCTCAGGAATCACTACTAAGAACGAGTTCCCCATACTTCCTCAAAAGAAGAGAGCCCAGTTTAGGGCTATCTCATGGCCTAGAGCTTTGAAAGCTCCTCCTGCCATGGCCAAGGGTAGGTCTTCATCCAAAACTGAAAACCACTATGAACATGAAAATGAAACGAGGTAAAAAGATTCATGAAATCAAATCGTGATCGAAGGGAACAATACGCGGGAAAAGTGGGGTCAGTTGAACACCATCTATCTAGAGAAATAAAGTAACAAAGATGAAGGTAAGAGGTCCTTATAGGATTTGTTGTCTAAGAGATGCACAAGGCAAGCTGACGATGGGAGAAAAAAGGACGGTTGTTAGGGATGCTTTCTAGGTCATCAATTGGTTGGAGGCACTGTTGAGGGCAGTGGAAAAGCATGGGTTGTCAGAGAAGGAAGGCTGAGAAGCTCCTTATGTTTCACAGTGCTGGCAGTGAAGTCATACAAGGAAGAGTACCTAAAGACTGGTGATGCTATACGAAGCTTTATATAGGGGCGTAAAGCACTGGGTAGTTCATGTAGGTCATTGTTGCGAGTGGGGTGAGAGTCAATTTTGGGAATTTTCTCAATCCAGTGAGTTATATGATGAGTCATGGCTCATTTTAATCGATAGGGGAAGACAAAATTGAAGATAAGGAAATCACACCAATCCATCAAGAGATGTGGGAGAATGGTCCATTCAAAGGGACTAGTAACACTCGATTCCGTTTCATGACAGAAATAGAGGTATAAGATAATGAGATGGTCATCCGATTGAGAGTGGATCAAATTTCAACCATCAGATGAGAGTGGGTGATGAAAATGAAATACAAGTAATGCCTGATAGGGTGATAGAATTGAAACTTTAGGTTAAATACCTCACATTAAAGTAATCAAATTCAAACTAGGTCAAACTATACTCAAATATTTCAAATTCAATTTCATGGGTCAAATATGTCCCAAATGAATACAAATTTGGACCATATATTAATTGGAGAGTCTAGAAAATTTCTAGCCAATCATATTTTCAATTTTGTACAAGTTTTGATCCATAACTTCTATTGGACATTATTCTTAATATTAATACATTTAAAGGTAAGATAATTTGAAAAGGCTTCTCTTATTACATTCTTGAGTCAAAATTTGAGGTATACTCTATTTAGTCACTCAAGAGTTACATGGTCACCTCTTTAACCTAGTCATATGTTTTATTGCTATCTCTGAGGAGAGAGAAACAAAAAGAGGACAAATATGAGTTAATTGATTCACATAATGTACATTTGAAACTTTAATATGAATTTGAGTCTTATTTTAAGTTTTTTTATCCCACTTTTGTTGGCCTTTCTTGACTTTAAACCCTCAACTCTTTCAATTAGGAGGAACTCCATCCTATGTTTTAAATTGGCTTCAAAAAATAGGATGTGAGCAAGGTGCTCCTGACATGAATGTCCATTCTTGGAGGGTGACCGCTTAGATAAGATTCTTGAATATCGATGCATGCTGAAGATCAAGCCACTCCATGGTGTTTCTAAGATTTGAAACCTTTCCTCTTGCATCAAGATCATAAGATCCTATTTCTCAATATAGTTTTACGCCTTATCTTCATATTTTCTTCGTCCTTTCTCTAATATTCATGATTTTCCATGGTGGATACATGCTCATCTCGCCAAAGAACTTCTTTTGTTTCCTTTTTACTATAGAAACATTGAACTAGCTTGGGGGAGTCATATTGGAGCTTGAATGGTGGTTTTTGGCATGGAAAGGAGGTTCCGTGGAGGTGTTCTTGGTGTTTTTCATTTTTTTCACCAACCCAAGTGAGTGACATGACAACTAATACCACTTTTTGCCTACATGTACACATGTGTCTACAAGGTAGGTTTTTATGAATGAGTCCCTTGGTGATAAATAAAGGTCCCCACAATACCTTATGGCATGAAATTTAGAATTTATGCTCTAATGTCCTGAAAATAGCATTTTTTAAACATTTTGATGTCATATTGATGATGAATGAATTATACATCACCGCTTACTAATTTTTTAGATCAAAAACTTTTTAAGGATAATTCTCTATATTTTATTCTTATAAATTTTAATTTGTCTAAAATCACTTATACAAAGGTGGCTCATACATGCCCTAGTTTGGACCTTATACACCCTAAAACATATATCATGTAGAAATTTTGCATGTTTTAAATATTTAGGATGTACTTGTGGTTACTATAAATTTTATTCATCTTAAGTCTATGTCAAAAATTTAATTAGTTATGATTTTTCTACAAGTAATTTTTAACGTATTACTCCTAATGGTCTTATAGGACTTCAATTGCCCTACGCTTGAAACTACTATAACTTACACTTTTGTTAGGGTTCTTCCTTAAAATTTGAAGTGTTGTGTGGTTTTTGTCTTCTTAATATATTATAGTGGCTCTAACTAGAATTAATTATTATAAATCAACTTATCCCTATTTTTTTCATTTAAAGTGATTTTGGCCTTTATGTACCATAATTTGGTGTTTTGGTCCTTTTAAGGCCAAGAAAGGTTAGTAGTAAAATTTTGAGTTGTTATATAACTTAAAACTGATAATTAATCCATGGTAGTAGACATTTAATTATGCATGACATTTGCTTAAAAATATAGAGCCAATAAACAATGCAAACATGGAGTTGTATGAGGATTTACATATCAAACATGAGTTTTATGTAATTTAGGGAAAATCTAATTGGAAAGATGTTACCCTACTGATATATAACACCTTATAAGATTAATATATATCCCTCTTTTCTCTTTTCTTCCTATAATCATTAAATGAACTGTGTGACATAAAATTTGGCATCATATGATGAACTTTGGATGTGTGGGATATACAAGTAGGTATGAGGCCTGGAGTCCTTGGTATATGAATTATAGCTGGTTCCAAGGTTCTAAAAGTTTAACTCTATATTTGGACATAAATGAATTAGATTATAATGGAAGAAATGTTCATACTCTTAACATGAAAAGTTATCTTGTTATGTGTGTATGATACACTTTCCCTTGAAAAAAATAAGATATATTGTACTATAATCTAGTACTCTCAAGAAGTTATTGGCCTAATTGATTATTTATAATTTGTGATATTAAGCCCTAAACAAGACATGAAGTGATGATACATTGACTTGAACTAGATATTCTTGGAAACGATACCAAATAATAGTCCCTCATGATAATATATTACATTAAATGAGTGACATTTAACCTTTTGCATAACTCACCATTGTTTTGAATAGGGATTATGATAATTTATATGTATGGTATAATACTATATTTTTTTATACTACTTGTGCATCAGAATGAAATAATGACAGGAGAAATATCCCATATTATGCAATAGTTATGTTTGATGTGCCATGATTTAAAATGGTGAGCCTTGTTGTGTCCTAATTTGATGGATTGGGTCTTGGATTGATCTGGATGATTATTGGCACCCTAATTTTAGTGGTTTGGTATGTGTGAACCTCTTTTATATATTTTTGGATTTGTAGACCAGTTTGATGTCAATTATATCTCTATGTCATGTTTGTAACTTGTTGGATGCAATTAAAATTTGAGTATTTGGGATAATTACTGAAGTGTAACCCTAATCATGTAGTTCCTTGAGTCTGTAAACCAATTTTGCTGGCTCGGTGGGGGGCATAGTGAAATAGGTATACTTGTAGAAATATGAGTGTTGTAAGAAGGTTCTCAGAGTTGTATACTATTGAGTACACATTGGTGTAGGAAGTGTACAAATTTGTCATCATGATTCCAAAGTTGTATGAGTATGGCCGAGGCCATAGATCTGGTAATATGTGATATGTGATATGTGATATGTGATATGTGATATGTGATATGTGATATGTGATATGTGACAAAAGTAATATATGACATATTATTGACATGGGTTTGATATTGTAGTGATAGGTTTTCTAACATGTGTACCTAAGATAGACCTCATTAATTGTGAACTTGTTTTGATTACTCACTAATAATTTATTCTTTATGCCACTAATTGTTTTAGCCTTAATTTTATAGAGGTGTGGAAGATCATTAGTATTCAAAAAATATTAACATCTTATATGGGGTTGATTGGAACTTCACGATGGTTAACTAGTTAGTTTGAGTGGTACACCTCAAACTACCATGGGCATACTAATATATGTAACCAACCATATAGTATTTTTGTGATATTCAATTGGAAATGGATGTAAATTTGTATAAAATATTGTTAAAACAGTTTTTTCCTAGAAGTAATATATACGATGCATAATTTATCTTTATATATGTATCAAATATATCCTATCATCAGTGTAATAGTTACTTCTTTTTTGTCTTCTTACACTACAAAATATAATTATATGACTGTTCCTAATTGTAAGCTTAAAAACATATCAGTTGTTAAATCATATCATTGGGAGTTTGGTCTTAGCCATGTGCTAATCCACATATATTAGGTATGTTGATGCAGTGGAAAAGATGAGTTAATATAAATGTAGCAAGACTATAATATTGTTAATTCTATTGTGTCCCTCTACTCTCTATTTCATGTGTGATACGTGGGTAGTATATGATATAGAGAATAGGTTTTTATATCAAGTGGATCCCTTATGCTTAAAAGTTGAAACCAAATTTTATCTTACATTCTTGTAGTTCCATGAATATGAATCATCTTGTAATCCTGTTGAGGAAATTTGTAAAGATAGATTTCAGATGTTCTCTATCATGTTTACATGTGGAATATTTCACATCTGTGCTAATTAACTTTTATATGTCAGTTTGTGAGGTTTTTCATATGCATACTCACAATTAGATATTCATTCAGATTGCTTTATTTGGATTTTTTAAAGTTAGTTTTCTATTGTTTACAGTTTAAATTTTGGGGTTTTCTAGGAATTTTTCTTAATGATCAATTACAATCAAATTAGTGGGATAGGTCCTTACAATGACGATCGGACCTCTACATATGACGTGTGTCATGATATCCCCTGGTGGATTCCTGGTGGTAACCTATTGTGGTGTTAAGGTCAAAGTCACAATGTAGCAATGATGAGTCTTGTGAAGAGATGTCCTCCACCTTTTTTTTTATTCGTCATGATCAATGTCCATGAGTGAGTTATAGACAACATCAAGTTAGGGTTGGATGCAGGTGACCTAATTTCAAGTGATGATTAATGCTAGGAGGTGTCCTCATACAAAGAATGCAAGCGGTGAAGAGCATCAGGTGCCAGAGCGAGGGTCGTATTGTCAGAGGTAGGCACATATGGGCCCCCAACTGATGACCCTTCTCTCCAATCCTTTTCAACTACTCTATCATCCTCTTAAATCCATTCATCGTCTCTTCCCTACCAATGTTAGGATAGAGAGGTAAGCGTCAATGAAGATACTATAGAAATCAAGTTTGGCTCATTCAACTTGGGTCAGTTTCACTATGAAGGTGGTGTTGATGTAGCATGCTCAATGAGTTGAATGATGACAACTAATTGGTGTAAAGATGGGTTAGTTTTAGTAACATCAAGTCAGTCTTGAAAGTTCATGATGACTATTGTCCTATTTTAAGTGGCCAAGACATGACATTAGTTCGGTTATCATTGATGAATTATTGAAGATGTAATTATCGGTGGTGAAGTTGAGGCTGTGAGACACTTCCCTCTGGGAAATTAGGTTGATTTTCTAGAAACCAAGTTGGTTTTGGGATGACAATGGTGTTATTGCATTAGACGGGTGTGGTGGCGGCGATGGTGTTGAGGTAGTCCTCTACAAGTGTAGCACTTCACACCTAGTCACATCATTGAATTGGCCTCGACGATGGCTGATGTCGTGTTGTCTGCAGAAATGTTGTCTTCTCAAGGTGGCCAACAATGGAGGGTGAATAGGATCAGCTAGTGATGATTTGGTATCAGGATCATTTATTGTTGTTTCTCATAGTTGCAAGGTAGAGAACACAATTTGAGAGAAGGAGGAGGACCCTATGTGATAGAATGAGCCAAATTCCTACTCATTTTATAGACGTCACTCATTGTCAGGGGGTGGGTAAAACTAGCTTAGTTTTAGTGAAACTGAGTCAATTTCACTTGGCATCCTGGAGAGAATATTATTTGACAAAGAGTTGGTCAAACTCGAATCAAATGATGAGTATATTGGATGACAGAAGTGTTAGGTGACAAGACTCAAGCGAGAAATCAGGCAATTTTTTGTGAAAAAAATTATGAACGAAACTAACTCAATTTGGATGTAATCATGTTGGCTTCATTTGCGAAAGATTTGACACATGAAATGGATGTATGTTAGAAGGCATGGTAGACGAGGCATCTAACATGTAGTTAGTGAAATGATTGGGTGTCAGTCGAGGAAGAAGATGGGCACATGACAAAATCCTGAAAAGGAGGGGCACAATATCAAGTCAGTTCCAGTGAAACTGAGTTGGTTCTGCAACATCCTCATGCGTGTGCACATCACATGCATAAGTCAGTAAAATGTGGGGACAAAAGCATTCAAAAAGAAAGTTAAGGCAACAACAGAGCGCAAAGTTTTATTTGGTCATCTGGAAAAATGGAATACATAAGGATTAGTCGAAATTTTCTTGATTTGGTGAAATTGGACCAGTTTGGTGAAATTGGACCAGTTTGGTGAAATAAAGTCAGTTTCAAGTCACCTGTTAGATAAAATTAAGTGAATACTAGAGAAGCATTAAATGATTTTGAACTTGAAAATTGAAACTTACTCAAACATTCATATATGTAATCAACCTACGAAGGAGTTAGTCAAGAGTAAATGTATGCAGAAGGGAGAATGCATGTTTGTAGAACTAGAGTAAATATAGGCAAAAAGGGTGAATGTCTGGATGTAGCAAAAAGGTATAACTGCATATATAAATAGTTACAAGAAAAGGAAAATCCTGCTAGAATTTAAAAATAAGATTTATCACTAAAAGAAAAAAATAGAAGAAAATATGTAGGAAAGAGGGGGTAGATGTCCCACAATTCCTACAGTCAGATCCCAAATGTATAGTTTTGGGGTCTTGGCTATGCATTGTCGATGGCATTTGAATTATGAAGTAGGAAATAGAAATGTAAATTCGATGGTAGGGAGTTTATATTAGGTTACTCAGTGGACTCACCCCAATGTAGAAATTAACTTAGACTACACTAGTATGAAATCCTCAACATTGAATCTTTTGGCACATCCTGATTATATGTCTAAATGTGTATGCCCAGATATGTTGACACAAGGTGAGGTGGAGGAAAAATGTTGCAAACTTGTGTAATTTACATATTGTTCTCCCTACATATCCAAAGTTGAAGTTGTATGTTCTAAAAAATAATCATTGACTATCTAAATCGAATCAATGCTTGAATATGAAGTAACCACATATAATCGATTAAGAACTAAAATGAAGAGATCTTGAGATATCATGCTTCACACAATAAATCTTTAAAGTCACTAGACTTGGGATTAAATATCTTCAACATTCACAATTTATGGCATGTATAGTTGTTGAGGATCCACTTTGTCAATCTATTGCAGATAGATAAATCCTTGTTCAATAGCTTGATGTATATGCCTGGAGATCCTACCTTTAGAGTAACTTCCAAAAAGGATCTTCTTATTACTTGAGGTGGGGTTGCAAGGCAAAGAGTAGTGCATTAACACTTTCTCTAACTTCTTCTATTGCTGTGTCAAGCTATTAATACCATAGGATGTGAATGTCAAAAGTTGATCGACATTATATGCCCCTAGAGTAATCACTCTTGCTTTTTCTTAACTAGATGGATATGTTTGAATGTACAATGGTTGTTGAACTGAATAAAGTTCAAATAACTAGAGTGAATTACTTTCAACTATTTGCCAACAACCAACAAAGTGGAAAATTTTATGAGGATAGGTGGACAGAATGACTAACCTTGTTGAGGCTAAATCCATGGCTGATATGAAAAGAAAGAAAAAAAATAGATCAATGTGTATAGATAAGAATGGGAAAAACAAAGTAAAATTGTGCATATATTTACCAGCTTATGCTAATAGACCAAAATCTTTGGGCATGTAAAAGTGGAAAAACCATGTCCCTAACAACAACACCAAATGTTATTCTAACAAAATCCAACTTCAGGAAAGGAGGCACAACTAGGGTAATCAGACTTTCAATTTATAACCCAAAACCTTTAGATTCCTATAACTTAACACACAATCAATGGAGTTACTAGTAGTAGCATGGATGTCGGGATTTTTAGTTTCCTATGATTGTATTCTTAGTTAGTCAAGCAAAATCAATGGTAGAAAGATATTTAGAATTATAGGGAGACTTAAGAAACAAAATGAAACAAAAAAACAAAATAAAAAAATGAAAGAAGATTCAATCAAATCCTACTAATCATGAGAATGAGTTCTTGTTGGTATGTATGCCAAAGAGACAATCATACAATGATTATAGTGGGGCATTAGATACCTAATTTGATAATGATGAAGGTAATTCTATTTATTATGTCTATATCAATCATGAGATGATGATGCAAGCATAATATATGTCTAAAGAATGATGTTACTCGATGACATATGTCTTTAGGTTGAGGAATTGAATAATGAGATTATATGTATGATAAGAGTACATACATTTTTGTTGTGTCCCTAGTCAGATATTATTGTGGAAGAAAAATAGACTAAAATAATACATAAGACTAGAGTGTGTGATGGCTGATGACAAAATTGCATTTGTCATGACATATGATAACAAAAAACACATAGATACTTGTTGTAGATCAATGTATCAGACTGGCTAACCATGAGAGTGATCCATAGAACCATTGAATGGTGTCAAAATCAACTCTCATTGTGATAGTTGTGATCGCGGTTCTTAGATATAAAATCACTACACTCATCACATGTCATTCATTGTACTTTGACAACATTCCACATGATCTTGAATTAGGGTTGCCATAAAAAGTGAAGCTCGAGTATGTTGTGACACATGAGGATTGATTATGAATGATGTAGATGGGATTTTTCCCTCCTGCTGGAGTTGAAATCCGACCCACTTGATAAGAGATATAAAGAAATGTATGGCCATACTCACGTCAATCAATATATGATATGTGAGTTCACATGCATCTTAGATAGTCTACTCTAGTTTAAGGAACACAAATTGAATGTTGAAGATGATGACAATTTTAATGTCTCAAGTTCAATCTTGATATCAGAGACAAAAGAACTATACGATTACTATAACACTGATCATAGATTGAAGGTTGAAGTTGTTCTCCATGTTTCCAATTACATGTGTTTCAATAATTTCTTATTAGATACTACTCAAATCTTGTGATGTCATAAGTTAGTTATTGGCATTCACTACCAACGTTATTTGGGACCTATAGGGTCACACACATATATTGCACCAAGAAAAAGAATTTACTCATGTTTAAGGTTTAACTTGATTACTAAATTTTTTAGAATTAGATATAAACAACATTGGTATTTGCTAAACTAAAAATGAAATGACCATTTCACAAGTAAAACAACCATTTCAAAAGTGAAATGGCTAGTTCATCATCTGGATCGCCTATTTCAGTTATTTATACTATTGGATCAAGGATTGATATTGACGTATTATTGAACATTAATCGGATATTAAAAGCCAATGTGATTGCCAATAGGAAACATTGTGACCTGGTCGGTTCAAGGGGTGAACAGACTGATTTTAGGTGTGAACCAACTAGTTCAATTGTGAACCGACCGGTTCAAAGATTGCAGCTTCCAATATGTTCATGAAGTTTTGTCTCTTTGACTCCCAAATGGATTGGAAACCCTGACCCTAACCATCCTATATAAATGTTGGCAATCTAGGCTTTCAGAGACATAAGAACAAGCTCTGACAATTGTTGTCCTCTCTGGTTTTGGTAACTAGAGAGCCCGAGCATGTCTGCCTATATAAGGGTCAGACATCAAGGGAGAGACAACAACAGAGAGCAACCTAGTACAAGCACAGTAGTTTTTAAAGGGACAACTCCATCCTATTGGCTCTGGCAGCATAATGTGGCATTCTTAGTGGTCCACATGGACTATGTTAGAGGGAAGGAGGCCATTTCCTCCTGCTAGGATTAGTAAAACCACCATCGTCTGTGGTATGCCACCTCGATAGTTGTCAATATGCAACTTGCAAAAGAACCACACCACCGCAAGAGTTGTCTCTAGAATTTCTCTAGGACTAGGTATATATCTCTTGCCAACCCTCCTTACCAATCCATAGTTGTTGATGAAATCTACTGTCTAAGGAGAGTATGGCTCATAAAAGTTTTGTTTCTTCTACCATATCTAATGCGATATTTCCCTATAGCGGTATCAGAGCAACATCAATCTACTATGTTTTTGGATTTAATCGATATGATCAGATTTTATTTTATCATTTATTATGTAATGGGTGAATATTTAAAATTGTTAATCTGCATATCTGATTAAATACCACATATGTTCTGAACATATATATATATATATATATATATATATATATATATATATAGTGTTCATTCAATACCCATGTGAGTATCCTGGAGTTCTGTACTTGTCAGCCAAAAAACATGGTCAAAAAATAACTCTGGACAAAAAAGTAACTATGATGATAAAAAAATAAACTATATGACTAAAAAAGTAAATCTAGCTAGAATACACATGAAATATATATTCATATATATATATATATATATATATATCATATTTTTGAATCTTTTGTTGCAAATGTAACTATCTATGCATGAAAAGTAATAGTTTTGCAAGGTAAAGCAACCCTCTACATGTCAAAAGTAAGAAACTCCAAAAAAGTAACCATAATAGGGGTCGGGTAGCTATCCATGCGGGTATTGAATATGGACCATATATATATATATATATATATATATATATATATATATATATATATATATATATATATACATACATATATATACATACATATATATATTTATATATATATATATATATATCTGTGTGTGTGTGTATATCCAATATATACATGTCGCCTTAAAAAAATTTAATGGTGATTGAAAGCATGGTTATGACCTATACCCCAGGACTTGTGTGCATCGTTGAATGTTTTTTATCCCTATTTTATTGATTTTCATACAATCCTCTCTCTCTTTTTCCATAGGAAAAAACTTCCTTCATATGCTCCCTTAAAATGTAACTTGAGGTTGTTGGTATGTATGCCCATAGAGACAATCATATGATGATTTTGATGGGGCATCATATATTTGATTTGATAATCATAAAGATAATTCTGTCTATTATGTTTGTCTCAATCATGAGATGATGGCACATACACACTAGATGTTTAGAGAATGATGTTACTCAATGACATTTTAGGTTAAGGACCTTAATAATTAGATCATATGTATGACAATTGTACATACATTCTTGTTATGTCC
The DNA here is from genome assembly GCA_963693085.1 of Alisma plantago-aquatica. Taxonomy (NCBI): domain Eukaryota; kingdom Viridiplantae; phylum Streptophyta; class Magnoliopsida; order Alismatales; family Alismataceae; genus Alisma; species Alisma plantago-aquatica. Next base: position 777,270,131 of record OY856413.1, read on the forward strand.
TAGTCAGATATTATTGTATAAGAATAATAGACAGTAGTAATGCATGACTGGAATGTGTGTTGACTGATGATAAAGTCTCATTAGTCATGATATGTGAATCTAATCAAGCACACAAGTACATGTTAGATAATAGTTTATCTGATAGACCCACCATGAGAGTGATACATGGAGATCGTGGAATGGTAGTCAGAATAAGCTCTCATAGCGATAGTGGTGATTGTGGTTGTAAGACTTGAAGTCACTACACTCATCACATGTCATTTGTTGTAATATGACATCATCCAATGTGACCTTGAATAATGATTTCCATAAAGGTGATGCTCGGGTACTCTATGACACATGGGGATTGAGTCTGAGTGATGTAAATGTGATTTATCCCTCCTACACAAGTTTGATATCCAAGACACTTGATATGAGAGACTAAGAAATGTATGGTCGTACTCATGTGATTCAATATATGACATGTGAACACACATGCATATGAGACAGTCTGCTCTAATTCAAGGAACATGCATTTAATGTTGAATAGGATGATGATCCCACACCTCACATTCAATTTGGATATAAGAGATTGGGACGTCCCCATATTTTCTAAAACTAAATATGATGTGTGACGTCTAAATTTAAACCCTCACCACAATGAGAATCCCCATTTAAACACCACACTCTAGGCTAAGAAGAAGAAAATCAGAGGAAGTCAGAAGGAAACAATAGTTGCACATGCCCATGAACAATAATAAAACCACACAACACATGTTCACCATTCAAAATATAATTACAACATGAATTGTTACAACTTTTGATATTACATATTAAACAATAAACTATAACATATACATGTACTACTAGTAAATAATAGGATCGTAAGACAACAGGTCCACTTGTACATCATCTATCCATACAACTCTCAACTATCCTAATCTACAAGAACATATGTCCACAACCTAAACAAAAGATTACATATGGTACACATCAACACAATATTCAAGAATATTGTATTGAATATGCCTACGTGTCTTTTATATACCTCTCAGTACTAAGAATGGAAATAAGATAAACTAGAACTTGGTAGTAATAAACAAATATAAGAAAAACTTATACTTGCACAAAGATGTTCATTAACAAAAGAGAACACATATTTTAAGCTCATTTTCCATTATATATCCATGCATTGACCACCGAAGGTTTTGCTGCATTCTCTTGACCCACAAGGAGATCAAGATTAAGGCCTTTATGATTTCCTTCCAAAGAGTTATATCATATGTACAATGTGACCGACTACGGAAGAGTTAAGTCACATCCAAGCATTGTACAACCAAAGAGTTTAGTTCTTTAATATAATGGAACATATATACATTATGTTTCATGTGTTCATAGCCATAAGTACGGAAAATCAAGAAACATATCATGTAAGAACAATCATTTCATCCAATATCATATGCCAAGTATTTTACTACACATATAACACAAGCATATTGTATAATAAGCCAAGTAAGAGGTAATGGTGTACCTAGATCAAGATATTCTAATCACCACATATGCCTAATGTCGTCTATATCCTTGGTCAACCCTGATTAAGACAAGATCACATATCACCATCATGTTTGCATCATCTCTAACCCTAGTCATGTTCATTAGGGTTGGACTTAGTCATTCAGAGATTTCCATCATTATTTCTTGTCTTGTCTTCTTGAGGTTAAGTTGCTGGTCTTGGATTACAGATTGACATATAGAATCTGATTATTTGATTGCACACAATTATGTGAAAACTTTAACCCTAGATGATATGTATTAGTCATATTAGGGTTTATATCACTTTACGAGTCATCATCATCATAATATGAATTATGTGCATATGATTAATATGTTAGTCTCACATTGTGTTCCATATAGTGTTAAGAACATATTCTAAAGTTTCCAATATTTATTGAGCATACTTGTAATTACTGCACATTAATTAGGGTTATTAAACCTAATTAGCCATATGGAACAAATTACATGATTTCGTGCATTAACATCATAACAACTGACCTTAACTAGATTATAAACATGTATATAGATTTATTGGCATTTTATCATAATTTTAGGCCATCATATGATATTTATTATCCATCAAACAAGTATAATACATCTTGCATGATATCACTATGATTTAAGCATAAAAAGACTCATATTATGGTTCTATCTTATTCTACACATTTTTCTAAGAATTTTGGTACTTTGTTTGTATTATTCTGACATCGGAGCTATTTATTATGAATTATTGCAGATCTGAGATTTATACCTTTATTATCATGTCATAAGTCTCCACATGGCCGTTAGGGCATCTCCAGTCTCTGCTTGGTCTGGGTCCTGGACCGGCTGGGTTTCTCTTTATTTGTCATCTGGGGTGCCTGGTTCAGACGTAAGCTGACTTGTTTGGGTTGCCGAACCGGCCCGACTCAGCCCCCTTTTTGAAATTGTAGGTGCCTCTATTTCCTCTGTGAAACAAAGCACCACAAGAAGCTTCTCCCTTCTACTGCAAATGACGCCCACATTTATGGGCTCTATGAGTATCTCATATACACAAGCTTTATCTTCCCTCTTAGTCCAGTGCTATCAAGTCTACCTCATTGGAACTAGTGATCATCTTCACAAGCTCTAAAATCACTAAGCTTTATGAGTATCTCATATACACAAACTTTATCTTCCCTCTTATTCCAGTGCTATCAAGTCTACCTCATTGGAACTAGTGATCATCTTCACAAGCTCTAGCCACATAACCACAAGCCAAACATCATATGACATTCTCTTCATAGGTTCTCTACCCATGAAACATGCTTACCCAAAACTCTCTTACATATGCAATCACTAGATTCCTACAAGTTACCATCAACCCAAGCTTGAGTCTTTACAAAAACTAACATAGTTACCTCCTCTAAGGTCTTGGGACTCTCTCTCCCTCATCCTAATGGTAGGTACTCATATTCATGTTCACATATATAACCAACCTTTCTCTCAACTCTAGGGTTTGGTCCTCCCAAGGACATCTACAGTTCAAGACATCTATAGGAATCATGCATTAAGCATATCAACTCATTCACTCAGGAGTATTCTAGTTCAGGACATATCGTAACGCATATTTCTCATAATTCTTATATCTGGGAGTTTAGGTCCTCTGACCTTCTCCCTCTAGGTATCACTCTCTCTGGACTTACCCAAGAACTAGACCCAACACCATAGGTCCTCCTTTGTAAAAGAGCTTGAGGCTCATGCTGACTCACAACCTTGTCTTAACTTAACTTATCTTAACTTAAAAAAGCACGTATACTTGCATGATCAAAATCAAATCCTCAAAACTGAACCATAATCCTTAAAGACAACTTTGGTCATTATAAACCATCTTATATCATCTATATAAGGATTAGATCATATCCTTAAAACTTATTTCATCTATTCCATCTATCACATATTCTAAGAAGGCTTTGGACATCTAATCTAGAACTACTCTCTCTTCTAGACTAATGTCATTCATTTTCACTTAGGTTGCATGACCAACTCCTACTCGTACATGTATGGGGACACATTTTTGTAATACTTACACATATAATAAAATATTATATAGGTTTTATCTTATAAAACAAGCGTCATAGAAAACTATCAAGGTTCGATCCAGTTGGAATAAAAAACCAAATCCACAAAATGAGTGTCCCACACATAATAGAGATTATAGTGCCATGAAAACTAGTAAAAAGGGTGAGAGCATGGTGTAGACTGGTGTAGCTACCCAAAACATAGATGCATCATATGTCAAAGATTTCTCTTCCCGTGATGTATGTCATTCCCAAATAATGCAACGTCCAATATTGCTGCAATATAAGGAAAGAATGATATCTAAGGGCCTTCTATACAACAAGCACCAATCTAGACCTAGTTCTCAGACATCTAGGTGCTAACCTAGAGGCTAGTTCAGATCTAGTCTCTATAAGATGACTAATCTAACACTAATAGATTTTTAATTTCAAGTTTTTCTTTAGTTTAGATTTGAATAATGAGCAAATGTCAAGCTTTGCTATTGGTCATGCTTTGACCCAAATTTCTAAAACATAATATGATGTGTGACTTCTAAATTGAAACCCTCATCTCAGTGAGAATCCCCAATTTAAACACCACACTAGGCTAAGAAGAAGAAAATAAGAGGAAATCAGAAGGAAACAATAGTAGCACATGCACATGAACAATAATAAAATCATTCAACACGTGTTCACCATTCAACATATAATTACAACATGAATTGTTACATCATTTGATATTACGTATTCAACAAAAAACTTTTATATATACATGTACTACCACTAAAAAGTAGGATCGTAAGACAATAGGTCCACTTGTACGTCAGCTCACCATACAACTCTCAATTATCCTGATCTTAAAGAACATATGTCACAATCTAAACAAAAGTTTACATGTGGTACACGTCAGCACAATATTCAAGAATATTATACTGAGTACGCCTACGTGTCTTTTATATGCCTCTCAGTACTATGTTTGGCAATAAGATAAAACTAGAACATTGCAGTAATAAAAATATAAGGAAAACATATACGTGCACAAAGATGTTCATTAACAAAAGAGAACACATATTTTAAGCTCATTTTCCATTATATATCTATGCATTAACCGCCGAAAGTTTTGATGCATTCTCTTGACTCTCAAGGAACTCAAGATTAAGGCCTTTATTATCTCTAGCCAAAGAGTTAGATCATATGTACAATGTGACCGACTACCAAAGAGTTAAGTCACTTTCAAGCACTGTACTACCAAAGAGTTTAGGGTTTTCATATAATGGAATAGACATATTATGTTTCATGTGTTCATAGACTTAAGTATGGGAAATCAAGCAACATATCAAGCAAGAACAATCATTTCATCCAATATCATGTGTCAAATATTTTACTACATGTATAACTCAACCATATTGTATAATAAGACAAGCAAGAGGTAATGACGTACCTTGATCAAGATATTCTAATCACCACATATACCTAATGTCATCTATATCCTTCGTCAACCCTGATTAACAGAAGATCACATATCACCATCATGTTCTCATCATCTTTAGTCACAGTCATGTTCATTATGATCGGACTTAGTCATTAGGATATTTCCATCATTATTTCTTACCTTATCTTCTTGAGATTAAGTTGTTGGTGTTGGATTATAGATTGACATATAGAATCTGATTATCTGATTACACACAATTATGTGAACACATTAACCCTAGATGATATGTATTAGTCATATTAGGGTTTATATCACTTTAGGAGTCATCATAATCATAACATGAATTATGTGTCTCTCCTGTATTTTCTCTCTCTTTACAGTAAGTCCTCTCTCTAGCACCCTTTCTCACTCACTCTCTCTCTCTCTCTTTAGCCAACTATCCATTCCGTCATCAGCATCCTGCAACAATCCTCTCATCAGCAGGCAACAACAATCACGTCTGTCCTTTTGTGCAGCAATTCCGTTAGTCACTAAGGTTCAGATGGAATGCCATTTCTGGTACCGATTTTGGGATCTATGTCATTTTCTTTATAAGAGCAGTAGCAGCAGATTCAAAAAGCATTCAATCGAGTCAAATTATGGTGGACCAATCATCCAACACTCAGTACAGTCTAGTTGAGCTAGTAGTTGAGCATCATTATTCATTGCTAGTTAGAGTCAGACAACTGTCGTAAATGTTTAATTGTGAATATCATTGATTGTCGGGCTGCATCACTTGCAAGAGGCATTATTTGAGCAAATCAGATTCAATACCAACATCTAATTTTGTATGCATGTGTTCTATACCATCTTATGAAATTCAGTTTCATTTCTCTCGTGTAAACACATAATATGCTATACATTTATTTATTTTGTGATACGCTACAATGTAGTTTAAACTTTTAGTTTTAAATAAAAATAACACGTTGTCTTGATAGGGTAGTGTTATAACCCCAATTTTGGGTTGATTTGCTGAGAAATGTAATTTCTCATATTAAAGATAAATGAACAAATAATGATGTCTTTTGATTGAATGCATAGATTTCATTTACAATAGCCTTGATGATTGTGTTGTGGGCTTTATTGGCTATTGGTCCCAATAACAAGGAAAATCCAAATAAGTAAATGAATAATTGAGTTTTTGAGAAAGGAAAGGTGTGGAAAACTCTAGAAGGCAAAATAAATTAATCCAAAGGTGGATTTCATGCCACATGGGTTCCTTGGGTCCCAAGGAGTCCAAAGTTGCAAAGATAATGCAATAAGAAAAGAAAAGATCAATTAAGTATTTCTTTATTAAGAAAGAAATTGAAAACAATGGTAAAATGTGGAAAACAAGTGAAAAGAGGTATAATTGAGTGATCCTTTGTGGATTTTCATATCCCAAGGATTCCTAATGAGAAAAGGAATACCAATAAGGAAAATAAAAGGGAAATAAAGAGAAATCCTGAAAAAGAGATATTTTAATAAGAAATAAACATGATAATAAGAAATAATGCATATAGATGCATCTAGACAGATAATAAGTATCCTTGTAAAGGATTTCAAAATATTAGAGTTTCTTGGTGTCCAAGGAGCCCCAATGATGAAAGAAGAAAGAGAAAATACCAAAATTGCAAAATAAGAGGATAATGTGATGCAGTATTAATGAATTATGTGGTATTGCTAAAAAAGAAGTATTTTCTATTAACTAAAAATAGAATTTCGTGCCATTAGAATAAAGGGCAAGTACTAAGAAGATAAAATAAGAGATTTTTGAAATTCTAATATCTCAAGGATAAAGAATATCAAAGGAATATTAAGGAGATAAGCAAGAGAGAGAAGATTGCTTATTCATGAAGGAATATACTTTCCTAGTAGGAGAGAGACTTAGATCTTATGGATAGCCGACCTAGGGCTTTATTTTCCACCCCTATATAAAGGGGTAGAGCCCAGGGTCGAGTTCATGAGGATCCCACATAAACTTCTCTTCTTTCTCCCTCCTCCTTCTTCTTCTTCTTTCCCCAAACCCTAATCGTGAGGGTAGAGTAACCCTGGAATGAACGGATGGCCATGAAGAGGTCTGGAGGGTGGCCTGATGATCCCACCACATCCGAGGTTGAACGTCCTCCCTGGACTCTCGCTTAAGTAGCTACGTTGGCTGGAGGGTTGCACCACGGCTGCAGGTGGCAGACCTAACCAACCCGATCCTCAACGCCATGGTCGCTCATTGGGACCTCCACAACCACGACTGAGGGCAACGGAGGCAGGGCGCAAGTCGCCAGTGGGCCTCGGGCCTTGGGGACAGGAGGAGGCACCTCCACGAGCCGCCACAGTTGGCCGCAATGCTTGGTCGCGCAAGGAAGAAGAAGACATGGGCTTTGGATGGATCTTCCCTCCGGGGTGTGAAGAAAACAACAGATGATGTCGGGGTACAATGGTAAATTGGTTATGTTTCCCAAAGCGGCTACAACGTTGCATGGAATACGCCTACGTCGCAGTCCCCTATTGGCCTAAAGTAAGTCATTTTTGTAAAATTCATAGTTAATTATTCGTAGCTCGGATTAGCACACATAAAATATGAAAGTTGCTCAGAAAAATGAGGGGAATTCATTAAAAATATAATTGAAGCTTGATTCTAATTACAATTTGAAAAGTAATGGAAGTTATCAACATTAATACTTTAATGATTAAAGAAACCCTATGTTGATATGATTAATGTGATTAGTTAGGTTTAATTGATGATTAAATTTGATATTAACCTGTTAATCATAAAGAGATACATTAAGATAAAAAAAGATGAAGTTTTGTACATAATTAGTTTAATTTAGAGTTTCATGTGCATAAATATGCTTTAATGGGCCTTGAAACCCTAATGTTGGCAAATTCGACTCTTAATAGCTTTAATTATTCAAAGTGGTGGATAAAGATGAGATATAATGACTCTAAGCTATTTCAAGCGTTAAAGTTCCTAATTTGTGGATAAATAGCCTTAATATAGGCATTAGGGTTTTTTAATGAATCAAGGTAGAATTAATGATAAATAACATTCATATGAGTATTAGAGCATAATGAACTACACAATTGAAGATAAACGAGCATAATGACTCTATCATGGGTTAAAGAGGATAAAAATGGTAGCTTTAATGAAAAGAAGCTTAATGGAGTTATATAATGGTTAACTATGCCTTAAATCCAAAACTGAGGATTAGATGGTGAGATAATTAGGGTTTGTGATCAATTGCGTTAAATTAGGGTTTGAAATAGTAAAGAGGAAGGGAACCCCTAATTGCAATGGAAACCCTAAAAGTGGACTAGAAACCCTAGGAAGCGAGCTAGATTTGATACATCTTAATGACATGAGTAATAAAAGGAAATTGTATAATTATTTCAGGATCTTATTGAATGCTTGATTGCCTATTGGTTGATTGGATTATTTCTATTTCACATCAACTTGACAGGTATGTGGTTACTCTTATGATTATCCCGCATTAGTTTTTTGAGGATTTTATCGATGTTTACATCGTGGCTTGAATTAATTGTTGGATGAATTTAATTCATGCAAATTATAATGTGAATATGACTATCACATAAGAGATGTGCCTACTTGCTCATATCCTAGTCCCCTTTGTAGCTTAATGGGTTGACCTAGTACATGGCTACCAATGGGGTAGGCCCATCAGGTCATTGGATTACTTAGTATATGGCTACCAATGGGGTAGGTCCAGCAAGTCACTTTGAGTCAGAGATTGGACTACCTATGGGTAGTTCCATGTGACTCAACCCTAGATATTGATCTACCTGCTAGGTAGGATCATGCGGGATTTAATAAGGATCTATCTAGAGAGAGGTAGTATCTCAGTCTACTGCAGGGATAGCACAGAGATAAGGGATAGGAAAGGATTGAGTAGTATGGTTTAAAATGTAATCTTGGCTGTTAAATGATAATTAATTGATTACGTTGTTATTATAGTTACACGATTATTGTTTCCCCCACATACCAGCTTCTTGCTGACTACCGTTTTATTTTTTGGCATTTTAGGTACAAATGAAAAGAATAAACAGTAAAGTGGCATATGTGGAGTTAAATGAGAATAAACGTGCACAGGAGAATTAGTTAGATTGGTATCTTCATGGATAGAAGTTTAGAAATCCCAATTTTTAAAAGGTAAGTAAAGTTTTATTTTATACCAGTTTTTAGTTTATTTGGTAAAGTTTATTAATTGTTATTGATTAATTGTCGAACCTTTGATCCGGGTTATTAGATAACGACTTTAATCTCTTGGTCTCCCTTAAGTCGGGGTTACCGAGAGATGGGGTCTTTACATGTAGGCTATTCCTTATTCACTCAGCATGGGAGTCATCAATTAATTGCCTTGCCTTGCGGTACAATCAGGCATGTGAGACAACCGCCATACCCACAATGACGAAGTGGTACAATCGGCATGGGAGACAATCGCCAAACCCACTGTTCACGTCACGTCATGTTGCTACCTATGCCAAGATGACATACTCGGTTCTATAATTGATGCATGATTACATAGTATAATGATCATAGGACTAACATAGAATTTCAAGAGATTACAACTAATTATTTCTTCTTTCTTTTTGTCTTCCTCGGTCTTCCCGACTAGCATGTACTCCGAGGAGGCACTACTATAATAGCTTTCTCACTTCAACGTTAATAAGGATAAATCGGGGATAGAATCTGGTCTAATCCCGATGTTGTGTAGTAAAGTTTGAACTTTGCTATATAGCACCAATATCAGACCAGATTTTGTATCCTTTTTGACTCCTAGTGCATGGTATCTAATGCAGTACATCACAGCTGTAATTTGCAGCAGCACTCTTTCCAAGACATTGATTTTTTACTAAAAAATGTGTACCTTTCTAAAAGAATAGAAGTGGGGAGATAGAATGTGGTTAGAGGAGAGCAAGAGGAGGAGAGATGTAGTGGCTGGAAGAAAATGAAAGAGAGAGTGAGAGAGAGGATTGGAGAGAGAGAGAGAGTAATTGTATGGAGAGAGAAAAAATAGGAGACAAATATTTGTTTTGCTAATAATTTTCAAACCGTTATGTATTTTAACGATATAAAAATCACTAGATTTCTTATAAAAAAACAATCTAATGGGACTAATTTTACATATTTTTGATAAATGTAATATATAAATTAAAATAAAAGAGATGAAGGAAGTAGTATCATTAAATTATTTTTTTAATAAATTATTATCTCTGATCTGATATCTTTTATTGTTTGTTTGATGTTTTGAATATATCACTCCTCATAATTTTTCGTATTGTGATGAGAGAGAAAATAGGAGGTATAAGAGAAGTAGTGTCAATCTTAATGATTTTTTTATAATCGAGTTGTTATTTTTCGGACAAAAAATTAAAATAGCACACTTTGATAAAAATATGTATTGAAATAGCACCAAATCCATCTTAATTCCCGAAATAATCCACCTTTTAGGGAAAGCACCAACACTTTTGGCGTTTTACTATTTTCGGGACAAAAAGCGCCAAAAATATGGCATTTTCAGTAGAAAACGCCAAAAATCAGGCATTTTTTAGGTAAAAGCGTTAAAAAAATGCCTACTTTTTGGCATTTTCAGGTGTTTTCAATTGAAAACGCCATATTTTTGGCGCTTTTGGTCTCAGAAATAGTAAAATGCCAAAAGTGTTGGCGCTTTCCCTAGAAAGTGGCTATTTCGGGAATTAAGATGGGTTTGGTGCTATTTGAGTACATATTTTTAATCAAAGTGTGCTATTTTGATTTTTTGTCCTTATTTTTCATCTTGTGTATCTTTATTGTTGAATTTTTTTTTATCTCTAGTCAAACGTTTTATTATCTCTACTCAATCTTTTTTTTATCTCTGGTAAAATTATTTGTTATCTCTAGGCAAAGGTTTGTTATCCCTAGTCAATTTTTTTTTGTTATCCAATTAGTATAATTTTTTCTTAAAAATTAATTGTTATCTCTAGTCAATTTTTTTGTTATCTCTAGTCAATTTTTTTGTTATCTCTTGTCAAATTGCTTGTTATCTCTAGGAAAAAATTTTATTACTCTAGTCAATATTTTTATCATCCAGTTAGTATTATTTTTTCTTAAAATTAGTTTTTATCTCTAGTCAAACATTTTGTTATCTTTAGTCAAATTGTTTGGTATATGTAGGCAAAGTTTTGTTATCTCTAGTCATTTTTTTGTTATCTGTTAGTGTGATTTTTTCTTAAAATTACTTGTTATCTCTAGTCAAACTTTTCGTTATCTCTAATCAAATTATTTGTTATCTGTAGGCAATGTTTCGATAGGTCTAGTCGATGTATTGTTATCCAGTTAATTTTTTTTTCTTAAAATTAGTTGTTATCTCTATTCTAACTTCTTGTTATCTCTAATTAAATTGTTTGTTATCTCTAGAGAAAGTTTTGTTATCTCTAGTCAAATTTTTTTTAATCTAGTTAGTATAATTTTTCTTAAAAATTAATTATTATCTCTGGTCAAACTTTTTGATATCTCTAATCAAACTTTTCGTTATCTTCAGTCAAACTTTTTATTATCTTTTATTAAAATGTTTATTATCTCTAGACAAAGTTTTTATTATCTCTAGCCATTTTTTTCATTATCTAGTTAGTATTTTTTTCTTAAAAATTAGTTGTTATCATTAGTCAAACTTTTTGTTATCTCTAGTCAACCTTTTTATTATTTATTTAATATAATTTTTTCTTAAAAATAACTATTACTCTAGTCAAACATTTTGTTATCTCTAGTCAAATTGTTTATTATCTCTATGTAAAATTTTTGTTATCTCTAGTTAATTTTTTTGTTATTCAGTGAGTATAAATATATCTTAAAATGAGTTTTTATCTCTAGTCAAATTTTTTGTTACCTCTAGTCAAATTATTTGTTATCTTTGATTTAGTTTGTTGTTATCTATGGAGCAATTTGTTATTTCTACTCAAATTCTTTGTTATCTCTAGTCAAATTGTTTGTTATCTCCGATTTAGTTTGTTGTTATCTATGGTGTAATTTGTTATTTATAAGAGAGAAAAAATACAATGAATATGAGGGAAGTAATGTAATTAATTATCTTAAAATTTATTTTTATCCCTGGTCCAATTATTATTATTTCTCTCTCATCCAAATTTATGACACTACTTCACTCCTCTTCCCCATATTTTCTCTTTTATAAAAATATTAAACCGACGATAATAACACAATGAAATCTAACTTTTTTTATTTCGTTAAAAAAGACATAACAATCTGAAAGTTATTAGCAAAATAAACATATCTAGAACTTGATTAAAGAAATAAGTCAACGATACTACTTTTCTCATCTCCCTTATTTTAGATTATATGTTACATTAATAAAAAAATATGTCAACATTAGTCTTATTAGAATGTATTTTTCATCAGGAATCTAACAAATTTTATTTTGATAAAAAATACATAACGGTTTGAACGTTATTAGTAAAAAAATATATCTAAAACTTGATTTAAGAAATAAGTTAATGATCCTACTTCTCTTGTCTCCCTTATTTTAGATTGTATGTTACATTTTTTTAAATATTTTGACATTATTCTTATTAAAATACATTTTTCATCAGGAATGAAACATATTTTATATCGTTAAAAAATACATAACGATTTAAAATTTATTAGCAAAATAAACATATCTATATCTAATTAAAAAAAATAAATTAATGATCTTCCTTGGCTCATCTCTTTTATTTTAGATTGCATGTTATAATTTTCAAAAATATGTCGATATTAGTCTTATTAGAATGCATTTTTCATCAAGAATCTAATGAAATTTATTTCATTAAAAAATACATAAAAGTTTGAAAGTTATTAAAAAAATAAATATATCTCTCCTGCATTTTCTGTAGTAAGTCCTCTCTCTAGCACCCTCTCTCTCTCTCTCTCTCTCTCTCTCTCTCTCTCTAGCCAAGGATCCATTTCATCGTCACCATCCTGCAACAATCCTCTCATCAGCTGGCAACAACAATCACGTCAGTCCTTTTGTGCAGCAATTCTGTCAGTCACTAAGTTTCAGACGGCATGCCATTTCTGGTTCCGATTTGGGGATCTACGTCATTTTCTTTATAAAAGCAGTAGCAGCAGATGCAAAGAGCATTCAATCCAGTCAAATTATGGTGGATCAATCATCCAACACTCAGTACAGTCTAGTTGAGCTAGTAGTTGAGCATCGTTATTCGTTGCTAGTTAGAGTCGGACAACTGTCGTAAATGTTTAATTGTGAATATCATTGATTGTCGGGCTGCATCACCTGTAAGAGGCATTATTTGAGCAAATCAGATTCAATACCAACATCTAATTTTGTATGCATGTGTTCTATACCATCTTATCAAATTTAGTTTTATTTCTCTCGTGTAAACACATAATATGCTATACATTTATTTATTTTGTGATACGCTACAATGTAGTTTAAACTTTTAGATTTAAATAAAAATAACACGTTGTCTTGATAGGGTAGGCTATTCCTTATTCACTCAGCATGGGAGTCATCAATTAATTGCCTTGCCTTGCGGTACACTCAGCATGGGAGTCATCAATTAATTGCCTTGCCTTGCCGTACAATCAGGCATGTGAGACAACCGCCATACCCACAACGACCGAGCGGTACAATCGGCACGGGAGACAATCGCCAAACCCACTATTCATGTCACGTCATGTTGCTACCTATGCCAGGATGACATACTCGGTTCTGTAATTGATGCATGATTACATAGAATAATGATCATAGGACTAACACAGAATTTCAAGAGATTACAACTAATTATTTCTTCTTTCTTTTTGCCTTCCTCGGTCTTCCCGACTAGCTTATACTCCGAGGAGGCACTAGTATAATAGCTTTCTCACTTCAACGTTAATAAGGATAAATCGGGGATAGAATCTGGTCTAATCCCGATGTTGTGTAGCAAATTTTAAACTTTGCTATATAGCACCAATATCAGACCACATTCTGCACCCTTTTTGACTCCTAGTGTATGGTATCTAATGCAATGCATCACAACTGTAATTTGTAGCGCGCTCTTTCCAAGACGTTGATTTTTTTTGGTGGAAAACGTGTACCTCTCTAAAAGAATAGAAGTGAGGAGATAGAATGTGGTTAGAGAAGAGCAAGAGGAGGAGAGATGTAGTGGCTGGCAAAAAAAAAAGAAAGAGAGAGTGTGAGAGAGAGCTGGAGAGAGAGAGTAGTTGTACGGAGAGAGAAAAAATAGGAGACAAATATTTGTTTTGCTAAGACATTATGTATTTTTTTATCAAATAAAAAATCACTATATTTCTTGTAAAAATACAATCTAATGTGACTAATTTTACATATTTTTGATAAATGTAATATATAAATTAAAATAAAAGATATGAGGGAAGTAGTATCATTAACTTATTTTTTTAATAAATTATTATCTTTGATCTGATATCTTTTATTGTTTGTTTGATGTTTTGAATATATCACTCGTCATAATTTTTTGTATTATGATGAGAGAGAAAATAGAAGGTAGAAGGGAAGTAGTGTCAATCTTAATGATTTTTTATAATCGAGTTGTTATTTTTCGAACAAAAAACTAAAATAGCACACTTTGATAAAAATATATACTGAAATAGCACCAAAGTCATCTTAATTCCCGAAATAGCCCACTTTCTAGGGAAATCGCCAACACTTTTGGCATTTTACTATTTTTGGGACAAAAAACGCCAAAAATATGGCGTTTTCAATTGAAAACACCTGAAAACGCCAAAAATCAGGCATTTTTTAGGTAAAAGCGTTAAAAAAAATAAACGCCTACTTTTTGGCATTTTCAGATTTTGTCAACTGAAAACGCCATATTTTTGGCGCTTTTGGTCTCAGAAATAGTAAAACGCCAAAAGTGTGGGCGATTTCCCTAGAAAGTGGGCTATTTCGGGAATTAAGATGGGTTTGGTGCTATTTGAGTACATATTTTTATCAAATTGTGCTATTTTGATTTTTTGTCCTTATTTTTCATCTTGTGTATCTTTATTGTTGTAATTTTTTATTATCTCTAGTCAAACATTTTATTATCTCTACTCAAACTTTTTTTTATCTCTGGTAAAATTATTTGTTATCTCTAGTCAAAGTTTTGTTATCCCTAGTCAATTTTTTTTTGTTATCAAGTTAGTATAATTTTTTCTTAAATATTAATTGTTATCTCTAGTCAAATTTTTTGTTATCTCTATTCAAATTTTTTTGTTATCTCTTGTCAAATTGCTTGTTATCTCTAGGAAATTTTTTTGTTACTCTAGTCAATATTTTTATCATCCAGTTAGTATTATTTTTTCTTAAAATTAGTTTTTATCTCTAGTCAAATTGTTTGTTATATGTAGGTAAAGTTTTGTTATCTATAGTCATTTTTTTGTTATCTGTTAGTGTGATTTTTTCTTAAAATTACTTGTTATCTCTAGTCAAACTTTTTGTTATCTCTAATCAAATTATTTGTTATTTGTAGGCAATATTTCATTAGCTCTAGTCAATGTATTGTTATCCAGTTAAATTTTTTTCTTAAATTAGTTGTTATCTCTAGTCAAACTTTTTGTTATATCTAATCAAATTGTTTGTTATCTCTAGAGAAAGTTTTGTTATCTCTAGTAAATTTTTTTTATCCATTTAGTATAATTTTTTCTAAAAAATTAATTATTATCTCTGGAAATTTTTTTAATATCTCTAATCAAACTTTTCGTTATCTTTATTCAAACTTTTTATTATCTTTGATTAAAATGTTTATTATCTCTAGACAAAGCTTTTATTATCTCTAACCGTTTTTTTCATTATCTAGCTAGTATTTTTTTCTTAAAAATTAGTTGTTATCTTTAGTCAAACTTTTTATTATCTCTAGTCAAACTTTTTGTTATCTCTAGTAAAACTTTTTATTATTTAGTTAAAATAATTTTTTTCTTAAAAATAATTATTACCTCTAGTCAAACATTTTGTTATCTCTAGTCAAATTGTTTATTATCTCTATGCAAAATTTTTGTTATCTCTAGTCAATTTTTTTGTTATCTTAAAATGAGTTTTTATCTCAAGTCAAATTTTTTGTTACCTCTAGTCAAATTATTTGTTATCTTTGATTTAGTTTGTTGTTATCTATGGAGAAAGTTGTTATTTCTACTCAAATTCTTTGTTA
This sequence comes from Alisma plantago-aquatica, assembly GCA_963693085.1. Lineage (NCBI taxonomy): Eukaryota > Viridiplantae > Streptophyta > Magnoliopsida > Alismatales > Alismataceae > Alisma > Alisma plantago-aquatica. The sequence continues at coordinate 777,286,289 of OY856413.1, forward strand.
TCTCAAGTCAAATTGTTTGCTATCTCCGATTTAGTTTGTTTTTATCTATGGTGTAATTTGTTGTTTATAAGAGAGAAAAAATACAATGAATATGAGGGAAGTAATGTAATTAATTATCTTAAAATTAATTTTTATCCCTGGTCCAATTATTATTATTTCTCTCTCATCCAAATTTATTACACTATTTCACTCCTCTTCCCCATATTTTGTCTTTTTCAAAAATGTTAAACTGACGATAATAACACAATGAAATCTAACCTTTTTTATTTCGTTAAAAAAGACATAAAGAAATAAGTCAACGGTACTACTTTCCTCATCTCCCTTATTTTAGATTATATGTTACATTAATAAAAAATATGTCAACATTAGTCTTATTAGAATGTATTTTTCATCAGGAATCTAACGAATTTTATTTTGTTAAAAAATATATAACGGTTTTAACGTTATTAGTAAAAAAAATATGTCTATAACTTGATTAAAGAAATAAGTTAATGATCCTACTTCCCTTATCTCCCTTATTTTAGATTGTTTGTTACATTTTTTAAAAATATTTTGACATTATTCTTATTAGAATGTATTTTTCATCAGGAATGAAACATATTTTATTTCGTTAAAAATACATAACGTTTAAAAGTTATTAACAAAATAAACATATTTATATCTCAATTAAAAAAATAAAGTAATGATCTTCCTTCCCTCATCTCCTTTATTTTAGATTGCATGTTATAATTTTCAAAAATATGTCGATATTAGTCTTATTAGAATGCATTTTTCATCAAGAATCTAATGGAATTTATTTCGTTAAAAAATACATAACAGTTTGAAAATTATTAGCAAAATAAACATATATATTTTGTATTTTTTCTCTCTTTGCAGTAAGTACTCTCTGTAGCATCTTTTCTCACTCTCTCTCTCTCTCTTCAGCTAACTATCCATCCCATCATTAGCAGCCTGCAAAGTCCTCTCATCAACGGGCAACAACAATCACATTTGTCCTTTTGTGCAGCAATTCTGTCGGTTACTAAGATTCTGACGGAATGCCATCAACAATCACATTTGTCCTTTTGTGCAGCAATTTTGTCGGTTACTAAGATTCAGACGGAATGCCATTTCCGGTTCCGATTTGGGGATCTATATCATTTTAGTTATACAGAGAGCTTTCAATCCTGTCAAATTAAGGTGGACCAATCATCCAACACTCAGTACAGTCTAGTTAAGCTAGTGGTTGAGCATCGTTATTCGTTGCTAGTTAGAGTCAGAGAACAGTCGTAAATGTTTAATTGTGAATATCATTGATTGTCGGGCTGCATCACCTGCGAGAGGCATTATTTGAGCAAATCAGATTCAATGCCGACATCTGATTTTGTCTGCATGTGTTCTATACCATCTTATCGAATTCAGTTTTATTTCTCTCGTGTAAACACATAATATGTTATACATTTGTTTAGTTTGTGATACACTACAATGTAGTTTAAACTTTTAGTTTTAAATAAAAATAGCACGTTGTCTTGATAGGGTAGGCTATTCCTTATTCACTCAAGTATGAGAGTCATAAATTAATTGCCTTGCTTTGCGGTACAATCGGGCAAGTGAGACAACCGCCATACCCACAACGATGGAGCGGTACAATCGGCACGGGAGACAATCGCCAAACCCACTGTTCATGTCACGTCATGTTGCTACCTATGTCAGGATGACATACTCGGTTCCGTAATTGATGCATGATTACATAGAATAATGATCATCGGACTAACACAGAATATCAAGAGATTACAACTAATTATTTCTTCTTTCTTTTTGCCTTCCTCGGTCTTCCCGACTAGCCTATACTCCGAGGAGGCACCATATAATAGCTTTCTCACTTCAAACCATTACACAACAGTAGAAAATATTATCTCATTCTCCGTTCACACCCTGGTCAACTACTGCAGTCAACACGGTGATGCAAAAAGGAATGAGAAAGCTATTCTATGTGGTGGTCACAGACCAGCAGCTCTGTAAAAGACAGCATTGAAAATCGAGGGAGCACTCCTCGACGTGTTGACCGGATGAGTATTCTACAAAATCATGTTATTTAGTTTGTCACCTACTAATCTCTGCTAGTTGGAATCGAGTGACGAGGATGATCTTCCAAAGAAGCAAAGCATCACTATTACATAAATGATATGTAATGTCAAATTTGATGACATCATTTAAATATAAAAAATCGACGCCATAAACCAACAACGTTGGCTGAATACTAAACCGTCACCTATATGTAAAGTTCGGTCGATTTATAAAAGACACAGGTACCACTTTTACTGTAACGTCGGTTTATTTGTCAAAATATTGACGTCTAAAATTACCCGCAAAATATAATTTTCTAAGAAAAAATTTACCTCAAAAATTTTCAATATGTCGTCGATTATACAAAAACCAACGAAACAACTTTCGCGCCATGCTCGACAAATTTTTTTTGTCCCTTATTAGTCGTTGGTTCTTTGTCATCAACCGACGACTAATCACTCTTCCCAAAACAAAATTTATTCATTCATTAGTCGTAGGTTTTTCACAAAGAACCGACCATTAGATGTTTTCACGCGTTGTCCTTGCGAAAATATTTTCCCCCCAATCTGCTTCTTAGGCGTTGGTTTTTGTTAAGTACCTGACAACTATGATAATAATTTTTTTTTTGCGATATGTGAATAGACGTCGGTTGTATACTTAGAAACCGACGACTAAAACCCTAATCAGGTGCAAATTTTTTGTTTAAAATTACACTTAGTTGTCGGTTTTTAAAGTGTGACCGACACCTATTGGTATTAGGCGTCAGTTTTGACAAACAACTGACGACCAAAGGTAACTTAATACCACCCGTGGAAAATAGACTCTTCCTCTTCTCTGTTTTAATCGTGATTTCATTAGGGCGATTCTATTTCCGACAATCGTCTTTCTCCTCTGTTGGCTTGTCGATTCCTCGCCGCCGCCGCCACGCCATTGGCTTGCCGTCGCTGAGGAGCTTCCATGGAGCTGCTACTGTTGAGGAGCCGTCGGTGAGGAGCTCTACTGGTAGGATGCCACCGTCGGTGAGCCTCTCTACTGGGAGGACGCCGCCGCAGTGAAGAGCTCTGTGCCGCCGAAGGGTGAGCCGCTCTGTTGGGAGGAAGCCACCGCTGGTGAGGAGCTCTGCGCTCACTGCCGCCAGAGCTCGGGTCTGGCCTGAGGATGCTGGAGCTCACTGGTCGGTTGTGCTTCTGCTTCCCCTTGTGCTATGTAGGTGTGATATCCCCAAACAGCTCCCCCTGTATTGCAATAAATATTTATGCATGTAATTTGAGCCATGGATTATGTTTGACAAATATTTGAACTATATCTTAACTTAATAACAATGAAATGTGACCTAATGTGCATGTTGCTATATTTTTTAGACCTAATCTTGTACAAATTTCACCTAATCTTGTATTAACTATATTGCTAAGATCTTACGATCAATCTATCTAAGATATTAAAACCCTAATGTTAGATCTCTGATTTTGTAGTGATGTGTCATCCTAACATCTACATGAATCTATATTGTATGATGTAGATTGAAGATGATAATGCATGAGCTAGTTTGAAATAATGAAATCAATTATGAATCTCACCCTCCCTAGGTCATGACTAATTTTTGTGTAATGATTACCTTGATGATGAACATGCATGGACATTGGAGATGTTAAAATCAATGTTATAGAATATGGTACCTTAGATTTAATGATGTTACATGAAAGTTATGATATGAATGATAAAACTAGGATTGCAAGTATAGGAATGACAACATACATGATTTTTTTTGGCCTAGAAACCCTTCTGAGATTTACTCATTAGGAGAAAATCTTGGATAGTCCCCGATTTGGGACTGTTCTTGAACACTTAATCTCAGTTAGGATGTAAGTGTATACTGTAGATTCAGTTTTCATGATGTTTCGTCAGTACTTCCCCGTTTGTTCTCTAAGTATATATGTTGGTGGACATTTGACCATGTATATCGGTGTACTTGGAGAACTGTGGGGAAATGTTGCCGAAATTTTCTTGAATACTGAATACACATTATACACTTACTAGTGAGATTAGGTGTTCAAGAATGAGATAAATGATGGACATTTATTATATATAATTCCCTAATCTTATAACCCTAAACCCTACTCTTTTAATGCTAAACCCTAATATATACTTGTTTTCTCTTTGATCATAGAATGCATAGATCATGGATGTCCATTCCAAATCGCTGCACCCAGAGTTTATTGCTGGTCTTGATCAATTTATTAGATTTAGAGAGGATTATAGGAAACAACCTGGAGATAGGTTCTATTGTACATGCAGGCATTGCAGTAACAACATGAAAGGCAGCACTGGTGACGAAATTAAAAGTCATGTCATGTGCAATGGGATTGTACAAGGCTATAAAGAATGTTACTGGCATGAAGAGATTTCAAACCAGAAATTAGTAGATGTCGATAGCAGTGCTTGTGTGGAAGAAGAAATTGCCTCCGTTGATGTAGATGTAAACGAACCGATTCCAATAGACATCGTTGATGAGATGCTGGATAGTTGTGGGGTAGAGCACACCGATCCACCTCCCATGTTTAGGAACATTGTGCATGATACTGAGAGACCATTATACACATGTTGTACTAAATTTATGAAGCTTAATTCTGTGTTGAGATTGTATAAGCTGAAGCCTAACAATAGATGGAGCGACAAAAATTTCACGTCATTGTTGTCTTTGTTGAAAGAAATTCATCCTGAAGGAAACGAGCTTCCAATCTCAACATACGAGTTAAATAAATTGTTGTGCCTAATGGGAATGGAGGCTAAGAAGATACACACATACTCATTGTGTATTATTTCAAAAGGACTATGTGGATTTGAATGATTGTCCAAAATGTGGGGCGTCAAGGTATAAAATGACGACTTCAGAGAAGTCTAAAATTGGTTCTCCTGCCAAGGTGATGTGGTATCTACCTATAATGCCACAGTTTCAATGCTTGTTTGCCAATCTGATAGATGCAAAGAATTTGAGGTGGCATGCAAAGGTTACGAAAAATAATGATGAGATCTTGCGACATGCGTCTGATTCCTCACAGTGGAAGAAGAGTGATTTATTGTACCCTGAATTTGGTGAAGAAGTCAGGAATCTAAGACTTGGTCTTTGTACTGATGGGATGAATCCATATGGGATATTGAGCAGCCAACATATCTGTTACAACCTCAATTTTACATGTGTTTTCATAATTGAAATGTAATAATTTTATGAACATGGACTTGAATTGAGAAGGTTGTATGCTTTTCTTCAAAGAATGGATTTCTTTGTAAATCTCCCTTTTGATAGAAATTTCATAATATCTACTTTTTTGTTAATCCAATAATGGACATAATAGAGGAGAAATAAAGAAAAGTCCAAATATTAGAAAAAGATACAAGATAATAAATAGTAAGAAAAATATTTATGAGAAATATATAGAAATCTCTAGAAAGTGGCATTAATGACCACAATTGACTAAATTTCATTTACATGTGATTTCTAATGAAAGAAATAGGAAAAGAGGAAAAAGGAAATAAAAGATAAAGAGAAATCCTTGAAAAGAATTTTTTAATAAAAAATAAATAAGATAGTGAGAAATAATGGATGTAGATGCATCTAGGAGGAGAAATAAGTATCCTTCAAAAAGGATTTTGAAATCTTAAGGTTCCTTAAGGTCCAAGAAATTCAAGATAATAATTTAATGACAAAGGAAAGAGAAAATATGTGAGATATATATATATATATATATATATATATATATATATATATATATATATATATATATATATAATTGAGTGATAACTTTCAACTAATGAAAAGGACCCGAGTTCTTTAGATAATAAATCCAAATTTGGCATGATGATATATTAAGTCATTAATAAGATTCCCTCAAAATTTAGGATAAAAGGAAGCCATGGATTAGGAGTTATGATCTTTCCAAGTTATCCTCAATAATGAGGAATTATCTTGAAAATAGAATTTCGAATTCCTTTTTTGGTTGAGCGCAGGAAATAGGGGCCATTGGATCTTGATGCAACGAGAGCCACTCATCGTCCAGTTCTAATGGAACTCGGACACAAGCCGCAATCTGAAGGATCTTTCCCTTCGAATTTCTCGCAATCCATTACATGTGAAAATTTGGAAATCACTTAGTTGAGTCTGGGAGGGAATCTCGAACCTCCTTGACCCTACTTTGTCAAGCTCTGGAGGCATCTAGAAGAAACACCCAAAACACCCGAAGATGAGGATGGCGATAGGGTTGAGAAACCCTGAGAAGACCCCCCAATCCTATATAAGGACCTCCTCTTGATTCCTCATCTCACAATGACCTTAAACGACTGCCTCATCAACCCCTACCCCCTCTTTGTCGTCGAATTGCCCTCGCTCCGATGAGAGCTCCGCCACGACACTCCCACAAGTCCGCGTGAAGAAGAGGAGGAAGAGAAGCAGCAACAGTTGGATAGCGATCCACTGTGATCCCGCACGTAGATCCAATGGACCAAGGAAGGACCAGCTAAGTTAGCCATGTGCGTTGTGAGGTGTTGGATTAAAAGATCAGATCACCGGACTGCCAATCGAACGACCGTCATTTTTTAGGTAAATCTTCCTCTCTATTTGGAATTCTATTAAAAGGCTTCTCCTTGCAAAATTCATAGAAATTGCTAGGAAACTCAGATGAATAAACTTTATATATGAAAGTTGATCAGAAAAATACAAGGAATCCACTAAAAATAGTTTTAGAGCCTAAATCCTCTTACAATTCGAATAGTAGTTAAAGTTACCAACTTTAATGCATTAATGATTAAGGGACCCTAATATTGATGTTAATGAGTTTGAGAAAGGTATAATGGGTGTTTTTATTAATATTAACCTGTTGATTATAAAAAGGACACATTAGATCCAAAAGGATGATCTTTATGCATAGTTTGATTAATGTAGTGTTCCATGTACATGAATATGCTTTAATGGGCCTTGAAACCCTAATTTTGGTAATTATGACTCTTAATAGCTTTAATTGTTCAAATCCATAAATAAAGCTGAGATGTGGTGATTCTAAGCTATTATGGGTATAAAAGTTTGTAATTGTGGATAAATACCCTTAATTTAGTAATTAGGGTTTCCTAGTGGATAAATGTGGAATTAGTGATAAATAGGGTTCATATGTGAATTGGACTATAATGAAATATGAATTGTCAATTCAAAAGAAACTGAATATGATAATTGGGATTAATGATCTTGACATGACTTAAAAGGATACAAATGGTAATTTTAGTGTAAAAGAGATATATTAGACTTAATTCACATTCAAGTATGCCTATGATGCTCAAATTAGGGTTTGTGGACTAAAAGAGCATTAAACGTGATAAATGCATCATGGAGGCTAAAACCCTAATAAAACCCTAATGTTGTCCTAGAAATCCTAAGGGAGAATCCAAGTCAATCTTGAGAATGTTTTGGATAAAATAATGACAAATGGATGTTATGCATTAATTTTAGGATATTGTTGATTGCTTGATTGATTGTTCTTGATTATTATTGCTTGGAAATCAAGTTTCTCTTGATCAGGTATGTGGTTATTTATTATTAACCACTTTAGTTTCTTGGGGTTTTCTCAGATGATTGATCGAATTGAATGCAACCTAATTGTTGGATGTACATATATGCAAATTTATAAAGTCACTATGATTATCACAGTTAATTTATAAGTGTGTATTCTATCACCTACATGACACCCTGATGTATGATGCAATGAGGTCATGCCTAAGAGGGAAGATCAATGGGCACCATGAGAGGTGACCCCAGGCACCAAGCTCAGGATGGAGAAGGTGGCCTTATGATATTGCATGACTAATGGGCACCATGAGAGGTGACCCTAGGCACCAAGCTCAGGATGGAGAAGGTGGCCATAAGTCTACTACCCTAAAGAGGGTATTCCAGGGTTAGGGAAAAAGCAGTGGACAATGCCACATTGAAGACATAAATTGGATTGTTAATTAACTTGATTGTGATATTTAGGTTGTTAGCAATATATGTGAAATTTTGGTTGTCCCCACATACCGGCATATTCATTTATGCTAACCGACATTTTGTTTATCGGTGTTTTAGGTACAATATTGAAAAAGGACAAATAGTAAAATGACACATGGTGAAAATAAGAATAAAAGTACAAGGAGGATTAGTTAGAGTAGACTCCAGTTGTGGATAGAAGTTAGATATCTATGTTTTTGAAAAAGGTATGCAAAGTTTTATTTCATTCCAGCTTTTCAATATAGTTTTGGTAGAATTTAGTAATTATTATTAATTATTTGTCGAACCATTGATCTGGAAAATTGGGATAATGGCTCTGACCTTTTGGTCTCCCTTAATTGGGGGTTACCGGGAGGCGGGGTCATTACATTTGGTATCAGAGCATTGGTTCTTCATTTAATCTTTAGTAATTATTAAATTTTACAAACTTTTTAGAACCCGAGGGAGTTATTAGAGGATTTTCCGATGATGGAGGTGTCTAGAAAAGTATCACAAACTAGGGGCTGGAAAGATTTTCCTCCACCCCGCTAGTTAGTCACAAGGACTCCCGGATGTAATGTGACTGCCTAGCTAATGTCTGAGGTTTTTACTCAAAATAAGATACCTTTAGGACTCTCTCATCTACTTTCGTCCCTTCAAAACCCTAATTCAGTTAAGATTCTAAGGTTTAGGGTTTTCTCTCTTTTCCTCACCCTCTTAAGGATAGGGTATGTATGATAAGGTTAAGGAATCCTCCACCAAATTAATGAAAAGCATGTAAACAAGATGTCATGGACATAAGCTTAATAGTTTAAGCATTAACTAAAGATTAGTTGCATGCTTAGGTTGTATGACATGTGTTGTCGTACCCTGAGGAGAGACCTGAGGTTAGACCTTCTTGTCAGGAGGATGAATAGAGAGAGTTGGTCTTGGAGGTAGAAACCTCCATTAGAGGTAGAGACCTGGCGCATCCTCTGAGGATGATGCTAACCCTAACCCTAAGTGGTGGTTAGAGAGAGACGACATGATGAGTTAGATGTCATGGTCAACCATGTGTGTGGGTTGACATGGTTTTCGTTTTGGATACCTACGGGAAGTATGAGCTATGTGAGGTTGGTTGACTTAGTGCCTTTTGGGCGACCCAACCTGGGAAGGCTCGTGCATGTTAGGGTGAAGGATAACACCTTCATCGATGAGGTTAGTGATGACCATATAGAAACCCTATGGGCTTATATGAGCATGGTAGAGTATTCACCTCAAGTACTTCAGTAGTGCCGATAGTTGGTTAAAACCTAGGCCATAAGGGCATGTTGGATAGCTTCTGAGATAAGCATAAAGAGGTATTGATAATGTTGAGTAAACGTAGGTTTCACCACAATAGGTGTATGCATGTGAGTTTGATCCACATTCTTAGAGAGAGAACCTCTAGTAGTAAGGTTGTTTGTAGGATTAAGCTCTATAGAAAGAGAGTAAGACCCGAGCAAGAAGGTTGGAAGCTTAGACTTCGGGATATCAGGAACCCTGAGAAGTTGGGTATGTTGCGACCTAAGTGGAAGGTTGCAGTTGCCTCGTGCATGATCCTTGGAGTTTTATGGTATCTTGGTTTCCTTTAGTGGAACCAAACCCTAGAAGAATGATGAGGCTACTAGTACCTATGTCTAGATGATATAGGTGCTTACCTTCTAGGGATAGGAAGAAGAGTTCCTTAGACCATGAGGAGGTATAGTAATAAGTTGTGAGGCCTCATACCTAGATGTTTTTCCTTGAGGACAACTCAACTCTGAGGTGTTGTTCAAGTGGAAGGATAATAGGATGGGCATGCCATACCTCATACATGCTTGGTTCGTTGTTAGAAAATTGAGCATGTAGTTGGACAACTCTTGCAGAAAAGTGAACCTAGGGTTCCTAGATCTATAAGAGGCAAAGTAGTAGTACCTGGTGCACCTGATGCTCATGATGAGATTTGAGTTTCTATAGATTCGAGCATGGCACCCCTCATGTTTAGAGGAAAGAGAAACCCCTTGGATTAAGGTGTATGTTTGATGAACCCCTACTTATAGGTTGGTGACATATGTATGTATGATGATGGTTCAATGTGAAGGAATAGAAACAAGTATGACCTATCAAGGAGACCTAACATGGCTTAGTAGGGGTTCTTCTTGTTAGCTACGTGCCTTAGTAGCTTGCTAGGGCTAAGCATGCTCATGTGGATGTAAACCCTGGACATAGGGACGTTTGTGACCCTTGCTGCTATTAGGATATAGTTTCCTCCCATCCTGGGAGAGGGACCCTTCTGTAGGGTTTGTACCATCTTTTGTTGGGTTTGAGATAACCTAAAGAGGTCTCATAGGATCTTGAGAAGCTGAGTGGAGAGTACATACTATGAGAATGAACCTACAGACCCATAGATAACCATCTCTAAGGGCATGTAGATGTGTTACCATAGAGGTCACCAGTATGGGGCCTGACCGAGGTAGGTAGGTCGCCATGATCGCTATGAAAGGGTGTAAGTCAGACCAAGAATGCCAAGAGAGATGATGGAAACTTGGGTAAGGATTCAAGTTCGATATGTTCTATGTTAGAATCCTAAGTCTATCCTAGGGTCAGGTAGGGATAAGACCAATGGGAGTAGGAGTTTCCTAATTCCCTAGTTGCGCATGACCATAGGGTCAGGAGGTAATGACTATCATTGTCTGAGGGCCATGGGTTAGGAGATTGATCACCTTCATGAACTCATGGGACCCAAAGGGCAGATGAGGAGGGCACTCTCTGGATGCGTAAGGGAAGAGGGATGACCCAAAAAGTGTCGGCACCCTACAAACCTAGAGGATATGACTAAGGATTGTGTGGTGACCCAAGTGTGTTTGAGACCAGTTCTCCATGAAAGAAAACCTAATATCGAAATGTTCATGATGTGGAGACATGTGATGCATGTTTAAACTTAGATTGGAAGGTGTATTGGCAATGTGGGATGCACCATCTCTACTCTTGGAATGGGAAGAACTTTGTGTTTGGATGGCCACCAAATGCTTATTTCCTCTTGTTATGGGGGTGAGAGATAGGGAAGTATGCATGCCATACACCAAGGATAAAGATCATGTAAGTGGAAACGTTGCTAGGATGTATGAGAATAGAGATAATAGCGTACCCTTGTGGAGTGTACAATGTGTGGATGGTTTACAAACACTAAGAGAGCTAAGGTAGTCATCTTATAAGGACGTTCTTATCATGAGCTGTATGGAATTTATGAGTTATATAAGTTTGAGTTTGATAACCAAGAAGATGAGCTCTGAGTTTTCTTGATGAAGATAGACCTAAAGTCTGAGATGAGATGATTAGTGGAATACATGGAGGTCTATTTCTTCACTGTTACCTAGCACATATGGATGAAAGGTGGTAATGGATGCTCTTATTGAGACGCAGCTGCCTAGTTTAGCTAGTGGAAAGGCTGGAAGAGGTGGCTAGGCAAACCCTAAGTTGTGAGATATGTTTGGCTAACACTCAGATGTAACACGATCCATTGATCGAGTTAGTGGTTGCTTGGTTAGCTAGCCAAGGGCTTGTTGTGATAGAAAGATGGTTGTAGAACGTCAAATGCACTTCTCTAGAAGAGAAGGTGATGAAAACCATGACTAGAGTGTTTTAGGGTTTCTGAGAAATCAACTTGAGGAATCATGACGTACAAGAGATCATGATACACCATGGTACTACTGAGATAGTAAGTGGCAGTAGTACTTTGGATGCCTAAGATGAAGTTGCATGTGGCTTGTCGCCATGCATGACAGGAGGTGAAGGACGAACACCAGTAACCCAATGAGTCAATATAGAGGATAAAGAGTCCCCGAGGAGGAATGGGAGTTCATCACTATGGATATTATGGTAAGTCTCCCATGGACTGAGGAAAGTCAAGATGCAATATGGGTTATGGTAGATCGCCTTACCTAGATGACATAATCTAAGAGAAAGAGAGAGTACTGTCAGGATACAGATCTGGTTGAACTACATGTAAGAGAGATGGTTCAACTACACCATGATGAGAGTTCAAAGGTTCTTGAGTATGACCTTAAGATTCACTTCCATGAGGTGGAAGTAGATACATGAAGAACTCGATGTTAGTACAACTTATCACCCCTAACTGATGGTTAGCATGATCCAGACTAGAGGGTCTGATGAGAGCGTGTGTGCTCATTCAGGGTGATATATGGGGACAATTCTCGTCCTATGAAAGTTGTGATGATAGCCACCATAGCCAGTATCGGGATGTAAGAAGCTCTGAAAGGGAGGTTGTGTCGGTCACTGCTTCATGAAGACGATGTCGGTGGAAAGTCCTTGTGAAGGTCAGAGAGACCACAATGAGTGCAGATGAAGTCTCTTTGATCATGTGATGGATGAGAAATCCCAGGAGCGACATGAGTCGTGAGCTGATGTGAAGCAGACTGACATGTAGTTCACTGTGGGAGAATATGTGATATGATAATCCAAATCCTCTAAGATATAGCTGAGAAAGATGAGTCCCCGATACATGGGTCCATTTGAGATGGGTTGGTGGGGATACTTGTGTGTAACCTTACCCCTTAGGATAATGTGATGTATGACGTGTTCCACAAGTCCGGTCTAGAGCACTATGTAAGGTACCTAAGCCATGTGATGAACCATGAACCTATTAAGCTTTGTAATAGGCTAAATGTCCTGAGTCACCTACTAGGGTACGAGATACCAAGGTGAGAGAGAACTCAGATGTAACAATATAAAATGAGGAAGGTTCTTGGGAAGCACCATGGAGAGGGTAAAGCCACATGGGTGCCATGATGGACATGAGAAAGTCTTATCCTACTTGTTTATATGTTTGGTGGAATTTTGAGGGCAAAATTCCTATAAGAGGGTAAGGATGTTACAACCTCAATTTTACATGTGTTTTCATAATTGAAATGTAATAATTTTATGAACATGGACTTGAATTGAGAAGGTTGTATGCTTTTCTTCAAAGAATGGATTTCATTGCAAATCTCCCTTTTGATAGGAATTTCGTAATATCTACTATTTTGTTAATCCAATAATGGATATAAAAGAGGAGAAAAGAAGAAAAGTCCAAATATTAGAAAAAGATACAAGATAATGAATATTAAGCAAAGTATTTATGAGAAATATATAGAAATATCTAGAAAGTGGCATTAATGTCCATAATTGAGTAAATTTCATTTACTTGTGATTTCTAATGAAAGAAATAGGAAAAGAGAAAAAAGGAAATAATAGATAAAGAGAAATCCTTGAAAAGAAATCTTTTAATAAAGAAATAAGTAAGATAATGAGAAATAATGGATGTATATGCATCTAGGAGGATAATAAGTATCCTTCAAAAAGGATTTCAAAATCTTAAGGTCCATTAAGGTCCAAGGAATTCAAGATAATAATTTAATGACAAAGGAAAGAGAAAATGTGTGAGATATATATATATATAATTGAGTGATAACTTTCAACTAAATAAAAGGACCTGAGTTCTTTAGATAATAAACCCAAATTTTGCATGATGATAGATTAGGTCATTAATAAGATGCTCTCAAAATTTGGGATAAAACAGAGCCATGGTTTAGGAGTTATGATCTTTCCAAGTTATCCTAAATAATGAGGAATTATCCTAAAAATAGAATTTTGATTTCCTTTTTTGGTTGAGTGTTGGAAATAGAGGTTGTTGGATCTTGATCCAACAAGAGCCGATGATCGTCTTGTTTTAATGGAACTCAGATATAGGCCGCGATCTAAAGGATCTTTCCCTTCGAATTTCTCACAATCCATTGCATGTGCAAATTTGGAAATAACTTGGTTGAGTTCGGGAGGGAATCCCAAACCTCCTTGACCATACTTTGTCGAGCTTTAGAGGCACCTAGAAGAAACACCAAAAACACTCGAAGGTGAGGGTGGCGGCAGGGTTGAGAAACCCTAAGAACACCTTCCCTAAGCCTATATAAGGACCCCCTCTTGATTCCTCATCTCACAATGACCTCGATCGGCTGCCTCATGAGAACCTACCCCCTCTCTATCATCGAATTGCCCTTGCTCCGACGAGAGCTCCGTCGTGGCGCCGCCGCAAGTTCGCGCGAAGAAGACGAGGAAGAGAAGTAGCATTCGTTGGATAGAGATCCACCGTGATCCCGTGCATCGATCCAACAGACCAAGGAAGGATCGACTAAGTTAGCCATGCGCGACGTGAGGCGTTGGATTAAAAGAGTGGATCACCGGACTACCGATCGAATGGCCGCCATTTTTTTGGTAAATCTTCCTCTCTATTCAGAATTCTAGAAAAAGGCTTTTACTTGCAAAATTCATAGAAATTGCTAGGAAACTCGGTTGAATAAACGTTATATATGAAAGTTGATCATAAAAATATGAGGAATCCATTAAAAATAGATTTAGAGCCTAATTTCTCTTGCAACTCGAAAAATAGTTAAAGTTGTCAAGTTTAATGCATTAATGATTATGAAACCCTAATATTGACGTTAATGGGTTTGAGAAAGGTATTATGGGTGTTTTTTTATCAATATTAACCTGTTGATTATATAAAGGACACATTAGATCCAAAAGGATGATCTTTATGCATAGTTTGATTAATGTAGGGTTCCATGTACATGAATATGCTTTAATGGGCCTTGAAACCCTAATTTTGGTAATTATGACTCGTAATGGCTTTAATTGTTCAAATCCATGAATAAAGCTAAGATATGGTGATTCTATGCTATGCTAAGTATAAAAGTTTTGAATTGTGGATATATACCCTTAATTTGGTAATTAGGGTTTCCAAGTGGATAAATGTTGAATTAGTGATATATACGGTTCATATGTGAATTGGACTATAATGAAATATGAGTTGTCAATTCAAAAGAAACCGAATATGATAATTGGGCTTAATGATCTTGACATGACTTGAAAGGATAAAGATGGCAGTTTTAGTGTAAAAGAGATATATTAGACTTAATTGACATTCAAGTATGCCTATGATGTTGAAATTAGGGTTTGTGGACTAAAAGAGAATTAAACATGATAAAAGCATTATGGAGGCTAAAACCCAAATAAAAACTTAAAGTTGGCCAAGAAATACTAAGGGAGAATCCAAGTCAATCTTGAGGATGTTTTGGATAAAATAATGACACATGGATGTTATGCATTAAATTCAGGATATTGTTGATTGCTTGATTGCTTGTTCTTGATTATTATTGCTTGGACATCAAGTTGCTCTGTTTCAGGTATGTGGTTATTTATGATTAACTGATTTAGTTTCACAGGGTTTTCTCGGATCATTGATCGAATTGAATGCAACCTAACTGTTGGATGTTCATATATGCAAATTCATAAAGTCACTATGATTATCACAATTATTTTATAAGTGTGTATTCTCGCACCTACATGCCACCCTGATGTATGATGTAATGAGTTGAAGCCCAAGAGGGAAGACCAATGGGCACCATGAGAGGTGACCCCCAGGCACCAAGCTCAGGATGGAGAAGGTGGCCTTAAGTCTATTGCAAAAGAGAAACCCTAAGGAGGGTATTCTAAGGTTAGGGCAAAAGCGGTGGAGAATGCCACATTGAAGATGTAAATTAATTTGTTAATTAAGTTGATTGTGATATTTAGGTTGTTAGCAATATATGTGAAATTTTGGTTGTCCCCACATATCGGCATATTCATTTATGCTAACTGATGTTTTTTTTGTCGGTGTTTTAGGTACAATATTAAAAAAGGACAAACATTAAAGTGACACATGGTGAAAATAAGAATTAAATTGTAAGGAGGATTAGTTAGAGTAGACTCTAGTTGTGGATAGAAGTTAGTTATCTGAGTTTTTGAAAAAGGTATGCAAAGTTTTATTTCATTCCAGCTTTTCAATATAGTTTTGGTAGAATTTAGTAATTATTATTGATTATTTGTTGAACCATTAATCCAGAAAATTGGGTTAATAGCACTGACCTTTTGGTCTCCCTTAATTGGGGGTTACCGGGAGGCGGGTCGTTACAATATCACTTGGCCTGTTATTGTTGTTGTATACAATCTTCCTCCCTGGTGGTGTATGAAAAATAAGTGCATTATGTTGTCATTGTTGTTATCGGGCCCTAGGCAACCTAAAATTAATATCGACATTTATCTTGAACCTATGATTGATGACTTAAAGAAACTCTAGGGTGAAGGTGTGATGACCTATGATGCTTCATGTAGAGAGACATTTCGTTTACATCCTATGATGTTTTGCACTATTAATGACTTTCCATCATATGAGAATTTATCTGGATATAGTGTAAAAGGATCTAAAGCATGTCCCATATGTGAAGAGAACACTAATTCAATATCAGTAAAACATGGCTGCAAGACTGTATATCTTGGTCATCAAAGGTTTCTTCCAAAATTCAATCAGTACTGAAGGATGCGTAAACCGTTCAATGGATGGAACGAGGAATAGAGTGCGCCTAAACGTATACCAGGAGAGGTTGTTTATGATAGAGTAAAAGACTTTGTCAATGAATTTGGTAAGAGATCACAATTTACCATGCCCACACAAAGTGACAAATCTGTATTGAAGAAGAAGTCAATATTTATGGATCTTCCTTATTGGAGTTCTTTGGTAGTTAGGCATCGTATCGATGTCATGCATGTTGAGAAAAATGTTTGTGATAGCGTCATTGGTACTCTGTTGAATATACCAGGTAAGACTAAAGATGAGATCAAATCCAGAATGGACCTACGTGAAATGGGAGTAAGGACAAAATTAACAGACTTAGTTAGTACTGATCAGAGAACATATTTACTTCCTGCTAGTTACATGTTGTCTAGAAAGGAGAAGAAAGCTTTTTGCGAGTGCTTCATTAATGTTAAGGTACCACAGGGTTAGTCCAACATCCGTAGATTGGTATCAATAAAAGATCTGAAGTTGATAGGTCTTAAATCTCATGATTGTCACACTGTAATGCAACAAATATTGCCTGTGGCCATTTGATGTACACTGCCGAAGCATGTAAGGTTTGTAATCACCAAACTTTATTTCTTCTTCAACAATATATGCAGCAAACTTATTGATCCTGAGAAGCTCAATAAGTTGCAAAGAGAAGTGGTTGTTACTCTATGTCATCTTGAGATGTATTTACCTCCTTCATTATTTGATATCATGGTATATCTTGTTGTCCACTTGACTAGGGAAGTGAAAATATTGGGACTAATTTTCTTGCATTGGATGTATCCTTTTAAACGATACATGAGTGTTTTTAAAGGTGAGTTCGAAACCGTTATCCGCATGAAGGGGGAGTTATTGAGGGTTATGTGGTGAGAGAGGTTTTGGATTTTTGCAATGACTTTCTGAGTGGTAGTGACGCTCCTGTAAATGAAAAAAATATTGAGGAGTATTCAGGAAAATGGATTTTAGGATCACAGGTGAACGTAATCAACCGTGAGCTGTTGGAACAAGATCACTTGAATATTTTACACAACATCAACCAAATGAATGTTTATATGACGGAACATACCAATTTCATCAAGAAATAATATCCTCAAGCCAATTCAATGTGGCTTGCTAGAGAGAATAACAAGAAATTTATTAAGTGGTTTGAAGATAAAGTCTTACATCAACTATCTCAAACACCAAATAATATTGCTAAAAATATCAAATGCCTCACCTTTAAACCAAAAATAAATGCTATGTCTTATGAAGTGTTTGACAGAAATGGGTTCTCATATTACACAAAGCATCAAGATGATAAGAGCGTCATCTAAAACAATGGGGTGACCTTGAAGCGTCTTCATTATTTTTTTCAAGTGCGAAAGATAAGAGTCCATGTGAAGCTAAAATGCCATATTACTGTGTCATTGAAGACATATGGGAGTTTGACTACGTAGATTTCAGAGTTCTGCTCTGTAAGTGTAATTGGGTTGATAACACCAAACAAATTATAGTGTATGAATTGGGTTTCACTTTAGTGAATTTTGAATAGATTGGCAATAAGGGTTAACCATTCATATTGGCATCAAGGGGAAACAAGTATTTTATACCAATGATCCTGCAAATGAAAAATGGTCAGTTGTTCTTCATGGTAAAAGACAGTTCATTGAAGATCCTATAGATGAAGAAGACTACTATGATAAGTATGATGAATCGAGTCCATTCTCAGTTGGGTTGCCAACACAAAACATTGAGATAATGATGACGTATATGTGCGTGGAGATCACACCAAAGGAATGCTAATTGATAAAAGATCTCAATATTTGAGGCATGTTTTTATTTTTTTAAATGTTACATGTTAAATTTTTTTGTATGTTAAATGTGAAATGTTAAATGTTTGATTGTTTTTTGTATGTCACTTTTAGATGGCTGACCATGAGTATGATGATCATGATGATGATTACCATGAGGGAGAGGCGCCGCCTCACAATGTAAGTTTAACAATATATCCTATTTCTAGCTATATATATGTCCATTTATAAGTTATATCCTATATGTGATTTTTTATCAATTTTTAGGTTGAAGATGTACCCCCCTGAAAACCTTGTGGCACTTGATGAGAAACAAAAAAAATTTGAAAAGATTAGGGGCATCACTATGATGAAAAAGTTACTACAATAAAGGGGAAATGGACCAAAATTGGTTGTGGATTTTGATCATGCAGGAAATCGTGTTGGGGGTCAACCATAGCTCGTGTGTTTCATATTTTGGGATTCTTACTCGTAGCCATTGTGGTTAAATGCAGAATCTTGGCATACCATTTCTAAATGGAACAAAGACTTAGTATGGAAAGAACTATGTGTGAGATAATATCATTTGCAATTCTATTTTAAATTTTATTTACAGTTCTGTTTTTAGAATACTCTATTAAATATATATAATTTTTCAGAGTATATTTGAACTGGATGAAAGGTTACATCATAAAAAGGTGATGCAATGATGTGGGACGGTCATAAGAAATTATAGGATAACTCTAAAACGACAATACATACGAGATGGTGATAGGAGGAAGAAGTCATTCCTTGAGCAATGCAACTACCTGGACCCGCCTGAGTGGAAAGCGTTTTTTGCTAGGAGAAATACCAATGAATTCAAGGTATTAAGCATCACTCCCAATTTAATTAATATACATTCTTATGAATTCACTTATTCACGATTGACCTTGATTGTTACTAACTAATTCAATGTGATTATTAATAAGGCAATGAGCGATGCTCAAAGAACAAGGCATGCACTAGATGTGCATGACCACACAATGGGTCCAGGTGGCTATGTAGCTCTTCACAAAATCCACATACATCTTCTGTTCACAGTGTACTGCTCCTAATACTGAGACTGGTGAGTCCTCTAGTATTACTCCCACACCGTTGCATCGCAATGTGTGTGGATAGGTGGGAGGCAAAACAAAAAAGGAGATATAACCAACCCCACAACTATTGAGGTGGCTGCAAAAATAGTAAAATTCAACTCTCAAAACAATTAGTATTGATGATTGTTATGTTTAGTTACCAATTTCTATTAGTGATGATTAGCGGGAGCTTCACGAGCAGAGGAAGAAAGGCTCGTTCATCCCTGAGGGCACAAAGGATGAATTGACAGTTTCTCTCGATAACCTAGAGCATCTTGGATGTGTTAGGACTACAGGGGATGGAGTGAGCCTAAGAGCATTTTTGGGCCATCACAACACGAACATTTCCAAAAGGGGGTAATTTCAAAAGATGAGGCAACCTTTTCTTTTTTTAGAATGTTATGGGAAAGGAAATTCATGAATCAAAAAGAGTTTCTTTTGGCCATATATAGGTAGATGAGATAGTTGATAAGAGAGTGCAAGAAGCATTGAGCAAGTGGTTGAAATCTCAGTCTACCACTCTGACAATACTTGTGGTGTGCCACTCTTCCCCTATGACAGAGGTGGTTGGGATTGATCCTGTATAGGTGGTTGGGAGTAATTCTATAGACCCACCATCTAGCACGTCAGCTGTAAGTATTTCAGTGACATAGTAGCTAGTCTTTTCAACATGATATGTTTATTTATGTATGTAACATACTCTACGTAAATTTGTAGGGGTTGAAGCCATGCCATATAAAATTGAAAGAATTCATTGTTACAGAGGACGAGGCTTACCCATGCTTTCTAGGGCACACGATTCATGGCACTCTAGTACCCGATGGTGCGGTTCATGTGAGCTTGAGGCTTGTGTTTGCTACTTGGAGGAAAAATGCATTGCCATATACCCACCTAGATGTTGACATGCTTGGTGAAGCAGAAGGTGGAGTGATCTTGTAGCCCAAAATGGATGTCATCTATACTGATCATGTATGGTAAATTTACATTATGTTAAGAAAGTATATATGTATATACATGGCAATTGATATGAAATTATATATACAGGACAAAGGGAAGAAACCCTCTACAACTCATCCTCCACAACCTCCACCTCTTCCTGAAGTACCTACTTATCTTTCAAAGGACCTATATGACTCGTTAGGTCCTCAATGTAGGGGTATGGCAATATGGTTAGGTGAGCATCCCGAAAATTGTCCTATGATTGTTTCTATTAAGGAGGAGGTTGCAGGCCAAGCATACGATAAAAATATATTCATACAAGATATTGTGGAGTTGTTTACTTATACTTAGATTATCACATCTATTATAGAACTATGGATATGGTGAGATCTTGTTTATATATATCTATATACCTTGTTTAATATATGGTGATCTGTTTTCTTATATATTAATGCATACGTAATTTATGTTTTGCAGCCACTTACATATGGTCTATACAAAATTTTCATTTACCCATGTGGGATTTCTAATTCCATCCTTGATCAGTCATGTACATAAATATCCTTCATCAGTTATCTTATATTGATCTATCACTTTTAAATATTTTGGTAAAGCAAAGAAGAGTGTGATAATAGCTCCATTCATGTTGAGTAAGTTTACTTTGCTTATATTTGGACTTAAGAAAATTACATTTTATTGTGGATTTTGAGTTATATATTTTTAACTTTCTTATCTCTAGTGGTAAGAATTGGGAGTTACTGGTTGTTATCCCCAAGACGTTGATTGTTTATTATCTAGACCCTGAGGGGAAGAAATTAGACAGTTCAGGACACAATGAAAAGGCCATCATGTGAGAAATTTTTTTATATTTATATCAATTAACATATTATAATATTATTGTTTAGTAATGCAATCTAATGTGTAACACTAACGTGTAGGGCTTTAAAAGATTTAAAAAAAGCTGGAGGAGACATGGGCAAACAAAAGAAATCATTAGTCTGGGAGAATGTGAAAGTAGTTTCCTGACTCTAATGCATATATTATTTATGAGAACTATGCTTATTTTTATTTATTAACATTTTGTATGATGAAATTTATAGTGTGTTGTACAAGACAATGGTTGGGCATGTGCATACTACATGATGCAATATATGGACCTAATTGTTAGATATGTTACAGAAGAAATCAAAAATATACAACAAGTATTATATAGTCTTGATCATCATATATAAGTATAGTCTCTTTAGATAATAAGAAATATCAAACTTATTAATTATATATATACGTCATTTTCCTTGCAGGTGTTTAAAACTAGTGACTTCACTACAGGGGAAAGTTATTAGATGTATGGGATCCCTATACGATGGAACAATTAGATGACATAAGAGTACAATGGGAAAAAGCCTTTGAAAGGGAGGCAATTTTTTATTATAATTGGGGTACTGATGATGATAAAAAATGACATTTCTAAACTTTGATGTCAAAATTATTTAAATATTTGATGCATTTCTAAACTTTGAAAGACAAGCTTATATGTACATGTATGAAATTTTTTTTTTGAATTATCATATTGAAATTTGATCTATATACATGTGTGTGAATGTGAAAATGAATGAATGAATGCGCTTCTACATGTGTGTGAATGTGAAAATGGTTAAATGAATGGAACTATAGGTTTTTGCATGTGTGTGAATGTGAAAATGGTTGAATGGATGAAACTGTAGGTTTCTACATGTGTGTGAATCATGTGAATGAATTAATTATTTTTCTACATGTGTGTAAATCACATGATGTATATATAATCTTAATCATATTGCATTATTACAACTTTGTGGCCTATTGTTAGCTGAAATCAAAGGATGCTATAAACCTATAGTTCAGAACTGAACTGCAAGTTCTACATCCTATTGACCAGCCGGACGTAAGGCATGCAAGTCGATATTAAAAAAAAACAATACATAGTTGTCAGTTATTTAAAAAATCATCACCCATTTTCAACGACTTCAGTTAAATATAGGAAACTGACATGTATGCTCTAACTCGAGCCAATTTTTTTTATTCGAGCATGAAGATAAACGTTGCCTACTTATTTAAAAATTGAAGACTATACCAGATTTTTTTCACGATATGGTAATAAGCGTCGGTTTTCTAAGACATAACCGACGCATATGGTCCTAATGGTGTCATTTCTTTTTTTGGTTGCAATCAGAGCCAGATCTATGTCATCAGTTTTGGAACCGACGCTGCATGATTCTACCTTTAGTGTCACCCACTTGGGTGTCACTTGAAAACTGACGTTAAAAGCCCATTTTAACAGACGTTAAAGGTGGTATATGTACTAGTGCATTGACATATGTGCGAACCGAATTGGTGTTCTTTGGGATCTCATTGTTATCTCCCTCACCCTATGTGGTATCTAATGAACAAGATGAAGAGGATGATCTTAGCAAGACACAAAGCCATTCAAACAAAGAGTTCCCTTCTCAAAATGACAGTTGAATGAGTGTTCTTCAAAACTATATTGTTATGTTCCTCCCCCTCCTACTTCTCCAAATCCTCCTATCTCGTTGGCTAAGCCAACTGTCCCACCCCTTTGTGCGATATGGTTAATTGAATATGGAACATGCCCACCAATAAATTTGGACCATTCAACCGTGTTATTTTCTTCCTTTTATAAAGACCAAACAATACTTAATGTATATTTTTATTCATAGTGATTTTGACTGTCATATGGACAATATCATCAATTTTTTAATGGAAGTTACATCCATGGGTTCTACATCATCGACTACATCATTGATATACATGTCAATGTTATGACCTTAAGGGATGTGAAACAGACGAAAGGAATGGTAAAAAAGCTAGACCTTCTGATTTTTTGATGTGCAAGTGGCCTACATGTAAGGCCCCTGAACTATCTTAAAGATTCAAAAAAACTTAAGTATCAAAATTTAATGCTCGAAATACTAATCTAGCCTTGTTATATGCTTTGGAGTCATAAGACAAGCTTGACCTTCAAATTTGGTCCAATTGCAACACTGTTTGTGAAATTTATGTAATTTTATGTACATTTTGGACATTTCTACAATTTACCCAATTTAGAGATTTTCTTTACAATATATCACATCAATTGTGTTCCTTAGATGTTATATTATCATTCTAGATCTTAATGAGCCATGAGATTCTCAATTGTACCTTGGTTTGGTGGTGTTTGCTTCAAGGGTTGTAACATCCCTAACCTGGGTTATGCCATAAACCTGGAAGTTTTGCTTAAGTAAGAAATTCATGAACTTTTTTAATATTTTGAAAAGTAATTAAGGCTCTCCTTGAGTTTAATTTTCAAGTTTGAACTTATTTGCAAACTGTTTGTGCATTATATGATAATTTGGGTGTAAATTGCAATTTACTCAAGATGAGGGGTTATATTACAATATGTCACATTTTGAACATGCTTCAAGTGCTTTTGCATCATAAGAGAGAGAATGATGCTAAGGAGTGGCTTGTGGAAATCCTATGTTCCAAGTTAGAACTTGTTTGAATAATGCTTGTGCCTTGTGTACCAGTTTTGGTGCAATTTGCAATTTACCCAAAATGTAGGGTAGATATGCAAATTACCACCTCTAGAGTGTCCCTACTCTCTCTTAGCATCATCTAGAGGAGAGATAAAGAAGGAGGCACCATGTTTGAATCATATTTGAGTGGTAGCATTTTTGCTGATGAAAATACCAAGAAAAGATGTATAATTGAAGCCTTTATATGAGTTGTATCGAGTTGTGGAGCTTACATGGGAGTGCCTATCGGCCAAGGAGCCATAGAGAAGGTCACATATCGTTTTGTCAACTCTTGGAATTTGCCATCATGGGTTAATAACCTCAAGTAGGTGATGGATATCGGTTTACAAATTTCCTTAGAAAAAGTGTATCGATTTGTGAAAAAGTGATGTTGAGTTGAAATATCTTGCTCAACAAGATAACTAATGGCTGAAATCTTATCCCTAGATTATCCTCATGAGTTTTGCATGTCAAGATAAATATGTGTGCATGGACATGTGTCAACCATGCATGGCCACATGGAATCTGGTAGTGTAAAATGATGACACCTCTTATACACTCTCTCTCATTAGCCTCAATTATATATATCACTCCTTTCACCTACTAGTGAATCTTTTCAAACCTTATCACCCTCTTTCTCTTAGATATCATTCATAGAGTTGAGGAGAAAGGAGGATCTAGAACCTTAAGCTTAAGGTGAAGCCATGGCCATCTTCAACCTTGGTTGAAGCATGAATCTCGAGTTGTGATTCTTTCTTTCTTTTCTTCTTCACCAAGTTCTTAACTATGGTGATTCCTTGCATATAGATGAGTTGTGAATGAGTCTTGGATCTGTGATAAGTTCATTTTAAACCTTAGGAATGTGAATCTTTGGAGGTTGGATCTTTGAAGTTGTTCTTGAGGTAGGTTATATAACTTGAACCCAATCATGTTATTATTCACCATCAATCTTGCCATACTTGATGATCTACTTCCAATTTCGAGTTTTCTTGGATAATTGATGAATCCATGAGTTCTAATAGTTGCATAGGACTATTGTCCATGAACTAGAATAGTAAGAATGAAGGTCTTGATCTTGAATATGATGACATCATCATGGCTCAACCCGATATCAGGTTGAAGCACATCTAACCCGATATGGTGTTGAAACCCAATATGGTGAAATGAAACCCGATATACCTTGGAACTCCAAACCCCTATTGGTTTGTACACTTGGTTTGGTTTAGACAAAAATGTTGTCTAGGATGTAACTTAACACATGGTGAAGGGTTGTCCGACACCATGAAGATTTGAAGAGTTATGAGTATAAGGGTCTAACCTCTTATGCAAACCCTAATTTTGAGGAACCCGATATGAGTGACACACACATACACCTCATGCATGATATGGTGATCAATGATACACCTCATGCACAATATGGTGATCAAGGATACACCTCATGCATGATATGGTGATCAAGGATAAACCTCATGCATGATACGGTGATCAAAGATACACCTCATGTACAATATGGTGATCAAAGATACACCTCATGCACGATATGGTGATGAACACACACCTCATGCCCGATATGGAAGCAAACATACACCTCTTTCCCGATATGGAAGAACACATACACCTCTTGCCTGATATGGTAAGAATACACACACCTCTTGCCCGATATGGAAGCAAGAACACACCTCTTGGGCGATATGGAAACAAGCACACAACTCATGCCCGATATGGTGGAAGCGCCTCAATCAAGTGTTATGTCAAATGATACATTAAGATGTATAGAGTTCAATGCATTTTGATAATGTAGGCCAATGTACCTTGAGAAAAGGATTGAGCCAACTTAATAAAGTATGATGTAATCATTATCCTGGTGAGGATGGGAGAGAAACTCATACTTTGTGTGATAATCATTTAATGGGCATATAATGATACCTCTATATATGTAGATCTATGCATTAGGGTTTTTATTCTTGACAATATGAACTTGAAACCCTAATCAGATAAAGAGGGAAACCCTAATGCTAATCGGTGAAAAGGGAAACCCTAACCCTAATAGTGGAAATGTTGTATTTCTCTTATGTTGCATGGTAATGACATGTACTTGATATTGCTTCTATCCTGTAATACTAACCATGCATGTATCATGAGATGATGAGCATAGACAAGTATGAGCTATGATGTTTCATATGATACATATTAAATGAGCCTTGTGAGCCATGTGAAATACTTGTGCAGAAAGTATTAAGTATACCTAGGTCAAAGGACCTAGAGGTAATAGTTACGTAATAAGAGGTAACAATGTTCAGTGATGAACTAAGGGTTTGAATACCCAGATCTAGCAATGATGATGATGATAATGTTAAGGGATGAGAATTCCCAGTAATGTGATAAGGGACTGAGATCCCGAGTGTTATGCATTCAATGTGTTCCAAAGATTATAAAAGTACTTGATAAATGTATTACACCTTTCATTGTAGCATTTGTTATAATTCTTACTTGTAACTTGATTGATGCTAAAAGATACTATAATACACCTAATTAATAAGTGGAATCTTATCATGTAGTTGCCTAGACCATAGATCCATTCGGTGTTAGGATTTGTTGAATGGTGAAACGAGTTTAACTCAGAGAGCATATTTTTGAATATGTGGGGGTGATGGACGAACATATCCTTACGTCCAGATAGGGATTTCCGCGTGATATCCCTAATGAATACCAGGGTTGTTTGTGATCGCCCTGATGAAATGTACCGGGGATTGATGTGTTATCTCCCTGAAGAGAGTGCATGTTGTGGCTGTAGCTCTTTAATGAAGATGCCGCTATACCCCAATAAGCTAGTTGCAGTTTGACATGATGTCACTACTAGTGGTATCATACTGACCGAGACGGGTGAGGTCTTAGCAACTAGCTCTTCTGTTGACCTTGTATGGTAATGATGCTTTACGTAGGACTTGTCAGTTGGAGTATGAGTAGTATACCTCATCTCCTCTGGGCATAAGTGTGATTGTAAATGTGTAATCATCTGTGTAGTGTATCTACTTAAGAATTGAATACAAAAACATTGGTTGATGTTACATTACTTCTATACATCTTAGTTAATAGATGCTATACATGTTCCTCATATTCCTTATAAAGCAAATAGATGATCTATATCTCTGGTATGGATAGTTGAACTATTTAAATAATGCTTTTTCTTTACATTGCAATTAAACAATGATTAAACATGCTTATTTACATAAAATATTCTCTACTCAGTTTTATACTGTTTACTTGTGATAAAAATATTGTTGGTAGAGAGTTACATCTCTTATTGGGACAATTATCTCACCCCGTGGGTTCCACAATTTTTTGGTGGACGTGCATGAGTGGATAGAGACTGTACTGTAGAGGAAGGACAACAATAACAGGGACAACAGTAACAACTCAGGTTGAGTGTGTTGTCTATCGTCTCTTGTAGATAGAAGTCCTATGTGTCATCTCTATACTCTCAGGTCCTTGGGAGTTAGTACGTAATGGTTATATGAATGATCTGATATTTTGGCTTGTTTGCCCCAAGGTTTTATGTTTCTTATGTACATGTTTGGGAAAAGCAATTGGTATATGTTAACCTCAAGATGAGATTGTAAAATGTATGTATAATTTGAAACATGGCGTATATATTGACTTGTTCCTTTCTTTAAGAGTTTCCTGGCAATTTTTCTCTTTACAAAATGATTTTTGTTAATCTGTTGCTAATGGTTATTTTGCATAATTACCATTGTGGCGGCTCAGAAGGTTGGGTCGTTACAAGGGTGATCTAGGGTTTTACCCTTCATGGATGAGCCACCTTCTTGTCTAAACATCAGATGGTACCACTGGTTTGGGCAACAACATATGACCATCAGTAGTAAGGACCACTTGGAAACATCTACAGGTCATCCTAAAGACTCTAGGTTTTTGGTTCATGTTGGTTTGGTTCACTTGAACTAATGGTTCACTTATAGAAATGATCAACCGATGATTCAACCAATTATTGTCCTAAACCATGAACAAATAGTGGTAACTTTGCCAAACAACTGATGGCTGGACTGGGAGACCATCAACTGATGGCCCAACAGTCCCCAATATCTAGTGGACATGCTGCTTGCTCGTCCATGGAAGCTTTAAGCCATGGACACATGGAGAGCTTCTTATACACCTCATGCTTCTTCTCTACCTTATCCTATAAGATTTATATACATATCCTTAAGCTCACAAACAAAACTTTTTCTCTCTACAACTTCCCTCCCGCAATGAGATTCATCTTCCCTCTATTCTGATGTGGAGGACTTGTCCAAGGAAGAAGAAGGTGTGGATCTTCTTGGTAGAAGTATTCAATTTGCTTCCTTTAGGGTTTCCAAAGATCCTTCTTGGTGATCTTGACCTAAATGAGTAAGTATCCCCTTCTTTCCTCTATTTATTTCCATGCTCTTCTTCCTTATAACTTTCTCCAAGTTGTAACTCTATTGTTCCATGGTAGAATATGCTCTAGAACTCAAGAACCTACTTTTCTTGCTTCTTCTTCTAGGATTTTGCTTACTCGTGAAGAAGGGTGCCTAATTGGCCGAGTTCAGATCTCAAACTTGGGTTTTTTTCCTTCTTTGCTTGAAACTCTTGTTGTTTTGGTTCTAACTTACTCTCTAGAGGTGAGTTTTATAACCTTATTCACTTATATTACTTGCTAAAAGCTTGTTAGTTTATGTTTCTGCTGAAAAGTGGTGATCTAAGTATAAAGAAACCATGGTTTCTTAGGGTTTCGAATTTGTATGGTGTTGTGACATACCTGAATTGTCTAAAACTTAATCTGATGTGTGACATCCAAATTGAAACCCTCACCTCAGTGAGAATCCCAATTTTAGCATCGCACACTAGGCTAAGAAAGAGAAAATCAAGGGAGTCAGAAGGAACAATCGGTAGCACATGCACATGAACAATAATAAAACGATACACGCATGTTCACCATTCAACATATAGTTACAACATGAATTGTTACAACATTTGATATTACATATTGAACAACAAACTTATACATATACATGCATTACCACTAAACTACATGATCTTAAGACAACAGGTCCACCTGTACATCAGCTCGCCACACAACTCTCACTATCCTGGATCTTCAAAAGAACATGTCCACAACCTAAACAAAGATTACATGTGGTACACGTTAGCACAATATTCAAGAATATTATACTGAGTATGCCTACGTGTCTTTTATATACCTCTCATCATATCTTGGAAATAAGATAAAACTAATACTTGGAAGTTATAAAGAAATATAAGGAAAAGAGTATACTTGCACAAAGATGTATATTAACAAAAGAGAACACATGTTTTAAGCTCAATTTCCATTATATGCTCATGCATCTACCTACCAATGGGATAGATGCATTTAGGCTTTATGATCTGCTTACCAAAGAGATAGATCATTATACATGTGATCTGCTTACCAAAGAGATAGATCACTAACTAGCACTATGCTTACCAAAGAGATATAGTGCTTTCATATAATGATATAAATATATTATGTTTTAGGTGTTCATAGCCATAAGTATGGAAAATCAAGCAAGATATCATACAAGAACAATCATTTCATCCAATACCATATGCCAGGTATTCTACTACACATATAATACAAGCATATTGTATAATAAGCCAAGTAAGAGGTAATGGCATACCTTGATCAAGATAACCAAACCATCATATATCCCTCATGCCAACTATGTATCCCAGGTCAAAACCTAGACATATTGTGCACGTTTTCTAGAGTAACTACACTAGTCTACACCATGTTCTCACCCTTTTCATGACAATGGACTCTCTACTATGTGTGGGGCACTCATTTTCTAGATTTGGTTTTGGATTCCAATCGGATCAAACCTTGATAGTTTTCTCTGACACTTGTTTTAACAGAGAAAAACTATATAATATTTTATTATGTATATGTATTACAAAAATGTGTCCCCACACATGTATGAGTAGGAGGTGGTCATGTAACCTAAGTGAAAGTGAATGACATCAGTCTAGAAGAGAGAGTAGTTCTATATTAGATGTCTAGAGCCTTGTTATAATACATGATAGATGGAATAGACGAAAGAAGTTTTGACGATATGATGTAAGTTTTATATAGATGACATAATATGGTTATGATGATCTATGTTTGTCTTTCAGGACCTAAGTTTATATTTGAGGTTTTGAGATAAGTTTTGATGGTGCAAGTAACTAGGCTTTTATGAGATAAGATATGTTAAGTTAAGATAGTTGTGAGTCAGCATGAGCCTCAAGCTCTTTTATGAAGGAGGACCTCTGGTGTTAGGACCAGTTTTAGGGTTAACTCCAGAGAGAGTGAGACACATTGGGAGAAGGTTAGAGAACCTAAACTCCAAAATATGAATGAATATCTTTGGTTTCTTTTAAAGTATGAGTATGGTTTACTTTTGAGAATGAAAGTTTTTTTAAGAGGTATATGATGTGAAAGACTAGATCTTCGGCTTAAATCTGGGGACGTCACAGGTGTTCTCTGTTCGATTGAAATTCTAGATGAACCTCTAAATAGGTATACATCTTTCCTATGGTAGAATATGATCTAGAACAAGTTGGTAACACACAGATGGTACTAAGAACCTAACTATCGATGGTGTAAATTAGGATTTTCAAGCTATTTCTTTCACTACCAGATAATCCGATGGTGATACCAAGCAACAATCGATGATGTTGCTATATTGACAACCGATGGTGGTAACAAAGGGTGTCAACTGATGGTGACAACTGATGGTCACCCCTTAGGTTAGGTTTTGGCTCAACAAAAAGCTTAATGATCAACCACTAAGTACCCTAATGATGGTATCAATCAATGATGAGATTGGCTTAATATCCGAAGGTGTTAAATGAATATAGTGTTGATCTAACAACCGATGGTGACTTAATGATCGCAACCGATGGTAGATAAGGTCACCACAACCGATGGTGAGTTAATACTTTAGATATAGATTCAATTAAGCTCTAAACCAATGGTTATTGGTTCAATTGATTCAATAGTTAGACATGCACTATAATTGATGACTTTGAATAATGAACTCGATCCAATGAATGATATTGGATGATCAAAATCCAATGGATTAGAATGAATCCCATGGTATTATATGTAGGTCCTAGTGATGAGAATTTGATGGTTCAATACCATTAAATTGTAGTTTTACCTTTTCCCTCGTATGGTTATGTTTGATAGATCACCATAATAAGTGGATGTGTAACTCCAACATGATATAGATTGTTATAAATAACCTTAATGTAACAAATGATGGTGATTGGGTATAATCATCCCTCCTGAGTGATTACTGGAACAATATACTACACTCTACTTGTGTTGAAACCACAATGTAGTACTAATTGAATATTATAGTGCTTTGTCATGTTAAAATTTAGTGGACATATATGTGTTGATGATCTTTTGAGCCTTATTTAAGGCATGGATTGATGATGATATTGCTATGAATAATGTGATGGTCTAAATAACCCTTGGGCATGTTGAATCCTTGATTGAGATGAAATCATCTCCATGTTCCAATAAGGGTTGAAATCTTGGAACTTGTGATAAGAAATTGGTACCTTGTAATGATATGATGACAAGTGTAGTTCATAAAATTGCAATGAATGATAGCATGTGGTAATGTGACTAAGATTTATACCTCAAACATTTTTTATCTTATGAAGTTGCAATATATATATACTATTCTTAGAAATGAATTAGAATTTGTATGTTCACTTGTATGGTGAAACCTTAATGCATTCAGTTGGAAATAACTAATCAAGTGAAACCCTAATCATGTAGTACCTTATGTCATAGATATATCTTCAGTGTCCGAGTTTGTTGCATGGTGTAAAGAGCATTCCTAAGGGAAACTCGGAGCGTATATTGTTGAGTTTGTGGGGGTGGAAATTTGAGGATGTATCCTTGTCATCTACAAACATGGGTTATGGAAGATGGCTATTGTGATGCCTCAGATATTTAATGTGATTAAGGACAAATGCGGTTGTACCTCAGATGAGAGGGTTTTGTGTACACTGGTTTCTAGTGTTGTAACTTGTACCAAGTATGAACTAGTTGTTATCAGTTTGACTATATGTCATTGATGGGAGTTTGATTGGTATGTCACTCCAGTTTACTTGTACTGACCGAGGGGAAGAGATCTTAGGACATTGAAACCCCTAGATCTTATATGGAACTAAATAAAACTTTGTAGTGGTCAGTTGAAATTTGAGTGTTATGACTCAAACTCCCCAGGTCATAATAAAAGATGTAATTCAGGCCATGTAGTATATCTACTAGGGTTAAATATGTCTCACATTGATTTAGTAGCCCTTGTCTTGTCTTTATACTACACGTTTCATACATGATGCAGATTTATGAAATTTGAGTAATACTACTTGTTGCTAAATCTTATTTTCTTAACTGTTTAGTATGCTTAAATAGTACAATCTTATAAAATTGTTTAATACGTTATTTTCTCATTTATTTACTGTTAATTAATATTTTCTAATCAATATCTATTGGAGAGAGTTATATCTCTCGCTGAGATTATGTCTCACCTGTGGGTCACCACATCTTTTTAGGGGGTTGTGGACTTCATTATCGAGGTCGTGTTGTTGAAGAGAATCAACCTGTCAGACATACATGATAGTTGTAGTCCTAGTGTCATCCCTGTACTCTTAGGTCTGGGTATGGGAGGTGTTTTCTAGATGAGATACTTGTATCGACACGAAGTTTTGGTAGTATGCCATTGTATGTAGATATGACATGTACATGTAAAAGGTCCTTTTGTATAAAGGGTATGGATGAGGCCAATGGACACAAATGTATATTCCTGTTATTATATATGATAATGAAAAGATGGACCTTTGCGTAAATGTTTCAAATTGCTTCATGATGTTGAAATTGGTTATAAATATCTGCATTTTGACTGTGTGATTAATTAATAGTTGATAGTGTTTTGGTGTTTTGAGTAACCTCATTTAGTGTGATGAGGTGTCAAAGTTATGTTGGTATCAGAGCCCTTGGTTGGTTAAGTCTACTGGGATATAGGACTGAGGTTTGAGTCTGTACTTATGTATCCAACATATTTGATCATAGATTATGCTTATGAAGATATGTCTTAAGGAAATGAAGAACACACCAAAAGTAGCTTTGTTGCACCAGGAGGTGGTTCTAGGAGACATGCATGCAAAGAGAGAGTGCCATAGATAGGGCTAGAGCAGCCCACAATGCCTCAGTTTTGACCTGGCAACGATGGCCAATCCTACATTTGAACCATGTTTAGAAAGATGATGGCCACAATTATACATTTAACGGATAGAGCGTCAGTACCTCAATCTAGGACAACTGTCCCTAATGTGGAATCCCAATCTATCGGGAAACCATTTGAACATCTTAGATGTGTTCGGGCGATCAAGTATGATGGAAATTATAAACCAACAGATGCCGACAAGTGGTTGATAGAACTGGAAAAGACATTCAAGATTCTCAACATCCCTAAAGAGGACAAAGTTAAGCACACTATTTACCGCTTGAAGTTTAGTGCTAGCCACTGTTGGTACATAAAGAAAGTGAAAAGGATAAGAGTTGTGATAGGATGGGAGGAATTTTGGCAGGAGTTTGTCAGACGATACTTTCCAGAGACTTACCTCGATGATAAGATCTCTCAGAAGATTAGACAAGGAGTGATGACTATTAATGAGTATGAGTCAAAGTTTATGGAGCTTCTGAGGTTCTTTCCACACATGGTAGCCGCTAACAATGAAAGGATCTGTAGGTTTGAGAAGGGTTTAAGTACATATTTGACTGCAACACCATCAACTTTAGAGAACAAGGAATGGTTTTCCACCTTTGTGGAATCTATATGGAAGATTGAGAGGTTTTCCATAGAGAAGCGTGAAGATAATGCTAATAAATGACTGACTCAATTCCAAGGACGAACATCTAGAGGCTTTAAGAATCCAAGGTTTTACTCCACCAAAATTAAATAGAGGTCAACTTTTACTGAGAAAAGATCATTTACTTGTCCCAGTGAACATAGAGTAGGGGTAGAGGTCATAGTTCTCCACTTGAAAGAGCTTGTAGCACCTCATAAATTTCAGTGACACATCCTCCTAGGCCATATTATGACACCAAAACATGTTACAAGTGTCGGAAGATGGGGCATGCAAAACCATATTGCCCTATGAAAGATGAGGAGGTGACTAACCAGTCTAGTAGAGTCAGAAACAACGTTAGTTTCAATATTAGTGTTTGCAGAGGACACAGACATGTGTCACAGACAGGTTCCTCTGGATATAATAGCAAAGGACATGGACGACATTAGGCAATGGCTAGGTTCTGTGTCGTGAGCCATCCAGAAGCAGTTGTCAACCCAAGAGTCTTAGCATGTCATATGGAATTATTTCCTTCTAATTTTTCTTCTTCTTATTTCTTATCTGTGCTAGTAGAATCGAGTAAAACAACTCATTTATCACTAGAGAGGTGATAGATAGTTGTTATCTGCCTGTTAGTCATAGATCTAATAGCCTACAACTAGAGACTCCTTTGATTGGTTCCATTGAGTTGTGAGATGTGTGTTCTTCTTGTGTTCTATTTTCTTAGGGACACATCATTCAATTGGATCTTTTGCCACTTGACATGCATGGTTTTGATGTGATCTTAGGAATGGATACCTTGGAAAAGTAGAAGTTAGTTTTGGATTCTACTACTAAGGTGGAAACATTCCATGATGGAGATGTATAATGGATTTTCCAAGGTGATATGAAGATTCTTCCTACTTGTTTGATGTCAGATATGATAATGGAGTGGTTGATGAGACAAGGATGTGAGGCTTTCTTAGCTCATGTTGTGTATACCAAGGCAAGAGGTCCTAATATCCAAGAGGTACCAATGGTGTAGGATATTGAGGGTGTCTTTCATGTGGAATTTCCCAAAGTTCCCCCTCTAAGAGGGATTGATTTTGAAACCAGTCTTGTTCCTAGAACACAACCCATATCATAGTCACCATACATGATGACATCAGAAGAGATGTAGGAGTTAAAGAAACAATTGCAAGTACTATTAGAGAAGGGCCTCATCAGGCTGAGCACTTCCCCTTGGGGTTCTCCCATGTTGTTTGTCAAAAAGAAAGATGGTTCCATGAGGTTTTATATAGACCATAAAAAATTGAACAAGGTGACGATAAAGAATAAGTATATGTTGCAAAGGATTGATGATCTTTTTTATCAGTTGAGAGGTGCCATTTCTTTTTCAAAGATAGACCTCAGGTTAGGTTACCATCAGTTGAGGATTAAGGCAGATGACATACCCAAGTCAGCCTTTAGGACTAGGTATGGTCATTATGAGTTCATGGTTAAGCCATTTAGGCTAACCAATGCACCTACAATCTTTATGGATCTGATGAACAAAGTGTTCATACTGTTTCTAGATCCGTGTGTAGTTGTATTTAAAGATGACATCTTAATATATTCTAATGATATTTAGTAGTATGAACAACACCTTCATTAGCTAATAACTTTGTTGAAGCAACATCAACTACATGCTAAGTTCATCAAGTGCGAGTTCTAGTTGTTGGAGGTGTCTTTTCTGGACATGTTATATCTGCTAAAGGAATTTTTGTTGACCCCAAGAAGTGGAGTTGTACTAGAATGGGAACAACCCAAGACACCGATAGATATTTGTAGTTTCCTAGGTTTGGCATGCTAGTATAGGAGATTCATCAAGGACTTCAGTTCTGTAGCATTACCCTAACCAGGATAACCATGAAGGATGTTCCTTTTGCTTGGAATGACAATTGTCAACATTCTTTTTATCTATTGAAAGATAAGTTGACCAGTGCA
Source organism: Alisma plantago-aquatica (assembly GCA_963693085.1). NCBI lineage: Eukaryota > Viridiplantae > Streptophyta > Magnoliopsida > Alismatales > Alismataceae > Alisma > Alisma plantago-aquatica. The sequence continues at coordinate 777,322,042 of OY856413.1, forward strand.
CCAATATTAGTGTTTCCAGAGCAAGGGAAAAGCCGTATTATCTTTTGTGATGCTTTAAAGAATGACTTGGGATGTACATTGATGTGGGATAAGAATATAATTTCTTTTCCATAATGACAACTAAACAAGCACAATGAGAACTATCCAACACATGACTTAGAGCTTGTAGTGGTGGTTCACACTTTAAAATTTTGGAGATGCTACCTTTATGGAGAGAAGTGTCAGATATTCACTTACCATAAGAACCTACATTATATCTTTTCAAAGTGGGAGCTGAATATGAGGTAGCGGATATGGATGGAGCTGATTAAGTATTATGATTGCATGATAGACTACCATCAAGGAAAGTCTAATTTGGTAGCTGATGCATTGAGCAGGAAGTCATCTTCATCTTCACCTGTAGGTAATGCACAAACGTATTCTTTTGGTGCCATAAGAGTGATATGCTAGTGTCTCTTTGCTAGATGGATTTACAACTGGAAGTTTCTTTATTGGTAGGTATTTTGGCGCAGTTACAGGTCAAACCAACCTTGAGACAGTAGATTTGTGAGGCACAAAAAATGATATTGTGATACAAAATATTTGATTAGTTATTGGCAGTGAAAAGTAGGTTGGTTTCCATGAGGCCAATGATGGTACAATTTGTTTCCATAATAGGACAGTGGTTCCTGATGTTGATGGATTGAGGAGGATGGTACATGAAGAGGCTCACTCCTTGATGTATGCAATGCATCCCGATTGTACGAAGATGTACCACAATCTAAATGACTTGTATTCATGGTAAAGCTTAAAGAGTGATGTGGTAGAGTTAGCCCAATTTGTCAGTAAGTGAAGGTTGAGAAGCAGAAGCCTATATGGACATTACAACATTTGTCAATACCACAGTGGAAGTGGGATCATATTACTATGTACTTTGCGGTTGGTATTCCTAGAACAACCAAGGGTCACAATTCTATATGGGTGATAGTTGACAGATTGACTAAGTTAGCCCACTTCTTGCCAGTCAACACGATGTTTACAATAGAAAAAATTGGTACAAGTATATGTTAATGTGATAGTACATCTCCATGACTTTCCAATGACTATAGTTTCTGATAGAGGTCCATAGTTCACAAGTCATTTTTGGGAACATCTGCATTCAACAATGGGAACACAACTGAGGTTTAGTAAAACTTTCCATCTGTAGATAGATGTCCAGTCAGAAAGAACTATTCAGGCTTTAAACAATCTCTTGATGGCATGCGTGTTGTAGTTTCTTGGGAGTTGGGATATACATCTCAGTATGATAGAGTTTACTTATAATAACAACTATCAGAGAAACATAGATATGGCTCCTTATGAGGCCTTGTATGGGAGACGTTGTGGGTATCCCCTTTGTTGGTATGAAATTGGTGAGTATCAACTTTTCGGTCCTAATCTTGTACATAAGACTATAGATAAGATTAAAGTGATACAACATCAGTTGAAAGAAAGCCAAGATAGACAAAAGTCTTATGCAGACAGACGATCATCATAGATTGCCTGAGTTCCAAGAGGGAGACATATTATATCTTAAAGTCTCTCCATGGAAAGGTGTGCTGAGGTTTGGGAAGAAGGGTAAGTTGGCTCCTAGATTTATGGGACCTTACCCTTTCTTGGTTCATGTTGGAAAAGTAGCATGCAAGTTGGAGTTACTTCCAGAGCTACACATGTTACATGATGTTTTTGACATCTCCATGCGAAGGAAGTGTCATCTAGACACAAAGCAGAAAATCCAACTAGTAGAGGTTGATTTGGATGAGGATATTTCCTATGTTGAGGTTCCTATGCTGATTCTAGATAGGAGAGCAAAGAAGGTGAAAAAGAAGGATATAGTGTTTGTAAAGGTTTCGTGGCATTGTTGTGGTGTTGAGGAAGCCATGTGGGAGCTGGAAAATGAGATGCATAGGAAGTACCCATCTCTCTTTGTGTAGGATTTGGTGGTAAAATCCTTATTAGAGGTTTATAGATATATGACCCCTACACTAGATTAATGTATTTAACAAGCTTACTTACAATAATTGAATGCTTAGAACCCTAATATTACCTTTTTATTGCTTTAGAATCTTAAGATAAGCTTAAGTTTCAATTTTGGTCCAATTTGGACATTGTTTGTGGAAGTTATGCAATTTTATGTATATTTTGGAGTTTTCTACAACTTACCCAATTGAGAGGTTTTCATTGCAGTTTGTCATATAAATTGTGTTCCTTATATGTTATCTTATTGTTCTTGAGCTTATTGATCCATGGGGTGCTCAATTTTACCTTGGTTTGGTGGTGATTTGCTTCAAGGGTGATCTAGGGTTTTACCCTTCATAGATGAACCACCTTCTTGGCTAAACATCTAATGGTACCATTGGTTTGGACAATAACCAATAAACATCATCCATAGGGACCATTGGGGAACATCATAGGCTCTAGTTTGATGGTTCATGCTGGTTTGGTTCACTTATAGACATGATCAACTGATGGTTCAACCAACTATTGACCTAAACCAAGAACACATGATGGTACCTTTGCTCAACAACTAATGTCTAGCCTGGTAGACCATCAACTGAAGCCCCCAAAATGTGGTGGACTTGGTGCTTGCTCATCCATGGAATCTTTAATCCATGGACACATGGAGAGTTGCTTGTACACCACATGCTTCTTCTCTACCTTATCCTCTAAGCATTATATACACATCCTTAAGCTCCCAAATGGAACTTTTCCCTCTACCACTTCCCTCCTTCTAGGATCTTTGTCTTCCCTTTGCTCTAGTATGGAGTACTTGTCTAAGGAAGAAGAAGGTGTGCATCTTCTTTGTAGAAGCATCTAGGGTTACAATTTGCTTCATTTAGAGTTTCTAAAGATCCTTCTTGGTGATCTTGACCTAAACAAGTAAGTATCCCCTTCTTTCCTTTGTTTCTTTATTTGGTCTTCTTCCTCCTACTCTCTCCAGGTTGTAACTCTACTGTTCCATGGTATAATATGTTCTAGAACTCAAGAACCTACCTTTCTTGCTTCTTCTTGTAGGGTTTTGCTTCCTTATGAAGAAGGGTGCCTACTTGGCCGATTTCAGATCAAAAACATGGGTTTTATGTGTTCTTTTCTCAAGAATATTGTTGTCTGGGATCTAACATACTCTCTATAGGTGAGTTTTATAACCTTCTTCAGAAATATTTCTTGCAAAAAGCTTCTCAATTCATGTTTATGCTTAAAAGTGATGATTTAAGCATAAAGAAACCATGCTTGCATAGGGTTTCAAAATTTTATGGAGTTCCCTATTATGTTCTAGTTCTAGATGAACATCTAAACAAGTGTACATCCTTCCTAATGTAGAATGTGATCTACAATAGGTTGGTAACACAACTGATGGTTCTTTGAACCTAAGAATCGATGGTCCAAATTAAAGTTTTCAAGCTATTTCCTTTGCTACCACATAACCCGATGGTGGTATCATGCAACAACCGATGGTGGTGAAGAATGGTGTCAACTGATGGTCACCCCTTAGGTCAGGTTTTGGCTCAATTAGAATCTTAATGATCAACCACTAAGTACCCTAATGATGCTATTAATCAATGATACCATTATCTTAATATCCGAAGGTGTTAAATGAATATAGTGCTGATCTAAAAACCGATGGGGACTTAATAATCACAACCAATGGTAGATTAGGTCAGCAGAACTGATCGTGAGTTAAGACTTAAGATGTATCTTCAAATAAGCTCTAAACCAATGGTTCTTTGTTCAATTGATTCAATAGTTAGACCTGTACTATAATTGATGACTTTGAATAATGAACCCGATCCAATGAGTGATATTGGATGATTCAACATCCAGTGGATTATAATGAATCCCATGGTATTATATGTAGGTCCTAGTGATAATAATTTGATGGTTCCATACCATCAAATTGTAGTCTTACCTTTTCCCTCGTATGGTTATGTTTGATAAATCACCATAATAAGTGGATGTACAACTACAATGTGATATAGCTTGTTATATCTAACCTTAATATAACTAAATGATGGTGATGGGTTATAATCAGCCATCTTGAATGATTACTAGAACAATATATTATATTCTTCTTATGTTGAAGCCAAAATGTAGTACTCATTGAATATTATAGTGCCTTGTCATGTTAAAATTTATGGATCATAGATGTGTTGATGATATTTTGAGCCTTGTTTAAGGAATAGAATGAGGATGATGATGATCTTGCTATGAATAGTGTGATGGTTTTAGTGACCCTTGGGCATTTTGAATCCCTGACTGAGATGAAATCTTCTCCAATAGTTCCTTGTCATTTAAAATTTATGGATCATATATGTGTTGACGATCTTTTGAGCCTTGTTTAAGGCATGGAATGATGATGATGATGATCTTGTTGTGAATAGTGTGATGGTTTTCGTGACCCTTGGGCATGTTGAATCCCTGACTGAGATGTAATCCTCTCCATATTCCTATAAGGGGTGAAACTCTAAAACTTGTGATAAAAAATTGGTACCTTGTAATGGTATGATGACAAGTGTGGTCAATTAAATTGCAATGAATATTAACATGTGGTAATGTGATGAAGATTTAGGCCTCAAACGTTTTATATCTTTTGAAGTTGCAATATATATACTGTTTCTAAAAATGAATTAGGGTTTTTATGTTCACTTGTATGATGAAGCCTGAATGCATTAAATTGGAAATAACTAATCAAGTGAAACCCTAATCATGTTGTGCCTTGTGTCGTAGAGCTATCATTAGTGTCAGAACTTGCTGGATGGTGAAACAAGTATTCCTAAGGGAAACCCAGAGAGAATATTGTTAAGTATGTGGGGGGTGGCAAGTTGAGGATATAGGATATATCCTTATCATATACAATTGCAGGTTATGGAGGATGTCTATGGTCATGCCTCAAATATTAATGTGACTGAGGACAACTGCGGTTGTATCTTAGATGAGAGGGTTTTGTATACACTAGTTTCTAGCATCGTAACTTGTACCTAGTATGAACTGGTTGTTATCAATTATACTATATGTCACTGCTAGCAGTTTGACTGGTCTATCAATATAGTTTACTCATACTGAATGAGGGGAAGAGATCTTAGAATATTGGAATGCCTATATCTTATATGGAACTGAATAACACTTCATAGTAGTTAGTTCAGACTTTGAGTGGCATGGCTCAAACTCCCCAGGGCATAATAAAAAATGTAATTCAAGCCGTGTAGTATATGTGCTAGCATTAAATATGTCTCACATTAGTTGAGTATCCCTTATCTTGTCTTTATACTAAACAATTCATAGATGATACATAATTATGAAATTTGAGTAATCCTACTTGTTGCTAAAGCTTATTTGCTTAACTATTTAGTATGCTTAAATTGTACAATCTGCTAAGATTGTTTATTCAATACCTTATACACTCATTTTATTTACTGTTAATTAATATGTTGTAAGCAATATCTGTTGGAGAGAGTTATAACTCTCAAAGGGACTAGGTCTCACCCGTGGGTCACCACATATTTTTAGGTGGTCACATACAACATGTCCATGGTCATGTTGTTTAAGAGGATCATCCTAGTGATCAATAAATTGAGAAGGTTAGTCAGACGTACATGATGGTTGTAGTCCTAGTGTGATCTGTGTACTCTCAGGTCTTGGTATGAGAGGTCTTTTCTAGATGAGATGCTTGTAATGACATGAGATTTTGGCAGTATGCCAATGCATGTAGATATGGTATGTACATATAAAATGTCCTTTAGTATAAATGATATGGATGAGGCCTTGGACACAAATGTAAATTCATGTTATGATATATGACAATGGAAAAGATGGACCTTTGTGTAAATGTTTCAAATTGGTTCATGATGTTGAAATTGGTTTTAATTATTCCACATTTTTGACTGTGTGATTAATTAATAGTTGATCGTTTTTTGGTGTTTTGAGTAACATAATTTAGTATGATGAGGTGTCACACTACACGCTAGTTTTGTCACTAATATGCGATGATTTTCATACTAACAAGTTGTAGTGTTCATACATGATTGTCCTAGTGTTTTGTACTTGCACTTGATATATGTGTCCTTGTTTTCAATGTCATTTGAACCAATTCAAATAGTTATGTCATTGTCATATTGATAGTATTAGTATGTTTCACTTACTCTTTGCTTTTGTTGTGTGCTACTTTCCTTCTATAGTGTTTGTTTTCATGCGGTTCTATGCTAATTTTCCTTATGTTTTGTTCCTATTTTCATGTAGTATATGTCATATTTCATTTAATGATTAGACAATTTGTCATGTACATTGTGTAGTGTTTGTTGTCTTTGCTTATGTACCAAAATTTCTATTTGTGTATGTAACAACCTCACTTTTTAGAGTCCCCCCATTAAGAAAGAATGTTAAAGTCAAGAGTCATTGCCTAAATTCTAAATTTCCAAATTTGGAAAATAAATAATAATAGCAAATAATTTCCATTATTTACAAATATTGTTTACAAAATGTAGAATGATGCCCCACTAAAGAGTTTCATGAACTTTGAACATGAGAACTATTACATATTATAAGAGCATCTAACTAATCTTCCTTTGTTGAGCTTTAACATCTTCAATTGATGTCATATGAATCACCATGTATTGATATATTCATGTATTGCAATTACCTAAAATGTCAAAAAGCCAAAACGCGGTCGACATATTTCTATACCGTGTACATGGGATAATCAAAATGTGTGGAACTAAGATAACATCATATAATGTATCCAATACTTATAGAAAAGAACTGATGTTTTCTTTATATATCCCAACCCATACTTGGTCTACCATCTCAGGTGAAATCATTGTCCCACCTTGGGCTCATGTGTATTAACCCTTATATAATGTAACCTAGGGTTTAGAATATTGTACTCCTTTATGTGACACTTATATTGGTATTATAGTTGAATATAAAGTAATAAACATCCAACATTTTATTTTATCAATCTTCATGAAATCTTTGGCAAACATCGAAAGTTGATAATGAGAGTATACATAAAATAACCACACACCTTTGTCATCCAAAATCATGTAGAATACTTCAAGCATATATATTCCAATCAACTAGGCATAGATCCAAGTAATCATTTAATCTATTGTCCATAACCCTCACCTTACATTCCATAGACAAAGGAGTAAAATTTGGGCATTCCCAAGAAGATATTGTCCCACCATGTTATCTTAGGTGCTTCACATCATGGTATGAGACTGACTTCAAGGCCTGCTACAATCAACCATCATGTTTAGGAGAAGAAAGGAGAATAAGGGTGACTCTAGGGGTTTGTTCATCATTTTTGCGGGTGAGGGATGTTCGACCCCATACTCTTTGTTGGTCGAAGTTACTCAGTGCCTTATATTGGCAATGCATGGGAGAGAGATCGAAGATTCCAGGAGATGGTGTTGTTGGTATGTATGCCCATAGAGAAAGTCATGTGATGATTTTAATGGGATACTTTGTAAATGATTTGAATAATAATAAAGGTAATTTCCGATCTATATGTTTTAACTATTTTTGAGATGATAGTGTGATATGATAGATGTCTAAAGAATTGTTTTACTCAATGATGTATGCTTTTGGGTTGAGGACCTAAATGATGAGATCATACAGATGTTAAGAGTATACATTCTTGTTTAGTCCCTAGTCGGTTGTTATTGTGGAAATAACCATAGACACCAATAACACTAAAGACTAGATTGTGTGTTGGTTGATGACATAATCTCATTAGTCATGATATAGTGATATCAAACCAAGCACATAGGTACTTGTTAGAGAACAAGTGTACCAGACAGACCCACCGTGAGAGTGACACATGGAACCATGATTTGGTAGTCACAGTCAGCTCTCACAGTGATGGTGGTGAGTGTTATTCCTTGACCTAAAATCACTACACTCGACACATATCGTTGGGTACACTTTGACATCATCAAACGCAATCCTGAAACATGGGTTGTTATAAAGGTGATGATTGGGTGACTTTAACACATGGGTCTTTTGAGGGGTGAGTGATAGATATGGGATTTTTCCCTCCTAAGGGAGTTTATTGTCCATGTCCACTTGATGAGTAGGATTGAGAAAGGCATGCACATGCATGTGTGAATCAATATGTGATATTGATGTCACACACATCTCACCCAGTCTGCTATGAGATAAAGGAAATGAATGAATGTTGAAAGGATGACTGCACCATGCCTTGAGTTCATTTAGGACATTAGTGAAAAAGGAATTATACATTCACTGTAACACCATTCACAGATTGTAGGATTGAAAGTTGTTCTCCAACTTTCTATTTCACTTGGGTAGCACTGATGTGCGACTAGGCACCACTCTTTGATTGTGAAGTCATGAGTGTTATGGACTTTCATAGCCAACGCGAAATGGACCTACATGGTCACACACATAGGATTTAACCTAGAAGAGGAGTTTATCCAAAAACAATGTTTAGATTGATTACTAAAAGAGTTTAGTATTTCAATTAAATACTCAATCAATTGATAGCTCAAAATCATAGTGTTCAAGGTGTTGGACCAATTCATTAGAGTATCAGATTAATTGAAACTACAATTGACTGATTTTGCACAGTCTGCACTTCCAACCGATCGATTCGTGTGATGAACCGATTGGCTCAGGGTGGTGAACCGATCAGCTCAAGTGTTGAACCGATCGGCTCATGTATCAATGAAATGATCGACTCAATTGTTGAACCGGTCGATTCGTATGACCAACCGAGATCGTTCGGAAAGTCAGAAGAGTATTTTGCAAATACAATTTGTTTCACTTGTACAAATTCGATTTGGACAAGGATTAATATTTGACTAATCAGAAACAAATATGAAAGTCAATTTGAGTTGGACCAGGACCATGAACTGATCAGCTCAGAAGTCAACCGATCAGCTCAGGTGTCCCAAATGATCGGTTCAAGTGTGAACCGATCGGTTGAGGTCACCAAACAACCATTTCAGGGTTGAACCGATCGGTTCAGCTGGCGCAGTTGGTTGTTTTGTGGAAAATCTCAAACCCTTCTACTCCTGTTTAGTCCCGCATTGCCTGAGGTAGAGAACCCTATCCCATGACCCTTCTAAATATATAGGGGTATTGGGGGCTTCTCAAAGTACAACTCACAACACCAGTTTCTCTGCAAAGTTGTCATTCTCTCTGATTTTGGTAACTGAGAGAGCCCTAGCAAGTGCTACCCAATAAGGGAGGCACAACAAGGGAAAGACAACTGTAGAAAGGCAACTGGTTGCAGGAGAGTGTGCGAGTGACTAGTACGCTGACAGGAGGCTGTGACTCATTCTGATTCCTTGTGGGACAAGGAGATCGGAGTTCCAGGCAGTCCGTGTGGACGACTGCAGAGGCGGGAGACTTCTGCCGCTCAAAGGACAACTGTCAATCCCGACAGTCCCGGTGAGACCAAGAGCTGCACATGCACCGTCCAAGACCGGAGGTGACGACCGCATAAGCCATGAGGTATCGTCGTCGAGCAAGCCTCGGGACAAGGTATGCCTCTACAAACCATCTTTCCTGTTGTATAGACATTGACGTGATTCCTTCATTCTGGGTTATGAGGAGAGAAATTTTTTGTTTCTGCTGCCTTCTTTGTCTCCCCTAAAACCCAACAGTGGTATCAGAGCTATGTCAACTACTCTATACTTTAGGATTATCGATGTGATCGATTTTGGTTTGTTGCCTTTATTTATTGCATACGATGGGAATAAAATTGGCTTTATGCATGTCCAATCCTAAATCCACAAATCCCAATATACATATATGATATGTAATATAAATGCACTCGCTGCGCGTCACCCTTAAAAGAGTTTTGTGGTAGATGTATAGCATGGTTATGGCTAATAAACCATATGTATGTGTGCTTGGTTGAATGTGGTTGCTTGCATCTCGGTCTGCGCACTGATTCCCTATCTCTTATTCCTGATGTAATTTGAGATAACTCGAGATTTCTTTCCTACCTTTGCTCCCCTCAAATGTAACTCGGGGTTTCCTATTCCAAATGTAAAATATGATAGATTTTTATTTCCTACTATGTCAAAGAACCGTAGACTTTTGATGACCGGTTCGAGGAGCGACACGAGCGGGTGGTGACCTGAGGAGATGCACGAGGACTAGTGAACCGATCAGCTAGAGGCACCAATCGTTCGGTTGGTGGCACCCAACTGACCGGCCTTATGGCGAGCAGATCAATCATGGAGATGAGTTGATTAAACCCAGAAAGGCATAGCAAAAAGTTCATCTTGTAAAGGTTGCATGTGATGTGGACCTAGATGACCGTGATTCCTCTTGGCTCGAGGAATCACATTAGGATGGCCATTATCATTTCTTTTATCATTTCACATGTTTTCTGTGGGATATAGCATGTATATGATACTTACTATATTGTGGTGATTGGATATGTATATGTACCTATAAAAACCAAATCCCTCATTAAATATTAAAGTTTAAGATGCCTTCCAAATGCGACACATGTGAAAAGCTTGATCGGCCAAGTGTGGGCACACCCTAGTGTGGTACACCGTCTATCTCATGGAAGCGTGAAGGACGAATATGTGGGTCTGCCCTAGCAGGGTGCATATTCATCATATTGGCTTTGGGTCGGACTTAACAAGGTGACCTAGATAGGATCTAGCACCTTGAGGCATGGAGGTGATCATGGCAAGGAGTTGCAAATGGCATCTTTCAAGAGTTGCATATGATGCAATTGGAAAAATTTGCCTACCTGGAAGATCTGAGTTGTGGGTGACAACCCTAGCTGGTCCAGGACTCAGAGGATTTTAGGATCTTGACCCACTCGAAGATTGTACGCAGCAGTCTTCTGAATTGATGGTGAGGGTTGTCAATTTGAATCAAAATAGTGGGAGCGGTAATTAATTAAAGGCCTAATTAACTACTATCAAATTTTATTCAAATCAAATCAAAAGTAGTTTTGACAAATGCAATTTTCTCTTGTAGAATGGCAAAAGAATCATCTTTTAAAATGGGCAAATTAATTGAGAATAAATTCCATAACTGGTTGAGGATTGTGAGAAGTGTTATGTGCAATCCAGAAATACCGGTAGCCTTTGCGTCCACTCTGTGTGCGCTTAAGAAGAAGGATAGTTCATTGATAGAGATCAATGGAACAAAGTCTAAGGACAAAGGTGAGGGAGAGAAGGGTTTTCTCGCCAAGCCAATGTCATAATCTTCTGCGCTCAAAACATGGAGAGGATGGAAGGAACGATGGAAGAAGAAGCGAGAGATAGAGATCTCTACTCTGGTGTATACGTGATAGAGATTAACTTTACTACATCTTTGTCATGGGTACTTGATACCGAATGTGGATCTCACATTTGTTCAAATGTGAAGGATCTTAAGAGAAGTAGGCCTTTGGGGAAAGGCGAGATTGAACTACGTGTTGCCAATGGGGCAAGGGTTGCTGCCAGCGCTGTAGGAACCTATGCGTTAACTCTACCTAGTGGGCTAATAATAGAGTTGAAGAACTGATATTATGTACCTGCCATAAATAGGAGTATCATTTCTGTCTCGTGTTTGAACAAGGATTGTTTTGAATTTCTTATTAAGAATGGAAAGTGTTCCATTTCAATAGATGGGATCTTTTATGCCAGTGCCCCAATGTCTTATGGTCTATACTTGATAGATCTAGAGACAAGTGTATATAACGTTAACACCAAAAGGCAAAAACTCAACAACTCAAATAGGACATATCTTTGGCATTGTTGTCTAGGGAACATAAATGAGAAGTGCATCTATAGACTCCATAAAGATGGTTATGTAGACTCTTTTGATTATGAATCAATAGAGACATGTGAATCTTGTTTGTTGGGCAAGATGACCAAGACTCCTTTTTCAGGTAAAGGTGAGGGAGCTAGTGATCTATTAGGACTCATACATTCTGATGTATGTGGGCCTTTTAGAACTAATGCCAGAGGTGGGTATCAGTACTTCATTACCTTCACTGATGACTTTAGTAGGTATGGCTATGTGTACATGATGAAACATAAGTCAGAAACCCTTGAAAGGTTTAATAATTTCATGAATGAAGTACAGAACCAACTTGGTAAAAGTATTAAAGCACTTCGATCCGATCGAGGTGGAGAATACTTATGCCAGGAGTTTGAGGACCTTCTGCGAGCCTGTGGTATCATATCACAATGGACTCCGCTTGGAACACCACAACATAACGGTGTGTCTGAAAGAAGGAATCACACTCTACTGGATATGGTGCGATCAATGATGAGTTTTGCTGATCTTCCAATTTCCTTCTGGGGGTATGCTCTTGAAACCGTTGTGTTTACACTTAACCGAGTACCATCTAAATCGGTTCAAAAGACACCATATGAGATATGGCACAGGAAGCGTCCCAATTTGTGTTTTATTAAGATTTGGGGTTGTGAGGCTTACGTCAGGAAAATGTTTCCTGATAAGCTTGGACCCAAGTTTGATAAAAGTTATTTTGTTGGATACCCCAAGGAAATGAGGGGATACTATTTATACCACCCTACTGACAACAAAGTGTTTGTTGCTAGGACAGCTGTATTCCTAGAAAAGGAATTTATTTCCAGAGGATATAGTGGGAGGAAAATAGGGCTTGAAGAGGTTCAAGCCCAATAAGAAAACATTGAACTGGTAGATGTACAAGAGGAACATAGAGATTCACAAGGTGTTGTGGAATCTCAGTATCCTCAAGTAATACTAGGACCTCGTAGATCTAGTAGGACACGCCTTGAACCTAAGAGGATTGGATACCTTATGACTCAGGAAGGAGGTGAGTTGATCATATATGATGATCCAACTACCTATCTAGAGGCTATGGAGGGACTAGATTCTGAGAAATGGCTTAAAGCCATGATATCCGAGATGGAATCCATGTACTCCAACAAAGTATGGACTTTGGTGGAACCACCTGAAGGGGTAAACCCCATAGGGTACAAGTGGGTCTTCAAGAAGAAGACTAACATGGAGGAAATGTGCAGACTTATAAAGGCAGATTGGTTGCAAAGGGTTTTCGACAAGGTCAAGGTGTTGACTATGACGAAACCTTTTCTCCAGTTGCCATGATTAAGTCCATCAGGATCACGCTTGCCATTGCGGCTTACTATGAGTATGAAATTTGGCAAATGGATGTTAAAACCACATTCCTTAATGGGAATATAAATGAGGATGTGTACATGACACAACCTGAAGGTTTTGTAGATCCAAAGAATGTCAATAAAGTCTATAAGCTACAAAGGTCAATCTATGGATTGAAACAAGCATCTCAGAGTTGGAATCTTCAATTTGATGAGGAAGTCAAAGTGTTTGGCTTTATTCAAAATGAAGATGAACCTTGTGTGTAAAAGAAAGTTAGTGGGAGCATGACCACCTTCCTCATATTGTATGTGGATGACATATTATTGATGGGGAATGATGTCTCAACCTTAGAGAAGGTAAAGACTTGACTTGGGAATACTTTCTCAATGAAGGACTTAGGAGAAGCATCCTACATTCTAGGTATTAATATATATAGAGATAGATCTAAAAGGCTTCTCGGACTAAGTCAAAGCACATACATTGATAAAGTGTTGAAGTGGTTCAACATGGAGAACTCAAACATAGGCAACATCCCCATGCTACATGGAGTCACCATCTCTAGGGCTCAATGTCCCCAATCTTGTGAAGAGAGGGAGCGTATGAATGGGGTCCCATATGCATCAGCCATCAGATCCATTATGTACGCTATGTTGTGCACTCGCCCAGATGTCTCGTATGCCCTCAGCATGACGAGTAGGTACCAGTCAGATCCTAGGGATGCTCGCTGGACAGCCGTAAAGAACATCCTCAAGTACTTGTGAAGGACTAAGGATCAGTTCCTTGCATACGGTGGCGAGGAAGAACTGGTTGTAAAGGGTTACATCGATGCAAGATTCCAAACTGACAAAGATGATTACATATCACAATCAAGATTTGTATTTTGCCTAAACAATGGACATGTGAGATGGAAGAGTTATAGGCAAGAAACAATTGCCGATTCTACTATAGAGGCCGAGTATATTGCTGCTTCACATGTAGTAAAGGAGGCTGTGTGGATCAGGAAGTTCATCTCTAAACTTGGTGTAGTTCCCAGTAGCTGTGATGCAATTAAGATTTATTGTGACAATAATGGAGCTATTGCTCAAGCTAAGGAGCCCAGATCACATCAGCGGTCCAAGAACATACTACGGCGCTTCCATCTCATATGAGAGATCGTACAGTGAGGATATGTGAAGATTTGCAAAGTACCAACTGAAGACAACATAGCTGATCCACTGACTAAGGCCCTTTCTTAGTAGAAGTATGATGTTCATGCTAGGTTACAAGGAATGAGGTTCCTAGGTGACTGGCTCTAAGTGCAAGTGGGAGTCTGTTGGTATATATGCCCATAGAGAAAGTCATGTGATGATTGTAATGAGATAATTTGTAAATGATTTGAATAATAATAAAGGCAATTTCCGATCTATATGTTTTAACTGTTTCTCAGATGATAGTGTAACATGATAGATGTCTAAAGAATTGTTTTACTCAATGATGTATGATTTTGGGTTGAGGACCTAAACGATGAGATCATATGTATGTTAAGAGTATACATTCTTATTTAGTCCCTAGTCGGTTGTTATTGTGGAAATAACCATAGACATCAAAAACACTAAAGACTAGATTGTGTGTTGGTTGATGACAGAATCTCATTAGTCATGATATAGTGATATCAAACCAAGCACATAGGTACTTGTTAGAGAACAAGTGTACCTGACAGACCCACCGTGAGAGTGACACATGGAACCATGATTTGGTAGTCACAGTCATCTCTTACAGTGATGGTGGTGAGTGTGATTCTTTGACCTGAAATCACTACAATCAACACATGTCGTTGGGTACACTTTGGCATCATTAAATGCAATCCTGAAACATGGGTTGTTATGAGGTGATGATTGGGTGACTTTGACACATGGGGCTTTTGAGGGGTGAGTGATGGATATGGGATTTGTCCCTCCTAAGGGAGTTTAATGTCCATGGCCACTTGATGAGTAGTATTGAGAAAGGCATGCGCATGCATGTGTGAATCAATATGTGATATTGATGTCAAACAAATCTCATCGAGTCTGCTCTGAGATCAAGGAAATGAATGAATGTTTAAAGAATGACTGCACCATGCCTTGAGTTCATTCAGGACATTAGTGACAAAGGAATTATACATTCACTGTAACACCATTCACGAATTGTAGGATTGAAAGTTGTTCTCCAACTTTCTATTTCACTTGGGTAGCACTGATGTGCGACTAGGCACCGCTCTTTGCTTGTGAAGTCATAAGTGTTATGGACTTTCACTGCCAATGTGAAATGGACCTGCAGGGTACACACATAGGATTTAACCTAGAAGAGGAGTTTATCCACAAACGATGTTTAGATTGATTACTAAAAGAGTTTAGTAGTTTAATTAAATACTCAATCAATTGATAGCTCAAAATCATAGTGTTCAAGGTGTTCAGCCAATTGATTAGAGTATCAGATTAATTGAAACTATATTTGATGAATTTTGCACAGTCTGCACTTCCAACCGATCGGCTCATGTGATGAATCGATCAATTTAGGTTGGTCAACCGATCGACTCAAGTGTTGAACTGATCGGCTCATGTATCAATAAAATGATCGGCTCAATTGTTGAACTGGTCGATTCGTGTGACCAACCGAGATCGTTTGGAAATTTAGAAGAGTATTTTACAAATACAATTTGTTTCACTTGTACAAATTCGATTTGGACAAGGATTAATATTTGATTAATTGGAAACAAATATAAAAGTCAATTTGAGTTGGACCAGGACCACGAACCTATCGGCTCAGAAGTGAATCGATCAGCTGAGGTGTCCCAAACGATCGGTTCAGGTTTGAACCGATCGGTTGATGTCACCAAACGACTGTTTTACGGTTTAAACGATTGGTTCAGCTGGCCCAGTTGGTTGTTTTGTGGAAAATCTAGAACCCTTCTACTCCTGTGTAGTCCTGAATTGCCCGGGGTAGAGAACCCTGTTCCATGACCCTCCTATATATATAGGTGTATTGGGGGCCTCTCAAAGTACAACTCAGAACACCAGTTGCTCTGCAAAGTTGTCATTCTCTCTGGTTTTGGTAACCGAGAGAGGCCGAGCAAGTGCTACCCGATAAGGGAGGCACAACAAGGGAAAGACAACTACAGAAAGGAAAATGGTTGAAGGAGAGTGTGTCGGTGACTAGTATGCCGACAGGAGGGTGTGACTCCTTCTGATTCCTTGTGGGACAAGGAGATTAGAGTTCCAGGCAGTCTGTGTGGGTGATTGTAGAGGCGGGAGACTTCTGCCGCTCGGAGGACAGCTGTCAATCCCGACAGTCCCAGTGATACTAGGAGCTGCACAGACACCGTCCAAGACCGGAGGTGAAGACCCCACAAGCCGCGAGGTATCATCGCCGAGCAAGCCTCTGGACAAGGTATGCCTCTACAAACCATCTTTCCTATTGTAAAGACGTTGACGCAATTCCTTCATTCTGGGTTATGTGGAGAGAAAATTTTTGTTTCCGCTGCCTTCTCTGTCTCCCCTAAAATCCAATAGGTGTAACCCTATCCGCATAAGAACCCTATTCTTGGGTTATCTTTATTTATTTTCATTTTCCTTTTAGATAGAACCCCAATACATGAAAGTAATTATATACCTCCCACTATAAGTCTTTTTCATAAAAAATTTTAGAAAATATTATATCTGACCTTATCCTTCACTATGCAAGATGTTGAATCCAAACTAATTAGACAATTACTCTAAACTTACCACTTTATCAATTCCTAGATAATTACATAATTAATACCTAGATTAGAGAGCATCTTAGAACATTTTGGATTTTTTTCTATAATCCTATTTTTGGATATTATATCACCAAAAACACTATTGGTTATTTGTCATGGGCACGAAATACCCATTTTTGAATATTGTATCACATGAACCCTTATGTAAACCTTGATTATGGAAACTTAAGTAATTCATATCTCTTTCTCATCTTTAGTCCGATTGGTCCTACAATTGGATACTGACTTTATAATCCTTTCAAACTGTATTGTGCCAACTTTGGTGTCAAAAGGACACATCTAGATACTCTTTTCTCTCTCTTCAAACAAGGGAGCAACATTTAATTATTACATGTATGTAACACCTCATCCTCAACAAAACACAATTACATGCTAATGAGTGGATTACCGAAAAACATGGGAAATTAAAACCGATTTACATCAAGAACCACAAGGTGAAACATATAATATCTGAGCCAACACTTTTCATTTCATAGCATTTTTCCAAGGTGCTACAACATAATTTCCCATCGTCTCGTTACATGAAATAACTGTTGCAGGATGCTTTACATCAAGATACATATCAAAAACCATACATCGATCATTGTATGAGAAACATCAAAAAACTCTCCCGAAGACCTGAGTGTACAGGGACGACACATAGAACTCTACTGCTAGACACTATTTATCCCACCAGGTACGATACCTCTGCATAACATCCGCAGCCACATGACCTTCATCTCGCCAGACACATCCACCTAAAAAGGGTTATTAACCAGCGGGGTGAGACACACAGTCCAAGGGAGAAACATAACCCTCTACCAGCTTTATTATGATCACAGATAACTGATATAAGCAGAATATAAGAGCAGTATACTGAGCAGGGCTATTCTTACCAGAAATCTTACCAAGATATTCATGAGGCCTATAACCAGGTACTCTGTATGGAACATGATTGACAAGATAAACTTTATACGATCTTATCACATGATATAAGGAATGTATGATAAACTGCAAGTGTAAAACCAGAGCAACTATACAAACAAGGCCTCAACCAATGTTTCATATTTTCCCTAAGCATAGATACTATACGTCTTGCTTACAAATTATTATTCCCTGGGGAAGTGAGCTGTACCGTTCAAATCCAACTGATGGCTGCGAAACCCGGAGCCAGTTCCATACAAGGTCAATGGAAGAGTCAGACTTCACAACCTCCC
The DNA here is from genome assembly GCA_963693085.1 of Alisma plantago-aquatica. NCBI lineage: Eukaryota > Viridiplantae > Streptophyta > Magnoliopsida > Alismatales > Alismataceae > Alisma > Alisma plantago-aquatica. The sequence goes on from OY856413.1 coordinate 777,340,117, forward strand.
ACCTTGTGGTCAGTACACGAGTACAACACAAGCATGATTGCAGTCTCATGCTTAAGTGGCCTCAGCCACAAGGTCAGCTCCCGCAGGATACCCTCTGCCTAGCCCACCTCGGTATAGGTCTCGACGCTAGTGAAACTGAGCCACGGGCCTATTCACCGTGCTCTGAGCCATGAACACATTCATGCTCCCATATCACATATCCTGAGCCATGAGCCGGTCACCATGCTCTATACATATCCCGAGTCTGCAACCACAGCTTCACTCGAACCCTCACTATTTTAGGCTAGGAGAAACCTCGCATATTCAACATTATGCACTCCGGGTTAACCCGCAGGAGAACCCGTTTCACCATCACCAGCTCCTGACGATGATGGATCTATGGCCAAGGCAACTACATGAGAAATTCATCTGTAATTAGTTAATGTATTTTAAGTGGATTGTTGGGGAAATCAAGTTGTATTAAGAAACCATATATAAAACATGAACAACATTAGATTCATTACACTGATATTATATTGCTACTGCTATTTCCTTTTCCCTCAACAATCATCACATTGCCATGGGATATAAATCCCTCACATCATCTCATAGTGCTACTGCCTCTCAAGGCTTCATCATTTCATATCATCATGGGATATCAATCCCTGAGTTCATCACATTACACCATTGCCTCTCAAGGCATCATCGACATCTTTAGGGAATATCAATCCTTCATGTCATTACTAGAGGATCACACCTCAACATGCATTTCTCATCATAATGATGATGTATGTTATCTCATCAAAATTATTACTTGGATATTGCACATATATTAAGTGTTATATGAAGCACATAAGCATATAGTCACCATAGCTCTTACTTGGCTATGAATTCAACACACCTGCATGGTTAGCTTGCATAAGAAAGAGATAACTGGATCACCAATCATAGAACATAGATCGTTTAGAGAACATATTATGATTATCATGCTATCAAGGATTTAGATGTATAGGATTGGAACAACATCCATGTTCATAGTTGTGTCTGTAATTAATTTAGGTTATTGTTATCAAGCTGTGAGCATCCATCATGCCCCATATCTCATGAACATGTCTTTGATTATCATGTCATTAAGGGTAAGGTTTATAGCATTGGAATATTCTTCCATCATTATGAACATATGCAGATCAATGTCATAACTGGTGTATAAATCAATACATATTACTGTTACCACATCATGGGTATCCCCACCATACCCTATATGTCAAATCATATGAGTATCATCCCTAGGGATTAAATTTAAGGATCATACATCATGATTCACCATCCAACTTTATTAGAGGTTCATCTATCATTAACCATAGGTAACCACTATACAAGGGTTCACAACCTATTTTCTTATTTCATTATTAACTTAGGTGCAGGGTTCAAGGTGATTAAACCATATCACATGTATCCTTATTATATATGCATTCCAGGTTACAATAACCCTCACCAAAGCTTCTACAATTCTCACTATAGATATGACGGCTAGCGCCATCCCTCACTAAAAAAGGTATCAGATAGAGTACCAACCCTCATCAAAAGCTGTCAGCCTCAAGCATGACATGCACCCTTGCATCAATGGGATAACATCCAGACCTAGACCTAATGGTGTGTCGTGCAGCCATAGAACAAGAGTATAATGTGCAACCGAGTGTAACCACATCACAACCAACCTTATCGGCCAAGACCCTATCGTCCATTAGGGTTAGGGTTCCATGTCGGGCAACTTACCATCACCATATCGTCTGAAACCATAATGCCTAAGATCACAGTACACAAGGTCAAACCATAACGCCCAACAAGCATAAAATTGACGTCTCTCAAACAACACCATGGCGCCTGAGGTAGCCTATCATCCAACTAGGTTAAGTTCAACCGTATCGGCCGACACCATGGCGCCCAAGGTACTATCAAGCTCAACAAAGGTACCGACCAAACCTCAACCCTAGGACCATCCAAGCTATCAAGTAGGGTAGTCATCCAAGAGAGAGAGAGACCATGTGTCAGGCAAGACATATCGACCAAGGTAACATATCTCCTTGTGGGATATCAACCATACACTTAGCCCTGACGTCACCCAAACCATGCACACCTACACACTTATAAAGTTCTAGGGTTGATGATATCGGCTAGCATCTCAAGGGATCACCCATATCGCCCATCCTCATATCCTTGTCACTCATGGAGTACCATATCAGGAACCCAACATATCGCCCAAGGGAATCATCACAACAAGATCACCCTTATCGGTCATCTTAGGGTTAGGGCAACTCTACCACTCAAGCTCCATGTCATCCATAGGCACCATGTCGTGCAAATCACTTAGTGAGTGTTGTGCAAGCACAAACCTCATGCCCGAAACAAAAGCCTCTTAACCATGCACATAACAGTCAGGGAGGCATCCATGGTATCACCCACCAAGGGTTTCCTCATACTAGGCTCAAGGCTTATCCATATCACCCAACAAATATTACCATGGTAAGGAGTCATATCGGGCAACATAACGTTCAAGGTAAACCCTAGATGAGAGGGGTATCGTTTAGGCCACCAAAAAGGTGTATCATGCAAGGGTACAAGGACCACACCAAGTTGGTCACCATCAACATCAAGATCATGTCGTGCAACAAGGGTAGATCATCTATGCTCCCCAGGACAACCCTATCGTCCAAACTAGGGTTGAAGCCCCATATCGTCCAAGACTCTAGAGTTAGGGTGTTATGTCGGCCAACCGCCATCATCTTGAGTAGATGTACATATCGGTCATAAGGTCACTAATGAGTTCACCTATCATATCACCTAAGGCTCAACTCTAGAAGGGGGTATCGGGCAACACAATCAAAGGTTCATCATGGAAACATATCGGCCAAGAGCCCATCCAAGGGTCTAGCAAGCCATTTCGTCCAAAGTTTTTCTCTAGGGTGGATAGGGGATATCGGGCATTAAGGTACAACTATTACCAACTCATCATATTGTCCATAGATCTAGGTCATAGGCTCACCTTTCAAGTCCAAAGGAGATAAAGGGGTGTTGCCATAACCATCGACCAAAGCATAGGCTATAGAACAAAGTATGTATCAGGTAAAGACCCATATCGGGTAACCTAGTTGTATCAGCCAAAGGCTCATATCGTGCAAGTCATCTTCAACCTCTAGCCACCCATTACCATCTTGCACAAGGAGAACAAGCTAAAGGCAGTAATAAAACGTAGCATTCCCATTAGATGAGATTCCAAGTTCCATATATATATCTATCATGGAGAGAAGGTAACAATTTAAGTACAAGAACCATCATATACATATATGGAAAGTGTGCATGGTTAAGAGTTATGTAACCTGCCTTAAGAGGATCTCCATGAAAGGCATAAAACTCCATGATCCAAGCAGAACACACACGTTCTCTTCCAAGAACAGCACCCATCCAAAGCTCCAAACATGCCTTTGGCACCATCATCACCACCTCAAGAAACAAAGGAAGAAGAAGAAGAAGAAACCATGGTTAAGTATAGCTCAAGAAGAAGAAAGGAGGGAAGATGACCACGTCCTTGATTACTCTTATCAAGGGCCTATCCATGGCCGAGAGGGGAAGATGAAGGTGATGAAGATATCATAAGGAAAAACTAGCATGGAAGCATGACTCCCCAAGGTCAGACCTTGAGCAAGGGGTTTCCATGGCCAAGAAGCTCGCCCTCCTAAGCTCCATGGGAGCCTTCCTTAGCTCCCAAAGCTCCCATGCTCGACAAAAACAGGTAGGGGAAGGAAGGTGGCCGAAAAGTATTGCTTGGATAAGGAGGAAGGGAGTTATATACACCAAGGAAGAGAGAGGTAGCAAGGGAGAGGTGTCATAACCACATAAACCAGGGTGCCACTTGCTCTAGCTCATAACGCCACTTGTTGCCACCCTAGCAGCTCATGCATGGCCTGGTGATACACTCTAGGAAGTGTATCGTGCAGCTGGGAAGATGCCATGGCCGACACACCCCTGTTGGGTGAAACACTTACATGTCCTAGACGATACACTAAAGGATAAGGTGACATATGTAACCATATATGTTATAAGGACCATATAAGGATGTCATTCCTCATCTATCAACCAAACATGGTGCCCATCATCCATACTCATTCTAGATGATGTCACACACAAGCAAGAAGACTCTAGAGCTGATAAATTGCACATTGAACCCTCCACTTTGGGTAAATTGCAATTTACACCAAAACTAGCACAAAAAGCATAAACATCAACCAACCAAGCTCAAACTTGAAACATAGGTCCTCCACAAGGTGCCCCACGACATCATTCTCTTTCTAATGATGAAAGAGAACTAAAAGCATGCTTTACATGTGACATATTGCAATATAACCCCTAACTTTGGGTAAATTGCACTTTGGTCCAAAACAAGCAAACATTGCTCAAATTGCATCCAAACGGGACCAAACTGGAAACATGAGCTTGTCACATGATAACAAAACATCTAGAGAGATTATATTAAGGTTCTAAGCACCTTCCATAAACAAAGCAAAGAGGGTTAGCCCAAAACCTGGGTCAGGGTCCTTACAAGTCATAAACCCCTAACAAGGATTTCGTACCCAAAATCTCGAGCGGTAAGAAGACATGTGTTACTTGTGCATCACATCAAGCTACTCTACAAAGCTCCTAGGTGTCATTGATCTGAGACCAGCATACTTGTTCTTTTCCCAGAGCCACTCAGAGTTTCCTTGTATTGATCACACACTCAAACCCTCAACTCATCATCCTTTTCCCGGTAATACTCTTAGCAACTCGTATTATTCAGGTATCAGTTCCTTCTACTGATGTATCATATTCCTTGTTATGTTTCCACTGTGCTACTCTGATCTCACAGGCTTGGCACTTTAAGCTTTGTATATCTTATATCACTGTCTTTCTGCTATATATGTTTCAACTGTTCCTTCTCTTTACAAAGGAATGTCTCTACTCAAGTGGGATCTTTCTCAGAAGAGGTTATCACAAGATACATACTCTACAAAACACATGTATGTACATGACAAGGCTCAACTAGATGAATTTTCCCCAGATGACCTTACAACACTTCCTTTCGTTGGGTGCATACCTTCCGATGTCATGTTTATGCGGAGCATAAACCCCTAACATATGATAGCTGCACTATAATCACTTAGCCAGATCAAACCAAAGCTGAGCTTTCCATCTGAGACAACTTCACCCCTTACCAAGTATATCCATTCCCAAGGTTATAACGATCCTTGACATGTCACACAGAAAGGGATTCACCCGACTGTCACATCCAGGAAAGGAAAAAGGATACAGAGAAGGGTATACTTCATCCTGCACAACCATGTCATCAATAAGGTGCTCGACGGAAGACTATCTCTCTTCTAATGAACAGGAAGGAAACATCTGTTAGACGTACAACAAGCGATCAAAGGAGGGTACATCCTGAACTGGATCAACTAGAGAAGATAAGAGGCAAGAAGAAGACAAAGTAGAATGGAGTGACTCCATTCGACCTGTCACCACACACAGGTCATTCTACCATTTCTGGTCAGCTCATGCCACAAGATCTAACTGTTGCCTGTTGCCATCTGTTGTCTGATCAAAACATCCAGTCCTTACTTGCTTATCCTTATCAACGTTCCTCTGGGATTTCAAACTGCTTCTTCGAGGGTCACCACGTAGATCCATACTTCCAAAACAAGCTTCCAGCTTGTAGGTTCAAGGTCAAGGGTGATCGATCAAGATGGTTTACCTTCATACCTCCATGATCTAGGCATCTTGATTCTCAACCCCCTCTCAGAAGGCATGCCAAGAGGATCCTACCATCATCATCCATCACAGACATCCCCATCTTGGAAACCAAAGTCCAAGATCAGCTGATACTTTTCGAAGTATCCAAACAGTGACTACTTCAAAGGCACACATACCAAGTGACACCAGGTCCACTTGACTGACACTCCCTCGAAAGGAAGGAACACAAAGGAACAAACTCCTCCCATCACCCCATCAACACTTATGGTTTCATATCAAAGGGGAGGGTATTATCACTTTCTTTGATCCTTACATGAGTTTCCAATTGTTTACGCAATGTTAAACGTTGTTCCTTCTGGTTCTTATCTTGTATCTTCTTGGGTTCCTTGCACTCAGCACAGGAAACATCAAGACCATTACATGTCATTATTCTTCTTCTCTTGTTACCATTTCATCATAATCATGATTATTTCCTGATTATATCAGATTTTTGTTTTCTCTTTATGAAAAAGGATCGCTATTATTTTCATATTCTTTATTGAACAAGGATCATCTCCCTGGTTCTCTTTTTCTTATCACAGATTTGCACTTTATTCTTTCACATCTTTTGTTTACGTTCATTGGTTGGTCTGAGATTATATCAGGTTCCATCTTGTTTACTCATCGCTTATTCTTCTCTTTCTTCTAACTTTATCTTTGCTTTCAGGTGTTTTCCTCATCTTGTGTATGTTCTATGTTTTAACTTACGTTGTTATCACAAGTTAATCTGTCTTTTATCATATATATCTCTTGAGATTACAGTTTCAAGAAATTATCTCATCATATTCTTATTTTTGATATGCTCTTTAGATTGCTCCAGAATGACTACTTGATCAGAGTAATCAAGGAGGAAACAATCTAATGCTCCATAATTACCTTTGTCTTCAATATTTGAATACCTGGCCAGGGCATCAAGTACTGGGATTAGGTAGTATGCACCATATATTATGTCACGGTCCAACCTTAGACACCATCCTAATCCTAGTCCTAGTGTCCCTATAGACTCGGCGAACCTAGAGCTCTGATACCAACACTGTAACACCTCATCCTCAACAAAACACGATTACATGCTAATCATCAGATTACCAAAAAACACGAGAAATTATAACTGATTTACATCACGCACCACAAGGTGAAACATATAATATCCGAGCCAACACTTTTCATTTCATAGCATTTTTCCAAGGTGCTACAACATAATTTTCCATCATCTCATTACATTAAATAACTATTGCAGGACGCTTTACATCAAGATGCATATCAAAAGCCATGCATTGATCATTGTACGAGAAACATCGAAAAACTCTCTCGAAGACCTGAGTGTACATGGACGACACATAGAACTCTACTGCTAGACACTATCTATCCCACTAGGTACGATACCTCTGCATAACATCTACAACCACATGATCTTCATCTCGCCAGGCACGTCCACCTAAAAAGGGTTATTAACCAGCGGGGTGAGACACACAGTCCCAGCGAGAAACATAACCCGCTACCAGCTTTATTATAATCACAGATAACTGATATAAGCAGAATATAAGAGCAGTATACTGAGCAGGGCTATTCTTACCAGCAATCTTACCAAGATATTCATGAGGCCTATAACCAAGTACTCTATATGGAACATGATTGAAAAGATATACTTTATATGATCTTATCACATGATATAAGGAATGTATGATAAAGTGCAAGTGTAAAACCAAAGAAACTATACAAACAAGGCCTCAACCAATGTTTCGTATTTGCCCTAAGCAAAGATACTATACAACTTGCTTACAAATTATTATGCCCTGAGGAAGTAAGCCGTACCGCTCAAATCCAACCGACAGATGCGAAACCCGGAGCCAGTGCCATAGAAGGTCAATGGAAGAGCCGGACTCCACAACCTCCCACCTCATGGTCAGTGCACGAGTACAACACAAGCAGGACCGTAGTCTCATGCTTAAGTGGCCTCAGCCACATGGTCAGCTCCTGCAGGCTACCCTCTGTCTAGCCCGCCTCGGTACAGGTCTCGGTGCTAGTGAAACTGAGCCATGGGCTTGTACACCGTGCTCTGTGCCATGAACGCATTCATGCTCCTGAGCCATGAGCCTAGTCACCATGCTCTATACATATCCCAAGTCTGCAACCGCAGCTGCACTCGAACCCTCACTATTTTAGGCTAGGAGAAACCTCGCATATTCAACAATATGCGCTCCGGGTTAACCCGCAGGAGAACCCGTTTCACCATCACCAGCTCCTGACGATGATGGATCTATGGCCAGGGCAACTACATGAGAAATTCATCTGTAATTAGTTAATGTATTTTAAGTGGATTGTTGGGGCAATCAAGTTGTATTAAGAAACCATATATAAAACATGAACAACATTAGATTCATTACATTGATGTTATATTGCTACTACTATTTCCATTTCCCTCAATAATCATCACATTGCCATGGGATATAAATCCCTCACATCATCTCATAGTGCTACTGCCTCTCAAGGCTTCATCATTTCATATCATCACGGGATATCAATCCCTGAGTTCATCACATTACACCAATGCCTCTCAAGGCATCATCGACATATTTAGGGAATATCAATCCCTCATGTCATTACTAGAGGATCACACCTCAACATGCATTTCTCATCATACTGATGATGTATTTTATCTCATCAACATTATTACTAGGATATTGAACATATATTAAGTGCTATACGAAGCACATAAGCATATAGTCACCATAGCTCTTACTTGGCTATGAATTCAGCACACCTGCATGGTTAGCTTGCATAAGAAAGAGATAACTGGATCACCAATCATAGAACATAGATCCTTTAGAGAACATATTATGATTATCATGCTATCAAGGATTTAGATGTATAGGATTGGAAAAACATCAATGTTCATAGCTGTGTGTGTAATTAATTTAGGTTATTGTTATCAAGCTGTGAGCATCCATCATGCCCCATATCTCATGAACATGTCTTTTATTATCATGTCATTAAGGGTAAGGTTTATAACATTGGAATATTCTTCCATCATTATGAACATATGCAAATCAATGTCATAACTGGTGTATAAATCAATACATATTATTGTTACCACATCATGGGTATCCCCACCATACCCTATATCTCAAATCATATGAGCATCATCCCTAAGGATTAACTTTAAGGATCATACATCATGATTCACCTTCCAACTTTATCAGAGGTTCATCTATCATTAACCATAGGTAACCACTATACAAGGGTTCACAACCTATTTTCTTATTTCATTATTAACTTAGGTGTAGGGTTCAAGGTGATTAAACCATATCACATGTATCCTTATTATATACACATTCTGGGTTACAAGAACCCTCACCAAAGCTTCTGTAATTCTCACTATAGATATGACGGGTAGCGCCATCCCTCACTAAAAAGGTATCAGATAGAGTACCAACCCTCATCCAAAGCAGTCGGCCTCAAGCATGACATGCACCCATGCATCAAGGGGATAACATCCAGACTTAGACCTAATGGTGTGTCGTGCAACCATAGACCAAGAGTATGGCGTGCAACTGAGTGTAACCACATCACAACCAGCCTTATCGGCCAAGACCCTATCGTCCATTAGGGTTAGGGTTCCATGTCGGGCAACTTACCATCACCATATCGTCTGAAGCCATAACACCTAAGATCACAGTACACAAGGTCAAACCATCACGCCCAACAAGCATACAACTGACATCTCTCAAACAACACCATGGCACCTGAGGTAGCCTATCATCCAACTTGGTTAAGTTCAACCGTATCGGCCAACACCATGGCGCCCAAGGTACTGTCAAGCTCAACACAAGTACCGGCCAAACCTCAACCCTAGGACCATCCAAGCTATCAAGTAGGGTAGTCATACAAGAGAGAGAGACCATGTGTCAGGCAAGACATATCGACCAAGGTAACATATCTCCTTGTGGGATATCGGCCATACACTTAGCCCAGACGTCAACCAAACCATGCACACCTACACACTTATAAAGTTCTAGGGTTGATGATATCAGGTAGCATCTCAAGGGATCGCCCATCTTGCCCATCCTCATATCCTTGTCGCTCATGGAGTACCATATCGGGCACCCAACATATCACCCAAGGGAATCATCACAACAAGAGCACCCTTATCGGTCATCTTAGGGTTAGGGCAACTCTACCACTCAAGCTCCATGTCGTCCATAGGCACCATGTCGGGCAACTCACTTAGGGAGTGTCATGCAAGCACAAACCTCATGCCCGACACAAAAGCCCCTCAACCATGCACATAACGGTCAGGGAGGCAGCCATGGTATCGACCACCTAGGGTTTCCTCATACTAGGCTCAAGGCTTATCCATATCGCCCAACAAATATTACCATGGTAAGGAGTCATATCGGGCAACATAACGTTCAAGGCAAACCCTAGATGAGAGGGGTATCGTTTAGGGCACCAAAAAGGTGTATCGTGCAAGGGTACAAGGACCACACCAAGTTGGTCACCATCAACATCAAGACATGTCGTGAAACAAGGGTAGATCATCTATGTCGCCCAGGACAACCCTATCATCCAAACTAGGGTTAAAGCCCCATATCGTCCAAGACTCTAGAGATAGGGTGTTATGTCGGCCAACCACCATCATCTTGAGTAGATGTACATATCAGTCATAAGGTCACTAAAGGGTTCACCTATCATATCACCTAAGGCTCAACTCTAGAAGGGGGGTATTGGGAAACACACTCAAAGGTTCATCATGGAAACATATCAGCCAAGAGCCCATCTAAGGGTCTAGCAAGCCATGTCGTCCAAAGCTTGTCTCCAGAGTGGATAGGGGATATCGGGAAATAAGGTACAACTATTACCAACTCATCATATCGTCCATAGGTCTAGGTCATAGGCTCACCTTTCAAGTCCAAAGGAGAGAAAGGGGTGTTGCCATAACCATCGACCAAAGAATAGGCTATATAACAAAATATTGTATCAGGTAAAGACCCATATTGGGCAACGTAGTTGTATCGGCCAAAGGCTCATATCGTGCAAATCATCTTCAACCTCTAGCCACCCATTACCATCTTGCACAAGGAGAACAAGCTAAAGGCAGTAATAAAACGTAGCATTCCCATTAGATAAGATTCCAAGTTCCATATATATATCTATCATGGAGAAAAGGTAACAATTTAAGTACAAGAACTATCATATACATATATGGAGAGTGTGCATAATAGAGATGGTTAAGAGTTATGTAACCCACCTTAAGAGGAGCTCCATGAAAGGCATAAAACTCCATGATCCAAGCAGAAAATACACGTTCTCTTCCAAGAACATCCCCCATCCAAATCTCCAAACATGCCTTCGGCACCATCATCACCACCTCAAGAAACAAAGGAAGAAGAAGAAGAAGAAACCATGGTTATGTATAGCTCAAGAAGAAGAAAGGAGGGAAGATGACCACGTCCTTGCTTACTCTTATCAAGGTCCTATCCATGGCCGATAGGGGAAGAGGAAGGTGAAGAAGATAGCACAAGGAAAAACTTGCACGGAAGCATGACTCACCAAGGTCGGATCTTGAGCAAGGGGTTTCCATGGCCAAGGAGCTCGCCCTCCTAAGCTCCATGGGAGCCTTCCTTAGCTCCCAAAGCTCCTATGCTCGACACAAACATGTAGGGGAAGGAAGGTGGCCAAAAGGGATTGCTTGGTTAAGATGGAAGGGAGTTATATACACCAAGGAAGAGAGAGGTAGCAAGGGAGAGGTGTCATAACCACATAAACTAGGGTGCCACTTGCTCTAGCTCATAACACCACTTGTTGCCACCCTAGAAGCTCATGCATGGCCTGGTGATACACTCTAGGAAGTGTATCGTGCAGCTGGGCAGCTGCCATGGCCGACACACCCCTGTTGGGCGACACACTTACATGTCCAAGCCGATACACTAAAGGACAAGGTGACATATGTAACCATATATGTTATAAGGACCATACATGGATGCCATTCCTCATCTATCAACCAAACATGGTGCCCCATAATCCATACTCGTTCTAATTGATGTCAAACACAATCAAGAAGACTCTAGAGCTGATAAATTCCACATTGACCCCTCCACTTTGGGTAAATTGCAATTTACACCAAAACCAGCACAAAAAGCATAAACATCAACCAACCAAGCTCAAACTTTAAACATAGGTCCTCCACAAGGTGCCCCACAACATCATTCTCTTTATAATTATGCAAGAGAACTAAAGGCATGCTTTACATGTGACATATTGAAATATAACCCCTAACTTTGGGTAAATTGCACTTTGGTCCCAAACAAGCAAACATTGCTCAAACATCATCCAAACGGGACCAAACTGGAAACATGAGCTTGTCACATGATAACAAAACATATAGAGAGATTAGATTAAGGTTCTAAGCACCTTCCATAAGCAAAGCAAAGAGGTTTAGCCCAAACCTGGGTTAGGGTCCTTACAATGTAGGTCCCTCATCCATCACAATTATCTCTAGGCTATTAGGAGCATCCTATTCCTGTGAAATTTGAAGTTAAAATCATTAATAACTTACCCAACTTATATACAATTTTTGGAATTTATTGATATGACTCTAACATTCAAAACTTGCTCTTTAAGGTTTTCTTTAAATTAGTTACCCATATCACATGGAATATCATTTTTATCACAAATCCTATAATTATCTTATTTTCCTCATTAACTTTAAGTATTCCAAATGTCATATAAAAATATTGTTATTTAATGCCAAACTTGACTTTTAAGTCTGTGTTAGATAATTATTCCATTAATTATCCAAATCACAACTTTTCTTAGAATATTTTTTAAACTTGTGTATTGTCTCATATTTCAAATAAACTTGTTCCAAAAGGACCTATTTGCAAAGAAAATAGTCTCATTGGACACACTTGATGGGTTGAACCCATGACCTAAAGTGAATTCGATAAATCATTACTATTCCATTAATTATGAAATGCAAGCTTTATGTTAATAGAATTCAAATTTTACCACTTTGAGGATCTTACATTGCCCACTCCTTAGATGTAATTTTTTCCTCAAAAATCACACCTAGTGAGGTTGAGGTGAATGATAACTCAACTTAGCTACAAACCTTAGGGTTAGTAACCCTTATTGGATATTTTTGTGTTGATCTTTTGAAACAACTTTTATTGATATGAAAATCTCTCCAATTACTAAGATGGATACCCAAATCCAATCTAGAGTATTTCACACCATTCTTTGTTGAATAATATTATCACTTAGTGATTACATTTTCACTTTTAATTTCTAATTCTCTTGGTGATTACGTTGTTTCAAACTATTGTTCATTTATTTCATATAAGGGTGAGGTAGCACCTCAAAACCCTACATTAAGCCATTAAACTCAAGTTAGGGTATTTATTTTACATTTAGAATTTTAAGCATAACATTTGTTTACCCACTCTCCTTCACTCATAACAAGATGAAATAATCATTTGGCTATAATTGAAATACATGTTGTATCCCCTTCCAAGAGTAGAGATTGTGTAGTTAGAACTTAACTTCTAATTTTAAATTTTAGGTTGAATTACTCCCAACAATAATTCCAATCGATGAGTAATTTTAATTCCATAATATCCTTATATTTCATGAACTGAAGGGATATTATCTTTGTCACTCTTTAGTTTGTGCACAAATCACTTTATTATTTTAACCAAACACTATGACTCCTTTTATTATTTATAATTTACAACTCGTGTCTTATTAGACCTAGTCATTCCCTTAACATCTCTAGGGGTGTAGAGCATGATCACCTCCTAACCTCATAGGTGTTATGTACCTTAAATTATCCCTTCTTTGTTTAATTAATGACATAAGGCTCTACCTTTTCTAGGGTTTATTGAGATTTCATATCTTTATTTCATTGTGCATTTTTCTTGTGGTTTCTCTAAGAATTTTCGAGAACATTTTTTTCTTGTATAATCCTTTAACCCAAATTTGCTTCGTCAACCTGGTGACCTTCCCTCCTAGGCTTAGTTTTCATAGTGGACTTCCCTCTTATACTTGGTCTTCATAATGAACTTCCCTCATTGGGCTCCGTTTCATAATGACCTTCCCTCCTTGGGATTGGTCTACATAGTGACCTTCCCTCCTAGGCTTGCTCTTCATGGTAGAATTCCAGCCTAGGATTGGCCTCCTAGTGACCTTCCCTCCCAAGCTTGGTTACATATTTTTAGCCACATTCTTATTGACTTGTCCTTATGTACCTTTGAGGTGTAATACTTGGGTTCAAAGAATTATACTCAATACATGTGCTTTCATGATTTGTATACTTAACCCTTAAAACTTTATGTGACATTAAGTATTACCTCAATTATTAGACTGATTGGTTAGCTCACCATTCTATGGAAGGTCCTAACCTAGGGTACCATCTTGGATCACAGGAGGAGGCTAGTCTTTTGTCACGGAACCATTCTTACCCCAATCCCAATCCCACTACTTAGACAGTGGTAAATGGATTGAAGCACCCGTCCCTGACTGGCCCAATAGGATCTCACAGATGGGCATATACAATAAGAAATATTAACTCATAAACAGGGGATTTAAAGAACTAACTAACCCAAAATAGGAGATATTACATATTCATCCTTGTCATTAGAGTATAATGAGTGTAGAACCAATCTAGTCAATGTTTCAGATGTTTTGCCTAAAATCAAGATGATCATGGCACAATCCTACAATTGAACAATACACTATCAAAAACAAGTAAAACGATTTATCACAAAAGAGCATACTTGGAATGACTTATATTCAAAATGTATAACAAGTGATTTTTATCAAATATAGTATTTATTTGACAAGATGTTTATTCTGAACAATTCAATTTTTATTACGAGTTCCCATTATGCTATTTTGAGAAGCATGCTTATATATTTTGTGTGGCTCCATTTCCCGAAAAAGATCAGGGAGGTCACCATGATCCTTCTTTCCATATGAGGTAGGAGGTCAATCAACATGTATAAGATTCAATATCATTTGACAAGTATAAATTCCCCTCCGAATGAGGAGGTCACTTATACTCAATATCAACACTATCAACATCAATATATGGGCAGTCATAATGGGCAATATCATTATGTTTTGAAGTTTGTCTCAAAATATAATATAGGAAAACCAGAAGCCTAATCAATAGGGAACAATACCTCAACCAAGCATATACCCAAGTATACAATTAAGAGATACATAAAAGGTATCTTCAATACAACCAAGGAGGAGTTATAATTGTGTACCTTTCACCAAAGATTTAGAGTATAAAATTTCAACAAGTAACAAGTCAACCCTTTGAGTTAGATCCTAAATCAAAAAATATTTGGATCAAAGGTCAAGATAATGATATTTGAAAATCATGTTTCAATATTAGAGATTTGGGTTATACTTTCCTATGTCAACCTTAGGGTTAGGTCATCCAATTATAATCAACAATATTTCCAAATGTCCAACTTTGTTCAAGTTTCAAGCATATTTTCAAGTGTTATTGACGTACCTAGGTTTTCTAGGATCATATGTGTTAACCCTAATTTTATGATCATTATCCAATTCATCATCAAACTTCTAGGACATTATCATGATAGTTAGCATCAATGTAAATCAATATTAGATTGACAGATCAAATGTATATCAAGGGTTTTGCAAGATTGAGATCAATATCAAGATTACATATTATTAATAAATATTATATTCAATATTGAATCAAGTAAAAGATCTAGATAACTAATTATTCAAGTCTACATAATTGTGTCTCTAGATAATCATCAGAGCCAAATGTTAGGGTTTCTAGAGATCAAACATGATTGTTGAGCCATTTGACAAATTAAATATGCAAGAGATAAAATATCTAGGGATATTAGTGAAATACATAATGAATTAGGTTTCAAAAGAATTTTTAAACTATTCCTTGGATTTTCTTGATCAAAATGGACTATTTATATGTAATTTTTGGAGCAAGGGGTCACAAGATACAATTTTTGCAAATTTTGGTCAGTTTTTTGATTTTTTGAGAAGAGAGGAGGTAAAATACCTTAAAATAGAAAAAGGTTGACCATTGTATTAACAATCGGATGACCGAGATGGCACCACATAGGTGTTGTGGCTGACTTATCTAAGGATCCGATTCAAGATAGTTCAATCATTGATTTGTCTATTTTGAACCTTCTTTCTGTTGAACCCTTTGGACTGGGGCAAATCCTCCTTGGACCGAGCTGAACCATTCTTGGACCAACGGTTCTCTACTGTGTTCCTTCTCTGCACTATCTTCCACATGATTTAGGAAGCAAGACCGAGAGTGCACTAGAGTAGGGGAGGTTCGGGAGCTGGAGGCATCCATAGGGACAGGAAAGGTGTCGCCTGCACTTGTTACACCATCATGAAAAGGGCTAGGCAGCAGTGCAATTTGTAGAAGTAGGTGATCAAAGAGGAAATTGGGGGCACTGAGGCCAAGATATCTTGTGAGACTATGGCTTTGATCAAGATGTGCTTGCTGTGAATCTTGGGGGGTCCTTTTATAGCTTCTATGGGTAGATTATAGGGTTAAACGAGATCATAATAGGAACCATGGTCACTGGAATGAGAAAGGGGGGTGAGGGACTTCTTGGATGGATCAATAGAGCATTAATGGTGGTTAAAATTGGGCTCATTGAGTTCAAATTGGTAAGGTGAGGCTTTTTGCTCGCTCAGATTTTCTAATCGTGGTCATAGGCAAGAGATTGACCATTATGGTGGCCTTGTCTCCTCCCCGCATTCAGCGAGAGGTAGGAGATGACCTCCTGGATACTTGATCAGGCTTCCAATCCATGGGAGCTTGATATGAGGACCATGGTTTGCCTCTAAAGTGGCACACCGATTGTTGACTTAGAAAAGGCCCAAATAAAAGGCAAATAAATTGATTTTTAATACATGATCTTCAGGAAATCATAGTAAATAGTAGGAATGCCCAAATGTGATGAAATTTGGACCGTAGATTCAAAAAATGTTGATAATATTTGGATGAGGTTTGAGGACTAGATGGTGAAGTTTGATGGGCCAATTTATATCTTTGAGTAGAGTAACAAATTAATCAAGTATGTGGTGTCAGAAAGTCTATAAAGTTCACACTGATCACCATATTTTGAATTTGAGTATCACTATTTCTTTAGAGGCAAAGAAAAATATATTGGGGTCAAGAGTGAACACAATTAGTGTAAAATTTGATTTCAATTTCACTTTGTCACATTTCTCTCCTTAAAAAAGAATTTTGTCCCCTAAATTCAAAAACATCCTCAAAATTGGGACTATCCAAATTGGGTTTGTATCCTCAAATACTGGAGAATTCTCAACTATATAATCAAAATCATGTTCCCAAAATTATTACCTCATCAACAGTCTCTCATAAACTTGCAATTAATATAGAGGTCAAAAGGACATACTTCACTTTTCAAGTCATGTCTCCATATTGGGATAATCAGGATCAGAGTCGTGATTAAGTGTGATGGATCAAAATGGGTAATGTACTAAAAAGTTCATGATTTAAGAGTCAAGATTCACATAATTGTATTTTGGGTTCCAAAAGTACACGTCTAGGGTTTGGATTCCTATTCAGACCATAGGTGTGATCATCCACCCATAAATAACAATCTAGTAATATTTCAAAAATTCAACATCGATTTCTTCATCAAGTATATTCGAGCTGGGTGACTGATTCAGACCTTGGTCATTTTTAGGAAATCAACCCTATGCATAGAATCAACCCTATACATAATTTCAATATTACCATCCTCAAAATCCACACTAGTCAAGATCTCAAGATCCACATGGGTGATTGTAATATTGTTTCAAGATTTTATACATCAATATCGAGAGTTGAGGTTTAGACCTTAAGATCAAATGTATAAATATTTCTAAAGCTAGGGTTTGATTCATATTTAGACCATAAGGGAGATCACTTGTCTATATTCAATTTTAAGCAACAATATTCAAGCAATATACAAAGATTTCATTATCATGGTATCCAAGTTTTATGAATGATCTATATCTTGGTCTATCTAGTAAGTCAACATTATCATATTTCAAGATCATCATTAAAACAAGATTCAAAATTGAGTATCAATATAAAAATGGATTTATCCTGTTAATCTTAGGCAACCAAGCCAAATCGGGTGAAAGGAGATGCCTTTCCAAACTTTAAATAATCAACAAGATGAAAATGTAGAGGTAGTCATAATAGGGATGTGACCTAGGTTAGGGGAGTCATGAGTCAAATACCACCCTAATCTAGAACATTACCAAAATTAGTCATTATCCATTGAGCTTATTCAAATGGAGAAAGAATCAATTGTCAAATCACATTTATCAAGGTCATAAGATCAAAAGTTCAAGATCATAATATGGCAGCTAGATCAAGATTTTTCAAGACCTAGGTCATAATTGTATTCTCTTTCTTTCATGATCAAGGTAGTGATGTAATTTGAAAATTTGGTGCATGATTTAGTTCCATGCCCATCATATAAAAATCAAGATTACAAAGGGAATCAATGGTCAATAGGAAAACTACTTTTTGCATCATAGTCTTACATCATGTTTTTGTGAGTCCTAAACTTAGTCACTTGATGGCATAGTCATGATTTGCATCAAATAGGGTAAGAGTCTATTTAGCTATGTTTTGAGGTTTAGTAAACAATAGCAAAACATGGAATTAATCAAATAGGGACCTCATCAAGCAAATCAAGTTTTACCTCAAACATAGAAAATATGTAGTCTTTTTGGTTAAATCGAGTTTGCATGATATTAGGGGTCATACATGAGTATTTGATCATTGAACAAAATCAAAATTTCAAACTAAGGTCAGATCATGACATCAACTTTCATAATTTTTTGTACTAGTAGTTTTTGTTTTTCCCTTAAGTTACCCATAATGATAACTCAACTTAGATACAAACCTTAGGGTTAGTAACTCTTCTTTGATATCTTTGTGTTGATCATTTGAAACAACTTTTATTGATATGAAAATCTCTCCAATTACTATAATGGATACCCGAATCCAATCTAGAGTATTTCACACCCTTCTTTGTTGAATAATATTATCACTTAGTGATTACATTTTCACTTGTAATTTCTAATTCTCTTAGTGATTACCTTATTTCAAACTATTGTTCATTTATTTCATATAAGGGTGAGGTAACACATCAAAACCCTACATTAAGCCATTAAACTCAAGTTAGGGTATTTATTTTTCATTTATAATTTTAAGAATAACATTTGTTTACCCACTCTCCTTCACTCATAACTAGATGAAATAATCATTTGGCTATAATTGAAATACATGTTGCATCCCCTTCCAAGAGTAGATATTGTGTAGTTAGACCTTAACTTCTAATTTTAAATTTTAGTTTGAATCACTCCCAACAATAATTCCAATCGATGAGTAATTTTAATTCCATAATATCCTTATATTTCATGAACTTAAGGGATATTATCTTTTTCACTCTTTCGTTTGTGCAGAAATCACTTTAATATTTTAACCAAACACTATGACTCCTTTTATTATTTATAATTTACAACTCATGTATTATTAGCCCTAGTCATTCCCTTAACATCTCTAGGGGTGCAGAGCATGATCATCTCCTAACCTCATACGTCGTATGTACCTTTAATTATCCCTTCTTTGTCTAATTAATGACATAAGGCTCTACCTTTCCTAGGGTTTATTGAGATTTCATATCTTTATTTCATTGTAAATTCTTCTTGAGGTTTCTCTAAGAATTTTCGAGAACATTTTTTTTCTTGTATAATCCTTTAACCCAAATTTGCTTCGTCAACCTGGTGACCTTCCCTCCTAGGCTTGGTTTTCATAGTGGACTTCCCTCTCAGACTTGGTCTTCATAATGAACTTCCCTCATTGGGCTCGATTTCATAATGACCTTCCCTCCTTGGGATTGGTCTACATAGTGACCTTCCCTCCTAGGCTTGCTCTTCATGGTAGAATTCCAACCTAGGCTTGGCCTCCTAGTGACCTTCCCTCCCAAGCTTGGTTACATACTGTTAGCCACATTCTTATTGACTTGTCCTTATGTCCCTTAGAGGTGTAATACTTGGGTTCAAAGAATTATACTCAATACATGAGCTTTCATGATTTGTATACTTAACCCTTAAAACTTTATGTGACATTAAGTATAACCTCAATTATTAGACTGATTGGTTAGCTCACCCTTCTATAGAAGGTCCTAACCTAGGGTACCATCTTGGCTCACAGGAGGAGGCTAGTCTTTTGTCATAGAACCATTCTTACCCCAATCTCAATCCCACTACTTAGACAGTGGTAAAAGGATTGAAGAACCCGTCCCTAAGTGGCCCAATAGGATCTCACAGATGGGCATATACAATAAGAAATATTAACTCATAAATAGGGGATTTAAAGAACAAACTAACCCAAAATAGGAGATATTATATATTTATCCTTGTCATTAGAGTATAATGAGTGCAAAAGCAATGTAGTCCATGTTTCAGATGTTTTGCCTAAAATCAAGATGATCATGGCACAATCATGCAATTGAACAATACACTATCAAAAACAAGTAAAACGATTTATCAAAAAAGAGTCTACTTGAAATTACTTATATTCAAAATGTATAACAAGTGATTTTTATCAAATATAGTATTTATTTGACAAGATGTTTATTCTGAACAATTCAATTTTTATTACGAGTTCCCATTATGCTATTTTGAGAAGCATGCTTATATATTTTGTGTGGCTCCATTGCCCCAACAAGATCGGGGAGGTCACCAAGATCCTTCTCTCCATATGAGGTTGGAGGTCAATCAACATGTATAAGATTCAATATCATTTGACAAGTATAAATTCCACCCTCCGAATGAGGATGTCACTTATACTCAATATCAACATTATCAACATCAATATATGGGCAGTCATAATGGGCAATAACATTATGTTTTGATGTTTGTCTCAAAATATAATATAGGAAAACCATAAGCCTAATAAATAAGGAAAAATACCTCAACCAAGTATATACCCAAGTATACAATTAAGAGATACATAAAAGGTATCTTCAATACAACCAAGGAGGAGTTATAATAGTGTACCTTTCACCAAAGATTTAGAGTATAAAATTTCAACAAGTAACAAGTCAACCCTTTGAGTTAGATCCTAAATCAAAAAATATTTGGATCAAGGGTCAAGATAATGATATTTGAAAATCATGTTTCAATATTAGAGATTTGGGTTATACTTTCCTATGTCAACCTTAGGGTTAGGTCATCCAATTTTAATCAATAATATTTCCAAATGTCCAGCTTTGTTCAAGTTTCATGCATATTTTCAAGTGTTATTGACGTACCTAGGTTTTCTAGGATCATATGTGGTAACCCTAATTTTGTGATCATTATCCAATTCATCATAAAACTTCTAGGAGATCATCATGATAGTTAGCATCAACAGAAATCAATATTAGATTGACAGATCAAATGTATATCAAGGGTTTTGCAAGATTGAGATCAATATCAAGATTACTTATTATTCATAAAGATTATATTAAATATTGAATCAAGTAAAAGATCTAGATAACTAATTATTCAATTCTACATAATTGTGTCTCAAGATAATCATCAGAGCCAAATGTTAGGGTTTCTAGAGATCAAACATGATTGTTGAGCCATTTGACAAATTAAATATGCAAGAGATCAAATATCTAGGGATGTTAGTGAAATACATAAAGAATTAGGTTTCAAAAGAATTTTTAAATAATTCCTTGGATTTTCTTGATCAAAATGGACTATTTATATGTAATTTTTGGAGCTAGGGGTCACAAGATACGATTTTTTCAATTTTCGGTCAGTTTTTTGATTTTTTGAGAAGAGAGGAGGTAAAATACCTTAAAATAGAAAAAGGTTGACCATTGGATTAACAATCAGATGACCGAGATGGCACCACATAGGTGTTGTGGCTGACTTATCTAAGGATCCGATTCAAGATACTTCAATCATTGATTTGTCTAGTTTGAACCTTCATTCTGTTGAACCCTTTGGACTCGGGCAAATCCTCCTTGGACCGGGCCGAACCATTCTTGGACCAACGGTTCTCTACCGTGTTCCTTCTCTGCACTATCTTCCACATGATTCAGGAAGCAAGACTGAGAGCACACTAGAGTGGGCGAGGTTCAGGAGCTGGAGGCATCCATAGGGACAGGAAAGGTGTCGCCTGCACTTGTTACACCATCACGAAGTGTTGGCTGGTGGTAGATTGGGGCGAATGGACGTGGTTGTAAAATGTCGAAAAGGGCTAGGCAGAAGTGCATTTTGTAGAAGTAGGTGATCAAAGAGGAAGTTGGGGGCACTGAGGCCAAGATATCTTGTGAGGCTATGGCTTTGATCAAGATGTGCTTGCTGTGAAGCTTGGGGGGTCCTTTTATAGCTTCAATGGGTAGATTATAGGGTTAAACGAGGTCTTAATAGAAACCATGGTCACCAGAATGAGAAAGGGGGGTGAGGGACTTTCTTGGATGGCTCAATATAGCATTAATGGTGGTTAAAATTGGGCTCATTGAGTTCAAATTGGCAAGGTGAGGCTTTTTGCTCGCTCAGATTTTCTAATCGTGGTCATAGGTGAGAGATTGACCATTATGGTGGCCTTGTCTCCTCCCCACACTCAGCGAGAGGTAGGAGATGACCTCCTAGCTACTTGATCAGGCTTCCAATCCATGGGAGCTTTATATGAGGACCATGGTTCTCCGCTAAAGCGGCACACCGATTGTTGACTTAGAAAAGGCCCAAATAAAAGGCAAATAAATTGATTTTTAATACATGATCTTTAAGAAATCATAGTAAATAGTAGGAATGCCCAAATGTGATGAAATTTGGACCGTAGCTTCAAAAAATGTTGATAATATTTGGAAGAGGTTTGAGGACTAGATGGTGAAGTTTGATGGGCCAATTTATATCTTTGAGTAGAGTAACAAATTAATCAAGTATGTGGTGTCACAAAGTGTATAAAGTTCACATTGATCACCATATTTTGAATTTGAGTATCTCTATTTCTTTAGAGGCCAAGAAAAATATATTGGGGTCAAGAGTGAACACAATTAGGGTAAAATTTGATTTAAATTTCACTTTGTCACATTTCTCTCCTTAAAAAAGAATTTTGTCCCAAAAATTCAAAAACATCCTCAAAATTGGGACTATCCAAATTGGGTTTGTATCCTCAAATATTGGAGAATTCTCAACTATATAATCAAAATCATGTTCCCAAAAGTATTACCTCATCAACAGTCTCTCATAAACTTGCAATTAATATAGAGGTCAAAAGGACATACTTCACTTTTCAAGTCATGTCTCCATATTGGGATAATCAGGATCGGAGTCGCGATTAAGTGTGATGGATCAAAATGGGTAACATACTAACAAGTTCATGATTTAAGAGTCAAGATTCACATAATTGTATTTTGGGTCCCAAAAGTACACGTCTAGGGTTTTGATTCCTATTCAGACCATGGGTGTGATCATCCACCCATAAATAACAATCTAGTAATATTTCAAAAATTCAACATCGATTTCTTCATCAAGTATATTAGAGTTGGGTGACTGATTCAGACCTTGGTCATTTTTAGGAAATCAACCCTATGCATAGAATCAACCCTATACATAATTTCAATATTACCATCCTCAAAATCCACACTAGTCAAGATCTCAAGATCCACATGGGTGATTGTAATCTTGTTTCAAGATTTTATACATCAATATCGAGAGTTGAAGTTTAGACCTTAAGATCAAATGTATAAATATTTCTAAAGATAGGGTTTGATTCATATTTAGACCATAAGGAAGATCACTTGTCTATATTCAATTTTGAGCGACAATATTCAAGCAATATACCAAGATTTCATTATCATGGTATCCAAGTTTTATGAATGATCTATATCTTGGTCTATCTAGGAAGTCAACATTATCATATTTCAAGTTCATCATTAAAACAAGATTCAAAATTGAGTACCAATATAAAAATGGATTTATCCTGTTAATCTTAGGCAACCAAGCCAAATCGGGTGAAAGGAGATGCCTTTCCAAACTTTAAATAATCAACAAGATGAAAATTTAGAGGTAGTCATAATAGGGATGTGACCTAGGTTAGGGGAGTCATGAGTCAAATACCACCCTAATCTATAACATTACCAACATTAGTCATTATCCATTGAGCTTATTCAAATGGAGAAAGAATCAATTGTCAAATCACATTTATCAAGGTCATAAGATCAAAAGTTCAAGATCATAATATGGCAGCTAGATCAAGATTTTTCAAGACCTAGGTCATAATTGTATTCTCTTTCTTTCATGATCAAGGTAGTGATATAATTTGAAAATTTGGTGCATGATTTAGTTCCATGCCCATCATATCAAAATCAAGATTACAAAAGGAATCAATGGTCAATAGGAAAATTGCTTTTTGCATCATAATCTTACATCATGATTTTGTGAGTCCTAAACTTAGTCACTTGATGGCATAGTCATGATGTGCATCAAATAGGGTAAGAGTATATTTAGCTATGTTTTGAGGTTTAGTCAACAATAGCGAAACATGGAATTAATCAAATAGGGACCTCATCAAGCAAATCAAGTTTTACCTCAAACATAGAAAATATGTAGTATTTTTGGTTAAATTGAGTTTGCATGATATTAGGGGTCATACATGAGTATTTGATCATTGATCAAAATCAAAATTTCAAACTAAGGTCAGATCATGGCATCAACTTTCATAATTTTTTGTTCTAGTAGCTTTTGTTTTTCCCTTAAGTTACCCATAAGCGAGACATCATGTGGCAAATAGTCATAAGAGAAAAACCACATGAGGAGATGAAAAGGCTAACTAATCATCTACTGTGTGGCTTTGGGTAGTCCTTAAAGAAGAGATGAGATTCTAGAAGACTCTCTAGGGTCTCCATGGAGAACCTTTAGGTCTAGTTCATAATCAATCAAGGCCATGTAGAGCGGGGAATCTCAACCACCGTGAAGACGGATAGGAAAAATAATATTCAAAATATTTACATCTTTCTCTTCTACGTAATGGGAATGAAGTGAACATAATAACTTCTTTAAAGGATGCTTAACCATCATGAGAGGTATTCTAGTTTAATTTTTGGCTATAATTTACAAAATGATGAAAATCAAAACATGAATCATAAATGTAACATGATAATTTCAAATATGATAAATTAAATTGAAGTGTAATGTACAAGGAAGATTCAAAAAATTTTCAAGGGAGATGAAATCTAGACATAAAATGAAGGAAGGAAACATCATGCAAATATGATGTTTGTTGGCGTACATGGGTTACACTTTTAAACTTTTGAGGTTGTTAGTATCTTAAGGAGTGCTACTCGTGACTTGAATTTGAGTAGTGATAGGGTTACAATAGAATATATTAACATTAAATATAGATTAGAAGTTGAAATAGAAACCCAAAATTAAGGGTCTCATTTGAGGAAAAAAATGATAAAAATATTGGAAATGACTATAAATATATAATAAGTTATAAATTTGAAATATAAGAAGTGTGTTATGAAATAAAACAAGAATAACAGATAACCCATTCCAACTTTCAATATCTTCACACACATAGATAACAACTTTTTATTTGAATACGGTCAAAAGGTAAAGGATAAGCACACAAAAGTAAGTGATAACGAGTAAGAAATAAGTTAGCTTCTCATGTAGTTTCTAAGAATAAGTGATTTCTATGAATATGTAATTTCCTACGGAGTATAAAAGGAACTAAAATTATTCTATATATGATTTTAGTTGTACATAAATATCATAAATAGAAATGTAATGATGCCATCACCAACATCATCATGTTTTGTTTTTTGATCTATGGGGTTTGCCATCAAAAAAGGATTGGCGACCCAATTCATAGATCGTCCCTCTGTAAAGGTATTTCTTTGAAAGTATTGTAATTTCAAATGTTTTAAACATTATAATATTCTCCTTTCCATCATTGTGCATGTGCATGAATATATTAATTATCAAACATTGTTAGTTACAAATCTAGTCCTTAATGCCAGTAATCCAATGCAGTATTGCATAGTTGTGGTTATTTCTAGTCTTGCACATTATTATCGAATGCATATTGAAGTACCAAGATTGAAAATTTGAAAGATGAGTTCTTTCTCACTTGTAAACTTCATTGTGATTTAGAAAAATATCGCTAAAATGTATAAGATGTTATTTTTAGGTTATATTACCGGACAAATCTAATACCTTAAGAGAATATCCAAGGTTTGAAGAAGGTTAGGTTTTTATCTCTTGTAATTCATTGTAGTATGTAAAATTTCCTTTTATTTATTGATAATCATTATTTCATTTGTGTGTAATTAAAATAAAAACAAATATATCAAGTTAGATTTCTAAATTTACATAAGATATACAAAAGTAATTGTATTAAAATACTATGTAATTTATAAAGAAACCTTGAATATACTCTTTTCGACATACATATTCTTCAAGCACAAAATATTGAAAATAGGTTTCATTGTCATGACCTCCCTTAAACATCATATCTGATGTAGGGTTACAAATGTCATATGTCTACATTTTAGTTTACTAGGAATTAAAGATCCAACAAAGATTTGCATTCTTCCTATTCATATACATATTTAGAATTCATCTAGGATTCTTGAGAAAGAACAATGTATCATTTCCAATTTAAGGAAACTATATTGACTAATTTTAATAAAATGATAGCTTATTAATATCATATGGTGATAAGAAATTTAGTCATAAGTTCAACAATGTAGTAAATGATTTTTAGTATTTTATATATAACTCAGATTTATTTGAAAGCTATATGTAGATTGGAACTGAATTATATTTATAATTGCAAAAGTTAAGGGTATTTTATTGGTTTGTAAACCTGTTGGTAGTCTAATTTCATTTCACCATACTATCAACTATAGTACAATATTATAGTGTTTAATTTTTTAAGTGTAAATTTCATGTACTTTTACTTGAAATTAGAATAATCCACCTTAGATAAAATTAATATATTCATAATTTTTAAAGAGTGTTTAAGGGACAAACCAACGAATGCACCAATAAAGTATTTGGGATAGAATTTTGTCTAACTGGGCAAAAACCAAGAGATAAACTAAAGTTGCTACAATTGTCAAATATGATATTTTTCTATAAGCTAGATTTTTAAAAATAGGAAATATATGAAGTAGATCTTTTTCCACCCGTTGTACCTATAGAACCCTAAGGTAGTGATCCTAAAGGGGAAAATTTAGGATTTGGTTCTTCCAATCAAATTTTAAAATTTATCAGGTTATTCAACATCAATCGATATAGACTTTCTCTGATTAAAATGAATTATTCCCTTCTTTCCCCAATTCTTCTCTATATTTCCTAGTTGAATAAAAAATGAGTATGATATGATTGATTTATGCATTGTGCAAACATTATTGTGGAGATTACTAAATCTAATTAAAGGATTTATACCTTAGAGACTTTTACCATGGTTAAGTGGGAATTTTTATTTAATAGGCAAATGCATTCATATAGATATTATTTTACTTATCAAACTTCTTTTCATAAGAAAGTAATAGGAACTTGTTGTTCATTTTCTTTCAAATACAAGGATAATACATGTAGGAAAATAAGAACAATGATTTATTTAATGATTGAAATAATCATGATATCATACTAGTAAATATATATATTTACATTAAAATTTCTAAATTATATTAAAAACTAGGGTTTTGGGTTTATATGTAATTTGATATAATCAAGCATAAAATAATTGAGAAATACAAATGCATATCTTATTGATTTTGGTTTCTTATTGAGAATAAATATCTTCCACACAATAGATATTAAGTCAAGTATGATCACAAATAATTGTTATTTTGTGATTCCAATTATAAGACTTAGATATATATAAATATTTATTAGAATTGCTTTTTCATATTATTCATTTTGGTATGTGATTCATGTGTAAAATAGAGAGTAAGTAGTGGGAAAGACTAACCCAATGAAATGTAGAAATACAACGAGATATAATTTCTCATATAACGTGGTAGAAATGATGTTTTTGTCTGTTAAGGCTTCTATTTAAGGATTTACATATATATGTGAAATTTATTAAATGTATTTAGTTATGTTTAATTCTATGTAAAATAAGGAACATAATTCAATAAGATCACTTGAGTAGTTTAGTTGGATAATTTATTGTATAAAATGTACAAAATACTATAAGTATAAATGTAAGATAATAAATGTTTATTAGTGTATCGGTTAATGAAAATCAAGAATAGACTCTAGATGGCATGAGCATCATAGAACCCGTCACAAAAGTCTGCACCACGAAGGAGGAGACAAGCACACTAACTGGTAGAGTCTATGATGACATAGCTGGAGCATACCTGATTGGCTATGTCAGACTAAGACTATAGTAGAATACCCTTAGACTACATTTTGGTATTAAAAATTAACTTTATATTACAATGCTACCAAATCCACTTATTTTGTTTAATTACTACCCAGTGTGCAGACCCTTGTTCAACCATTATTGTAAGAAGTCAAGCTTACTTCTTTAACTCTCTACATTAGTACTGAAATTTTGAGAAGGAGTCTAGTTTATCCTACTGAATGATACAATCTCTAAGTCCAGGGATCTAGTTAGTAGACTTATGGTCTGAGGTCTAGTCTAATTCTTATATGGTAAAATCATGGATTGATGCAATACTTTTCCATGTTTTGGTATAGTGAATGTGGTTGCAGAACATAGCATAATGAATAAGAGATTAATCACAATGGTTTATTTATTAGTTTTAGTGGTCATCTTCAATAATCTTATGTATTGTGTTTTTGAATAGCTTGTTTCTTCACAATTCTTTACTTGTAAACATATAAATTCAATCACCAAAGCATATTTTTATGCTTAAATCATTGTGTTAAATTATTTCACTGAGGTACTCATTCTCTAGCCAAGCAGTTTTTGTCTCTACTTCACTGTATTCTTAGGTAAACCCATGGAATATGGAGATATATATGTATCTTAGAGGTTCAACCATGACTAGATGCTAGAGATGTTTATATATCCTATCCATGTCTTTCTAGGTCCTTGTATAGAATTAAAATTATTGGATATGAAATAAAGTTTTAATTATGTTCTTTATGATGGTGTTTGTAATTAATAGTTGAATGAAACAAATAATGTAATACTAATAGATATTTGAATGATTTGATCACTTATATCACATTGTAATAACATCAAACAGTCAAATATTATATTTTTCAAACAAATGCCATTGTTTTTTGTGTTTATATGCATATTGATAGAAAAAAGTAGGATTGATGTATATTTTCTTTTAACTCAGACAATACCCTAATTTCATTAGCTATTTGTGATTCTAAAATATTGGTTTTACAAATAGTTGATCATGAAATGGGTTAGATGATATAACTTTCACGTGTTGTTGGACAAAGTCCACCTTCATCTTCTTGTTTTTCTTCTCTGTCATCTTATTGAGGCTTTGCTGCATGAACAAATGTGATGTTTTTCTTCATCTGGGTGGCATCCCCAAAATGCTTGAGTAATACTTTAAAATACCCTTCTCCATGTTGTTAATGGAGAAGTGCTTACAAGTCTTATTTAGGCCTCTTATGCTCACTTTACCAAATATCTTTATTTTTTCTTGCAATTGTGATTTGTCAGTAGTTATAATATCATTGCAAGTAATCTTATAAAAATGTGTGATGGGTTATAGTTACCTAACATATCCCAACTTTTGTAGGTATAAAATTGACATCATCATCAACATTATTTATTTAGGTAAGGAAACTGAGGGGAACATCATCCTCAACTTATTGGAGTTGACATTCAACCAAAAACTACTCTCAAGTGCTGGTTGTTGTCCTTGACAAATCACCTATTAGATGGGTACACCATTCAACTTAACATATTTTAATGGCATTTCTACTCATCCTCCATCACAACTTAGGTTCTTATCATTTACATGTGTGAAACATGTTAAATTATCTATTTTTAGCATACCAAAGATCTAGTCCAAGCATTTAGATGAATTAATATTATCAAAGAGATGAATTTGTTGTAGTTTTTTAGTGTACCACTGTGAATGATGTCGATAAATTTTGATAGTGTATTGGTAATCTATTTTATGCTTGTATTATAATCTTTCTATGTTTCTCAAGTGGTTAACTTGATTCAGTGACATTGTGAGACTTTTCTAATGTACTCATGATCTATTGTAATCTTATAGGGGAACATGTTTTATGCACTAGGCACACCAGCTTTAATGTATCGTGCACAATTGTGAGTTAACATCAAGAACCTATTCAAATACTTCCTAAACCTAGTTCGAGGTACCCACGACATATGTACATGTGTATTAGAACCACTTGTACAAATATGAAGAATCAACATTAGTGATATAATATTAACATATTGTAATACACTACAAATCTCCCCATTGAAATTTTCTTCACATTATTCTTGTTGAATCTCTAAGTCCATTCTCAAATATTGTAGGACATAACTCAACCAATTGAAGTTATGTGATTTAGGTAGGACTTATAGGTATTTGCAGTAGTAGATAGAAATATGGAATAGACAACCTTCTCTTTCCTCTTGTATAACTCTTACCTCTCTCCTAGTGACCCATTTTCTCTATTTAATACCAACTACATGGTTTGTGTTTGATGATGATCCATTTTGGTCATTGTATGCTTATTTTCCCATTTATGACATTAATTACATAATTGAACTAGATTTCATGCTTCAATATGTCTCCATCGCAAACCAAAAACTAAATCTCATAAATCTTTCATTCTTTCTATCTATTGTATATCATGTTGTAGAGGGTTCAAATACATATCCAATGCCACACATAATCTCCAAAATTAGAGTTATAAATCACAAATTATGGCTATTCAAATATCCTCATTTCATCCTTGTTTTATTGGATTTTTGCCTTGATGGGCCCAAATTTTGTGTGCGGTCCACCTATTTGGGAGCCCACCCTTCACCCTCCTCTTTAGCTATCCACCCCTCTCTTGTTTCTCTACAAAATATTAGTCCTTGGTCTTGTGCTTACGGGTTCTCCCCCATAATCTGAAGGTTGTGACATCATCTTCAACCTCTGTATAACCTTTGTCTTTATACAAGGAGGAGAAGTTTTTCACCCCATTTTGCACCTCCTTTTAAAATTTGGAACACACCTCAATCATCCTATTTAATGTCCTTCATCCTTTTCCCATTCTTTTATTTGCATCTAGTTAAATCCAACAATCATTTTATTCTTCTTTTTCAACCTACCAAACCCTAGTCATCAACCATGGCTACCATCATATGGATCCCTCTTCCTACTTCAAAACTTGTCATATAATATCCCATTGGCTTCACTACACTTATACAACATCATCCAATGTGGTTTCAAGACCCATGTTTATCTCCCTTAGCCCGTCCAGAGTTGCTCTAGCAAGAAGCAAAAACAACACTACCACATAGGTGCACCACAAGTGGAGAAAGGAAAAACAACACTTGGGGAGGAGAACACATCCATGAGATGGGTTGCAAGGCACCAATTGAGCTCATCCAGGCCCAACTTATATAGGTTGCATGGGTCGGCCCAAGCGGGGATAAGGGGGAGACTATGCCTTCTAGGTCCACGTATCAACCCACTATTTCCCCCAAATGTGAAATTAATGACATATGATGTAACACCACCACCCCCAATTTCATAAAGTTTCCAATCAAAGTGTACAAAATCGTATATTTTCTATGCTACTTCAAAATATGGTGAACTAGTATACCGTTTTGATCATCTAGAAAAGATCTACAACATAGGTATGGTTTCAGAACAAAAGTCCCCTTCTTTTTTGTGGTTACTAGAGATTTAAGCTTTATTCATCCTTCTCTCTAGTGTAGGGAAAAACATACCTAAGATTACATTAATCTTGGCTTAGAGCCAAGGTGGTTTAAATGAATTAAAATTGCATGAAAAGAAAGAATGCATGTTGTGTTTTGCTACTTCATCAACAACCTTATTCATGTCACGTGGAACATGGGCTACGATGATCTGGATAGTAGAGTCTTAATGAACTAAAATTTCCTCCCATGGGGCTGGAGATTTGAAAATAGTGGCCATTCAACATTAAACAATTGCACTTCTGGCTTGGAATCAGACAAGATAACAATACGGCATAGTCCAAGCTCTCGACATAGCTAGCCTGTGAGGAGTGTAGCTTGGACTTCAACTTCCAAAGATGAGGTTTAATAGAATGAAACTCCTCTTCCTTGTATACATCTTTTGACATTATTGATGACATGGATACCAACTTCAACCATTATTGAGTTGTACATAAACGATGCATCCACAAAGATGATTGCTTTGTAGTCAGTCGACTTTGTGAAGATAGGGAAGGAACTGGCCGCAACAGTCCTCATTGTAGGACAGAGGCATATGATAGATTATGTTCTCTCCTTGATGAAAGTTACACACCTTTGTGTACTAGTTTGGCGATTGTTATGGATTCTATCATTTCTGAATTTCCATATATGCCAACTTTCCAGGATGCCTTGGATATATGTTTTGGCTTTGTTGTTGTTGGAGATGATATTTTTAATCCAAGATTCTTGATTGTCCATGAAGAAGTTGTTTTGCATGCCCATACATGTCCATATCTTTTGGCTAATAGGGTAGTCTCACAGACAGTGCAACAAAGTTTTAGTGGTGTTGTTGTAGAGATTGCAAGTAGTATCAACTTCAAGGTGGTGTTGCTTCTTCACAATGTTGGTTAATAGTGTGTGATGTCGAAGAAGCCAGGTGAATATTTGTAGGCATTGGAGTATTTGCAGTTGCCAGATAATCCCCCACACTCTTGGGATTGCAATGTTTCTTCCTAAACAGTTCCAATCATATGTAGATTTCATAATGAATACACTTGTGTCTTCTGGTGGAAAAGACCATGTATCCTAACTAGAGTCATCAGTTGGTGGTGAGATGGACTTGATTCTATCCCATGTACCTGCTAGTAGGAAGTTATTGATGAACGAACAGTCCCATTCTCCATTATCTTGTCTCATTGAGCACAACTTATGCTCTGTGAGATCAGGAGGTATGTTCTGGGTAGGTTATAACTAAAGTATTGAATTTTTGTGTATCCACATGTTTGCCCATACATTGGTGGTGGTACACGAGTTGATAATCTTATGTATATTCACAGATAGAGTTGTAATGTTCCTTTTGATAAAGGCCTAGGATGGGGATCTAGGTATACTACTCATCATATCCCCTCTCATGTATTTCTCCTTCATGTCCTGAACCCAAAGGGTAGGGTGATTACAAAGGAAATACCAGACATTCTTTAGCATTAATCCATTATTTTGATCACGTGCATCTTTCATTCCAAGCAGCCCATATCTTTGGGTGAAGTAAGTTCCTTCCAATAAACAAGAGAGGGCTTCTTTTGATCACTACCTTCTAACCAGATGAAATCCTATACTTACTTATTAATATTCTCACACAGGGAAGGTGATAGAGAAATCATTTGCATGGTGTATGAGGGGATCGATTGTAGAGTAGATTTAGAAATGGTAATTCTTCTCACCAATGAGAGGTGTCTTTCCGACCAACTTGTCATTACTTCCTTGATGGAAGCCATAATTTTTTGATCAGTTTCTTTATTCACCCAATGATGGAGGATAGGCACACCAAGGTAAAGTCCTAAGTCCTCAGTATGGTCAATTATGATTTGCCTATAGAAATCTCATTTCTCCACCCTTGAGGTGTTCGAAGAAAAGAAACAATTTTTTTTTCTTTAGATACCACTTGACCAAAAATTGCTGCAAAGGAGGTGAGAATATTAATTATATTGTTTGTCTTTGTTGTGTAATCCTCTTCCATAAGTAGGAAGTCATATGTGAAGAATACATGTGATAGGGGTGAGCCATGACGTTCAATGTAGATAGGCTTTGGTTGAGAGTCTACAACTGCTTGGTTGATATCCGACTAGAGTCGTTCCATACATAAAATGAACAAGGGCTTAGGGGGTCTCCCTGGAGAATGCCTTGAGAATAGTGATAATATTCAAGAGGGACTCCATGCCATGGAATGGATGTGCTTCCCATTGATTTGATATCCATAATCAGCATGACTGTGAGATCTGGTAAGCCA
This sequence comes from Alisma plantago-aquatica, assembly GCA_963693085.1. Taxonomy (NCBI): domain Eukaryota; kingdom Viridiplantae; phylum Streptophyta; class Magnoliopsida; order Alismatales; family Alismataceae; genus Alisma; species Alisma plantago-aquatica. The sequence continues at coordinate 777,374,127 of OY856413.1, forward strand.
ATTTTAAATAGCGTGTCTTAGATGAATGGGCAGTGCATTCTGTCAAAGGATTTTGAGAGATCAAGCTGATGTTGACCCATTTTTTATGTCCATTTATTTGCTTCATTGAGTGTATGACTTCTTGGGTGAGAAGGACATTGTCACCGATGCGTCGACCAGGGATAAAACTACACTATGTCTTAGAGATGTAGTTATTAAGGTAAGGCTTGACGTGTTCCTCTAGGATTTTTGAGATGAGATTGAAGCAACAATCATTCTGTGAGACTGGTCTTAGATCTAAGCAACTAGTGGGTTTCTTGGTCTTTGGGATAAGAACCATATAAGAGTCTGCTAGACGGTGGTCAATGTGGTTGATATTGAAAGCATATTGAACAGTGATGCTAATAGAGTTGCTCAGTTTTCCCTAGATAGATTATAGGAACTCGTTATATACACCATCAAGTCTGGGTGCTTTATATGGTGACATTAGGAATGTTGTTTTCTTAATCTTGTTTGGTCTGGGGGTGCAGGCGATGAAATTCAAGTCTTGTAGTGAAAGTTGGAAGAAGGAGCCTCTGTAGTCATTGTTGTTGTCTGGCGTAGGTGTTAGAGCACTAGTTGTAGTCACAAGATGAACAAAGTAATTTCTAATCAGCTGCTTGAGAGTTGTTGGATTTAGACAACTGACAAATTTTGGAGAAATGTCTTCTTGCTTTGACAAAAGAGTGAAAGAACATAGTGTTCCGATCACCATCTTCTATCCAAGTAATACGTGATTTTTTATGCCAATATGTTTCTTCTTAAAGTAGGATCTGGTTGTAGTATTCTTGAAGAGAAATAGATAAATGATCATAAGCAGGATAAGTGTGGATACTGTTAAGTACCTAGCAACAATCAAGCTTAGATATAATGCCTACTTTTTCCTTGATTTTGGCATAATTGTTGGATTTTTCCCACTTGATATCACTTTGTTGCAAGATGGGCAAAGCATCTATAAAGGATAAATTGTTGTTCCATTTTGGCATCAACTTCTTGTGAAAGTCAGACATGGATCCCCAACTTGCCTTTGTCTTTAAAATTATTCTTCTTACATCTTGCTGGAAATTATTGTATATGAGGCTGGGATTAGGAAACTCTGTAGATTTGTACCACCATCAAACGATATATGTCATCATTAACAACTACTCTATCTAGATTTTCCCATAATGGAAGCCAATTGAATATATAGAATTATTCATTCATGCACACCTCAATGAGGCCCGTTTGAATAAGGATCTCTTTGAATAACCAATTGTTGCATCGATCAAATTGGCTACCTCCTTTCTTTTTTGTTGTGTCCAACATTGTGTTAAAATCACCAACCACTTCCCATACACCCGAGACATGAGGGGAATTTCATGGAGTCAGGTCCATAGAAGGAAATTTTTAATGGGGCTTGGGCTCCCATACACAAAAGTAATGTTCCAAGAGTCACTTATTATGAAATGAATAAACTTTCAATGATTATATATAATATCAATGTTGCATTGAGCATCATCTCACATACTCCAGATGCCTCTTGAAACATCAAGGGATTCATCCTTGTGAGAGGAGGTATATCCGAGTTTTTTTAATAATTGTATCGGCTGATCGACCACTACAAGTGGTTTCAATCAAAACAAGGATCTTAAGCTTGTAGTTCAGTTTGTATTCTTTAATAATATGAAGTTTATCCTTAGAGAAAGCTCCTTGTACGTTCCAGCACATAATGTTAACCATAATATATGAATTGGATAGTAGGAGAGGCCCCTTAATTGATAGTCATGCACATGCCCAAAGCTTGGTCGATGTCCTTTATCTATGATACATCTTGTTTGTTGTTGTCAGTGTCATCTACCATGATCTGGTCATGCTCATCAAAGTTGACTTGCTTCCTGGGATTGTAGTCATAGATGTTTCTAACGAGTTGGGAAACCTTCCCCTTGTTACATTCCCTTCTGGGACTAACCATGATGTTTTGATCGATCACCTTTTTGTTGCGTAGGAACACTTCGTTCCCTGCACCAGTATCACCCCATTAGAATGCATCAAGGGGTTTGATTAGGATTTGGTGGAGGTGTGCCCTTTAATATGAATGCTCCACCGTCATTTAGGAGAGCATGTCAACCCTCAAAGATGTGATCATCAATAAGGATGACCGCCAAATTGTTTGTGGATCTTTTAGCATGCAATTACTTCTCTTAGGATTTGGTCCCGTTCCTCTTATTTTTTTAATTGACAACTGTTTCCCAATCATCTTCTTCATTTACTTCTTTATCTACAACATTGTCACCCGAGACAGTACCTGACGTTGGCTTGGTGCCTGCATCAGGAGTTTTTTTGTTTCTCCCGGTTGCAGCAGATTGTTGTGCAGGTGGTTGTTTGTCTTCTATTGTGTTGTACGTTGGATCGGCTTGGGGTATGGATTGATGTGTATATGTTATTGGTTCACCTAGTAAGGTTGCATTAGAAGAAGATGGTTCCGTAGGGACTAAGGGCTTGACAAAAGTGCATTCAGAGTCAATGTGTCCTAGCTTACCTCATCTCATGCAGACCATGGGTAGATTATCATACTCCAGACAAACAATGCTCGCCGCTCAGGAAAATAGCAAGGAAAAGAGGCTTAGTTGTATCAATTTACACAACTAGACGAGAAAACTTGCCACAATCTCCAGATGTTGTTGTTGCATCTATTTTGATGGTCTTGCCTACTAGGTTTCCAATACTCACCAAGAGTTGGTTTTTTTTTTGAACTCACCAAGAGTTGGTTTTGGTAAAGGAAAACTGGGAGATCCACCCCACTTAACCAGACCACAAGCCTACATGATATTTGATCTGATTGTCAAAAACTAGATGACCAGGATTGAAAAGAAAAATTGTTGCCAAAGATTATCCACATGCCACCTGTCATGATTTAACAAAGTCGACATTATTCCCCAATTGGATGATGTAATATCCCTTTTCAAGGTCAATGTCCCAGGAGGAATCCGCTGGAGCCTTGAGAATAGTGAGTATGTTGACCAATGATTGGAAACCTATGTTGTCACTGAGCATCTTGATGATGACATCGTATTTGTAGGGTTCTAGTAGTGGATGTAAGTGTAGGGAATACAACATCAGGTAGGTAACAGAAACAAATAAAATTACTAACATATTTCCCATTAACTAGCAGATCGCGTCAATAACTATGCAATGGGGAGGATGGTTTCAAGATGATATATCTAGTCCAAGAGCAAGTCCAACAAAAATCCTCATTGGTGGTTGTGCAACTCCTAGTCGCACTCAGACTCGTCTGACTGCTCCTCCACATACATCCGACTCAGACAACTGCTGCAGTGACTCCTCAGATCTCTCCATGGACTATGAGTTGATGTTTCCCTCCTAGAAATAGCCAAAGGACTCCTACCTCTAGAGTAGTCCACATGAACCAACTAGTACTTCTTTCATCCTATAGGAAGGGACATGAAGGAGTTGTCCCTCCCATTGGTGTTCTAGTCACCAACATGGTCTCCCACAACAATGATCATTAGTTGTTTCTCCCCCGTGGCTATCCCTCCTTAGTCAGGTAGGACTTGCCCAGGCTCTCGTGGTTACCACAACTAGAACGGACAACAATTGTCACCACAACTGATTTGAAATTGTCTACGTAGTAGTTGTGCTTTGGGAAGCCCCCGATACCCCTATATATATAGGAAGAGTTAGGGTTGGGGTTCCTAGTCCCCAGCCAATGTGGGAGTAAAGCGAGAGTGGAAAGGACAAGACAATCTTGAATTTTCATAAGTTTTTCTGGAAGTTCCACAACATGCATGTGATGAAACAATTATATCGCCCACCAAGACAGTCATCTTGCAAGCAACATGATTATTTTTCTAATCTAAACATTCATTTCACACCTTCTAGTTCTGCACATATGTTGGTAATTAAATTTGAATTTATACTCAACTTGACGTGACCCCAAAACTGGCGTTTGGTGCAACTGAGATGGGTGTCTCGCACCAAGCCAAACATCCATTTGGTGCAACTAAGATAGGCGACTCACACCAAGACAAACATTCTTTTCGTACAAGTGAGGCGGGCAACTCCTACCCCAGGTCACACAAAATTCAACCAATATACAATACAATCAGCCAAACACTTCAAATAGTAGTCTCAACACTTGAACTGATCGTTTGGTAGTCTAGTCAACTGATTTGTTGCATGAATTGAAATACCTAAGCACTGTAGTAATTAATTCAATTATCATTCAAGACCAAAATTCTCTTCTAGATGAGTTCCTATGTGTGTGACCCTATAGGATCAATATCACGTTTTCAATGAATGTACATAACAACTTATGACATCACAAGCAAAGAGTGGTGCCGAGTCACACATCTTTGCAACCCATGTGCATTGAAAGTTGGGGAGAAACATCAACCTATAATCCATGTATGGTGTTATAGTTTTTGTATAGTTCCTTTTTCATTGATATCCATATTATACTAGAGGCATGGAGTGGCTATCCTCATTATTATTCAATCTTGTTCCTTGAACTAGAGCAAACTACATGAGATATATGTAAGCTCAATATCACATATTGACTCACATGTGTATGGCCATACTTTTCTTAGTCTCGCTAATCAAGAGGCCTTGGATATCATACTCCTTTTTGGAGGGACAAATCCCAACTCCATCACTCACAGTCAATCCCCATGTGGCAAAATCACCCAATCATCAACTTTATAGCAACCCATATTTCAGGACTTCCTTTGATGATGTCAAATTGTACCCAATGACATGTGATGAGTGTAGTCATTTCAGGTTGAAGAAGAACAACCACCAACATCACTGTGAGAGCTAACTATGACTTCCATAATGATGGCTTCCATGTGTTAGTCTCATGGTGGGTTTGTCTGATACATTGTTCTCTAACATGTATATGTGTGCTTGGTTTGATATTTCCATATTGTGACTAATGAAATTTAGTCATCAACCAACTCACACTCTAATCTTATATATCATTGTTGTCTATCAACCTTCCACAATAACAACCGATTAGGGACATAATGAGAATATGCATATGTACTCTTAACATCCATATGATCTCATCCAAAAGGATAGTAACTTGAATACATATGTCATTGAGTAATATAATTCTCTAGACATTTATTATGTTATGCATTATCTCATACCTGAATATACAAAATAAATTGGAAGCTTTCCTTTCTTATTAATCAAATAACTTATATGTTATTCCATTACAATCAAAACATGATCATCTCTTTGGTCATACATACCAATAGACTCCCACTTGCACTTAGAGCCAATCACCCACGTATCTCATCCCGAGTGACCTAACATGCCCGTCATGATTCTGTTGCGTAAATGCATTTCTAGAAGGTTTAACAAACTTTTTCTTCAACTCAATATTTTGTAGTTTTCACATCTCTTCATTATATGACTACTCGTATGAGATGGAAGTGTCGTAGTATGCTATCTAAGATTCCCAACCTAACTATTAGCTCCATTATTGTCATCAATTGTTGGAACCTCATATACCTTCATCCGTATGAACTTCTTGATCCATACAATATCCTCTGATGTTCTTATAACATAGAGATACTCAACTTCTTTTGTAGATTTGAACAACTATCATTTTCTCATAACTCTTTCTAGATTACATTTTTCATTTTTCATCAAACATAAATTTCTATTGCAATTATTTTGTCAATTTGAAAGCTTGCACGGGTGTAACCCTTTACATACAACTCTTACTTATCACCATAACCAAGGAACCAATCCTTTAAGTGCTTCACATGCATGTAAGGATGTTAATGACCATGGTCCAGTTACTCTCACTAGTATCTAACATATACCCTCTCGTCATATCTAATACATACTAGATTGCTAGGTAGGTATATATATACGTCCTCTCATCATGTCAATACACATGAGATGACTGGATATCTTCTCGTCACATCCAATACATACGAGATTACTAGATATCTTCTCATAATGTCCAATACATATGCAATAACGAGATAAGTACATATAATTTCATTCAAGATAGATCCATTGTCATCTATCCATGTGTACCTACTCTTCATAAGAAATAGGACACAAGTCTCTTGAAAGACTAACTACATGGAAAATGCACACATTTTCTCTCATTGAGTCTTGCATATTGAACCCTTCAACATCTTACCAATGAATGAGCATTTACTTAGGTCAATAAGCTTTCTAGATCTATATCTATAGACCTCAATCCCTATCACACATAATTCTTTGCCTAAACCCTTCACATAGATGGTACTTTCCTTTATAGGTTTTATCATTTATAAGATAAGGGCGTTATTCCGCATCATTATGTGGAATATTAATATTATCCCACTAAATCTTTTGTAATCACAGAATCCATCTTCATTTTGACTCAAGTCAAACCCTTTGACTGTCTTGTCAAATCGAAGATTCCAACTCTGAGATGCTTGCTTCAATCCTCAGATTGACCTTTGTATCTTATAGACTTTATTTGCATTAATAGATATATAAAAGCATTATGTTTTGTCACATACACATCCTCCTAATTTTTCCAATTAAGGAATGTGGTTTTGACATCCATATGCCAAATCTCACAGTCATAATAAGCTATAACAACATGAACGATTCAAATGGATTTAACCATGGTATCTGGTGAAAGGCTTCATCACGTTCAACACCTTAAACTAGTTTGAAACTCTTTACACCAATGTTGGTCTTCTTATAGAGACCCAAATGCACCTAATGGGTTTAACCCTTTTGGTTGGATCCACCAAGGTCATACCTTGTTGGTTGATATGGAGTCCATCTTTTTTCTTATGGCCTCAAGCCATTTCCCAGATCCTGATCCCTCAGTAGCTTCTAGGTAGGCTGTTGACTCATGATCAACTGACCGCCTTCTTGAGTTATACAATATTATAATCTTTTAAACTAAAGGTGTATTCTACTAGAACTATGAGATCTGTGTTTACATGAGGAACTTGAGATTCCACAACAACGTGTGATTCTCCTTGTTCCTATTATATCTTCTAAGGTACTATGTTTTCATGTTTGTATCAAACATTTTGAGTTCTACTTTTACTCCCACTGATTCCTTTGGAACTAATTTCCATTTAGAAATTCATCCATCCTAGCAACAAACACTTTGTTGTCAGGTTGGAATATAAGTAATATTCAACAAGATAACATTCATGCGATTTATGGATAAAGCCTTTTAGGAAACAATTTTCTTATACAAGCTTTCAATCCTAATCACAACAAAGGACTCATCGGGACTCCTCCTCTACCATATCTCATATGTGTCTTATGAACCACTTTAGACAATACATTATTTTAGTGTATAACATGTGCCTAAAAGAAACTGTAAGATCATCTAGATTTTATTGATAATATCATCGTGAGCTAACATAGTGTGATACCTTCTTTCTGATACATTAGTATGTCTTAGACGAAGATCATTGTGATACTCTATCATAGTCTCTCCAGAAGGTTCTCAAACTATTGGTTTAAATATTTCAACATTGATCACATCAACATATCCTAATACTTTACCAAGTGAGTTACCTACTTCATTCATAATCTCATTGAACACTTCTAGAGATTCATACTTGTATTTCATTAAATACAAATATCTACTGATCCCATCCATGAATGTAATGAGGTACTTGTAACTACTTTTAGCATTCATTCTAAAAGGTATATGTACATCAGTATGTACTAGTACTAATGGAATAGTCGATCTTCCATTACATCTAGTGAATATGCTTTTGTCATATTGCACAAAAATAAACATGCATGCCTCTATTGGTTCAATAATCAAAAGAGTCTAGATAACCATCATATGGATTCTAGAAATGCATTTCTCATTTATGTGTTCTAGATGATATAGGTATTCAATTTGTTTGACTTATCAAGCCATTCAATATATGTGTCATACACATTTATCTCTACAACTATAATGTATAGTTTGTGAGACATAGGGCATTTCCATAAAAGATCATATCTTTTAAAATGAAACATAATGTTCTTGTCATACAAGACATATGTTGTTTCATCAATGGCAAGTACATAATAGCAATTCACTAATTCTATTATGTTCACATGAATGGCAACCTTAAACTATAATGGTAGCAACCCTTGCTCCATATAACTATAGCTTACTTCTTATCATGTCCTGAAGTGGAGGTTCCTATCTCTATCTTCTTCCTGAGATCCTCTATGAAGGGAATAATTCCTTTCCAATGTCCAAACAAATGACAATGGTGGCACTTTATCCTTTAAGTGAAAAGGAAAAATTCCCTTTCTACTAAACCTTCTCCATTTATTGAGTGCAAAATACTTGGGCTTGAACTTAGTCTCAACACACTTCTTAGCCTTGTTTTTATGCTAGGACTCACTTCTGCTAATCACCATCACGAATTTGTTCATTTCTTCCTTGCATTGGCATCAACATGTTAAGCATTTGATAAACTAACTATATTATTCATGCAATGCTTGCATAATCATATTCATGGTCAATTCATGGCTGAAGATAAATCCCACTCATTCCACATGTCCAATCATATTGAACACATAGGGTTCTACTGGACCTCCCTTTGTCAGTTTGCACTCAAATTAGTGCTTATGAGACATTATACCTTCATAGATTTACATGATTCTTAAGATATGTTCCCATCTCAAGAATGTCCATGTATTCATGTTGTACATGTAACTCATAGTTCATACAACATAGCATTAGGTATCCCAATGTATATGGCATCATTTGAATGCTTCGATTAAGCATCTATTTAGCCTTAGGCACATTTCTAGCGAGTTCCTCTGGTATTCGTCTATCAAGGATAGAGATTTCTCTCATTGATGAGAATATTTGTCAAAGTCCTTAACCAATCATGGAACTTTATTCTATTTTTGTCCCTTTTTAGGACCGATCACAATTTAAGCATGTTTGTGTTTGACATTTGATTCTACAAAGAAATATTGCAACCTTTTCAAAACACTTTTGATTTGGTTAGATTTGATAAATTTGACAATATTAATTAGGTCTTTAATTAACTATCACACCCAGTATTTTATTTGAATTGATAGTCCTTAATATCAATTCTGAGTATTGTAGTGTACAATACTCTAGTGGGCCAAGATCCAAAACAATTCAGTCAATACCCAGCCAACGCTCACACTCATGACCAATTATTAAGGTAGGAAATCATGCTAATTGCATAATATGCAACTCTTGGATAGATGATGTCACGGAACCGTTCTTACCCCAATCCCAATCCCACTGCCTAGACAGTGGTAAAGGGATTGAAGCGCCCGTCCCTGAGTGGCCCAATACGATCTATCACACTGGCATATACAATAAGAAATAAATAACTCAAAAACTGGATAATTAAAAGACATACTAACCCAATATGGAGATTTCACCAATATATCTTTGTCAGCAGAGTGTATGAGTGCGGAAGCAAATCTTAGTCAGTATTCCATATACATTGCCTAAAATCAAGAAAATCAAGACACAATCATGCAATTGCACGGTACGCTATCAAAATCAAGGAAAACGGTTTATAAGAAAGATATGTATTCTTGGCAGGACTTATATTCAAAAGAATAATAAACCAATTTTGCAAAACCAACATTTATTCGACAAGTTTTTCAAGCATTCGACTTTTATTACGAGTTCCCATTATGCTGTAATTCAAGAAGCATGCTTATATATTTTGTGTGACTCTATTACCCCAACGCGATGGGGAAGGTCACTAGGCCCCTTTTCACCATAGGAACATAGGAAGCCAATGTACAAGTCCCACTTCCAATGAGGAGGTTGTTGTACTCAATATCCACATTATCAACATTATCAATATCATCATCATTATCAACATCAATATACGGGCAGTCATAATGGGCATGCAATTTATGTTTTCATGTTTTTCAAAATATAGTATAGAAAAACAGAAGACTAATCATAGGGAACAATAGCTCATCCAAGTAAATAGCCAAGTATATAGTCAAGAGATACATAAAAGTATCTTCATACAATCAACGAGGAGTTATATAATAGCGTACCTTTCACCGAGATTTTGAGTATAGATCATGAGTAATAGGTCGATCCTTCGAGTTAGATCCTAAAACATAATATTTGGATCAAGGGTCAAGATCAAGATATTTCGACATCATGTTGTAATATTCGATATTAGGGTTACACTTTCCTAGGTCAACCTTAGGTTTAGGTCATCCACTTATGATGAACCAATATTTCAATTTGTCCACCATTATTTCAAATATCAAGTATCTCTGAGTGTGAATGACTTTCCTAGGTTTCTAGGATCATGTGTGTTAATCCTAATTTATGTTCATTATCCAAGTCATCATCAAATATTTAGATCATCATATTGTTCTAACATCATTTGTATTCAAGATCAGATTGATGGATTAAAACTATATCAAGGGTTTTGCAAGATTAAGATCAATATCAAGATTTACTCATTATCAATTATAATTAAGATTGAGTCAAAGCAATAGATCTAGATAACTAATGATTCATTCTCAAGAGTAGATGACTCAAAAGGACCAGATCTAGGTTAAAAAATAATCATCAGAGTCCAAAACTAGGGTTTTCAGCATTTAATCATGATTAACCACAAATAGAGTCATTTAGACAATTTACATAATCAATAGATGAAGATTTAGGTAGATAAGTGAGCATATTTTGGAATCAGGTTTCAAAAGTATTTTTAACAGGTTCATTGGATTTTTCTGATCAAAATTGACTATTTGTTCATCATTTTTGGAGTTCGGATGCATTTTCTATGATTTAAACAAGATCTGGGCATTTACTTTGAATTTCTGAATAGAGAGGAGATATTTACCTTATTTGCAAAAAAGGATGGCCGCAAGATGCATGATGGATGGCCAAGATTGAGCCACATAGACGAGACGGTTTGCTTGGTTCAGGGTCCGGTTCAGAACTTTAATTTGTCAATTGATTAGCGGTTTGGCTGGGTTGTTTGGGCTGGCTGGTTCGGCTTGGACCATCGGTTCTTGGCTCTATTTCTCCTCTTTGTCCAATACTCACGCGAGCCCCGATTCTCGGCGGAGGGCCTCGCCGAAAAGGATGTGGTTCAGGAGCAAGAGGGGAAGCTGGACGCTGCTAAGAAGCCGTCCGCATTTGTCACGACCCCGCGAAGTGGTAGTGGGCGTCCTATTGTCGAGAGGGGCCGAGCAGTAGGATCACCCAAGGCGGTTGTGCGGCGGCGCCACTGCTGCAACAGGTGGAAGGAAAGAGGAGAATCCGGTTCTTGGGGCTGAGGGAGAGAAAGGCAAGGTGTCCTAGCAAAGTGGGGTGTCGGCGCCCCTTAGGGGATCATTTTATAGGCTTGGGGGATAGGGTTAGGATAGATCAGATCTTGGCCTAGATATGGCCGCCAGAATGAGACGGGAGAGCAAGGGATGCCTTTTGGCAGCACAACAGAGCACAAAAGGTGGTAAAAAATAGGGTTAGTTCAGTTCGAATTTGCGATACGAGCATTCCCTCTCGATTGGAATTTCAAATCGGGTAGTATATGGGCTGATTGCCTCTTTCGATTGTCATTACTCCTCCCCGCTGATTGCGGGAGGTAGAAGACAAATTAGTGGCCGTGAGATTGGGCCCTGATCCTTGCGGGGCTGATCTAAGGGCTGGGGTTCGCCCCCAAGGTGAGCCCTGGATCGCTGACTTGGAAATAGTCCAAGAAGAAGGCAATTATAAAGGTATTTTGAGCACAAAAACTTCTACAATTCATAGAAAATCATAGGAATGTCCAAATGACCTCAAATTTGGACTAAAGCTTAAAAAAATGTGGAGAACATTTAGAAAAAGTTTGATAACCAAATTCTGAAGTTTGATGGGTCAATTTGATTTCTTTGGACAAAGTGATGCTTGAAAATAGTTTTTGATTTATAATGTGTATAAAGTCCACACTGTTCGCCAAGTCTTGGATTTGAGTCTCAATAATGATTATGAAGACAAGAAAAATAATTTAGGACCATTACTAGGTATAGCGAGGGCAAAAGAGTAATTATCTCATTATTTTGCTAAAATCCACTTTGTCACATCCTTCCCTCCTTAAAAAGGAATTTTGTCCCCAAAATTCAAAAACATCCTCAAAAATCAGGATTATTCGACCTAAGTGATTTCCTCAAATATTGGGGTATCCTCAAGTATAAAATCAAAATCATGTCCTCAATTTTCAAGTAATCCAATAATCATAATTGGGATTACATGTTCCATATCATAATCAACTTGGTACTAACACCATTTCATCATCAATCAATTGAATATCAAGATCAGCACATATATTTGTCCAAAACCATTGAGTCACAAATATGAAAATCATCCTATTGATCACAAATTTGGAGAGTTCATATTTTAGGTCAAACAAATAGAGTACTTGATTCAAATATACAAGGTGACTGTCAATCCCAATATCTCAGGGTCCTAGCTTCTCCATTGGTCTAGGTGGGGTTATGCATCCATGATTTGAGATTTCACATTTCAACAATTCAAGACAACATCATACTTTCATATCATCATTTCGAGCTCAAAATCAATGGGAAGGTCCCACCCTAGTCCTAATGAGAGCTAAACCCTAATTGATAAATCGAGAGAGTCAATATAGTCATCATTTCAAAAATTTCTAGATTTGGGATTTTGAAGTCATTATTCATATATCTCAATGTCCAAAAAAAATGTGATCATAGGATTTGTATCATTATTGAGATTTGATAATCATGAGTCACAATTCTTTTAATCAATATCAAGAGTCGAGATTTCAAACATCACACTTCATAGAAAAAATAAATTTTTTTTTGAAGCTAGGGTTTAGATTCCTATTTAGACCTTAGGGGTATCATTCATCCATATCCAATTTTGAGCAACATTATTCAAGAAATATTCAAGCAACATATCATAATTTCAATATCATTGTATCCAAGTTTGATGAATGATCTAGACCTAGGTCTATCTAGGAAGTCAACCTCAAGCTATAGTCAATATTGTCATATTCAAGATCATTAATTCATTATCAAATCAATATTCAGATCGAGTATCAACCATGGTTTTAACCTATTAGGCTTAGGTCAACCAATCCAAAATCGGGTGAAAGGAGATACCTTTCCAAACTTCAAATAATCAATAGGATGATAACTTAGAGGTAGTCGCGATGGGTATGTGACCTAGGTTAGGGGAGTCATGAGTCAACTACCACCCTAATCTGGCACATTACCAACATTAGTCATTATCAATTGATCTTATTCAAATAGGGAGAGTATCCATGATTAGATCGTATATATCCAGGTCATAAGATCAAAATTCAAGATAATAGGTCAATAATGTCAAGATTTGAAATTATTTCTTTCATGATCACGGTAGTGATATAATTTGGAAATTGAGGATTTTAAGTTGACATTCGAGGAATTAGAGCATAATAGTGCAAAAACTAGCCCATCGTCATCATATCAAAATCGAGATTGCAAAAGGCATCAATAGTCAATAGAGAAATTGTTTTTTTTTTGCATCATGGTCTTACATCATGATTTTGTGAATTCTAGAATTAGTCAATTTGATAGCATTGTCATGATGGGCATCCAATTGGGAAAAAGAGTTTGCTTAACTATGTTTGAGGTTTAATCAACAATAGGGCAACATGGATATTAATCAAATCGAGACCTCATCAGCAATGAGGTATAATGTTTAAGTCACCCTTATTTCACCAAATCATAATTTTACAGTTTACCTCAAACATAGGGAGCATGTAGTCTAATTCTGATTAAATCGAATTTTTCAAGAAGGGTAAAGCATGAGTATTTCATTTCAAAGTTTTCAATGATAAAAATTGATTTTTCATACTAAGGTCAGATCATGGTATCAACTTTCAAGATTTAGCGATTCCCATGCTTAAACTACCCATAATCGTGACATCATGTGGTATAAGGTCACAAGGAAGGACCACATGAGGAGATGGGAAGACAATCTAATCTTCATCTACATAGGTGGCTTAGGATTGTCCTTAAAGAAGAGATGAGATGCTAGAATACTCTCTAAGGTTTTACAAGAGAACCTTTAGGTCCAATTCTGGATCAATTGAGGCCAGGTAGAGCGGGGGATCTCAACCACCGTGAAGACGGATAGGAGAAATTATGTCCGGACCCCGAGCCTAGACACCTCAATTTTCACCATTATGGACTTTAGGTTTCTTGAGTGTAAGAGACTTGAGAAATTATTTACTTAAAGTATATGAGAGTGTGTAAGCTCTGATACCAACTGTCACGGAACCGTTCTTACCCCAATCCCAATCCCACTGCCTAGACAGTGGTAAAGGGATTGAAGCGCCCGTCCCTGAGTGGCCCAATATGATCTATCACACTGGCATATACAATAAGAAATAAATAACTCAAAAACTGGATAATTAAAAGACATACTAACCCAATATGGAGATTTCACCAATATATCTTTGTCAGCAGAGTGTATGAGTGAGGAAGCAAATCTTAGTCAGTATTCCATATACATTGCCTAAAATCAAGAAAATCAAGACACAATCATGCAATTGCACGGTACGCTATCAAAATCAAGGAAAACAGTTTATAAGAAAGATATGTATACTTGGCAGGACTTATATTCAAAAGAATAATAAACCAATTTTGCAAAACCAACATTTATTCGACAAGTTTTTCAAGCATTCGACTTTTATTACGAGTTCCCATTATGCTGTAATTCAAGAAGCATGCTTATATATTTTGTGTGACTCTATTACCCCAATGCGATGGGGAAGGTCACTAGGCCCCTTTTCACCATAGGAACATAGGAAGCCAATGTACAAGTCCCACTTCCAATGAGGAGGTTGTTGTACTCAATATCCACATTATCAACATTATCAATATCATCATCATTATCAACATCAATATACGGGCAGTCATAATGGGCATGCAATTTATGTTTTCATGTTTTTCAAATTATAGTATAGAAAAACAGAAGACTAATCATAGGGAACAATAGCTCATCCAAGTAAATAGACAAGTATATAGTCAAGAGATACATAAAAGTATCTTCATACAATCAAGGAGGAGTTATATAATAGCGTACCTTTCACCGAGATTTTGAGTATAGATCATGAGTAATAGGTCGATCCTTCGAGTTAGATCCTAAAACATAATATTTGGATCAAGGGTCAAGATAAAGATATTTGGACATCATGTTGTAATATTCGATATTAGGGTTACACTTTCCTAGGTCAACCTTAGGTTTAGGTCATCCACTTATGATGAACCACAATTTCAATTTGTCCACCATTATTTCAAATATCAAGTATCTCCGAGTGTGAATGACTTTCCTAGGTTTCTAGGATCATGTGTGTTAATCCTAATTTATGTTCATTATCCAAGTCATCATCAAATATTTAGATCATCATATTGTTCTAACATCATTTGTATTCAAGATCAGATTGATGGATTAAAACTATATCAAGGGTTTTGCAAGATTAAGATCAATATCAAGATTTACTCATTATCCATTATAATTAAGATTGAGTCAAAGCAATAGATCTAGATAACTAATGATTCATTCTTAAGAGTAGATGACTCAAAAGAACCAGATCTAGGTTAAAAAATAATCATCAGAGTCCAAAACTAGGGTTTTCAACATTTAATCATGATTAACCACAAATAGAGTCATTTAGACAATTTACATAATCAATAGATGAAGATTTAGGTAGATAAGTGAGCATATTTTGGAATCAGGTTTCAAAAGTATTTTTAATAGGTTCATTGGATTTTTCTGATCAAAATTGACTATTTGTTCATCATTTTTGTAGTTCGGATGCATTTTCTATGATTTAAACAAGATCTGGGCATTTACTTTGAATTTCTGAATAGAGAGGAGATATTTACCTTATTTGCAAAAAAGGATGGCCACACGATGCATGATGGATGGCCAAGATTTAGCCACATAGACGAGATAGTTTGCTTGGTTCAGGGTCCGGTTCAGAACTTTAATTTGTCAATTGATTAGCAGTTTGGCTGGGTTGTTTGGGCTGGCTGGTTCGGCTTGGACCATCGGTTCTCGGCTCTGTTTCTCCTCTTCGTCCAGTACTCACGCGAGCCCCGATGCTCGGCGGAGGGCCTCGCCGGAAAGGATGCGGTTCAGGAGCAAGAGGGGAAGCTGGACGCTGCTAAGAAGCCGTCCGCATTTGTCACGACCCCGCAAAGTGGTAGTGGGCGTCATATTGTCGAGAGGGGCCGAGCAGTAGGATCACCCAAGGCGGTTGTGCGGCGGCGCCACTGCTGCAACAGGTGGAAGGAAAGAGGACAATCCAGTTCTTGGGGCTGAGGGAGAGAAAGGCAAGGTGTCCTAGCAAAGTGGGGTGTCGGCGCCCCTTAGGGGATCATTTTATAGGCTTGGGGGATAGGGTTAGGATAGATCAGATCTTGGCCTAGATATGGCCACCGGAATGAGACGAGAGAGCAAGGGATTCCTTTTGGCAGCACAACAAAGCACAAAAGGTGGTAAAAAATAGGGTTAGTTCAGTTCGAATTTGCGATACGAGCATTCCCTCTCGATTGGAATTTCAAATCGGGTAGTATATGGGCTGATTGCCTCTTTCGATTGTCATTACTCCTCCCCGCTGATTGCGGGAGGTAGAAGACAAGTTAGTGGCCGTGAGATCGGGCCCTGATCCGTGCGGGGCTGATCTAAGGGCTGGGGTTCGCCCCCAAGGTGAGCCCTGGATCGCTGACTTGGAAATAGCCCAAGAAGAAGGCAATTATAAAGGGATTTTGAGCACAAAAACTTCTACAATTCATAGAAAATCATAGAAATGTCCAAATGACCTCCAATTTGGACTAAAGCTTAAAAAAATGTGGAGAACATTTAGAAAAAGTTTGATTACCAAATTGTGAAGTTTGATGGGTCAATTTGATTTCTTTGGACAAAGTGATGCTTGAAAATAGTTTTTGGTTTATAATGTGTATAAAGTCCACACTGTTCGCCAAGTCTTGGATTTGAGTCTCAATAATGATTATGAAGACAAGAAAAATAATTTAGGACCATTACTAGGTATAGAGAGGGCAAAAGAGTAATTATCTCATTATTTTGCTAAAATCCACTTTGTCACAGATGATATGTGCAACTCCTTGCCATAATCATCTACATGCTTCTGGGCCCAGACTCTCTGAGAATCACCAGTCAAGCCTGACCCAAAAGCTGAAACAATAATAGTGCACCCCACTGGGCAGACCCACATTTCTACCATCACACTTCCATGAGATAGATGACACACCTTCCTTGGGGGGCTAACGCTTGGTCGATCAAGCTTTTCATGTGTGCCACTTTTGGAAAGCATAAGCCATGATTTTATAGTTGAGGGAGTTTGTTTGTATAAATACATATACTTTGTCCAATCACCACATATGTCGTACGTATCATATACATGGTATAACCACAAATGAAAACATGTAATAAATAAAAGACACAAGTGATGGTTATGGCCATAACAATGAATTTCCTTAGAGCCACAAGGAATTAAAACCATCTATGGTCCACATCATATGCAACCTATTGTTGGTGAAGATCTGTGATGGAACCAATGTGGGTTGATCGGTTCAACTCTTGAACCGATCAACTTGCGTCCTCATCACTCGATTGGACTCTTCTGAAATGATCATCTGGTTCTTAGGTCCAAGCAGTGTCTGGACACCTCCACTTGTTCGGTTGGACCACCAATTGATCGGTTTGTCCTCATGACGTATGGCCTCTTCGGTCCTCTAGTCAATCGGGTTGTCTCACGAGCCGGTCATCTCATCTTGTGGAGATCATCATCTCATGTTGAAACTTAAATTAAAACTATCCTATTTCTTATTAAATTGTATATGGAGAAAACCTTGAGTTACATTCGAGGGGAAATAGGAAGAAGATCATTAATTTACATTTGGAAAGAAGAGAGAGGTTCAATATGCAGACTAATTATGTAATGACCCCACTCCCTAGTAACCCTCAATTAAGAAAGACCAAAGAGCCAGTGCCACTGTCCCAAAACAAGATCAATGGTTTTGAAAATAATCAACAATAATAAATAAATTCAACCAAATACTAAGATTAAAGCAGGATAAAAATTTACTTTTCACATACCTTTCAAAAATAGGAATTAGAATTTTATCCAAAGTAGAACTCCTTTTAAATCCTCCTTTCTTTAATTAGCTTTATTCTCCAATTGTCACTTTACTGTTTGTCCTTTTTCAAATATTTCCTAAAATGCTGACAAACAAAATGTCGGTCAGTATAAAGAATATACTGGCATGTGGTGGAAACCAATATCTCACACATGTATTCTAACAACCTAATTAGAGAAAATAATTGTTAACAATGCAAGATTACGTTTTCAATATAACTCCCCAACCACTTTTTCTCATCCTCTGGGATACCGTCTCTTAAGGTTTAGTCCTTGCAAGAGACTTTAGCCTACCTTCTCCATCCTAAGCTTGGTACCTTATGGGTCACCTCTTTGGGTGTCGTATGGTCTTCTCTCTGGGGCTTGACCACCTCTAACCTTCCCTCTAGGGCTTGGTCTTCTCAAATATCACATCCGGAGATGGTATGTAGGATCGGGCAAGTCATATGTGTAATTACTTTGTGATAGTCATATTCACTTTATGGATTGCAGAAAATAAAGTCATCCAAGCAATTTTTTTCATGCAATCGATGAAATGTCGGGAAAACACCAGGAAACTGAAATGAGTAATCATAAATAACACATACCTGATTTGGAGAAATTAAAGAAGCAATATATCCAAATCCAACTTGATGTCCAATCAAGCAAGCCAATCAATCAACTGAGCAAACATTGATCCTAAAAACATGTATAATGTCTAATTGTCATAATCATATCTTAACAACTCCTTATTGACTTGGGACACCTTTCTAAGGTTTCTAAGTCTCATTAGGATTCATTATGGTTTCTTATATAAATTTCTCAATCTTTATTCTTTTTGGGTCAACAAACCGTAAAACAACTTTTCTACTCATGAAAGCCTTAATTACATAAATTATCCATATTAAGGGTCTTTAATCTAAAACTAACTTAGGATCATCATATATCTATCTTATTCATGGATATTCCAAATAACAACTTTTAAAAGTCATATTTACCAAACTTAGTTTCTATGCCCATTAGTGTACCTTCATCCACATGGAACCTTAAATTGAGCCAATCATGCACAAAGGTCATCTTTTTAGATCTAAATCTTCTTTTTATTAACAAAAACTTAATATTGGCTTAGATTATCCAAATGAATTTACTATATTCAATTAACAACAAAACATAAGGTTTTCCAATAATAAATCCCTTAAAGGTAGCATCTTTACACACTTTTCAAACTAGAAGCATACTTAGATCCTGATCATATTTTTATTGGATTCCTTGAATTATTGAGATAAAATTTCATATATAATTTGCCTTCATAGAATCTACCAATCATTAGTTATGTTTTCTACAAAATTAATCATTATTGTCCAATCTCACACTGATACATCAACACACTAATGTGTAGTCTAGGGTGGCTCTTTAGTTAGTGGTTAAATACCATACAAGATTTACTGGCTATGTGTATTGATCAAGGTACTCCAGTCTTCTCATATTACTTCACCATGAACCTCATGATGGAGGTAGATTCCGACCCCCCACCCCCTGTCGATCATCCCTCTCTTACGACTCTTGGGTCTTAAGGCGGGATGGAGTCGGGGTGGTCCACTGGCCCTCACTAGTCCTAGTCAGGCCAGGGTTTCAGATGGCATCATACATGGACCAAGTAGTGGGGTTGTACCCTAGGATTCTAAAATGAAGAAACTAAACAAGGATGAGAAGGTCTTGTACCTATGAGCTGAAGGTTTCACATTGTTGTACACGATGGCGCCCTGGTCAGGAGAAGCTCTGTTCCTCATGCTTATGGTGTGGCAAACATGACAACAGGGAAGAAACCTCATCATCCTCACTTCCTCCCACGAAACATGATGCTGCTGTAGAGTTGATCACCAACGTTGCTCCTTACTTCTCTTCACAATGTAACATTGTCATTCCTCAGACAGTCATGTTCCTAATGGAAACGAGGCCTCCCGTGATCGCCTATATGGTTTTAGCATAAACCCTTAGGTATGAAGGAAGAGAGTGATGGGGATGGAGGGACCAGAGTACCTCATAAAAGAGCCTACTCTTAGACATATATATAGTTTCACAAAGTCCATTTGTTGGTCTATCACCTTCTAGAACATCTTTGTAACTCTCTTTTCCCGATTCTTTTGCCCCGTGGTTAATTATACATGTATATGTATAAAATTGCTAAATGACATTTTTGTATCGTGAGTCTCTCTCTCTCCCTCACGGTGATGACGGAAACTTGTCTTAAGGGAATACATGGTTGTAGAAGCATGATATTAATTCCTTTCCATCTATATCATATATATCCACTTCCCAATTCTTTATCTAATTGTCAGATTTACAAAGCTTACTCTTTTAACCATCTCATTAAAGAAATTCTCATTTCTTTATGAATCATCCTTTTTTTCTCAAATTTTAAGGAAAAGTATATAAGGACCCAAACTACTTGTGTGCCATGTTTGGGACTCAAATTCAAAAGTATTAGAGATTTTTTTTCATATGGAAGATATCTTTTAATAAGGCACATTTATTACTATTTTCTCTCTCTCACTCTTATATTTGTTTTATTTTGATTCCTTTTACTATTAAACACCATGTGAATTCGAAATATCATTCATGATGATCAATCATACTCCTTTCCACATATTTCTCATACTTTTCATTATTAACACACTTACTTTTCTAAGTCTATGCATTATTTGATTTCCTTCAACATTCTTTCTCTTTTGTCATATTGGACTCACTAATACATTAAGATCTATGAAATCATATATTTAATGGAAATATCATCAAAGAAATCCACTCATTACATATTAATTTTACATTTTCATAATTATAGATTTTATTTGAGAAATTCCATTTCAATCCATGTAACATCCTTCCCCTCTTATAGGAATTTTTCCTTCAAAATTCCCCCAATCATACTAAAAAGTAGGATAAGACTTTTCCATGTCCATCATTAGTTCTCATGTGTCTTTATCCTCTCCATGGTGCTTCCAAAGAAAGTTTATTATTTCTTTTCTTTACTCCAGAGCTCTTTCACCTTGGCATCTCGTACCCTCACAGGTGACTCAGGGTAAGTCTGCCTCCCTTGGAGTTCAATAGGTTTAATGCTCAACACATGGCTTGGATACATCACATAGTGCTCTAGATCTGACGCATGAAACACATCATACACCATATTATCCTGAGGAGTAAGGCTAACCATAAGAAGCACCACCAATCCATTTTAAAATATCAAATGCACCCCTGTATCGGGGACTCAACTTTCTTAGCTATAGCTCAAAGGGGTCGTATTTTCAAAAACACATGATCATCCACAGTGAACTGCAAGTCTGTCTACTTCACATCAACACACAACTCCTATCAATTTTGGGCTTTCTCAGCCATTGCTCGATCAAAGTGACTTCATTTGTATACACTGTGGTTTCTCTGACCTTCACAAGGTCCCCTCACCGACGTTATCCCAGTGAAGTGGTGTCCGACATTGCCTCCCTTATAGAGCTTCATACATCTTGATATTGGTTTTGGTGGTTGTCATAACAAGCAAACTCTGCTAGGGGCAGAAACTTCTCCCATGAATCACCCCGAAAGAGCACATATGCTCTCATCATACCCTCTGATGTTTGGATCATACTCTTTTGACTATCCACTAGTCAGGTGGGTGATAAATTGTACTAAACTTCAATCTAGCATTGAGTTCTTCATGTACTTACTTCCACAACATGGAAATGAACTTAAGACCATGCTCAAGAATATTGAACTCAGATTACTGTGTAGTTGAACTCTCTCTGTTATCTATATATATATATATAGTTCAACCATAACCCCTATTGCATCATGACCTCTCTTGGTCCAGGGGATACCCACCATAATGTCCATGGTGATCTACTCCCATTCCTTCTCGGGGACTCCTCATTTTCTATAGCAACTCACTAGGTTACTGGTGTTCGACCTTCCCCCTCTGGCATGTAAGGAAACTGGCCACATGCAACTCTATATTCTCCTTCATCCCATGTCTTCAAGGTACCACTACAAACCTTAACCATCTTGGTAGTACCACAATATACGGTTTACTTAAAATCATGAGATTCTTACATGACATGATTCTCTAAGGGTGACTCCTCAGAAACCCTAAAACACTCTAGTAGTGGGTTTCACAACCTTCTTTTCGTAAGAGTTGTATCTGAGGTTATCATAACAATTCTTTTATCTCATCAAGCTCTTGACTGGCTAACTGGGCAACCACTAACTCGACCAACATGTCTGATTGTATCAGGATGTTAGCCATACAGGTCGCATCTTCTAACGATCGTATGGTTCACCTAACAACTTCTTCCAGACTCTCTACTGGTTAAACAAGACCGCTGTATACCTGAGTTGTGTCTCGATTAAGAGTATCTATTATCACATTAGTTTAATTATGTGATAGGTGATGGTGAAAATATAAACCTTCATATACTCCACTCATCATCCATGTCTCAGGTTTAGGTCTATATGTGTCAAGAAAACTTTGTGCTCTTACTCCCATCATCTCTTTTTTCAGACCCAAATTTGTAACTCAAAGATTCCAAACTACTCTAGATAGGTACATTATCATATTACCCTCGTTCTCCTTATTCTCTCAAATCACCTATCCAATATATTCTCTAAAGGTTTTGGTACTTTCTTCAATCCTCAAACATCATAGAAGGGTTTCAACTCATATCACCTCTATCTTTAGTATATGGAATGCATTTTCTCTTGTCTCTCACACCCATAACAATATGAAATAAGCATTTGGCTACAGTCCAAAAAAAATTTCATCCCATTCCAGGAGAAGAGATGGTGCATCATATTTCACCATTACACTTCCCAGTATAAGTTGAAGCGTACATCACATGTCTCCACATCATGAATGTATCCAATTTATGTGTACATCCATGGAAAGGTTGTTTTGAAACACTTTTCGGTCCTAAAATTACTTGTATACACAATCCTTAGTCATCTTCTCAAGGTCACCAGGGTGTTGGTACTTTTAGTGTGATCTTACCCTTATGTGTCTAGGGAGTGCCCTCTCACATTTATCCCTTAGGCCCCATGAACACATGAAGGTGGCCAACCTCCTAACCCACGGGCCTCGGGAAAAGTTGTTACCTCCAGACCCTATGGTCTTGTGCATTCAGGGAACAAGCAACTCCTGCTCCTATCGGTCTTATCCCTACTTTACCCTAGTATTGTCTTAGGATTTTAGCATAGAAAATCTCAAACTTGAATCCTCACCCAAATCTCCATCATCTCTCTGGGCACTCATGGTTAAACTTATGTCCCTTCATAGGAATCATGGCGAACAACCTAACTCGGTCTGGCTCCATACAAGTTACCTTCATGTAAACATATTCTCATGCTCATTAGAGATGGTCACATACATGTCTAATATTAGGTGCTATTACACTTAGGTCATCAACCTCTTAGATGTGACATCCTAAGGTTACCTCAAACCTAGACAAGAGTTGGTGCGCACTCCAACATGAAGGGTCCATTCTCAGGATGGGAGAAAACTATCACTTGATAGAAACAAAGGTCACAAAATGTTCGTATCTCCAAGGTTAACATCATCATGTATATACTTAGCTCTATCTTGCTACTTATGCTCGTGGCTAGCAAGAAGACAACTTATTAAACCATTCTAAGTTCTTTGGTACATCATTTGTATTCATCATTCCTCAAGGTTGGGCCAATCTCGTACATGCATAAGTCCCCACATGTGTGAGTGGTTCATCAAACATATACCCTAGTTCAAGGGGGATTTTCTTTTGCTCTAATGCATGGGAACGAGTGCCATACATGAATCCTATGAGCTCAATCAACCTCGTGAGCATCACGTGCACCTGGTACTACTACTTCCCCTCTTTGGTCTAAGAATTGCAGGTTCACCTCTTATGCATCAACTATGTAAACTGCATGCTCAATTGCTCAAACATGAACCAATCCTAAACATGATATGGCATACACTTCCTCTTCCACGTGAAAAACCCTTAGAGTCATACTCAAGGACAACCAACTGGGTGTGAGGCTTCACAACGTGTTATCGTACCACACCTCTTTAGGGTCTTTGGAACTCTCTTTCCTACACCTAAAAGGTAGGCTCTAATATCATCTATACATCTATTCAGGGAGCCTCTTTCTCTTTTCTATGGTTTGGTTCATCTAAATTCACCTAAGGCATGATGACCTCTATAGATCATGAATGAGGAAACCACATACCTCTAATTAGGGTCGTCTATTCGAGGCCACATCATACCAAACTTCTCATGATTCCTCATGTCTCGGATTCTAGGTCTGCGACCTTCTTCATTAGGGTCTCGCCCTCTCTCTAGAGCTAACCCTATGGCCGATCCTACCACTGCAGGTTCCCTCTCAGAAAATGGGTCAAGATCTTAAGGATACACATCTATCCCTACCTGGGTGAAATGTACTATCAAAACTTATATCCGGCTAAGATCATCCAAATCTCTTCATGCCTATCTCATAGACCATCAGACCTAACCTTTCTAGCTCAAGTATAAAACCTACTACGAGCCTTTCTTCCACTTTTCTATGTAGGTTCATGTCTCTTTTGTAGCTCATATATACCCATTAGGGTTCCTATATAGTCACCACTAGCCTCCTCAATGGGGAAGCTATCCATCACCCTTAACAGGCACGACCCACCCAAGGTCGGGTCACCACAAGACACTAGGGGTCAAACAACCACACATAGCCTATGTTTCTCATGCGTACACAAAACATCTATGTAAAGAATGCATTCTATCCTACATACATACGTACGTGGTCAACTATGATATCCATCTTTTCGTGTCTTCACTTTCTCTATCCAATGCTTAATGTTTTAGGTTGAGCCTCATCCTCAAAGGATGTATTAGGTCTCTTTCTAGAGTCTTTTTCCTCTAAGGCTATCCCACTCCTCATCATCCTATGTGAAGGTCTAACCTCATCATTCTCCTGAGGGCATGACAACATAAGCCATGCAACCTAAGCATGTCAATAAACTCAGTCGGAGTCTCTAATTATCAAAACTTATGTCCATGACATCTTTATTACATGCTTGTTATTATTTGGTGGAGGATTCCTTAATCCTTATTACTATTAACCCAAAAACTCATGAGGGTGGTGGAGAGAGATAGAAACCCTAATCTCTTATAGGTATTCAATGAATGGGGTAGAGAAGGGATTAAGACAAATGATAGAAGACCTAGAGGTATCTTATTTCGAGTTAAATGCTCTGCTTTTGACCAGGCAGTCACACAGAATCTGGGAGTCCTCATAGATCGACTAGCAGGGAGGAGGAAAATATTGCCATCCCCAGATTGTGATCCTTTTCTAGACACCTCCATCTTTGGAAAATCCTCTCATAACTCCCTTGGGTTCTAAAGAGTATGTAAAATTTAATAATTATTAGAGATTAAATGGAAAACCATGCTATGATACCAATTGTAACGACCCCACTCCCCGGTAAACCCTAATTAAGGAATACTAGAGAGCTAGATCCGCTATCCCAAAATAGGATTGATGGTTTTGCAAATAATCAACAATAATTAATAAATTCAACCAAAGACTAAGCTTAAAGTAGGATAAAAATTTACTTTTCACATACCTTTCAAATATAAGAATCGGAACTTTACCCAAAGTAGAGTTCTATCTAATTAAATACACCTTTTTTTTAATTAGCTTTATTCTCCAAATGTTATTTTACTATTTGTCCTTTTTCATATATTTCCTAAAACACCCACAAACAAAATGTCCGCTAGTATAAAGAATATATTGGTATGTGGTGGCAACTAATATCTCACACATATATTCTAACAACCTAATTAGAGCAAATAATTATTAACAATGCAAAATTATGTTTTCAATATAACTTCCCAACCTATTTTACTCTTCCTCTGGGATACCGTCACTTAGGCTTTAGTCCTTACAAGGGACTTTAGGCTACCTTCTCCATCCTAAGCTTAGTACCTTATGGGTCACCTCTCTAGGTGCCTTGTGGTATTCCCTCCAAGGCTTGACCACCTCTAACCTTCCCTCCAGGGTTTGGTCTTCTCAAATCTTACATCCAGAGATGGTATATAGGTTTGGGAAAGTCATATATGTAATTACTTTTTGATAGTCATATTCACTTTATAGATCACAGAAAATAAAGTCATCCTAGTAGTTATTTTCATGCAATTGTTGAAAAGTCAGGAAAACTCTGGGAAACTAAAACAAGTAATCATAAATAACCACATACCTGAATTGGAGATCTCAAAGAAGCAATATGTCTAAATCCAACTCGATGTCCAATTAAGAAACCCAATCAATAAATCAAGCAAACATTGATCTAGACCAGAGTACCTCCCAAAAGAGCCTACTCTTTGACATATATATAGTTTCATGAAGTCCATACATTTGTCTAGACCCTTGTGGAATGTCTTTGTAACTCTCTTTTCCCGATTCTTTTGCCCCATGGTTAATTATACATGTAAATGTATAAACATTCTAAAAGACCCTTTCTTACCATGAGTCTCTCTCTCTCCCTCACGTCGATGAAGGAAACTTATCTTAAGGGCATACACAGTTGTAGAAGGATTATATTAATTCCTATCTGTCTATATCATATATATCCACTTCCCAATTCTTTACCTATTTGTGGGATTTACAAAGCCTACTCTTTTAACCATCTCATTACTGAAATTATCATTACTTTATGAATCATCCTTTTCTTCTCAAAATTTTAAGGAAAGACTATAAGGACTTAAACTATTTTGTAACAAGTTTAGGACTCAAATTTGAAAGCACGAGAGATTTTTCTTCATATGCAAGTTATCTTTTTGTAAGGCACTTTTTATTCATATTTTTTCTCTCTTACTCTTCTATTTCTTTTATTTGGATTCCTTTTACCATATGAATTTGATGTCATCCATGATTATCAATCATACACCTTTTCCACATATTTCTCATACTTTTCATTATCATCTCACTTTCTTTTCTGAGTTTATGCATTATTTGACTTCCTTCAACTTTCTTTCTCTTTTATCATATTGGACTCACTAATACATGATCCACGAAATCATATATTTAAAGTAAATATCATCAAATAAATCCACTCATTACACATAAATTATACAATTACATTATTATACATTTTATTGGAGAAATTGCATTTCAAACCATATTAGCCCAAAAATTGGGGTCGTAATAGATTAACAAGAGTAATAAAAAATATAACCATGGACACTTTGATCTAGGTTTTTCCCATAAACATGCTTTACATCCACCATCAAAACTGATTTTATGGCGACACATGTAAATTGCATATATATGTGTATATATATATATATATATATATATATATATATATATATATATATATATATATATATATATATTCATTTTGGTTCTTTATGTGATGATTAGACAAACATGCACATCAACCAGTTTAAATATTCGCATCGCATGCAATAAATAAACTCAATAAATCCAAAATGTGATCATATGAATTATCCCAAAACACAATAAATTGACATGTCTCTGATACCACTGTAGAGAATAAGACATCAGGTAGGAAGCAGAAACAAAAAAAATTACTGACATATTTCACATTTACCGGCACATCGTGTCAATAACTATGCAATGGGAAGGATGGTTTCATGAAGATATACTTGGTCCTTGAGTAAGGCCAATGATAATCCTCATTGATGTAGATGCACACTCTATCTTGAACGTTATTTGTGCAGCTCCAAGTCATACCCAGACTCATCTGACTACTCCTCTATGGACATAAGACTCAAACAACTGATGTAGCAGCTCCTCAGATCTCGCCACAGATTGTGAGTTGATGTTGTCCTCCTAACAACAACCAAAGGACTCTTGCCTCTAGAGTAGTCCACACAGTCCTACAGAAATGAGCAGGAAGAAGTTTCCCCTCCCGTCGGTATACTAGTCATGAACATGCTCTCCCACAACAATGATCCTTAGTTGTTTCTCTCTGATGGCTATCACTCCCTAGTTGGGTAGGACTTGCCTGGGCTCTCGTGGTTACCATAATCAGAGAGGACAAAAATTGTCAGAACAACTTATTCTCAATTGTCTATGTAGTAGTTATGCTCTGAAAGCCCCTAATACCCTCTATATATAGGAGGGGTTAGGGTTGGGGTTCTTAGTCCCCATCCAATGTAGGACTAAAGTGGGAGTAGAACAAAGAAGATCTTGAATTTTCATAACTTTTCTAGAAGTTTCGCAATATGTGTGCAATGAAACATTCGACCCGCCTAGAGAGATGGTCTTCTCACACACGAGATGATCATTTTTCTAGGACAAACAGTCATATCACACCTTCTAGTTATGCACATATGTCGGCAATTCAATTCAAATTAGTACTCAACTTGATGTACCCTAAAATGGGCATTCGGTGCAACTGAGATGGGCGTCTCGCACCAAGACAAACAGTCGTTTGGTGCAATTGAGATGGGCATCTCACACAAAGACAAACGACCATTTCATACAAGCGAGATGGGCATCTCGCAGCCAAGGTTAGGCAGAATTGCAACTAATATAGAATACAATCAGCCTGAAACTCCAAATAACAATCTAAATAGTTAAACTGATCTTTTGGCAGTCTAGTCAATTAATCCGTTGTGTGAATTGAAATACCTAAATACTTTAGTAATCAATTCAATTATCATTCAAGATCAAACTACTCTTCCAAATGAGTTCCTATTTGTGTCCCTATAGGTCCCATATCACATTGGGAGTGAATGTCCATAATAACTTATGACATTACAAGCAAAGAGTGGTTCCTAGTCGCACATAATTGCTACCCAACTAAATGGAAAGTTGGGGAGTAACTTCAACCTACACTATGTGTATGGTGTTATAGTGTTTGTGTAGTTCCTTTGTAATTGATATTCAGATTGAACTAGAGGTATGTAGTAGTCATCCTCATTTTTATTCAATCTTGTTCCTTGAACCAGAGCATACTGTATGAGATATATGTAAGCTCAACATCACATATTGACTCACATGCATTTTGACCGTACTTTTCTCAGTCTCACTAATCAAGAGGCCTTGGATATCAAACTCCTTTTGGAGGGAAAAATCCCATCTCTATCACTCACAATCAATCCCCATATGTCAACGTATCCCAATCATCACATTTATAACAACCCATGTTTCAGGGCAACGTTTAATGATGTCAAAGTGTACCCAACGACATGTGATGAGTGTAGTCATTTGAGATCTAAGAACTAGAAACAACACCATCATTGAGAGAGCTGACTATGACTTAAATAATGATGGCTTTCTTGTGTTAGTGATGTGCACAAATCATATCATCTTTTGGATCATGTTTGGTTGCAGATCCATGTTGTTTTGAGTCAATTATCACTCTCATTCATGCTAGATTATATATTTTTAGCTATTCTTACTTGCCTCATAATTTGGATTTTAGGTACTAAATTTTGCAATGAAATGATGAGGAATATATCATATTATCACTTATTGGATCACTCCTTAAGTATCTACATGTTTTGGGGTTGAAACTGCACAAATACCACTTTTTACAACATGTAAAACTGACCTACATGCCGTAAGTTATGAGCAAAATACACAGCAACTCAGAAAAACCCAGAACAGCCATTGACACGTGTCCTAAATAAGACACCTTGTGTCTTAAAAAGACACGATGTATCTTCTTAAAGACAATCCATGTCTCAATCCAAAAATTGAATGTTGAACTCCAGATTTGCAGTAAAACGTCATGTTTTATTAAAGACACGCCATGTCTTATTGAAGACACGTCGTGTCTTAACCTCCCATAAATCGATCCAAACTTTAGTTATTGCATAAGAAATGTTGTGTCTTATAAAAGACACATCGTGTGACTTGTAGATTTCACTCAAACATGAATTTGACTATCTCATACTTATATATACAACCCCAAGCCGTCTTCAGACATTTACCACAGACTATTTGGGACTTTTTGGAGGACAACTAAATTGGAGGGAGTCCAGAAGAAGTTGGAGGGGAAGAAGGGAGATAGGAGGTGGTTACTCGAGAGAGAACCCTCTTCTTCTTCCTTCTTCTTCACTATTTGCACCAAGGATCGTCTTCTTCCTCTTCTATGCGCTTGGGAGTGAAGAAATTTGGAGAAAGTGCAGCAAGCAAGGACATAGCTTGACTTCTAGATGGATTTTTTCATCATTCTACTACTTCTCATGAACATACTAGTTCTTTCTACTCTTTTACTATGTACTTTGATGTTTTCTACTGCTTGTACCATCTTTCTCTAGCCATGGATGAGTAGATCTGAATCTTGGACATGGGAGAGTAACTCCCATGCCATAGCTTGTATGAACAGATGACCTTTGTACTAAATGTTAGTTGCTTACATGTTCCAAGAGTTGTTTCAGATCTGAAATGCATGTTTGTATGATTGGCCATCATACTTGCATGTTTTATGCTTTCTTTCATTATATGAGAAGATGTGTTTGAGAGTATGGAGTTACTCTTTTGGCAACTTGTCCTTGACCGCAAGAGTGGCTAGGATTTAGTTGAGGAGCAAGGCTTGTGAGTCGAAATGAAATACATACACGAGTGTGATGTATGTAGTTAGAATCATCATCCCTTCACTTGGAGGTGAGTGATGACTACAAACCTCCTTTGCAAGTTAATTAACATGTTTAAATTTGTATTTCAACATAAGATATGATGTGATAGGGAAATCCCAAGTCTAGGATCCTCCTAAATCTGAATATTAACCTTTCTTAAGTGATAATTTACTATTTTTTTAAAATATGTAATTTAGTTGTTCTAATCCAATCATCTTCTGTACAATGATCTAGATTATTGAAAATCATAACTCTTGCGCCAAGCTAACCAACGCTCCTTGTGTTTGACCTCAACTACAACTACTCTCGTATACTTGTGGGAAATAGCTAGTTAAGTAAAAGATCATTATATGATTGAAACTCGTCAGTGTAACAAAACAAACAAGATTTTGGTGTCGTTGTCGGGCAACATCGGTATTCCTGTTAGAGTAAGAATTGTTGATAAGTAAATGAGACTAGATCACAACCATCATATCCACCATCATATCCATAAATCATAATTCATCATGATCATCATAAATTGTTGTATCTTCCATGTTTATTTTTATATCTCACTCACCTTATTTATTTGCAGGATCATATGGGGTGTTCATAAAAAGATCCTTGAACTGTGCATATCTCTACATTCAGAAAATGAACACATTGTTTCCAGCCCTCATGGAGCACGAAGGAGTGAGACCCAAACATATATGGAGGAATCACAACCCACACAACCATCATCCAAACGACATTCATCCATGCCACCTTCATCCACATCACCTTCATATGCACCACCCTCATCCACGCATCCTTCATCCACACCACCATCATTCACACCTAATTCACCACCATCATATACACCACCAACACCCATACCACATTCTTCCACACCCTCATATCCACCACCTTCATCCACACCACATACACCACCACAATCTATGCCACATCCACCTAATCCTCTGGATCCACAAGAAGAACTAGTCAAGGAGGATGACCTTCCTCTTAAGGACTACTTTGGAACAACTACAATGCACATGAGTGGGCCTCTTAGTATTTCAGAATTTGAAGTAGATGATTTTTCTATCGGCCCAACCATCATATAATTGCTACAGCTGAATGCATTTGCAGGGACACCAATGGAGGATCCAAACCTCCACATTGCTGAATTTCTGTAGATGCTAAGCACCATAAAGATATATGGCATTTTTACTGATGGGATATGCCTAATCCTTTTCCATTCTCTCTTAGAGATAGATCCAAAGCATGGCTCTATACTTTGCCAAAGAAATCAATCAACACTTGGGAGGAGCTTCTAAAGTTCTTTTTGGTGAAGATATTTTCCACCTAGCAAAACAAAACTTTACAGTTGAGGAGTCAACTCATCGATTATTCTCAAAGGGATGGAAAGACCTTGTATGATACATGGGACAGGTTCAAGGATCTTCAACATCTTTGTCCACATCAAGGGTCATAATTCAAAAGTCTTTCATCCAAGAGAAGGTCTAAAGCAAAGGAGGGCAATTTTGGGTGGAAGAAGGTGGTTTCCTGCTATAGAACCTCCATTCTTCTTCTCTTCTTCTTCATTTTCTTCATCAAAGGTGAAGCAGAGCTTCTTATCTCCATCAAGATTTTTAGGAGGGAAGTTTGTCTGGATTGGAGCAGATGTAGGAGTGGAATTTCGTCCCCAAGCTAGAATTCTACTCTTCTTGGGTTACACTTTCGGTTCTCTTAGATTTTCCTACTCTAAACCATGTTAAACTCTGACAATTCTGCATATTTTCTATTGTACATCATCATGGAGAGCAAACTCTTTTTCTTGGGCATGGGAGAGTAGCTCCCATGTGACCGGCCTAAATCACGCATCCTAAAATTGGAGGCGTATTTGAGGTAGTCGAGCCTTCGCATTTATAACCCGAATCCTTCTAGGCCCCCGCAACTTTGTTTACGGGGTCGAAGTAGTCATACGGGGTCGAACACAGGGACAAGGTGGGTTGTGTTGACGACTCTGAATCGACACTCTACACTCCAGTAGGTATAAAGAGATATTAAAATTCCCCTAAGGGAACAACAAGATGTCACGATTAAATCAAAGAAAACTATCTCCAACTGGAGCTACAAGAAAGATTAAGATTTTTCTCATTTAGCAGTTTTTAGGAATTTTCATGCAATAGAAAATAGAAAGATAGACTGCAGTTTAAGGCGTAATGCAAGGGATCAGACTTCAGTAAGACAAGCGGTAGCAGTAACACCCGACACCCCTCCTCTCAGAGCGGGTGCCTCTAACCAAGCTTCAACACCCCTCTCGAGGTTGCTGTTCTCAAGTTAGAGTGGAATGATACTAAAACAACTCTGTTCCGGGCACTCTCGTACTCCAGAATCGGACCGAACACTAGAGCCACAACCCAACTCTCGAAGTAGTTGCAACGGGAAAGACGATTCGGTAGCTAAGTAAAACGCGATCCAAAACATGCAAGCTAGAGTTCAGATATCCAACACAGTAGTTACCCAATCATAAGGCATCAAGCATTAAACAAATTGCAATTAAGCATTTCTATTTCCATAAGCAATTAAGGGTCTTAATACAATGCTGAAGTAAAGAATTTAAATAACAGAATTAAAGATAGATGTCGCCTTCTTGATGTAGAAGGGCGACATGCTACTACTACTCCCAGCCCGATACCGACCAGGGACCTATCCCTGTACAGCCGTGTCGGGCGGCACGAACTCTCGAACGGCACGCCTGACGGACGACTATATCGTTCGAAGACCCTGGCCGATACACTCATGTCGAGTGGCACACCCTCTCAGGTGGCACGCCTGACGGGGAGAGCGTATCGGTTTCGGTATCGTGTCGGCCAAGGATTTACATATACTACTGTCGGGCATTGCTGTCAGGCACTCGTGTCGCGTATCTACATCGGCCGATATCGGTCCTCAGTGCCGTCCGGTACAGTCCTAGGTGAACCGATCCCCTCCCTCTCGGGATGAGGAAGAGCTCACCTAGTGTCGCCCGGTACGAGCACTGGGGCACGATATGGTTGCTCTCGCACTTCTCTCGCAGATAGCTCAAGTCCCCAAATGTCCGAACGGTGAACTGGCCAGCCGACACGACCTATCCAACCTTCGACGTCTCCGACCTTCTTTTCGGCTTCCTGTAGCTGCTATTTATACCGGTGGTTGAAGGAGTTATGGTGCTGGAAACGCCACGTAGCTTCCTTATACGCTGGTCGATGGATGTGGACGGCCGATACAGGTATGTCTTCGGCGCGAGGCGCTGGCTATCGGTCACGTGGCTGGCGGCACGCCTGCCGGTGGGTGGTTGTGTCGCTCGATGAGCTGGGTCGTCGAGCGGCTTTGGCTCCCTATCGGGTAGAAGGTGTGTCGGCCGGTACGTCCCTTTCGCAAGGCGCCCTTCTCCGCCGATCATTCTTGTGTCGCCCAGCCTCTGTCGGGCTGGGTTGTATCGGGCGTCAGGAAGGTCGAGACGGGCTTAGACTTATTGTGGGCCGGAATCGGCCTTATTGCACAAAAACGAGGAAAACCCTGTAATTGATAGGAAAAATTGGAATAAGAGCGTTGCTTGGCCAATTATTGCGAAAATGCTAATAAAATAGAGGAAAATAGCAGAAAAGGGTAGTTTTGATAACAGAATAAAGGGCAAAAACATCACAAAATTTGTTGTTATCAACTCCCCCAAACTTAGCTTTTTGATTGTCCTCAATCAATATTTAAACTAGACTTTGTGTTGCTTCTTCTTGCACAACAAAACTTTAAGGCTAAAGGGTAGCACAAGATTTGTGATGTCTTGGAGGTAATGCTGTCTTAAAGCGAACAAAAGACCTTGCCCTACTTTCCTTATTATTTAAGTAAAATTTTTCTTCCCCACAGCTTCAGCGAGACTTTGGTGTATGATTCCGAAGTTAGCTTCCACACCAAACAACTTTATTTTAAGGGCAGAAAGTTGTGTATAGGGTAGGCTAAGGCTTTTTGGGTTTTTCTTCTTGTTTCCCATCAGTCCATCCAGGTAAGGGTCCGTTAACAGGCAAGTGGTCCCTGCAGTCCAAGCCAGTTGGCTTTAGAGTAGTGATTTCACATCCTACGTACCACTGCCCCGGATCTACCATGCCTAAAGATGGGTACTTTTGGAAGACAAGGGTGTATATATATTTTTTTCTTTTCTTTTATTGGGCACAACTCTCATACTTTTATTCACGCTCATAAGGCTTCTTTCTCTTTTTGGGATTTTTGCTAGGTAAGGGAAAACAAAAGAGATATCTGCTATTTGGGCAGCTTTTTCCTTCTCCATACTCGTCTCTTAGCTGTTTGCGAGATTATTATTTTTCGAAAATTTTTGGATGGCAAGGCACAATCTTTTGTTTGTTTGAGACAACATTATCAGAAAAATATGACAGAACTTGTAACTCGTTAAATATACAGAAAGTAAACTTTGCAAAAAGTCACAACAGGTTTTTATTATTAAAGCAACTTTGTACATATGCATAGGGGCAGAAATTTGCAAAGGAAAGATTTTTGTAAATTTTTATATGGCATGCATGCGTACATCAGATATACAGGGAGCTATAAGGGCACATCAGGTAAAAGAGAATGAATATCGTAGAAATCTCGAAGAGATAAAATTTTTATACCTCCCTCACTGGCATACCCCCCCAAACTTACTTTCTACTCTGTCCCAGAGTAGAGAAGAAAGCAAAAGTGAGGTAAAGCTTAGCCAGTGAGGGTTAGCTTTCTGATGTGCTGCAAAATGCTCCTACGAAGTTGCAACATGCCATTGGGAGGTTGTCTAGTGGGTTCGCTTTGGCGATGTAGCGGTTGAGCTGGAGTGAAACCCTCAAAATTCACTTCTGGCCCCCCCTTTCTTCACATCTCCGCTGTGAGCATAAATAAAGGGACTGATTATCCGTCCCTAGTTTAGTTCCCATGAGTGTGTAGTCAGGGTGGGCCCTCTCCCTTAAGAGGGCGGAACCAGGGTGCCTCGAACTTGTTCGGAGGCCTTGGTTGCCGCACTCATAGCTAGGCGACTCGCTATCGGAGCTACCAAATCAAGAGGAATCTTCCCTTTCATTGTTGTTGCCGTTTCTGCCCGATAGTTGTTGTTGATCCCTGCACCGTGCTTGCTGGCGTGGTAGGTGGTTTGCTCCATATGAGCCATACCTGTTATTTCAAATTTATTTATTCACCCGTTAGGCAAGAAAGATGACAAGAAAGAAAACTTATTAAAACTGAGCGATAAGTAATCGGACGACACGATGTTGTCGCGCGATAAGGCTCAACGCCTGACACAGGTGTGTCGGGCGATTTGAGGTCACATGAAGCGAAAATATGACATCGCCTTGAGAAGCAAGACGCCCGATACGAAACATCAGGAAAACGCTATCGACCGTCGTTACGCGTGAAAGCATGTCGGGCGATAGAAAATCTGCAGGTCAAGCGAACCCGATAAGCGTCTCGATAAAAGATACTGGCGTCGGGCGTCATGGTTATCGGCCGATAATCGTGTCGGTCGACAAGCCATGTCGTTTGGTAAGAAAACAACAAGCCGACCGATACGCCCACACGATACAAGACCTGTGCCAGGCGAGAGATAACGTGCCGGGCAAAAGGCGTGTCGGGCTATACCTTTGCTCTCAGGAGGCATCGCCCGATACTAGGGTGAAGGCAAGATGGCCGACACACGAGCAAAAGGGGAGGATCACTGCATGCGTTTCTGGTGGCAAAAGGAAGAAAATGATAGCTAGCCCGTCACGAAGAAACCCCCACGTTATTTATAGAGAACCCAACTGGTGGTAAAACGTGCAAAACATGGCACGCGTCGGGCGTTTTAGTCACGCTATTCCCGAGACGTGAAGTCCCATCGGCCAGTCCAAGGGTCATCCGCTGCCCTTACGATGCCCGGGGTGAGGCTGCCCGATACAAGCGATTCTGCGCCCAGCTGGTCGACACGGTAGAAAAGCTGGCGGTCAAAAGGCCAAAACTAAACCTGCGTGAAGTAAAAGGACATTGCAGGGTAAAACATCATTGGTATAGAGAAGGATCTCCTACCTCAGATGGTATTACTCCTCAATGCTCCGCAAAACACAGCGACGGCCCATAAAACGAAAAGAGTCAGCACACGTGCGCATGTACTGACTTGGGCCTTATTACAATCCATAATGTTTGTAATGTCTGTCTTGTAAATAAGTAAATAACATCCTATTCTAGGAAAATAAAAGCACGGGCTTCCTCCCGAGGAGCGCTGCATTTCCTGTCTACAGCTAGACGTCCTTCAGCTTCTTCATCTTGATCTATCTTTTAGTTGGTTCGGTGTTAGACGGGATCTTCCCTACAGGATTCTTCATAATTTCGGCGAGCTGCGCTAGCTGCTGGTCGATTTGATGCTGATGTGTCTGCATATCTACCAACTGGACCTGCAATGAGTTCAAAACCCCCGAATTGGATAGTGCACTTTGCGCTAACTGGTGATTAACAGTGTCCTGCTTCTTGACAAAATCGAAAAACTGGCCGATCACTTCGGATTGGTTCACCCCTTTCTCCTGTTCACGGGGTGGGCCTTGGTACTTTCCTGGTGTTTGGAAATTACCTTTTGCTGGCTGGAACTGGCTGTTCTTGGTGTATTGGCCTGATCCCCCTCTCTTTTCAAAAGGTTGTACGGGCATGGCTGAGGTGTTTAGCTGATGCGAGTTCTCGGCCGCATCCTTGTTGCCATAACTAAATCCAGGGTGGTCTGGTCTTTTGAAGCCCATGTAGGATACATTCTCAATCCTTTCTTCTTCTGATTCGGAGTCGCTGTCGGTGCCGGGTTTGGTGTAGATACAGCTGTCTACCCCATGTCCTCCTTCACCGCAGGTAACACATTTCATGACTTTCTCAACTTGCTTCTTCCCCTTTCCGCCATGATCCTTCAGTTGTTTCACATCTGTAGCTATCCTTTGAATCTGAGAAGTTATGTTTTCCAGAGCCTTGGACTCAAGAGAGATTCCTTCCCCTGTCTTCTTCGTCTGCCCTCTATCGGATCTATCATAGTCAACATCGGCCTTCAACTCAGCCATGTTCCTAATGATCTTTTCGGACTTGCTCGGCTTTTTCCCTAAGAAGTCACTTCCTGCTGCCGCATTCAGCGATACCCTTTCATCGGGAGTTAGCCCATTGTAGAAGGTGGAGACCAGGAAACCCTTCTTGAAATTGTGGTGAGGGCAGTCCCTCTGATATTCCAGATATCGTTCCCAGGCGTCGTGGAGGTTTTCATTTGGCTTTTGCGTGAAAGACGTGATTTTTAACTTGTTCCTCATCGTCTTCTCAGTGGGGTAAAAATTGTTTACAAATGCGTCAGCCAGTTCTCCCCATCCATTCAGCGCTTGGTGGGGTAGCCCAAGGTACCATGATAGAGCCTTATCCTCCAAAGAGAAGATGAAACCCTTGCAGTAAATGACCTCTTGGGGAACCCCTCGCATCTTTATGGTGTAGCAGATATTTTTGAAAGCATCAAGGTGATGGTAAGGGTTGTCACTCCCCCTGAAGCTTTTGTTCTGAATCATGGAGATCACAGATGGCTTGAGCTCAAAGTTTGTAGCATTGAACCTTGGGATGATAACGGGGCACCTCGATCTATTGGCCTTTGTAGAAGCCAATTCTCTCAGAGTTTTCTCTTCTTCCTCCGAGTCGTCATTGTTGCTGGCGTCTCGGCGTCGCTCCCGATTATCATGATTCCTCCTGTGTCTCCGACGACGTCTATGCTGATGATGCTCTTCCTCATGCCCTGGTGATTCTGGATCTTCTTTCCGCTCATCATCACTATACCGGTCGTTGTCTTCCGGTGGAGGCGAAGCTGGCCTCCTTCCTTGGCTTTCATTTCCAGAAGGTGGCTCCATGCGAGGAGGCATGGTTGACAATCTCAGTGTTCAGTAGATTAGAGTACCTGAAAACCGCATAAAAATCATGTTTAGAAAATTATAATTGGGGTAAAGAATAATGCTTTAAGTAAAAGAAAAAGAAAAAGAAAAAGAAGTGTTGTCAAGCCTATTTCTAAGCTTGAGGCACGGGAGTGTAGTTAGTGGATTCGGATTCGTCAACAGTGCCATTTGCCTTGTCCCCGGCAACGGCGCCAGAAAGTTGACCGGCCTAAATCGTGCGTCCTAAAATTGGAGGCGTATTTGAGGTAGTCGAGCCTTCACATTTATAACCCGAATCCTTCTAGGCCCCCGCAACTTTGTTTACGGGGTCGAAGTAGTCATACGGGGTCGAACACAGGGACAAGGTGGGTTGTGTTGACGACTCTGAATCGACACTCTACACTCCGGTAGGTATAAAGAGATATTAAAATTCCCCTAAGGGAACAACAAGATGTCACGATTAAATCAAAGAAAACTATATCCAACTGGAGCTACAAGAAAGATTAAGATTTTTCTCATTTAGCAGTTTTTAGGAATTTTCATGCAACAGAAAATAGAAAGATAGACTGCAGTTTAAGGCGTAATGCAAGGGATAAGACTTCAGTAAGACAAGCGGTAGCAGTAACACCCGACACCCCTCCTCTCAGAGCGGGTGCCTCTAACCAAGCTTCAACACCC
The DNA here is from genome assembly GCA_963693085.1 of Alisma plantago-aquatica. Classification (NCBI taxonomy): domain Eukaryota; kingdom Viridiplantae; phylum Streptophyta; class Magnoliopsida; order Alismatales; family Alismataceae; genus Alisma; species Alisma plantago-aquatica. The sequence continues at coordinate 777,413,499 of OY856413.1, forward strand.
CTCTCGAGGTTGCTGTTCTCAAGTTAGAGTGGAATGATACTAAAACAACTCCGTTCCGGGCACTCTCGTACTCCAGAATCAGACCGAACACTAGAGCCACAACCCAACTCTCGAAGTAGTTGCGACGGGAAAGACGATTCGGTATCTAAGAGAAACGCGATCCAAAACATGCAAGCTAGAGTTCAGATATCCAACACAGTAGTTACCCAATCATAAGGCATCAAGCATTAAACAAATTGCAATTAAGCATTTCTATTTCCATAAGCAATTAAGGGTCTTAATACAATGCTGAAGTAAAGAATTTAAATAACACAATTAAAGATAGATGTCGCCTTCTTGATGTAGAAGGGCGACAGGCTACTACTACTCCCAGCCCGATACCGTCCAGGGACCTATCCCGGTACAACCGTGTCGGGCGGCACGAACTCTCGAACGGCACGCCTGACGGATGACTATATCGTTCGAAGACCCTGGCTGATACGCTCATGTCGGGCGGCACACCCTCTCAGGCGGCACACCTGACGGGGAGAGCATATCAGTTTCGGTATCGTGTCGGCCAAGGATTTACATATACTACTGTCGGGCATTGCTGTCAGGCACTCGTGTCGCATATCTACATCGGCCGATATCGGCCCTCGGCGTCATCCGGTACAGTCCTAGGTGAACCGATCCCCTCCCTCTCGGGATGAGGAAGAGCTCACCTAGTGTCGCCCGGTACGAGCACTGGGGCACGATATGGTTGCTCTCGCACTTCTCTCGCAGATAGCTCAAGTCCCCAACTGTCCGAACGGTGAACTGGCCAGCCGACACGACCTATCCAACCTCCGACGTCTCCGACCTTCTTTTCGGCTTCCTGTAGCTGCTATTTATACCGGCGGTTGAAGGAGTTATGGTGCTGGAAACGCCACGTAGCTCCCTTATACGCCGGTCGATGGATGTGGACGGCCGATACAGGTATGTCTTCGGCGCGAGGTGCTGGCTATCGGTCACGTGGCTGGCGGCACGCCTGCCGGTGGGTGGTCGTGTCGCTCGACGAGCTGGGTCGTCGAGCGACTTTGGCTCCCTGTCGGGTAGAAGGTGTGTCGGCCGGTACGTCCCTTTCGCAAGGCGCCCTTCTCTGCCGATCATTCTTGTGTCGCCCAGCCTCTGTCGGGCTGGGTTGTATCGGGCGTCAGGAAGGTCGAGACGGGCTTAGACTTATTGTGGGCCGGAATCGGCCTTATTGCACAAAAACGAGGAAAACCCTGTAAAAGATAGGAAAAATTGGAATAAGAGCGTTGCTTGGCCAATTATTGCGAAAATGCTAATAAAATAGAGGAAAATAGCAGAAAAGGGTAGTTTTGATAACAGAATAAAGGGCAAAAACGTCACAAAATTTGTTGTTATCACCATGTCATAACATGTATGGAACATGATAATTTTGTACTAAATGCTATGTTGCTTGTTTTTCTACCTTGTCAGTACCAGTTTCTTGCTTCTTGTAACTATATGTGCATGTTTTATGCTCTCTTGCTTGATATGAGAAGATAGGTCAGAGAGTAAGGAGGTACTCTCTTGGCAACTCCTCCTTTACCACAAGAGTGGAAATTATGGAGTGGAGAAGTAGGTTTGTGATCCAAAATGAAATTCATACATGAGAATGTTATTTTGAGTTAGGATCGTTGTACTTGCACCGAGAGGTGAAGTGCAACATACAACTCTCCTTTAAAACAAGTGCTTAGTATGTTTAAATTTTGTGCTCCTTTTTTATGCGATGATATGTTTGTGAAATTAAGTCCAAGATCCTTCCATATTTAAAATAAACCCTCTTTTAGTAATCCATTTACTATTTTTCTAAGTTCTAAAATTTTAGCTTAATCAACCAAATCACTCTTGAAAAAGATCTACATTGTTGAACCTTTGCACTATTGCATTTAATTGATTGCTAAAGCTCCTTCTGTTCAATCTCAATGTCCCGTACACTTGCGGGAATTGGCTAGTGGAGTAAAAGGTCATTCTTATGATTGAAACTCCTATGCTTAACTGATTATTCTCTTTTGATGAGAAATATCATTTGGAGAAATTGTAAAAGGCATGCATTAATCAAATGAAACATTTTGGCCATCAACATGTGCTTAACTCTGGTTTATGCTTCTAGCCTGAACATTCATCTTTCACATCCTTGATTTCTTAAAACATGTAATGGTTTTAATTTTTGTGAGTAAATCAACTTTAAAACATCATTTGAATACAGGATGCCCTCGCCAAGGTCTTAGTGCATTTTCAATCACTCTTTCAATGAATTTTTTTCAAAACAAATGAATGAAATCTAGTTAATGTTACAATTTAGTTGTTACGACCCTGCCTCCCGGTAACCCCCAATTAAGAGAGACCGAAAGGTCAGAGCCGTTAACCAATAACCCGGATCAAAGGTTCGACAAATAATCATTAACAATTATTAAATTCTACCAATTATACTGAAATATGGTAAAAATTAAAACTTTGCATACCTCTTAAAACTGGGATTTCAAAACTTCTATCCATAGAGATACTAATCTATCTAATCCTCCTTTGTACTTTAGTTCTCATTTAATACCACATATACCACTTTACTATTTGTTATTTTCATTGTACCTAAAATGCCGAAAAACAAAACGTCGGTCAGCCGAAGCTGGTATGTGGGGGAACAATAATCATGCAAATATGTTAATAATGTAATCCTTCAATTAATCATTTAACAACCAACATTACGTTTTAAGCCACACTACTCAATCCTTACCTATCCCCTAACTCTGTGCTATCCCTTGTATGCTGCCTCTCTTTAGGTAGATTCTTACCCCCATGGACCTACCTTACAGGTAGCCAATACCTAGGGTAATAGAGTTGCATGGCACTACCCGAAGGTAGCCCCATATCTAACTCATGTTGACTTGATGGTCCTACCCCATTGGTAGCCATTCACGAAGTCATTTAATGACCTGATGGACCTACTCCATTGGTAGCCATTTACTAGGTCAACTATTAAGCCACAGAGGGGACCATGATCTGAGCTAGTAGGCACATATCTTAGGTGATAGTCATATCCACATTACAGTTTGCACGAATTAAAATCATCCAACAATTAATTCATGACATCGATGAAAACTTCGGTAAACCTCAGAAAACTAACTCGAGCTATTCATAAGCGTAACCACATACCTATATTGCAGATTCAGATACAGAATCAATCAGAACACAGAAATCCCAATCAAGCAACGAATCATGCACAAAATCCTGAAATAAATATACCAATTTCCTTTTATTAATATTTATCCAATATCATCATCATCCTTAGGATTTCTATTCCAATTTTAGGGTTTCCTTGGGAATTAGGGTTTTGCCTCCATTCTTAGTTATTAAGAACCCTAATTCATCAAATCTAGTTAAAACCTTTAAATTCTCTCCTTTTAATATTCTTAGCAGTCTTAGGATCATCATTTAGTAATTTACTTCCTTAATCCAAAATATCACGGTTTTCCTCTTCTTTTACCCCAATTAGGGTTCCCATATGAATTATTCTTCATTTATGGATTTCAACCTTAAATCTACCAATTTTGTATACCAAACAGATGAAACCTCTATATTATTAATCAACAAGTTAATATCTATCAAATTAACCTATTAGTCTTCAAAGATGTATCCTTTATATTCAATTTAGGGTTTCTAAGGTTTCCTACAAAAACCTAACCATCTTAATTATCTTGATTAAGGATTCTCTAATCCAAACTATGCTCAAGAATCATTATATTACAATTTTATTCTTGCAATATCATGTTATGACCACTAAAACTCATATTTACTCAAATCAGGGTTTTTAGTCCATTAAACCATGTTCGTGATCATAAAACCCTAAATCCAACATACTAATCATCCTTTTATGATTTTACCTTTCCTTTTACTCTTAACATGTTAAGATTGATCAAAAACATATAAAAGGTTCATCATGTTTGTTTTTATATCATTCTAGGGTTTTTTTATCAATTAATGCATCAAAAGATGTAAAACCCTATACTTTTTGTGTTTCAAGCAGAATTAGGCTTCAATCATAATTTATTTGTATGCCTCTCGTTCTGAGGATCAATTTTCATATATGACTTGTTTTGATCCGAGCTACCGGTGATTAGTTATGAATTTTGTAAGAAAATGTACCTTTCAGCCAATCAGAGATCGTCACATAGCCGTTTCCATGCAACATTGGTGGGTTTGGAAACATTTTGAAAAGATTGTTCTACCCTCAAGAAGTTAGCAATTTCTTTAGGCCGCAGAGGGGCAGAAGTGTCCAACGATGCTTCTGCTCATCTTCAACCTCACACAACACCTCAGCCGCCGCCCTAGCTGCGCTTGGCATGAGTTCTTTTCCAGGTTCCAGACCCACAGCCTCGTCTGCTCCTACTCTTGAATTCGTCGGACCTCCATGCCCCTCAGGGCATCTTCAAGCCGCAGCCACGCTGTTGGTTCAGGTCGGGCAGGTCTACAGAGGGTGGCTGGAAAAAGTAGTTGTACTGCTGCTGCTGCTGCGTTTGGGTTAGGGTGGAGGAGTACCCTTCGAGCTTCCCATTAGCATTGTGAGAGCAGCATGCATCCACCACAACTCCTCCTCGGCCCCGCTCTGCTCTAGGATTCGAACCACCCTTTATTCTAGGGTTTTTACATAAGGAAGAGGAAGAAGATGGATAAGGAATAGATAATTTTGTGGGATTACTCTGGAACTCAATCTAGAGGATCTCCCTCTTTATATAGGGAGGGAAACCACGCCTAAGAATCCTTGCCCACAAAGCAAGCAACTTTTTTTCCTAATTGGAAAGAAATTTTCCATAATTAAGAAGAAATTTCTCTCTCTTTAGCAATTCCTTATTTATCCATGATCCTTAGTCATTAAGAATTCGAAATTCTTTCCTCTTATTTCTTTATGATTTTTTTTTAATCCATAAGCATGGATTTCCATTTTTTTAATAGAATTTACTTGTTTTTTATCAATATCGCAAAATTCATTAATAATGCATTACATTATCCTCTTATTTTGTAATTTTGGTATTTTCTCTTTCTTTCCTCTTTATTGGGACTCCTTGGATCCCAAGAAATTCTATTATTCCGAAATCCTTTTTATTGGATACTCATTATCCTTCTGGATGCATCTAAATGCATTATTCCTCATTATCATGTTGATTTCTTATTAGAATATTCCCTTTTAAGGATTTCTCTTTATTTCTCTTTTATTTTTCCTCATTGGTATTCCTTTTATCATTAGGAATCCTTGTGATATGAAATTCCACAAAGGATAACTCAATTATATCTCTTTTCGCTTGTTTACCACATTTTATCTTTATTTTCAATTTCTTTACTTACTAAAGAAATACTTAATTAATCTTTTCTCTTCTTATTGCTTTTGTTTGCAACTTTGGACTCCTTGGAACCCATGGAACCCAAGAGGCACGAAATCCCTCTTTGGATTTGCCTTCTAGAGGTTACCACATTCTTCTTTTCTCAAATATTCAGTTATTCATTTACTATTTTGATAATTGAATTTTCCTTTCATCATTTCCTTGTTATTGGGCCAAATAGCCAATAAATCCCACAACACAATCATCAAGGCTATTGTAAACAAAATCCACTCATTCAAAACAAATCATATCTTTATTTGTTCAATTATCTTAAATATGAGAAATTACATTTCTCACCAATGAACCCAAAAATTGGGGTTGTGACATCCTTCCCCTCTTATAGGAATTTTGTCCTCAAAATTCAATCAAACAAAACAAATAATTCAGGATAAGACTTTTCCCATGTCCATCAACGGCCCCTATGTGGCTTTACCTTACCCATGGTGCTTCCAAAGAACCTTTATTATCACATATTCTTTTCTCTGAGTTCTTTCATCCTGGCGTCTATAAACTGCACAGGTGACTCAGGGCATTTCAGCCTCCCTTGGGGCTCACTAGGTTCGTTGTTTAGCTCATGGTCTGGGTACCTCACATAGTGCTCTAAATTGGACACTTGGAACCCATCACACCTTTCTTTATCCTGAGGGGTAGGGTTATCCATAACCTTCTCCACTAATCCATCTCAAATGGACCCATGTATCGGAGACTCAGCTCTCTTAGCTATAACATAGAGGGGTCAGATTTTCATGTCACATATTCTTCCACATTGAACTGCATGTCAGTCTACTTTGCATCTGCTCATGACTCTTATCATCTCTAGGCTCCTTTCATCCATTGCACGATCAAAGCGACTTCATCTACACACATTGTGGTCCTTTTCTAACCATCACATGGTCCTTTCACCAACATCACCTTAACCAAGTGGTGACCGACACAACCTCTCTTATAAAGCTTCTTTGAATATCGATAATGGCTATGGTGGTTAACTTCACATCTTGCATAGGACAAGAACTGTCTCTAGCTATCACCCCGAATGAGCACATATGCTTTTATCAGACCCTTTAGTCTGCATCATACTAACCATTAGTTAGGGGTGATAAACTGTACTAACATCGAGTTCTTCATGTACCTTCTTCCACCTTTTGGAAGGGAACCTTTAGGTCAAACTCAAGAACCTTTGAACTCGCTTCATGGTGTAATTGAACCATGTTTCTCATGATTAGTTCAACCAAATCTATCTCTTGACAGAACTCTTTCTTTCTCATATCATCTAGGTAAGGCGATCTACCATAACCCATATTGCATTTCGACCTTCCTTGGTCCAGGGGAGGCTTACAACATCCATAGTGATGAACACCCTTTCACTTTTGGGACTCTTTATCCTTTATATCAATGCACTGGGTTACTGGTGTTCGTCCATCATCCTCTGCTTGCATGGCCATATACCACATGCAACTTTATCTTAGGTATCTACAGTACTACTTTCACTTACTATCCATGGTGTATGGTGATCTTAAAATCATGATCTCCTGTATGTTATTATTTTTCAAGATCAATTCCCCCGAAACCCTAAACCGTACTCTAGTCGGGGTTTCATCACCTTCTTTTCCAAAGAAGTGCATCTGAGGTTCTACCACCATCCTTTCATTACATCAAGGACTAGACTGGCTAACCAAACAACCCTTAACTTTTCAACGTATCTCATTACATCGGAGTGTTATCCAAACACCTCTCCTTTCCAAACTTAGGGTTAGCCAAACAACCTCTTCTAGCCAAACTAGGCAGCTATAACTCAACCAGAGCATCCATTACCACTTCACATCCTTAGGTATTAGGTAACATTGAAATCATACACTTCCATGTATTTCACTTATTGTCTCACCTCAACTCTATGTCCATCTCCATTAACAACACTTTGAGCTCATCTTCTTGGTGATCAAACTCAATCTTGTATGACTCATATCTCATGATAAAAACATCCTCCTAAGGTGACTACCTCATTCCTCTTAGTGATTGCAAACCATCCATGTATTATTCACTTTACTAGGGTATGTTATCTTCTCTGTCCCCATGTCTTGTAGAAACGTTCCAACTCACATCATCTTTTAACCTTGGTGTATGGCATGCGTAATGTCCTATCTCTCATTCTCATAACAAATGGAAATAAGCATTTGGCTGCAGTCCAAATACAGAGTTCTTCCTGTTCCAAGAGTAGAGATGGTACATCCCACCTTGCCAGTACACCTTTAAATCTAAGTTGAAACGTGCCACATATGTCTCAACATCACATTCATCTCGATATCAAAGTTACTTCCATGGAAAACTAGTCTTGAAACTACTTGGGTCACCACACAATCCTTGGTCACCTCCACTAGGTCCATGGGGGTACCGACACTTATGGGGTCATCCCTCTTCCCTTATGCATCCAGAGAGTGCCCTATTCATCTGCCCTTTGGGTCCAATGAGTTCATGAAGGTGATCAATCTCCTAACCCATGTCCCTCGGACAATGATAGTTGTTACCTCCAGACCCTATGGTCCTGTGCAACTAGGGAATTAGGAAACTCCTACTTCCATCAGTCTTATCCCCACCTGACCCTAGGATAGACTTAGGATTCTCCATTTATAGTACATGTCCAACTTAGGACCTTGCCAAAGCCTTCATCATCTCTCTTTGTGTACATGGGCTGACATCCATCTTTTCATAGGGGTAATGGCGACCGACCTACCTTGGTCAGGCCCCTTACCGGTTACCTCCATGGTAACACATCCACATGCACTTAGAGATGGTTATCTATGGGTCTATAGGTTCATCCTCATACCATGTACTCTTCACTTAGCTTCTCAAGATCCTATGAAACCTCCTCAGGTTACCTCAAAACCAACCAAATTGGTAAACTCCCTACCAATGGGTCCCTCTCCCAGGATGGGAGAAAACTACACCTTGATAACAAAGGTCACAAGCGTCCTTAGGGTTTACATTCACATGAGCATGCTTAACCCTAGCAAGCTATTAAGGCACAAGAAGATCACCTACTGAACCATGCTAGGTCATACTTGTCCTCTTTCCTCAATGCTGGATCAAGATCATACCTTCCTTTATCATCAACCTAGCTGTGAGGGGTTCATCAAACATACCCTAAACTTAAGGGGCTTCCCTATTCCTCTATACATGAGGAGTACCATGCTTGAAACTATAACAACTTAATTCTCGTAATGAGCATTAGGTACACTGCTTCCCCTCTTAGGCCTAGGAACCCTAGGTTCACCTTTGGGGGTCCAACTGCATGCTCAAACTCTTAACCACGAATCAAGCATGCAAAAGGCATGACATGCACTTCCTGTCATCCTTCGACTCGAGCAACACTTGGAGTTGGGTCCTCCTCAAGGACAACCAACAAGGTACAAGGCCTCATAACCTGTTACTAATCCTCTCCAGGGTATACAAAACTTCTTTTTCCTTTCTCAGAAGGTAAACTCTTATACCATAGGCTCATAAGTGCCAGAAGCCTCATCCTCTCTCTAGGGTTTGGTTCCTTCCATGGAAATAAAGACATAATCAACCTCTAGGGATCAATCATGTGACGGCCACTATCATCCACTTAGGTCACATCATCCTCAATTTCTCCTCTATTCCTCAAATCTCGGAGTCTAGGCTTCCAACCTTCTTGGAGGGGTTTCCTGCTCTCTCTAGAGCTAACCCTACAACCAACCTCACCATTAGAGGTCCTCTCTTCATGAAGGATCAACCTCAAAAGCATCCTCTACATGGGTGATGCCTATGTTCGAACTTATGTTTGCTCAAGATCATCCATTACCCTTTCTACTCCATCATGATTCCTTATCCAGGGTTTCATCCTACTATCAGCACTATGACGTGCCCTAGGTGCCAGCTATACCCTACTTCCATAAGCCCATAGGGTTCTATAGGTTTTTCTCTAACCCCATCAATGAAGGAGCTATCCTTCACTCTAACATGAATGACCTTTCCTAGTGTTGGGTCGCCAGAGGTGCTAGGTCATTAACATCCCGTGGCTCATATGGCATCCAAGGCATATCTATCCAAACAATTGGTCCACCATGACATCTAACTCATCATGTCATCTCTCTCTCCAACCTTCACTTAGGGTTAGAGTTAACATCATTCTCAAAGAATGTGCTGGGTCTCTACCTTTAATGGAGGTCTCTACCTCCAAGACTAACTCTCTCTACTCATCCTTCTGACAAGGAGGTCTATCCTCAGGTCTCTCCTGAGGATAATGACAACTCGTGTCATACGACCTAAGCATGTATCTATTCTTTAGTTTGCGCTTAATCTATTAAGCTTATGTCCATGACATCTTATTTACATGCTTTTCATTAATTTGGTGGAGGATTCCTTAGACCTTATTAACCTTGCCCATACCTCAAGAGGGTGAGGAGAAGAGAGAAAACCCTAATCCTTAAGGTCCTTAACAGAAATTGAGTTGAGAAGGGATGAACAAGATGAGAGAGTCCTAAAGGTATCTTGTTTCGAGTCATCTCCTAAGACATCGGCCAGGAAGTCACATAATCCGGGAGTCCTCGTATTCTGACTAGCGGTGCGGAGGAAAATATTGCCAGCCCCCGGATGTGATCCTTTTCTAAACACCTCAATCTTTCAGAAAATCCTCTAATAACTCCCTTGGGTTCTACAAAGTTTGTAAAATTTAATAATTATTAACAATTAAGTGGAGAACCTTGGCTCTAATACTAAATGTTACGACCCCGCCTCACGGTAACCCCAATTAAGGGAGACTGAAAGGTCAGAGCCGTTAACCAATAACCCAGATCAAAGGTTCGACAAATAATCATTAACAATTATTAAATTCTACCAACTATACTAAAATATGGTAAAAATAAAAACTTTGCATACATCTTAAAACTGGGATTTCAAAATTTCTATCCACACATATACTAATCTATCTAATCCTCCGTTGTACTTTAGTTCTCATTTAATACCACATATTCCACTTTACTGTTTGTTCGTTTCATTGTACCTAAAATGTCGACAAACAAAATGTCGGTCAGCCGAAGCTGGTATGTGGGGGGAAACAATAATCATGCAAATATGTTAACAATTTAATCCTTCAATTAATCATTTAACAACCAAGATTACATTTTAAGCCACACTACTCAATCCTTACCTATGTCCTAACTCTGTGCTATCCCTTGTATGCTACCTCTCTTTGGGTAGATTCTTACCCCCATGGACCTACCTTACAGGTAGCCAATACCTAGGGTAATAGAGTTGCATGGCACTACCCGAAGGTAGCCCAATATCTAACTCATGAAGACTTGATGGTCCTACCCCATCGGTAGCCATTTACTAAGTCATTTAATGACCTGATGGACCTACTCCATGGGTAGCCATTTAGTAGGTCAACTATTAAGCCACAGAGGGGACCAGGATCTGAGCTAGTAGGCACATATCTTAGGTGATAGTCATATCCACATTATAGTTTGCATGAATTAAAATCATCCAACAATTAATTCATGACATCGATGAAAACTTCAGTAAACCCTAGAAAACTAACTCGAGATATTCATAAGCGTAACCACATACTTGTATTGCAGATTCAGATACAGAATTAATCAGAACACAGAAATCCCAATCAAGCAACCAATCATGCACATAATCGTGAAATAAATATACCAATTTCCTTTTATTAATATTTATCCAATATCATCATCATCCTTAGGATTTCTATTCCAATTTTAGGGTTTCCTTGGGAATTAGGGGTTTGCCTCCATTCTTACTTATTAAGAACCCTAATTCATCAAATCTACTTAAAACCTTTAAATTCTCTCCTTTTAATATTCTTAACAGTCTTAGGATCATCATTTAGTAATTGACTTCCTTAATCCAAAATATCACGGTTTTCCTCTTCTTTTACCCCAAATAGGGTTCCCATATGAATTATTCTTCATTTATGGATTACAACCCTAAATCTACCAATTTTGTATACCAAACGAATGAAAACTCTATATTATTAATCAACAGGTTAATATCTTTCAAATTAACGTATTAGTCTTCAAAGATGTATCCTTTATATTCAATTTAGGGTTTCTAAGGTTTCCTACAAAAATGTAACCATCTTAATTATCTTTATTAATGATTCTCTAATCCAAACTATGTTCAAGAATCATTATATTACAATTTTATTCTTGCAATATCGTGTTATGACCACTAAAACTCATATTTACTCAAATCAGGGTTTTTAGTCCATTAAACCATGTTCATGATCATAAAACCCTAAATCCAACATACTAATCATCCTTTTATGATTTTACCTTTCCTTTTACTATTAACAAGTTAAAATTGATCAAAAACATATAAAAGATTCATCATGTTTGTTTTTATATCATTCTAGGGTTTTTCTATCAATTAATGCATCAAAAGATGTAAAACCCTATAGTTTTTGAGTTTCAATAAGAATTAGGCTTCAAACATAATTTATTTGTATTCCTTTCATTCTGAGGATCAATTTTCATATATGACTTGTTTTAATCTGAGCTACCAGTGATTAGTTATGAATTTTGTAAGAAAATGTACCTTTCAACCAATCAGAGATCGCCACGTAGCCGTTTGCATGCAACGTTGGCGGGTTTGGAAACATTTTGAAAAGATTGTTCTACCCTCGATAAGTTAGAAGTATCTTCAGGCCGTAGAGGGGCAGAAGTGTCCAACGACACTTCTGCTCATCTTCAACCTCACGCAACACCTCAGCCGCTGCCCTAGCTGTGCTTGGCGTGAGTTCTTCTCCAGGTTCCGGACCCGCAGCCTCGTCTGCTTCTACTGTTGACTTCGTCGGACCTCCGCGCCCCTCAGGGCATCTTCAAGCGCAGCCACGCTACTGGTTCAGGCCGGGCAGGTCTACAGAGTGCAGCTGCCAAAAGCAGCTGTACTGCTGCTATTGCGTTCAGGTTAGGGTGGAGGAGTACCCTTCGATCTTCCCATTAGCGTCATGAGTGCAACATGCATCCACTGCAACTCCTCCTCGGCCCCACTCTGCTCTAGGATTTGAACCACACTTTATGCTAGGCTTTTTACATAAGAAAGAGGAAGAAGATGGAGAAGGAATAGAGAATTTCGTGGGATTACTATGGAACTCGATCCAGAGGCTATCCCTCTTTATATAAGGAGGGAAACCACGCCTAAGAACCCTTGCCCACAAAGCAAGCAACTTTCTTTCCTAATCGGAAAGAAATTTTCCATAATTAAGAAGAATTTTCTCTCTCTTTAGCAGTTCCTTGTTTATCCATGATCCTTAGTCATTAAGAATTTGAAATTCTTTCCTCTTATTATCTTTATGATTTCTTTTTAATCCATAAGCATGGATTTCCATTTTTTTAGTAGAATTTACTTCTTTTTTATGAATATCACAAAATTCATTAATAATGCATTACATTATCCTCTTATTTTGTAATTTTGGTATTTTCTCTTTCTTTCCTCTCTATTGGGACTCCTTGGATCCCAAGAAATTCTATTATTCCGAAATCCTTTTTATTGGATACTCATTATCCTTCTAGATGCATCTAAATGCATTATTCCTCATTATCATGTTCATTTCTTATTAGAATATTCCCTTTTAAGGATTTCTCGTTAGTTCTCTTTTACTTTTCCTCATTGGTATTCCTTTTATCATTAGGAATCCTTGGGATATGAAATTCCACAAAGGATAACTCAATTATATCTCTTTTCGCTTGTTTTTCACATGTTATCATTATTTTCAATTTCTTTCTTACTAAAGAAATTCTTAATTAATCTTTTCTCTTCTTATTGCTTTTCTTTGCAACTTTGGACTCCTTGGAACCCAAGGAACCCAAGAGACACGAAATCCCTATTTGGATTTTCCTTCTAGAGGTTTCCACATTCTTCTTTTCTCAAATATTTAGTTATTCATTTAGTATATGGATAATTGAATTTTCCTTTCTTCATTTCCTTGTTATTGGGCCGAATAGCCAATAAAGCCCACAACACAATCATCAAGGCTATTGTAAACGAAATCCACTTATTCAAAACAAATCATATCTTTATTTGTTCAATAATCTTTAATATGAGAAATTACATTTCTCACCAATGAACCCAAAAATTGGGGTTGTGACATTAGTTGACTCTCCTATGTTTTATAAAAATTTTAATTTTTTTTTGGCTTATATCGTCTTTATACCATATAAAATATGGCTAAACTGCCCACATATCATGCTAGCCTAGTGTAAGTCCGATCTGGCCACAATGGTTAGGTGGTATGTCTTAAAAGAGGGTAAAATACCCCAACTGACATTCTACGTCTGCATAAGCCTACATTAGCAGTCGAGTGTAGGAACCCATAATCCATTGTCATATCATTTTTGGGAAAGACAAATAGTACAATTAAAATTGTCAATTTTAACTAAGATTTGATCATTTGTATCCTTAATAGTTGAGAGTTTGAGTTGCTCATCCACTAATTGTTTCGCTTGGTCATCCAAATTCTACTTAGTGTTGTTTAATTGATTGATTCAATTAATTGTGACCACCCCTACTGAACTAAAAATCTCTTTCTTGGGTGTTTAAGTTGAATTGATGGCTATGAGTATAAACATGTTGATCATGCTTGGCTTGGTCTTATACACATCTTTCTTTTCATTTGATCTATGCATGAACTTGACAATTCTTTATTTGTGTTTCTATGCACTTTTTCTTGAGGACAAGCAATGGTTTAAGATTAGGGGAATTTGATGTGAGCAATTCATATCATCTTTTGGATTATGTTTGGTTTCATATGCATATTGTTTTGAGTCAATTATCACTCTCATTCATGTTAGATTCAATATATTTAGCTATTCTTACTTGTCTAATGATTTGGATTGTTGGTACTACATTTTGCAATGAAATGATAAGAAATATATCATATTATCACTTATTGGATCACTCCTCAAGTATCTACATATTTTGGGGTTCAAAACTCTACAAGTACCACACTTTAAAACATGTAAAACAAACCTATACATCGTAAGTTAAGAGCATAATACACAATAGCCCAGAATAGCCCAGAATAGCCATTGACACACCGTGTCTTAATAAAGACACCCCGTGTCTCAGTCCATAAATTGAATGCAAAACTCTAGATTTGCAGCAAAATGCCATATTTGATTAAAGACATGTCATGTCTTATTAAAGACACGTCGTGTCTTATTAAAGACACACTGTGTAACCTCCCAGAACTCGATCCAAACTTCAGTTATTGCATAAGACACACTGTGCATTATAAAAGACACGTTGTGTGAACTGCAGATTTCACTCGAACACGAATTTAACTGTCTCACACTTATATATATGACCCCAAGCTGTCTTGGGATAGTTACCATGGACTGTTTGGGACTTTTTGGAGGGCAACTCGACTGGAGGGAGTCCAGGAGAAGTTCTAGGGGACCAAGGGAGACTGGAGGTGGTTACTCAAGAAAGAACCCTCTTCTTCTTCCTTCTTCTTCACTATTTGCAGCAAGGATCTTCTTCTTCCTCTTCTATCTGCTTGGGAGTGAAGGCATCTGGAGAAAGTGCAGCAAGCAAGGATAAAGCTTAACTTCTAGATGGAGTTCTTATTCATTCTACTACTTCTCACGGGCATACTTGTTCTTTCTACTCTTTTACTATGTCCTTTGATGTTTTCTGCTACGTGTACCTTCTTTCTCTAGCCATGGACGAGTAGAATCCTAATCTTGGACCTGGGAGAGTAACTCCCATGTCATAGCTTGTATGAACATATGAATTTCATACTAAATATTAGTTGCTTGCATGTTCCAAATGTTTTTTCAAATCTAAAATGTGTGTTTGTGTGATTGGCCATCATACTTGCATGTTTTATGCTTTCTTTCATAATCTGAGAAGATGTGTTTGAGAGTATGGAGTTATTCTTTTGGTAACTTGTCCTTGACTGCGAGAGTGGCTGGGATGAAGTTAAGGATCAAGATTTGTGATTCAAAATGAAATGCATACACGAGAGTGATGTATGGAGTTAGAATCATCATCACATCACCGGGAGGTGAGAGATGACTACAAACCTCCTTTGCAAGTTAATTAACATGTATAAATTCGTATTTTAATATAATCTATGATGTGATAGTGAAATCCCAAGTATAGGATCCTCCTAAATCTGAATCTTAACCTTTCTTAAGTGATAATTTACTATTTTGTTTTAAATATGTAATTTAATTGTTCTAATCTAATCATCTTATGTACAACGATCTAGATTATTGAAAACTATAACTCTTGCGCCTAGCTAACCAAAACTCCTTGTGTTGGACCTCTATTAAAACTACTCTTATATACTTGCGGGAAATAGCTAGTTGAGTAAAAGATCATTATATGATTGAAATTTGTTAGTGTAACAAACCAACAGTTAGTCTCATGGGGGTCTGTCCGATACACTATTCTTTAACATGTATGTATGTGCTTGGTTTGATATTGCCATATCATGACTAATGAGATTTAGTCATCAACTAACTCACACACCAATCTTACGTGTCATTGTTCTCTATCAACCTTCCACAATGACAACCGATCAGGGACATAATGAGAATATTGATATGTACTCCTATCATCCATATGATCTCATCCACAAAGATAGTAACTTGAATACATATGTCATTGACTAATCTAATTATCTAGGCATTTATTGTGTATTTATTATCCCATAACTGAACATACATATTAAATTGGAAGATTTCCTTTGTTATTAATCAAATCATTTATATGTTATGCCATTACAATCATCACATGATTTACTCTCTGGGCATACATACCAATAGTAAGGAGTTTAGGTTGACAGTTATTGCCAGTAGGGCTCCACTATTGTCAATGTGGATGTTGTCCATTGTCAAGGTGTTCAGGGAGACCACCTTAACCAGATATGATACATTGTGACCAGTCATAGATTGACAATAAGAGTATCTATTTGTCATTGGTTCCTCAGTTTTTGCGTATCGAACATCATTGGAAGTAGTAGTGGTGTGGGCAGAATCATGCAGGTTGTCATCCATTCATTGGTCGTGTATGTGTCCTCCTCTTCCTCCAGATCGTCCTCCTTGGCCACGACCGCTACTGCCTCCTCGAGGAAACCCTAGTAGAGGCTCCGTCCTCTTTTTTTTGTTTGTCTTTTAGTCCTAATAATGGTATAGAAGAAAGTTTAATTCCTATCTCGTACCTTCAACCATCATACTCTTTTCTTCCAAGAAAATTTTCTTCTGAATCCAAAGCTTTTAGGATTCTTATTCGCTAATAGCTTATGGACTTCTTCTTAACCATATCTTTGGCACCTAAGGCCCCTTCTAGTACTCTTGATTTGTTCAAAATATGAATTTGACTAGATCTGACCATATTTAATGAATGATCATGGTAAATCTTGAATGTTTAATGCACTTTACAAACTTGTTCGTCTAGTCAAGAACTTTTGATGAACTCTCACTACAGATTTGACCTTGAACACTTTTGTTGTTACGTATTATGATCGTTTACTCAAATGTTGCATTAACTACGCATTTGTGCTAATGTTATAATATTTATACTCTTTTATGATCAGTATTGCCACAAACCATCATGTTTCTCCCAAATTAGTAGCATATGACATATTTTAATATAATAATCATTTTTACTATACTTGTGCTCTATTGGTTGCTTCATAATGATAAATGCATTGAAGTTTGACTTGTGAAATGTTAATTAATAGAATTGTCCCTTTTTTGTTAATCGCTCTTTCAAATGTTAGCCAATCTCTTCCTAACTAGGAAAGAACAACTTTAAGTACCTATCACAACTATACTATCCCTAATGTATGTTTTCCTATGCTTGCTTCATATGACACCTAATGCATGAAGTTCACCTACATATGACATTTAGTGGTGGCTCCTTAGTCTATGCAATGACTTTGACCAATGTTTCACATATATCCATTTTATATTAATTAGTCACCTCATGATATTTGGAAACACCATACCCTAAGGTCGCCCAACTTGTCCTATGATGGTGTTTGTAACCGTAAACCCTTCCAGTATTGAGTTTTTATGTATAATATGACTTGCTTACTTTGCTTGATCCCTAATCATAATATGAATCTTAGTCTTACCCTTGTTTGTCAATTTAGAGTTGTTTCTAATGTTCTTCACTACTTTCATGTGGACTGTCCACTAAAGTCTTATGTTATCCCCTAATGACATATGTAATCCATGTGGTAATTTAATGGTTATTGTTGGTAACAAGATTGGACAGCAACGCCTAGACTTGGCAAAATCCACCTACCTTGTTTTGTGCTTCTTGTACCACTACCTTGTTGATCTAATCTAATAATTGTCTAGATGTCATGTATTTATGATCCTTAACCTTGTTTTCCCAACTATCAATCTTTTGAACCTAAAATGTACCTAGGTGACTTAAATATTGAAATATTCATTGAAAATATATGGAATGTCAAAAATGCCTTGAAACATGAACCACACTTTATTAGTAAAACATCATCAAACATGTAATTAACCAACTTTGAACTTAAAGTTGACGTAAACCATAAAAATGGAACTGACTAGGGTTAATGATGAGAATATAATACATGTATGTAATATTGTTCTTAATCTAGTTTTGATTGTGACTAGATTATCAAGGATAAGTTAGTTTAGGAACACTTGAATCATGTAAAATCTTTAGAAATTATATGATTATTATTTTCTTTCTTGCAACTGGATATGTATGTATGTTTGTTTACTTCTTCCAAAAGTGCCATGTAGTATTGTAGTATTGTACTCAATTCTTTGTCTTGTTAATTTTACAACTGGAACACATAATATCGAACTCAATTATGCAAGAATTGTGCACTTGGATATATTCTTTGAGTAGGAACACAAAACCAGGTGTCCAAATTGAGTTGTCAACATAGGTCAGGCCATGTTTATAAATAGGGTTAGCTAATGTCATTGAGCCTTGTACAAAATCACAAACCCTTCAAATGGGAAGTTGGTAAGACGTCTTATGATACATTATAATTTTTTTATATTTGTAGTGAATTGATGTAAAACATGGGCATTCATTTTTTTAAGTACTTAACTTGCTTATTATTGTTCACACCTTCTACCATTGTTTCTAAATATAACAACCTTACATATATCTATCTTCTTTCCCTATACTCAATGCCTATGAATTGACCATCTTGTTTCTTGTATATGTTAGGCTTAGAGACAACCCATGAGAATTTGGATTGTGAGGAAGTGTTTAGGTTGTACTTGTTGTAACATTCTAGCTAGTGTACTTGAGCATTATTGACTAATATGACTCCTGATAAGTAACCGAAACTATTTAATCGTTCATGTTGTATAATAATACTTGTTGATAATCGAGAATATGTTGGTAATTTAATCTTTCTATTTGTTAATTTATGCTAAGATTTTGTGTTTTCACATTTATGCTTTATTATTACCACTCTAGGACAGCAAAGTCATGTCCTTTAAATACTAATCATTTTCTATTGATTTGGAGTTAGAAATTGAGTACGAAATGGTTCCATGATAGATGGTATTAGAGAAAGAACAATAACTACAAAAAACATTTCTCACATAATATACATAGTGAATTCAACCTTACATATCAACCCTAGAAACTTAATAAGTTTTCCTTAATATACTAAGTTCACATAGCCTCTAGGTTAGAACCTAGATGTTCTTGAACTAGATGTAAACTTTTGTATTCCCTAAAACCTTTGTTTTCTCCATCAATTGTCTTGTAGTATGTGGTGCAGGTTCAGAGGATGCAAATATGGAGCTCATATTGAAACCTTAGACATATATCTACGGGATGTGCTTAGGTTAGATACACAAGTGTCCACCATGTTCTTGTTAATTCTCTAGGTTTCATGGAATTGGACTTCCTAATGAGTGTAGTTTATCATTCTGGTTTTGGGTTTTTTTTAAAATGAGTAAGGTGGTTATCTATCACATGTTAAAACATTCAAGGATTAGTATATATGAACATATTAGAAACGTTATTACACACATAAAGGAAGTGATTTTCCATATTATCTAAGAGAAATAGGTGTAATATAAGTCTAAATGGGTGTTTAGTTGATAGTTGTCAAGATTTATGATTAAGGTTAGGTTGATATGTATCATAAATGGTGTTATCTTGATGTTTATGTTGACAATGATGTTGATGTCGATATTAATGTGGATGATACAAGTCTTTTTCAAGATGATTCAATTTGGTGTTGGTGGATTTGAGTACAATTTTATGACTCTAGATGAGTTTCTACCATGCAACCTTAGATAAGTGTCATAGAACTAGTTATCACTCATAGTTCACACTTCAAATGGATACACAACCAAAGGAAATTAGGGCTTGGAATCTATCCCTATAGTGGATCACATAACATTTGAATGAATAAAACCACAACCAAAAATATAGAGAACTAAGTTATGAACAACATAAAATAAAAAATTGGTAAACTAGTACTTGACAAGATAATAGTCCCAAATATCAAACCATGTGAATTCTATTTGCATTTTCTTAGATATCAGCAGAGTAAGAGAAGTAGATTATCATGTGAGACAAGAATCAACAATCATAGCACCAGAGTCACAATGTTACTATTACCTAAAATTACAAAATGGGTACACATCAATACAACTATGCCAAGCACGCCATAAAATACGTAAACTAGCATTCTAAGATAACATATTTTCTTGGAATAACCTGATGTAATAGACAAAAAGAAATAAAAACATTAAAGACTATCTAATTAACAAGAAGTGTGTTTTAGATTTATTTCCATTATACTAGAAAACATATTATGGCCATTTGACTAGATTCCCAGATGAAGAGTCCATTAGGGAAATTTGAGGCTCAATGCCTAAATGTCACCCTATTTCTATGTGAGGGACCTCGAGACTAAATTTAATGAGATAATTCTATTTTAGCATGCTTGGTTTGGTTACATCGATAATTTAGGCGGGTACACAAGGTTTTTATAATGGACAATTTCATCCATTTTCTATGTTTGTTCAACATATTTCAAGCCAAATGAAAAACTAAATATATGGATCAAGTAGCTTAAAAAAGTATGTATAGACACGAAGTTTAAGCATACATACATACAAGCAAGTTCAATTCTTCCATTCTATACTATATGTGTAACGAGCCCTCAATTCACACTAATGAAAATGAATGCCCACGTTTTACATCTTAAGAACCGTCTCTTTGTATCACCCTGAATGAGCACACATGCTCTCATCAGACCCTCTAATCTGGATCATACTAACCATTAGTAAGGGGTGATAAATTGTACTATCTTTGAGTTCTTCATGTATCTACTTCCACCTTATGGAAGTGAACCTTGGTCATACCCAAAAACTTTTGAACTCGCATCATGGTGCAGTTGAACCATCTTTCTCTCTTAAGTAGTTCAACCTAATCTATCTCTTGACAATACTCCTCTCTTTCTCATGCTATCTAGGTAAGGCGATCTACCATAACCCATACTGCATCTTGACCTTCTGGGTTAAAGGGAGACTGACCACAACATCCATAGTGATGAACTCCTATTCCCTCTCAGGGACTCTTTTATCCTCTATATCGGTACACTTGGTTACTAGTGTTCGTCCTTCACCTCCTGGTGTGCATGGCCACATGATACATGCTACTTTGTTTTAAGCATCCAGAGTGCTACCATCACTTACTATCTTTGTAGTACCAAGGTATATCATGACCTCCTGTATTGTTATGATTCCTCGAGCTCGATACCTCAGAAACCCTATACCACTCTCAAAAGGGTTTTATTACCTTCCTATCCAAAGAAGTGTATCTGAGGTTCTATCACCATCCTTTCACTACATCAAGGACTAAACTGGCTAACCAAACAACAATTAACTTGTTCAACATATCTTATTACATCTGTGTGTTAGTCAAAACTAATCTTCTTTCCAAACTTAGGGTTAGTCGAACAATCCTCAACCTCTTCTAGCTTCTAGCTTCTAGCCAAAACTAGGCATCTATATCTCAACCAGAGCATTCATTACCACTTCACCTCCTTAGGTGTCAGGTAATGTTGAAGACATACACCTCCACATATTCCACTTATCATCTCATCTCAAACTCTAAGTTTGTGTTCATCAAGAAACTCTGAGCTCATCCTCATGGTGATTCAACTCAACTTTGCATAATTTGCAAATTCCACATAGCTCATGCTAAAACATCCTCACAAGATGATTTCCTTAATACTCTTAGTGTTTGTAAACCATCCATGTATCATTCACTCCCCAAAGGTATGTTATCATTTCTATCCTTATACCTTGTAGCAACGTTCCAACTTCCATCATCTTTTATCCTTGGTGTAAGGCATGCGTATTGTCCTATCTCTCACTCCCATAACAAAAGGAAATAAGCATTTGGATGCAATCCAAATACAGAGTTCTTCCTATTCTAAGAGTAGAGATGGTACATCCCACCTTGCTAGTACACCTTTAAATCTAAGTTGAAATGTGCCACATATGTCTCCACATCACATTCATCTCGATATAAAAGTTACTTCCATGGAAAACTGGTCTCAACCCTACTTGGTCTAAATACAATCCTTGGTCGTCTCCTCTAGGTCTATAGTGTGCCGACACTTTTGGGGTCATCCATGTTCCCTTATGCATCCAGAGAGTGCCCTACTCATCTGCCCTTTAGGTCCCATGAGTTCATGAGGGTGATCAATCTCCTAACCCATGGCCCTCAGACAATGATAACTGTTACCTCCCGACCCTATGGTCATGTGAAACTAGGGAATTAGGCAACTCCTTCTTCCATCAGTCTTATCCCTACCTGACCCTAGGATAGACTTAGGATTCTATTATAGTACATGTCCAACATAGAACCTTACCCAATCCTTCATCATCTCTCTCTGCATTCATGACTGATTTCATCCCTTCATAGGGGTCATGGAAACCTGCCTACCTTGGTCAGGCCCCGTACTAGTTACCTCCATGGTAACACATCCACCTGCACGTAGAGATGGTTATCTATGGGTCTACAGGTTCATTCTCATACCATGTACTTTTCACTTAGCTTCTCAAGATCCTATGAGACCTCGTTAGGTTTCCACAAACCTACAAACTGGTACACACTTACCAAAGGATCCCTCTCCCAGGATGGGAGCAAACCACAACTCTTGACAACAAGGTCACAAACATCCTTAGGGTTTACCTGCACATCAGCATGCCTAACTCGGCAGCTACTAAAGAACAAGCAGACCACCTATTAAACCATGCTAGTTCGTACTTGTTCTCTTCCCTTAACATTAGATCAACTTAGTTGTGAGGGGGGGTTCATCAAACATACCTTCAACTTAAGGGGTTTCTTTTACCTTTACACATGGGGAGTACCATGCTCGAAACTATAGAGACTCAAATCTCATCATGAACATTGGGTACGCTGCTTCCCCTCTTAGGCCTAGGAGTGATAGGTTCACCTTTGGGTGTCTAACTACATGCTCAATCTCTTAACCATGAATCAAGCATGTCTAAGATATGTCATGTACTCCCATGATCCTTTTATATGAGCAACACCTCAGAGTTGAGTCCTCCTCAAGGACAACCAACTAGGTAATAAGCCCCACGACTAGTTACTTGAACCTCCTCAGGGTCTAAGGCACACTTTGTCTCATCTCAGCAGGTAAACTCCTATACCATAGGCACATAGGTTCCGGAAGCATAATCCTCTCTTTAGGGTTTGGTTCCTTTAAAAGCAACCAAGATATTATCATCCTCCAGGGATCAAGCATAAGGCAACCACTATCATCCACTTAGGTCGCATCATTCTCGACTCCTCACTGTTCCTCATATCTTGGGGTTTTAGGTTTCCAACCTCCTTGTTGGGTTCTTGCTTTCTCTCTCTAGAGCTAACTCCACATCCAACCTTCCTACTAGAGGTCCATTCTCCATGAAGGCTCAAGCTCACAAGCATACCCATATGTGGGTTAAGCCTATGCATGAACTTATGTTTGCTCAAGATTATCCAATCCCCTTATGCTTATCTCATAAATCATCCATCATGATCCTGTGTCCAGGGTTTCATCCTACTGTCAGTACTACTGACGTACTCTGGGTGCAAGCTATACCCTACCAGCCCATAGGGTTATATAGGTTCTTCTCTAACCTCCTCCATGAAGGATCTATCCTTCGCTCTAACATGCTCGACCCTTCCTGGGGTTGGGTTGCCAAAGGTGCTACGTCATCCAACCTCTAATGGCTCGTATGGCAATCTAAGAGCATATCTATCTAAACAACCAGTCAACCATGTCATCTAACTCATCATGTCATCTCTCTCTCTAGCCTCCACTTAGGGTTAGGGTTAGCATCATCCTTAAAGGATATGTTAGGTCTCTACTTTTAATGGAGATCTCTACCTCCAAGACTCACTTTCTCTACTCATCCTCCTGACAAGAAGGTCTAGCCTCAAGTTTCTCTTGAGGGAAATGACAACTTATGTCATACGACCTAAGCATGTATCTATTCTTTTACTCTTACTCTATTAAGCTTATGTCCATGACATCTTATTTACATGCTTTTTATTAATTTGGTGGAGGATTCCTTAATCCTTATCAACCTTACCCATACCTCAAGAGGGTGAGGAGAAGAGAGAAAACCCTAATCCTTAAGGTCCTTAACAGAATTTGAGTTGAGAAGGGACGAACAAGATGAGAGAGTCCTAAAGATATCTTATTTCGAATCATACCCTAAGACTTTGGCCAGGCAGTCACACGGATCTGGGAGTCCTCGTATTCCAACTAGTAGTGCGGAGGAAAATATTGCTAGCCCTCGGTCGTGATCGTTTTCTAGACACCTCTATCTTTTAGATAATCCTCTAATAACTCCCTTGGGTTCTATAGAATTTGTAAAATTTAATAATTATTAAAGATTAAGTGAGGAACCTTCGCTCTGATACCAATTGTAATGACCCCGTCTCCCGGTAACCCCCAATTAAGGGAGACCCGAAGGTCATAGCCGTTATTCAATTAACAAGATTAAAGGTTCGAAAAATAATCAATATTAATTATGAAATTCTACTAACTAACTGGAATTTGGTATAAAATTTAAAACTTTACTTACCTTTGAAAACTTTGGAAAGCTATCTATCCAGAGCTTGAATTATTCTATTTAATCCTCCTTGCACTTTATTTCTTATTTCCCCAATGTGTCACTTTACTGTTTGTTCTTTCAATTGTTGTTCCTAAAACGCCGACAAACAAAACGTCGGTCAGTATATCGAAATATATTGGTATGTAGGAACAACCAAAATCTTGCAAATATGGCTAACAATTTAATAATCACAATCAAATTAATTAACAAGCCAATTTACACTTTTCAGCATGACATTCTCCACCGCTTTTTCCCTAACCCTGGCTTACCCACCTTAGGGTTTCCTTTGCCAATGACTTAAGGCCACCTTCTCAATCCTGAGCTTGGTGCCTGGGGGTCACCACCCATGGTGCCCACTAGTCATGCAATATCATAGGCCACCTTCTCATTCCCGAGCTTGGTGCCTGGGGTCACCACTCAAGGTGTCCATTAGTCTACCCATCTGGACCTGACCATTGGCATCATCCATCAGGGTGGCATGTAGGTGCGAGAATACATAATTCTTTTTTTAATGTGATAATCATAGTGACTTTATGATTTGCAAGTATGAACATCCAAACAGATAATTTGCATTCAATGCGATTAATCATCTGAAAAATCCTCGAAAAACTAAGGAAGTTATTCATAATCAACCGCATACCTAATCTGATGATTTGAACAAAAATATCCATAAGAATCCAAGCAAGCAAGCATTTTCAACAATATCCTAAAATAATCATGTAATTCCCTTTTTATTATTCACGTCATCAAGATCCATTAAACCTAGCTCGCTTCCTAGGGTTTCTCATTCACTCTTAGGGTTTCTATTGCAATTAGGGTTTCCCTTTATCTTTTACTATTATAAACCCTAATGTAATGTAATTGATTACCAACCCTAATTATGTCCACATCTAATCCTTAATTACAGATTAAAGGCATAATTAACCATTAATTAAGATCATTAAGCCTCTCTTTTATTAAAGCTACTATTTTTATCCTTTTAATCCATGACAATATCATTATATGTATTTATCATTGATTCATTGTTCATTATGGTCCAAATCACATATGAACCCGATTTTCCATTAATTCCACCTTTTATTCATGAGAAAACCCTAATTACTATATTTAGGGTATTTATCCACAAATTAGGAACTTTAATGCTCGAAATAGCTTTTAATCATGAAAACTCAGTTCTATACATGAAGTCAAATAATTAAAGCCATTAGTAGTCTTAATTACCAACATTAGGGTTTCAAGGCCCATTGAAACATATTTATGCACAAGAAACTCTAAATTAACTAATTATGTGCAAGGTTCATCCTTTTTGTTCCTAATATTCCTTTTTTATCATTAACAGGCTAATATCAACTTTAATCATTAATTAAACCCTACTAATCACATTAATCATATCAAAATAGGGTTCTTTAATCATCATTACATTAAAGTTAATAACTTCCATTACTTTTTGAAATGCAATCAGTATTAGGCTTCAAATATATTTTTATTGTATTCTACGCATTCTCCTAATCAATTTCATATTTTGTACATTTCCATCAGAGCTACCAATCTTTAGATATGAATTTAGCAAATATTTACCTTTTTGGACCAGTAGCAGATCGCCACGTCACCACCCATGCAACGCTGATGCGGCTTGTTTTAAAACATTTTGAAATTACGTTCGTGCCCCTGCATAAGTGGGTTGAGTCTTCAGCCTTTGGAGGGCATATCGGTCCAATGCCCAGAGGTCATCTTCAACCTCTGGATCGTGAGCTGCAGCCACCCTAGCTGCGCTTGGTGTGGCTCCTCCCTCTCTCAGGGACCGATGACGGCCACCAAACCCCTTCCCTCTCTCCTCCGCCCTCCGCCACCCTCGGGGCTCATCCTAGCTGCTGCCAAAGTGTCTTCTCCCAAGCGGGAGAAACACGCAGTTGCTGATGCAACTGCAGCAAGCCGGAAGTGGCTGCGCAAAGCCGATGTCGAAGGAGAAGAATTCGATCGGTCAGGGGTGATCGTAGGATCTTCCTGCCTCCACCAAGACAACTCCACCGCCCCCTGGTTGCCCATGGTCATGTTACGCTCTTGCCTAGGGTTTTGATGAAGAAGAAGACAGAGAGGAGAGAGAGACACAAGGAAACTGCTTGGGCTCGTCCAAGGGATCTACCCTTTTATAGAGGAGGGTAGTCATGCCCCAGCATGCTTGCCTACAAAGGAATAAAGCCTAATCCTAATAGGAATTATATTCCTTCACTAAAAGCAAGTTTCTCTCTCTCTTTCATATTCCTTTATTATTCCTTCCTCCTCTGATATTAGGATTTCGAAAATTCTTTCTCTTATTATCATTGTTCTTGCATTTTAATCCATTAACCACGAAATCATATTTTCCTTTAGTAGGAAATACTTTCTCTTTAGCAAAGCCACCAAAATTCATTAATAATGTATTACATTATTCTCTTATTTTGCAATTTTGGTATTATCTCTTTCCTCTTTCTTCATTAGGACTCCTTGGAACCCAAGGCACTCCATTATTTCGAAATCCTTTTTATTGGACACTCATTATCCTTCTAGATGCATCTAAATGCATTATTATTTCCAATTATCTTGTTTATTTCTTATTAAAATAGTTCTTTTTGGGAATCTTTCTTTATTTCTCTTTTATTTTCCTCATTGGTATTCCCTTTAGCATTAGAAATTCTTGGGATACGAAATTCCACAAAGGATAACTCAATTACACCTCTTTTCACTTATTTTCCACATTTTACCATTGTTTCCAATTTCTTTCTTAATAAAGCAATACTTAATTGATCTTTTTCTTTTCTTTTTGCATTATCATGCAACTTTGGACTCCTTGGAACTCAACGGACTCATGTGGCATGAAATCCCTCTTTGGATTTGCCTTCTAGAGATTTTCACACCTTTCATTTCTCAAAACTCAATTATTCATTCATTAATTGGATTTCCTTATTATTGGACCCAATAGCCAATAAAGCCCACAACACAATCATCAAGGCTATTGTAAACGAAATCCATTTATTCAAAACAAATTATATCTTTATTTGTTAATTTCTCACCCAAATGAATCCAAAATTGGGGTTGTAACAATATGAGTATAAAGCATACCTTTATTAGAGCACAAGAGTAACCACTTGATTAAAAAAACCCTTAATTGGAAACATGACCATATCTTGGAAATTGAGTCATCGTTGAGATCTTGACATTAAAAATGAGTGTAATTAGATTAACATCAACAATATTAAGTATGATTAATCCTTATCATGGTGGTTGTATGTGTCATCAAGATCTAGGTATCATAACCTTCAACATTGATTTCAATATCTCAAACTAGGTCAAGCAAAGTCATTTTTAATCTACATAGTACGTCATGGGTTCATTAGCAATTTGGATGACATATCACAACTATATTATGGATCTAACAATAGGATTCGAAGATCTAGATTAGATAAATCATGACATTCAAGTGGTAAGAAATCTAAGCATCAACATAGTCAAAACTAGTCATTTCAAGTCATTTCCATGCAAGATAGTCATCATAAGAGTACAGAGGGGGTCCATTTCAGTTTGTTTTCACAAACATCACCAAAATATTTATTTGAGATCATTATGTAACATGTGTGATCATTATAACAATACTTGTATAAGAGTGGATCTTTAGTTATCACATGTATACAAGATTATATTTCAAGTCAAGAGTAGGTCAATTAATCAACTTAGGGCACACAAATTAACCACCAACTATTTAGGTTCAGAGAGCATGATAAGTTATTGGCTTAGAGGTCCACATGATTAGTGTAACAACCTCAATTTTCACTACAAAAAAAAATATGATTTAGCTACAATTTATTTAACTATAAATATTTTATATGTAGTTAAAAATTGTTTTCTTTATAAAATATAAAAATGTAACCAAAACAAATATAGCTAATTGAAGTAACTACAAAATTGACTACATATACCAATTGAATACAAAATAGTAGTCTTTCATACTCATCTCTCTTGGTCTCCCTCCCCCTCTCCCGAATAACCAAATTCCGAAAATTTCAAGTTTTTCCGCGCGTTACTCCCTCCCCTATTGGCGCGGCACAACATTGTGATTGTACTCCCTCCCCCACCCATCCATTCCGATAACACCCCCATCTCTCTCTCGGTCTCATTCTCTTCTCCTCCGCTAACAACCCTTGATCGGACTGCGTTCTCTCCTATCACCTTCTTTTTCTCTCTCACACCCTCCATCTCCTCTCATACGCATAGAGACTAGGAAAACATGGACGCGTAAGAGGAGTGAGAGGAATTAGACCTAGATAGAACTAGTTGCATGACGGTTCAAAATTAGAGTTGGGCAAAAACTTTGAATAGGTATCTCGACATCTTGTAAAAAACAACATTTTGTATGGATTTTTGTATTTCAATAGGAATTTCTCGACCATCCAGTATAAATGTGTGAGAAATTACTATGATTTGTAGTTTCTACGTAGGCAATACTGCATTACAGTAAGTAGCCACTGGGCTTAAACACCGTAGGCTTATATTTGGAAAGGGGTGTGAAACCTATTTTGTTCTAACTGAACCATATAGTTTATAAACCCCTGCTTATACATTCTTTCCTATGATCCCCCTTTGACTCCAATGCAGAACCCTTAGTGGGTAACCAAAATAAGGACTGATGATAGAGCTAAGCTAAAAGCTACGTATAAGACCATTAGCAATAAGCACATATCAAGACATCTTTAATTTTGGCAGTGTAGGAATATAAAGATGATCTCAGGGGACCATGCGTGTCTCAACCTTGACTATGGAAGAATGAGGTATTATGTCATATTTATGGACTCATGGGGTAAACAAGTAGAGTGCTAGTTTGGTTTATATGTCATAGTTTTAGTGTCTTAAATCACTACAGTAGTTTTTCGTTGAATACTTTATTTTAGACAATTCTGTAGAAACAAATATGAACGAATTTACATATGGTTTTGCAACTTGTTTGGTCTTACATGTTGTCATCTATACTGATTTTGGGGAATTAACATCCTCTTCTTCATATTCCATTTCCATGTAATTGTGTAAAATGACGGATGCTATAGTGTTATTATCTTTGTGCAGTTCTCCAGAGATATGGTCATATCTATCTGCTAGTGCTCTATATGATTTGTAGGTATTCTCAACAAAATCAATTAGATATGTCTGTTCTCCAGAGATATGGTCATTTCTTTCTACTATTGATCTACATGACTTGTAGGATTCCTGAACAAAATCAATTAGCTCTAGAATTTTTTTGTATTCCTAGTTTTGGGGATCATGGATGGTTGGTAATAGTGATATAACAGACTAGTGGAAGTCAAATTTCAAATTATTTATGGACGACATCACTATCATTAGTAACATCCTATGTTGTGTCGTTACCTGTCCTAAAGTTGAATGAATTGTCATTTTATTAGAAAGATAAATAAAATTCATTTATCCTCCAATCACAATTGGTCTTCCTCTCAATTTTATCACTGAGCCATTCCAGGGATGTAAGAATAATTTTTTCTTTGTTCCATTTTTTCTCTCTTAGTTCTTGTGAGGAATCCCAACAGAAACATGACATGGTCATGATCATATAGGTAATGCTTGATCCATAGTTTTTCTCATATAGTTTGTATATTCATATTGAAGCAGCTTATGTAGCATCCTCGGGTGTCAACATACTTTGCTACGCTTGATCTAATGGATGTTAAAGTCGCTTTAGAAGCTATCCTACTAAGCAACTCAAGAACTTATCTTCCACAATGTGTGTTCCATCTTGATCAATTGTGAAACCATCATGTAGACTTGTCAAGGTTGAATAATCGACTTCTAGGTAGGTGCTCTGATAGGAACCGAGCAACTATTGGAATTTTTAGGTAAGATATTTGTTGCCTTAAATACTACGGATTCTATTATCTTAAACGTGTATGAATTTTGATTACTAGGTTGGACCTACATTTCTATGGACGTGGTAACCTTTTCAGCCATAATACATTTCTACTTGGTTTAAAATTAGTTGTTATAGTGAGGGGGGTTCTCTTCTTATTCTGCACCCTAGAGTCAGTCACATGAATTGCCTACCATTTTAGAGGTTTCTTAATGCATGTCATTCAGTAAATATGTAAATTTCTCTGTGAACCAAGGTGATGTCACTGGTCTGGCACTCACTTGGTAGGCATTGATGACTTGGACTAGGGAACTAAAAAATTGTCCGTGTCCATTACTTATAGCATATGCTTCCACCATCTTATCTTTTCTGTTCTGGCTGCATAGCATAGAGAAGAATTTGAACTTTTTATTTAAACAAAACTGTATTTAGTAGCTGACTTCTTAAATATTAACTATGGCGTTCCAGAACATTTTAACTCCTGCACCATTTGACATTGATTGGACCAATTCAGGACTATCCGTTTTCATGTTCTTCATATATTATCTAGTTTTGAGAGAATTATTGGGCCATGTCTTGTGTATATTTGTTTCTATAGCATTAAAGGGTGCATTCTAATGACCACATGGGTGATCAAGCCTGAAGCATCTCTGGAGACAGTAGTTAAGGGGGTATAGATCTGGAGAGAGCATTAGTTCCTAGCATTTATACCTAGCATAAGACTTGTATCATATATGTTTACTCATTCCTCGATTAAAATTTAAATATGAGTTGAGATATTTGAATTCGCCAATGCAGGGCTGTCTGTTTTCATTTTTTTACAGTAGGTTTGATTGTTGTATTTTATATTCTAAGTATTATGTTATTGGAGGAAGTCATCTTAGTCTTTTATGTTATTTATTGTTTGAAGCTCAAATATGTTAATAGTAGTTTATTTCTTTTAAGATATTAGAAATCCACATATAATAGATATTAATTTGACTGCTCGTGCCTAAAAACACTTACACCAAGATAGCTCCCATATAACTAGAATATATAGAGAAATTCTATATATGCATTCCCTCATGTTGTACGTAAACAATTATTTATGATGGTTTGTTCATTACCTGAAGTATAAATGGAGGTTTAGAATCCCAAAAGGTGTCAAGTTCATAGATAAAATGTGGTACACAATAAGCTCTTGACTATTGTTTTCATCAAATCACACCCTTTTGTTTCTTATATAAATCTAACCATGAGTAGTAAGTTATGTTCATATGTGGAACGTATGGTATGAAGATTGGGATATGCCTAGACAGTTTCTTAACTTTGTTGTTTCCCCATGTTATACCAGAATCTACAGTGATTATGAAGGGGAAGAAATTCCAAGTTTTAATGAAGATGTTTCATGTACTTATCATTTTTTTTTCTCTACTTGCTTTCTATTGTCTGACATTTCCATTTTTGACTAGTTCCTAGGTAGAGGATCATGCATCTTGGAAGTCTAACGAAGACCATTTTAAGGTCTAGGTAAGGTGCTGAGAAAACCATGGAGGGAGAGCTGGTATAGTTTCATTAAACTTTCTTTTATCTTACTATAGGTAAGATTTTGTAATAGCCTTCACAATGTTGGAGTTCTCACTGACTCTAACAAAAACAATTATAGTAACATTCACACAATAGAAGCAACATTCAACACTTAGTTCAATGTGAGTCAGTACCATCATTATATCTTAGAGTTTTCCAACCATACATTAATAATGATTTAATAAAGTTTCATTAATGATGCATAGTTACACTAAATAGTGTCATAGTAACACATAATCTCTTCGATTTTCCAGCACATTATCTGAGAAAATTTGTGAATCACTTGAATATAGGAGATCATATCATCAATTACATGATTTCTTTGAAGAAATCACAACTTCTTCTCCCCACTCGTAGTGAGGTTATTTCGTACCCCCCTTTTAATGTATATTTCTTACCTACTTATACCTCTATTGCACATTTTGATATCTTATGTTGATGGTTGACATTTATCTATAGACTAAATTACCATTAGGCCCAACTCTTTATACCTTATATATAACATTTCAGAATAACCAGAATCGAAAATATGAAAAAAAAACATGTTGATATGATCTAAAACCACTGAATATGATGCAATTGCATTGACAAAAAATATAATTCGGTATGAATTGTTCCAATTGTAACCTCTAGCTCTTCTACATGATAAAACAAAGAGTAAGATCTTCCCAAATACATCGGTGTTGACTCTTGTGTTCTGGGACCAAGATTAAGATGTAGTTCGCTCAACATCTGCTCATAAACTAAGTCAGTAGTGGACATAGGAATCCTAGGATTGATTATGTAGTTGACATTAAAGGCATTTTTTTAGTTTCAAAATTATAGCTTAGATACTTAATTGCTGATAGGTTTGCCTTTGTCATGAGTTTGTAGTTAAATTTATACAACACAAGTTGTTGTAAAATGGCCCAACCTGAAAAATGAAAATCCTCAAATGTTCAGTCTTGGAGATGTTGATGGAGTATAGACATATTAATAGGAAATGCACTAGTAGCTCTACCATGTTTGTACTCTTCCTCATGAGGCTCCAGTATCATACCCAGGTCCTCTGCCCAAGGAAGTTCCATAAGCCTAGTCTCCCTATGTGATTGCAAGAATGTGTTTTAGAATTACCAGACTTCTCAGCACTTCCATGATTTCTACTCATGTAAGACGATGGGTGGGTCACAGGTAATTATCTAGAAAGCAACAAAAAGGTTACATTATCATTAGGAATACATTCTAACTACAGTTAGGAGTAGTATTATATCAAGTTTTACATTTCTAATTATTTGTTCCATATGAATATGTTTTGATAAATCCAAATCCATACAATGACGTCAACCAGTTGTGCTTGAAGAGACTTTCATTAGTTGCTTGTCTGTGGTCTCATCATTGGATCAATTGTTTTATCTCTTGTAGTTTTTGAAGTAAGTGTATTGGTATATAACTTATTCAAATTTCTATGAAGGTTTCTATACAACATCTGTGAAAATATAGGATTGTTTTCAATAGTTAATGGATTACTCAAGATGAAAAATCCATTGCCACTACCAAGAAAATCGGACTTAGGAATTGTGGCTCATTCTTATGTGTTGATATAGATAGATTAAATTAGATGTCAGAAATCCCTTTAGGCATCATCTATAATATCTTTTGATATAGCTAGATTAACTTAGATGTCAGAATGCTTTTTTTAAGTAGCAACATCTGTAAATGATTGAAGAATTGGGTGTCACTGCAACATTACTACAATTAGGAATGAACCCCTTAAAGGCAAATAAATTTACTCAGAACTGAAGAATGATGCATCATGTAGTTGGTTCAGTCTGAGTTTCTTCTAATCTGACTATTTCTGACGAATGATGCATCATGTAGTCTGTTCAATTTGAAATTCTTCTAAGGCATGTGTAATAGATTCATCTTCTACTCCTGACCCCAAGAAAATGGTTGTACTAGCAAAGCCTCTTCTGACCCTAATACAGTTAGTCATCAAGCTCTCATGGAGTGCAAGCCACATGATAGTTTTGATTTTCTATCATCTTTCAGCTTCCAAATCCTCATCCAATCAGAATGAGTAGAGAACCTGTAATCTTTAAATACACTTGCATAGGCCCTTTTTGAGGTGAAGACTCCTTGATTGTTTTTTGGTGAAGACCCCTTGATTGTTATCTAAGGAAAATCTTTCATGTTTACAAGCATTAGGCTCATGTCATACATCTTATCAAGTATGAGCTCATAAAATGTTCTTCATTCTATTGCTGAAATTTCTCACCTTCTTATGCAGCTGAGTTGCTTGCTATTGGCAAAATATTATTTTTTATTTCAATGTTTTATATGGCCTGTTAGGGTAAGGGTTCAAATTGGAATGATGGGTTGAAGAAGTCACTTAGTTTCATAATGCATTGACGTCCCAAAATAAATTTTTGTTTGTTTTTAGATAATTTCCATGCTCCTTACTGTAAACTAACTTATTCTACCTCTTATCTACTGTATGGTTGGCAAATAATATTTTACTATTTGCAGCAAAATAGAACAAGTATCATAGTTACTAAATAAGGATGGAATAGCTTAGTGAATACAATGAGCTAAAGTTTACTCTTCTGTATGTTAGAGGACGTTCCTTACTAACTACATTTAATATAGCTATATTTTCTTAATATGTAGTTAAAGGAAGTTCCTGGATTTCTTCCATGGAACAATAGTTGATTAAACCTTGATTTCTTCTACTGGAGAAGGGACAAGTTGGGCACTTGATTATACTCCAAAGCAGATATAGGGTTGATTAACCAGTGGTCCTGGTAGGGTATCCGACCAGTAACTAGTAAATGATGTCTTGAACTGTTCGTGGAGAATCCTTTTCCTTTAATAAAACATTTCCATCTTTTACGTATTCTTTTCTTACTACGATCCCATGTATACATAATGCATTGCAGTGTTATGGATTTTGTGGCCATGATATCTCTATTTTAATAGTTTCTCTTCATGTATTCTATTAATTTCATATTTTTCCACAGAAAACATGCATATGACTAAAAAAACAGAGCCCACCATGACCAATTATCGATTCAGAATTCTAGTAACCACTATTCGAGGATAAAATGTTATCGGTTGTCTTTTATAGATCCACATGCGTTTATGATGTGGGTTCTGGATTGAATTCACTATCCAATTAAAATTTCTTTAAACCTCCAATGTATCAATATTTCTTGCTGTAGCATGAAATTTATTTGGATGTTGTACATATTTTCGTTAGGAAGATTTTTACGGATTATAAGTCATTTTAAAATTATACAAAGTTTTGATGTTTTTTAGCATATGCAGATCACTGGCGATGGGGTTACTGGATTGTAATAATGATCAGATAACAAGTTAGAAAGGATTGTTTTAACTATGGAATAAGTGGTGCAATGAAATATCTTGTGTGTATATGAATTTCAAAACCTTCTTATGTCAAATCTGTATTACTAGTTAGTGAACAATCTTGTGTGCTTGGCATCTGCTCCTAATGATATTTGGTTACATTTTCACGCTTGATATTAGGTTTTAGAAATTACTATTTAATGATATTGTAGCTCCTTATATATAAGCATTTTGAAACCTAGAAGCACGGTGGGAATCGCTAGCCATTGTAGCTATGGGTCTCATTAGGAGGGGTTTGCTGGGTGGAAGATCCTTCTAAAATTGAATAACTTGATTAATGGACTCTGCAAGATACATGCTTTACCTTTAACCACAACTGAAATCAACATCTTCTTTTGAGAACAACATGCATCTTCTATGGTTATGTTGTCTTTGGGTTGGGTATGTGCCATACTATTACTGTCTTGGCATTCCCTTGTGTAGATCCCCTTGACATTCTAGAAAACTATTTTTTTTTATATTGCACATAAGGAACACCGTGCTCAATACTGCTCAAGAATGTGATGGGGTGGCTGCTAGTATTGAGTAGTACTTTAAACTGGTTTGCAATCATTATTTTTCCCGTTGTAGTCATATTCTTTCTTTAACTTATGGTTCTGGGTCCTGAGGGTGGAAACTTGGTGTATGGTGTGTGTCTTTAGGGTGAGTGTCAAACTCTCGTTTCACCCATTGAGTTTTTCTTTGAGAAGTTTATTTGTAGTTTATCATCTATTATGCTTATTGAGCTAGTAAGTTCGAGTGGACATAGGATATTAGTTACACTAGACATATGGATGTTGTAAGGTTTTCATTTACTTTAAGGGGGAAAATGTTTACACCAGGCTCATTGTTTATCAATGTCACCTTCAATACCTTATGAAAACCTGCACAACTTTCCATTGTATTGTATCTTATTTTAGGTCATTTATTTATTTCAGATTTAATATCTATGCAGACCTACATATGTTCAGTTGTTATATTAGCCAAAAAATTCAACTCATCATTTGATGTTCATTTTACTAGGGTGGTTCCATGATATGGAGTGATCATAAATGAAGAATCTTGCACCCACTTATGTGTGTGTGTTTGTGGTTTTTGGAGGATATGTAGAATACACAAATGAGGTCACATGATACAATTTTTCTCGCAATTATTGGTAAGACTCCCGACTACTATAACTTTTCTATTTATCCCCGTCTTTTCTAATATTTTAGCAACTATGGCACAATATATTCTGCCATGTCTTGCAGTTGTCTTATTTTACCATTATTTCATTGCTTATATTTTTTCACTTGGTCAATACTCTTAGTCAAACAAATTCAACATGACTATCTTTGTTGAATTTGTGTTGGATGTACGGTGAATATGCACCATTCCTACAATGATTTTGGTATCACCAAGAAAGTTTTCAATGCTTTTTTTATAACAAACTATTTCTTTTATTCTTTAAGTTATTCTCCTTCCTTTTTATTGGATTCATTTAGTTGACAACATACCAGAAATATAGGACATTTTGTACATGTAAAAAATAGTCCTTGAACCATTAATGTCTAATACAAAAACACCAAGACAATACTTGATTTCCATAGCAGATGATCTTTCAGAGGGTTGCTTCTAAATTTCTTCTCGATCCCACCTCAGGTATGAATAGAAAGCACATATGCATATAAAAAATGTAAGGTCAGAGAATTTTGACCATAACTGCAACAGAAGAAACATCATGGCTATTACTCAACCAGAGGCTTATCTTCCTTAGAGAAGTACGAAGTAGAGTTGGTATATTGTGAACAAGGTAAGCATAACCCCTTAATACACACAATCACATGTTAGAAACATCTTAACTTCTATCTATTGAGAGCTTCTCCACATAATTTTTTATATAGGCATGTTAGTTTTTCTGATTATATTTAAATGGTCATTCTAGTTTCTGAAGAAAGGGACAATGAATCACATGCTCAGTTTAAATGTGCAGTAAAATGAAATGCAACCTGCTAAAACTAATCACTCATTTCTTTTTGATACTTCAGATAATTTCCCTTCTCTATTTTGGACCATAAGCGCCAGTCTAAATCAGAAGTAAAAAACTATACCAATGACAATACTTCAGATCCAATTCTATATATCACTTGATTTGCGTGCCCATTATAGCAAACTTCTACTCTGTTCTGTACACTGGACAAGATAGTTATTTGCATTTCATTGTTAGTAATATGTTGCTTTAACAATTAGAGGGCAGCAACAATATCAAGGGGATGAGGCTGATCCCTGCTGAATATTAACTAATTTTTGCATTCTCATGATGCTAAGAAAAGGATGACAAAGTTTTAAATTTCATTTATGTTCAGTTTTTACGCTTTTTACTGTAACAATTCTTTAAAACTATATGAGTATTTGTTGATTTCTGCAGATGTATGTCAGTTTCCAAAAAAATGGCCTCTGAAATCTCTGTAAACTTGTATGATGCTGGAGTAGCTACTCCTATAAGTTGAAAGAAAGATGGACGCTTCATTGCTCAAAAGGCACTTGAAATCCATAATAGACAGGTAGTTGTTCAGGTAATGCCTCATGCCTCATGCCTCATCTCCAACTTTAGTTTTTCTCCAGACTAGTAGATGTTGTTTGATATATTTAAGCTTTTACATCGAAGAGCATTCCTTGGTTTTCTCCAAACAAGAGGAAATAATTTTAGTCAATCCCTATTGGGTGGTCCATGGATTCACAAAGAAGAATGGGGCTCTCTTCATGTCTACTTCGACATCAAGATGGTTAACCATAATTTTGTAATCACTTCCATATGAATCCTTGACAAGCATCCAACACTTTTGGAAAGTGTCCACAAATGTGTCAGGATCTTGGTTTTACTACGATGTCCTCTTCACTCCATTAAGTTCAAACAAAGAATTTGATCCCTTGTCTTCCCCTTTATATGAATATCTATGCAATCATTTTTTTTGAGGACTTGTAGTTTGTGTAGCTTTACTTTGAGCTTCTTAGATATTACTGATTCTTAGTCTGCTATCTTGTTCTCAATTGTAATTTGGTTGCTAGTAAGTATATGGCAGGATTTACACTATAAATAGAGGAGTAAAGTTCTAGATCCAAAGCCATAAACCATGGCACTAAATTCAAGAAGGCATGAAACAATCCTAATGCAAGCCATAGCAGCAAAGTCAGACACATATCCACCATGCCACCTTCCAAAAAGTATAGAACATGGAACCATAGGGAACAAGGTGACTGTAGAGAACCAAGTACAACTGGAAGTCCCCTCCTATGAATTTTTATTTATTTGATTAGTTGGTAGATGGAGCATGCACGAGGGTTTTGCCTTCAAAGTTTCTTAGGGATTTCCCTGTATGTTTGTATTGCCTCACAAGGTTTTCTCTGGACAAAGTTATCCTATGAGAAGGACACATCATCGTAGTTATTTCACAACACAGAATAGATATCTCAAGTTCAAATGGAGCTAGTCAAATTGTAAACCTCGACTTCTTAGATGGCCTCACTCTTGATGTCAGGAGTAACAAGGTAAATTAGATTTGAATAATTTATCTTTATTTTTCAGTCAAAAACTACTATTTCATGGAAATTTTATGCTCCATGGAAATTGCATTGTTCTGGATTAGTTGCCTTTTCTTCTCTAACAAAGCTAGCCATTTATTATATATTTATGTTATAATTATTTTCTCTCTTTAGAATGATTTATTGTAGGTTCTGGTTGATGATTTTTATTTTATAAAATAAAAGAGAAGTAATGTACCAAGAATCTACAAATATAAAAAACTAATAATTTCCAAATGCCAACCTTTGGTCCAATAGAAGACACCATTAATTCTGAAGGCCATGATCACGTTGAGTTGGATTACATATGCCAGATTAGTAAATATCTATGTAAACTAATTTTTTATTATCTATTGGGGTTTCTATATCATGTCTGAATTCCTATATCTGGTGATGTTGTACTTTGTCCTAGCAATGATACCAATAGCTATATGTTTCCTCCCATTTTAGTAGCCAAATACAAATGTAGTTTAACAAGAACTACTTAGATGGTGCTGGTCATGCTATCAACATAAGCAAACAACAAAGAGGTTGAGGCATATTATGGTTGAGACGAAGTAGATGCCCATAGGTCAATGCTTGTTGCCATCTCACAAACAATAGAGAAGTCAGAGGGGGCATTAGTAGATGTTGGAGTAAAGTTGTTGACTAATTTATCTTCATTTGACAATTTGATGCTCAAAGGAGCCTTGTGGTAATTGATTTATCTTGATCTGCATCCTACATTAGTTCACAAAAATATCAATATCACGCTGCATATGCAGGTGGTACTAATGTTGACGATGCTCATCTCTTCTCTTACAAGTTTTCCTTTGTTCAACATATGCAAGAATGTAAACCCTACCCTAGTTAGAGGGTTTTCAGATCCTGTCACAGGTTATATTCATTTTTAGGTCAATTGAATGGGATGTTGGTCAATCATCTTGCTCATGGAAGTTGTATACCTTGATTGGTGAGTACAGTTAGTGGCATGGTTACGAATTAATGCCATCACTCTTTAGTGTGCTTTTAAGTAAACCCGGAATTTTATGTTTGGATAAATCTCTATATTGGAGTAGTTTGATGCTTCCTCTATTGCTATTACACGTGCCATAACATAATCAATATATGTCTTATGGAAAATTCTGCAGTAGTTCCATGGAAAATTCACTATTACATAATTTGATATATGTCATGCTGAAGATGATGACAGGGTGTGGGTATCTCTGTTCTAATTTTCTTAAACTCTCAATGTAGGTATGCACAGAAAACATAAATATAACTCTTACGCTCTGTAGTATTAGCTTTGCCAATAGTGATGATGTTGAAACTCTTATTTCTAGGTGCCAACTTTTGTAAAAGTTAGATCTGGCACATTGCATTGATTTCTCAAGTCTAAAAATTCATGCCCTCGAAGTCCAAGTTTTAAAACTATGTGGATCATAGATAAAGTTATGATTGAATATGCACCACTTATGTCAGGCCTATATATTCTTATTTCTTGTGGAGATGAAGCTTCGCATGACATTGATGGCAAAGAGTTAAACAACATATCTGCTTTCCTTACAACAATACCTCAGGTAATGATATTATAGATGTGCGATGACTTCCTAGAGGTATTTTCTTCTATGTAACTTTGGGTTTACTTAGATATGAATTTGATTCTATTTACTGTCTATGTAATCTAGGGTACATGGATCATATCTGAATCTTGAGGTACCATCAAAACAATCTTGAGGATGGTATATAAAGAAGTTGGGCTCTCTACCTCAATCTGAGACTCATTACAAGCAGCATGGATCTCTTGTGATGCAGCTATGGAAGAGCTATGGCAGCAGCTAACTGGGGAGTAAGCTTTGTTTGCTGAGATAGTTGTTATGACTCTCAGTGGCTGTGGCGGTGATATTTATGCTGTTTGCTCTGATTATGCATCAAATTCTAAATTTGGAAGCCCTTCAGAACGTTTTTTGTTTGATGCAGTTGTAATTGATGAAGCAGCTCAGGTACACTTCCTTTCTATTTTCCTCATTGCATTGACTTATATCTTGGCATCAGTACATCAAGTATCTTAATTTTCAATGGCCATACTTCGCACGCTCGTGAGCCAGCAACATTGATACCTCTTCAACTTCTGAAGTCATATGGAACAAAATGCATTATGGTAGGTAGTTTCTAATATCTAAATCACGATCACTGATGTATATTTCTTCCTTTCACTTGTCAGATCAGTCAAAATTATCAGTTTTTATATCTAAATTATATTTTAGTAAACTATGAGATATATATCTTACAAGATTCTTGGAAAACCTGACTTATCTAGGTTATCACAACCTATGCAAAGAGCACTTGAATCTTGAATCAACTATAGTCAGCTACAAGCTATTAGTGGTGCTATTAGAAATAAAACACCTAACAAAGAATTTGACCTGGCACTCATTCAAGGCCCACCAGGTGCTGTTAAATACTAAATCTTCAATTTACTTCATTGTAGTTTCTTTCAGGTTATATGCTGAGTGTTTCCATCTGATTGCAGGCACTGGGAAAACCAATACTATTGTTGCTATTGTGAGTGCATTGCTTTCCTTAGGCTTATCTGGCAGCATATCTGATTCAAAGGTACAACATAAAACTTCCAGCTCTGATGGTACCACATTTTCTCAGTATAAAGCTCCAGTTTGCCAAGCTGCTGCAATTGCAAGAGCTTGGTAAGATGCTGCAGTTGCTAAACAGATGACATATGATAAGCTAGGAGTTTACTCTAGCTCTAGTAATCCTTCAAGAGGAAGGATTCTTATATGTGCACAGTCAAATGCTGTTGTAGATGAACTAGTATCCATAGTTAATAATGGTCTTTATGGGAAAGATGGGAAAATGTACAAACCTTTCCTCGTGAGGGTTGGAAATGTGAAAATAGTGCATTCCAGTTCACTTCCTTTTTTCATTGATACTCTAGTTGAACAACGGTTGGCGGGCAATAAGAATGAAACTGATATGGAAAGAAATAAGGATGTGGATGCTTCTGTTTCACAGTGAGCCAAACTTGAAAGAATTGTGGACAACATTTGAGAGTATGAAGCCTTACGTTCTAAGCAACGAGATCAGGAGACTGAAACAAAGGATAATCCTGGGCAAAAGTTGTCTGCAACCGATGATGTGAAGGAATTCTCAAATGAAGAAATAGGTTATAAGCTGAGATTCATAGGGTTGTTAAACTCACTTTGAATTAGGTGGAGGAACTAAGGGAGATGAGCCCTCTTTATATTGTGCTTTGTAGTCTGCAGTGGATAGATGTAGTCAGAAGAAGATATTGTATACATGTATCTTTTTTCCATGCATATTGTAAAACAGGGGCCAGGTTAATGTCCTCCCCATGTGTACTCATTGTTCAAATATAAATAAAAGTATCATTGGTGACATTGTAAGAACGACTTGATCTTGATTAACATTCATCTATTTTCTTATTGAAAACCACTCTATATTGGCAAGCGAATGACTGGTTACATAATGTCTCTCACTACATTTGTATGTATAGTACATGGTGTCTTTCACTACACACTAGCTATAATTACATGTGTAGCAAGTGCTAATTTTTTCTATACATGAACTATAAATACAAATTGTAACCAATGTCATCTCTCCCTACATATCATAGGTACAAATTGAATTGTAGTCATACATTTGGCTACAATTGAAGCTACATGTTTATGTGTAAGGACATTTTTACCTACAATTAGGGTTACATATGAATTTGTAGCGAGAGAAATAACTAACTACAACTTTAAAAAATGTAGCCTAAACAATTAGCTACACGGGTATCAACCATATATTATAAATGTAAGGATAAATGTAGCCAAAGCTTTTAGCTACAAATTTTGGGGTTTTCGCTACAATTTTTTTTGTAGTTAAAGACCATATTTTTCGTAGTGTTTTGCTTGTATGATTGTAAATGAAGTTATTTCAAAGAAATGTACTTGGTTGTAAATTTCTTGATTTATGATAAATATATGCATT
The DNA here is from genome assembly GCA_963693085.1 of Alisma plantago-aquatica. Taxonomy (NCBI): domain Eukaryota; kingdom Viridiplantae; phylum Streptophyta; class Magnoliopsida; order Alismatales; family Alismataceae; genus Alisma; species Alisma plantago-aquatica. The sequence continues at coordinate 777,456,437 of OY856413.1, forward strand.
TCTTTTACAACTTTTCCTTGTGCATGGTTTTTCGTGGACCCTTTGGTAATAATGGGTCCAAGATAATAAAAGAGGATGAAAAGTTAAAAGAGAATAAGTAATGCATAAATAATAATGAGAATTGGAACAAAGGTGAAAATATAAGAAATAAAAATAGAAGTGTGGGATTGATCATAATAGATGGTGTTTCGAACCCCACATGGATTTTTGAGATACAAGGAATCGAAATAAAGGAAAATAATAAAGTGAGAGAGAGGAAATATGAATTATATATATATATATATATATATATATATATATATATATATATATATATATATATATATATATATATATATATATATATATATATATATATATATATATATATATATATATATAAACCAATAACTTCCACATAAAGAAAAGGCACGTTTTCTTTTGAATTATGACCCAAACTTGGCACTCCAATATATGAAGTCATTATTAAGTTTCCCTCAAAATTTGGAATTATAAGGAGTCATGGTTTGAGAGTCATGAATTTTCCAAAATTTCCTAAAGTGAGAGGATTTCTAATAAATGTCACAATTTTCCTGAAATGATAATTGAATTTCTTTCCTTGGATGCGGGAGATGTAGACTGTTGGATCTTGATCCAACAGAGGTCGTGCCTTGTCCAATTCTAGCCGATTTGGGAAGCAGGCCACCAATAGTGGATTTTCCCAATTTGATTTCCTCACGTTCTACTCCATGTGAGAACAAGGAAATATCATAGTTAAGTTTGGGAGAGTGTTTCGTACACATCTAGCATAGGTTTTAGGTGGTTTCTAGGCACTAGAAGGAATGTCCAATTTGCCTGAAGGCTTGGGCAGCGGTGGGCTTGAGGAAACCCTAGATAGGCCCCCAATCCTATAAATAGGACCCCCTATCGACTCCTTACGACCTCAAGAACCTAACAGGAAACTCCCCATCTGCTCTTGTGCCTCAGATCCTCATGTTGGCATTGCTCTGGTGAGCTCCAAGCTGCGGCGCCACTGCGGGTGTTCTTGTTGGGTCGAGTGGAGACGAGAAGTAGCAATCGTCCGATCGGAGTCAACCGGGGCCCACGAGAGAGATTGACAACTGGGCTCGCTCTGTCACTTCAAACAGCCGCTAGTGGGTACAAGTGCAGAGGACCGTGTGATCTTGATTAGTCAACGATGACCCGAGATCCAACGGGCACTTTATTTCTAAAAAACCAAGGTAATTCGTCTCCCTAGTCAGAAATTCCAAGAAATCAATGGATCTTGCTTAATTCACTAAAATTTGATCCTTCGACCGAAAAATAAAAGTAAATAGTGCTTTTGGATCATAAAAATATGTAGAATGTAATAAAACTATAATTGGAATCAGATATTGCTTGTAATTCAAACATATATGATGTTACCTCTCTTGATACATTGGATCATGATAAACCCTAAAATGATGTGAAAATCAAGTTTGATGGATCTTTTAGGTTATTTTGAGTAATGTTAACCTGTTAAGAGTAAAAGAAAAGATGAATCCCAAAAAGAATGATTGTATGCTTGTTTTAGGGTTTTCATGCACATGTTTATCCCTTAATGGATTAAAACCCTAATTTGGGGAAAATATGTGTTCTAATGGTTATAATCCAAAAATGTAAATATACAATAGAGATATAATGATCTTGAACTTGGTTTGAGATTAAAGAACCCTTATGAGGATAATGGGAATAATTAGGGTTTTGTAAATAAGAAACCTATTTTATGGTTGTTATCCTAAAATGGAAATAAAGCTGAATAAAGAAACCTAAGCAACCCTAATGAATCCTAAGGGGATTGGAAGCCTTAGTTAATATCCTCTTGTCATTAGGAAGGTGTTTTGACATTAGGGAATCTATATGTTTAAGGAATTAAGGGTTGTATGCATTAAGATGCTTGCTTGGATATCTTGTTCAATTTGGATTCTATTGCTCAAGAACAGGTATGTGGTTACGCTTATGGTTAAATCACTTTAGTTTCCCGGTGATTTCCAAAGTTTTATTGGTTGCTTGGAATAATTGCTTGAATGAATTTTATTTCATGAAACTATAAAGTGACTATGACTATCACCAAATTTATAGATGCATGACTAGCTTAGATCCTGGTCCTCCTCTGTAGCTCTGATGATGATGAGATAGATGACCTTGTACATGGTCTACCTGCGAGGTAGGATCATTAGGTTATCACGAGTCGATGTATTGGTCTACCCTTGGGTAGGACCATATGACTCCATGACCCTATGTATTTATCTACCTGTAAGGTAGGATCATGGGGGTTTGTTGAGATATACAAAATGAGAGGTAATATCCATGTCCACTATAGGGACAACACAGAGGCTAGGGTATGTAACGATTGAGTAGCCAAGTTTAAAATGTAATGTTTGTTTTGTTAAATCATAATTTCTTGCAATATGTTGTTACCATTAAATGCAAGATTATTGGTTTTCCCACATACCGATATAATTTGTTATAATGAGCGTCGTTTTATTTGTCGGTGTTTTAGGTTATCAAGAAAATGGATATTCCCTTAAAGTGACAATCAAGCTTAATAAAGAATTGGAGGATTGTAGTTAGATAAGTTCTTAATTGGGTAAAGACTTCCACTTCCTATATTTTTCAAGATATGAATAAAAAAAATATTTCATTAAAAGTTTAGTTGTAGTAGAATTTATTAATTATTGTTGATTATTTGCAAAACCACTGATCCTGTTTTGGGATAATGCCTCTAACCTCTTGGTCTCCCTTAACTGAGGTTACTGGGATGTGGGGTCGTTACATTTGGTATCAGAGCTGTGGTTTTCCATTTAATCTTCTGTAATTATTAAATTTTACAAACTCTTTAGAGCCCAAGGGAGTTATTAGAGGATTTTCTGAGGATGGAGGTGTCTAGAAAAGGATCACAAATCGGGGGCTGGCAATATTTTCCTCCACCCCACTAGTCGTTCAACGAGGACTCCTGGATTATGCGTGACTTCTTGGACAAAATCCAAGGAATTGACTCGAAACAAGATACCTCTAAGTCTTCTCATCTATCTTTGTCCCTTCTTTACCTCTTATTTCTAGTGAAACATTAAGAGCTTAGGGTTTTCTCTCTCTCCACCACCTCCTATGTTTGGGAATACAAAGTGTTAAGGATTAAGGGATCCTCCAAAAAATAATAAAATGCATGTAACAAGAGGACATGGACGTAAGTTAAAGTTTATATCTTCCAAGTTATAAATATATGCTTAAAAATATTATTAACTTATGTGTAACAACATGTCTCGTGTGTAGATCGTAGCTATCCATGAGGCCACTGAGAACCCTGCTAGGTGTTGGCCTCCCTGTAAGAGGAAGGGATCTTCTGAGAAAAGGAAGGGGAACCATGGTGTTGAGTCCTCAAAGAAGAGAAAGACACCTGAGGGAGCCTCAGAAGAAGGCCTAGACCCTAAGCTGATTCTCTTCGACAACCTAGAGATGGACCAAGAAGAGGAACACATGTCCGAAGACGAGGCCAAGTTTGAGGAGAACCTGACTGGTGGTCCAGGACCTATAATGGTAGTTCACACCCATGATGCCCTATGGATGAAACAACATAAGAGGCTAGCTGAGGCCCTTAGTGCCATAGTCCTCAGGGATGTAGCCAGAGATGAGAATGGTGAACCACTTTTAGTCCATCCCTGACTTGGAGTCACCATTCTGGACTTCGTCAAGCTGAACATTAAGAAATTCTAGGGGGAGGATAAGACTGAAGTGGTCAACAAAATAGATGCTTGGCTGGTAGTGATCAAGAATGGTTTCTGCATGCCAGAGGTGCAGCCAAACAAGAAGATCCCTTTTGCAGCTCACCTCTTAGAAGGAGCAGCCAAGATCTAGTGGGAGAACCACATCATGGGTTGAGATCTGAGTGCGGACCCATTGGCATGGACTGACTTTAGGACTATCTTCACAGCCAGATTCATTCCCACCTCAGCTAAGAAGGAGAAGGAAAGAGAGTTCACCAACCTAATCCAAGGTAGCTTATCCGTCACAGACTTTGGCCGCAAGTTTCACATCCTGGAATGTTTTGGGCACATGATGGATGAGGAAAGACAAGTGGACCATTTTTTAGAGCGTCTTCATCCTACCATTAAGACTCATGTGATGGCAAGTAAACCAAAAACCTTCACTGAAGCCTAGAACACTGCCCTAGACATGGAGAGGATGGTGATGCCGGCTCACAACTCACCCAAAGGATATTTGGGTTTCACTAAAGGTACCCAAGGCTAGAAGAATGATCATAAGAAAGGATAAGGGTGCAACCATACAAAGGGAAAGCATGGGGGAAAAGGAAAACCCTATCATGAGAACAACTGGCCTAGGTGTCACACCTATGGAAAATGGCCTTCAGGTGAGTGCTTCTACAAGAAGAGGATGTACTACCATTTCCAGCAAGAGGGACATCTTCAAGCCAATTGCCCTCTACCAGACCCGAGGAGGCCAGGTGCAGTAGCAGCCCCGCCTGTAGCAGCCCCACCTGGTGGAGAAAGAAGACAAGCTCGAGTTTTTTCTATTGACAATGAGGAGGATCAAGCTAATGCTAATCGGTTGATAGAGGGTAATAACCCTTAGAGTTTTCTTTTATGTTTTAAGATAAACATGTAATGGTCTAATGTATGGTGAAAACAATGTAGGCATTCTTAAAGTCATGGGATGCAATGTAAAAGATTTATTTGACTCTGGATGTACTAATACTTTTATTCTGAGAAAGCTCGTAACTATGCTTTGTTTGGATATCAAGGATTTAGGGTATATTTTGGATGTCACAACCCAAGTGGTCGGATCTTTACATCCCTATTGAAATCTCTTGTGATACCAGTTAAGTATCGAGATCAGAAGTTCCCTACAAATTTTATCCTCCTTGACATGAATGATTTTGATGTACTCATTGGTATGGATTGTCTTTATACCTGTAGGGAAAATATCGATTATAGGGAGAAGAAGGTAATCATAAGGAGACTAGGTCACCCACTGTTCATCATTAGGGGTAGGAAGGATGCTATCACCAACCTGTATGAGTCAGTCTTGAAGGAAGAGCATATGATAATCAAAGGTTGTCAAGATTTCCTAGCAGTCATTACTAAGCTGGAGCCTAAGGTGCAACCCTTATAGGAAATAGAGGTAGTCAGGGACTATGCAGATGTTTTCCCGAATGATTTTCCTGGGATATAGCCTAAGAGAGAGGTAGACTTTTCGATAGATCTAGCTCCTGGGACAAACCCTATTTCAAGAGAACCTTATAGGATGGCCCCTACTGAGTTGCTCGTGTTGAAGAGGTAACTACATGAACTGCTAGACAAGGGTTTTATCTGCCCTAGCACATCACCATGGGGAGTGCCAGTTCTCTTTGTGAAGAAGAAGGATGGTTCACTCAAAATGTGCATAGACTACCAAATGATCAACCAGGCTACCATTAAGAACAATTACCCTTTACCCCAGATAGATGACCTGTTTGACCAGTTGAAGTCAGCTCGAGTCTTTTCAAAGATTGACATGAGATTAGGTTAACACCATTTGCGAGTCAAGAGTGAGGACATCCCAAAAACCATATTTAGAACTCGTGATGGCCAGTACGAGTTTGTGGTTATGCCTTTTGGGTTGTCCAATGCCCCGAGTGTGTACATGAACCTCGTGAACAGTGTGTTCCAACCCGTCCTCGACTCATTTGTCATAGTGTTCATAGATGACATCTTGGTTTTTTCTGATAACCTAGAACAACAGTGAGACCACCTGAGTAGAGTCCTTGATATCTTCAAAAAGTAGAATTTTTATGGGAAATTCTCAAAGTGCGAATTTTGTATAGATTGTGTCATGTTCCTTGGGCACATCATATCCAGAGGGTCCATCTCAGTGGATCCATCTAATGTGTCGGCCGTTCAAGATTGTCCAACACCAAAGAATCCTTCAGAGATCCACAACTTTCTGGGATTGGTTGGATACTATCGACGCTTCATAAAGGATTTCTCAAAGACTATGTTTCCTCTTACCAGGCTCACCTAAAAAGATGAGAAGTTTTTGTGGTTGGACCTATGTGAAGCATGATTCCAAGAGCTGAAGGAGAAGTTGACTACAACCTCAATGTTGACTCTACCATCCGGTAACGAGGGTTTTATAATCTTCACCACGGAATCAAAGATGGGACTCAGATGTGTGCTAGAATAAGATATACATGTTGTTTCCTATGCCTCCATACAACTCAAACCCACGAAGTAAATTGTCCGATACATGATTTAGCGTTGGCTGCGATTATACATGCCCTGAAGATTTGGTGACACTATTTGTATGGAGCCACCTTCGAGATCTTCACTGACCACAAGAGCCTGAAGTATCTCCTGGCTCAGAAGGACCTAAATCTAAGACATAGGCGGTGGATGGAATAATTGAAAGACTATGATTTCATCATTGCCTATCACCCTAGAAAGGCAAACGTTGTAGCTAATGCTCTTAGCCGAAAACAACTTAGGTGTGCAGATGTCTTGTCTATCTAGTGGAGGAAGCTAGAAGATCTTGTGGAGTGGACTCCACAGCCGTCAGAAGACCGAGTCCATTTGGTTAAAATGCAGATTAAACCAGACCTATTGACTGAGTTGGTAGTGCCCAGTTAGCTAGTATAGAGCTTGATAAGATGAAAGGTTTGCTGGAGAAACCTCAGACCCATCTCTCTGTAGGAGTGGATGGCGGGATATGATACAAGAGTCATATTTTGGTACCTAAAAGATCACTATTAAAGGATCATATCTTGCTAGAATCTCATGGTTCGAAGTACACAGTACACCCTGGCACTACCGAAATGTTTAAGGATCTGTAGAGGTACCTTTGGTGGCCCGGAATGAAAAGAGATATAGCAATATATGTGGTAAGTTGTCTCACTTTCCAGATGGTGAAGGCTGAACACCAGTGACCCAGTGGATTACTACAGTCGATTGAAATTCCACAGTGGAAATGGGAACAAATCACCATGTACTTTGTGGTGGGTCTCCCCAAGACTAAGAGAGGTCATGACGCAATATGAGTTGTATTAGATCACCTTACCAAGTCAGCACATTTCCTCACCCTAAAGACCACTGCCAAAGTGACAGACTTAGCTGAACTATACATATGAGAGATTGTACGACTACATGGTGTTCTGAGTTCGATAATTTCTGACTACGATCTAAAGTTCACTTCCAAGCTATGGAAGCAGGTACAAGAGGAACTTGACACTAGACTAAAGTTCATTACATCATATCACCCCTAGACAGATGAACGGTCAGAGAGGACAATCCAGACATTAGAGGACTTATTGAGAGCTTGTGTGCTCGATTGGGGTGGTTCATGGGAGCAATACCTACCCCTTGTTGGGTTTGCTTACAATAACAATTACCAAGCCAATATCAAGATGCCACCATATGAAGATCTCTATGGGAGGCTGTGTCGGTCGCCACTTCACTGGGATGATGTTGGTGAGAGGACCTTGTTGAAGTCAGATGAGCTCCACGTGTATGCAGATAAAGTCTCTTTGATCAGGCATAGGTTGAAGAGAGCCCAAGATCAACATAAGTCGTATGCATATGCAAAGTGGATTGACTTGCAGTTCACCGTGGGAGAGCATGTGTTCCTGAAAATCCGACCCCTACAAGCTGTAGCTAAGAATAGAGGAAAGTTGAGTCCCCAATACGTGGGTCCGTTTGAGGGTTTGGAACCGATTGGTGAAGCTTCTTATCATTTAGCCTTACCCCCTCAGTATAGTATGATGCATGATGTTTTCCACGTGTCTAATATGAAGCGCTATGTGAAGGACCTGAGCCATGTGTTGAGCATTGCACCTATTGAGCTCCAAGGGAGACTGACATATCTTGATTCACCTGTAAGGGTACTAGATACCAAGGTGAAAGAGCTCAGAAATAAAGAGATAGAGATGGTAAAAGTTCTTTGGAAGCACCATGGAGAGGATAAAGCCACATGGGAGCTGAAGATAGAAATGGAAAAGGCATACCCTAAATTGTTTGCTAGATTGAATTTTGGTGGAAAATCTTATAAGGAGGGGAGGATCTTACAACCTCAATTTTTTCTTGTATGATTGTAAATGAAATTATTATAAAGAAATGTACTTGTTTGTAAATTGCATGATTTATGACAAATATATAGATTTCTTTTACAACTTTCCTTTTGCATGGTTTTTCGTGCACCCTTTGGTAATAATGGATACAAGATAATAAAAGAGGAAAAAAAGTTAAAAGAGAATAACTAAAGCATAAATAATAATGAAAATTGGAACAAAGGTGAAAATATAAGAAATAAATAGAGAAGTGTGGTATTGATCATAATAGATGGTGTTTCGAACCCCACATGGATTCTTGAGATACAAGAAATTGAAATCAAAGAATATAATAAAGTGAGAGAGAGGAAATATGAAATATATATATATATATATATATATATATATGTATATATATGTATATATATATATGTATATATATATATGTATATATATATATATAAAGCCATAACTTGCAAATAAATAAAAGGCTTGTTTACTTTTGAATTATGACCCCAAACTTGGCTCTCTAATAGATTAAGTCATTATTAAGCTTCCCTCAAAATTTGCGATTAAAAGGAGTCATGGTTTGAGAGGTATGAATTTTCCAAAATTTCCTAAAGTGAGAGGATTTCTAATAAATGTCACAATCTTCCTGAAATGATAATTGAATTTCTTTTCTTAGATGTGGGTGATGCGGACCATTGGATCTTGATCCAATGGAGGTTGTATGTTGTCCAGTTCTAGCCAAACTGGGAAGTACGCCGCCGATAGTGGATTTTCCCAATCCAATTTCCTCGCATTCAACTCCATGTGTGAACAAGGAAATACCATGGTTGAGTTCAAGAGAGTGTTTCATACACATCTAGCCTAGGTTTTAGGTGGTTTCGAGGGATCTAGAAGGAACGTTCAATTTTCCCGAAGGCTTGGGCGGCGGCGGGCTTGGGGAAACCCTAGATAGGCCCTCGGTCCTATAAATAGGACCCCCTCTCAACTCCTCATGACCTCACAAACCTAACCGACAACTCCCCACCTGCTCTAGTGCCTCAGATCCTTGTGTTGGCATTGCTCTAGTGAGCTCCAAGCTGTGGAGCCGCCATAGGTGTTCTTGCTGGGTCGAGTGGAGACGAGAAGCAACAACCATTTGATCAGAGTCAACCGTAGACCGCGAGAGAGATCGATGGTTGGGATCGCTCTGTGACTTCAGAAGGATGCTAATGGGTGCAAGCACCAAGGACTATGCGATCTCAGTCAGTCAACATTGACCCAAGATCCAACGGCCACTCTATTTCTGAATAACTAAGGTAATTCGTCTCTCTAGTCAGAAATTCCAAGAAATCAAGGGATCTTGCTTAATTGTCTAAAATTTGATCCTTTGGCCAAAAAATAAAAGTAAATAGTGCTTTTTGATCAGAACAATATGTAGAATCTAATAAAACTAGAATTGGAATCTGATATTTCTGGTAATTCAAAAAGTATATGAAGTTACCTCTCTTGATACATTAGATCATGATAAAACCCTAAAATGATGTGAAAATAGAGTTTGATGAATCTTTTATGTTATTTTGAGTAACATTAACCTGTTAAGAGTAAAAGATAAAATGAATCTAGAAAAGAAAGATTGTATGCTTGTTTTAGGGTTTTCATGCACATGTTTATGCCTTAATGGATTAAAACCCTAATTTGAGGAAAATATGGATTTTGATGGTTGTAATCCAAAAATATAAATATACAACAGAGATATAATGATATTGAACTTGGTTTGAGATTAAAGAACCCTTAATGAGGATAATAGGAATAATTAGGGTTTTGTAAATAAGAAACCTATTTTAGGGTTGTTAGCCTAAAAAGGAAATAAAGTTGAATAAAGAAACCTAAGAATCCCTAATGAATCCTAAGGGGCTTGGAAGCCTTAGAAAATATCCTCATGTGATTAGGAAGGTGTTTCGACATTAGGTAATCTATATGTTTCAGGAATTAAGGGTTCTATGCATTAAGGTGCTTCTTGGATATCTTGTTGAATTTGGATTCTATTGCTCAAGAACAGGTATGTGGTTACACTTATGGTTAAATTTCTTTAGTTTCTCAGCGATTTTTGAAGTTTTATCGATTGCTCAAAATAATTGCTTGAATGAATTTTATTTCATGCAACTATAAAGTGACTATGACTATCACCAAATTTATACATGCATGACTAGCTCAGATCCTGGTCCTCCTTTGTAGCTCTGATGATGATGAGATAGATGACCTAGTACATGGTCTACCCGCAAGGTAGGATCATCAAGTTATCATGAGTTGATGTTGGTCTACCCTTAGGTAGGACTATATGACTCCATGACCCTATCTATTGATCTATCTGTAAGGTAGGATCATGGGGGTTAGTTGAGATCTACCATATGAGAGTTAGTATCCATGTCCACTGTAGGGACAACACAGAGGCTAGGGTATGTAAGGATTGGGTAGCCATGTTTAAAATGTAAAGTTTGTTTTTTAAAATCATAATTTCTTGCAATATGTTGTTACCATTAAATGTAAGATTATTGGTTCCCCCACATACCAGTATAATTTGTTGTACTGACCATCGTTTTGTTTGTTGACATTTTAGGTTACCAAGAGAATGGATATTCCTTTAAAGTGACATTGATGGAATAAAGCTTAATAAAGAATTGGAGGATTGTAGTTAGATAAGTTCTTACTTGGGTAAAGACTTCCACTTCCTATATTTTGCAAGGTATGAATAAAAAAAAATTATTCCATTAAAAGTATAGTTGTAGTAGAATTTATTAATAATTTTTGATTATTTTCAAAACCATTGATCCTATTTTGGGATAACGCCTCTGACCTCTTAGTCTCCCTTAATTGGGGGTTATCGGGAGGCGGGGTTGTTACAATCATCTTGGACATAAAAGGTCCACATGTTAGCAAGGGTTGATATTCAACATCATTGTATCTATAGAAAGCATGTTTAAAGGTTCAAAGTACATCATTAAGTCAAAATTAGGATGCTAAGATGAACAAGTTCATATCTTAGCACAACATACATTAAAAATATTGATTTGGGTCAAGCATGAGGATTTGGGATTCATTCAATCAATATTAAGCATTAAAGAGGTGATACATAACATGAAAGCTTTTAGGTCATCTAAACAAAAGTACATTATTCTAGGGTACAAAGATTGATCAACTTCGAATCTTTATGCATAAATATCTTGAATATATTGAATATTAGGATAAGATAACGTTCTAGGGCATAAAGGAGAAAGTTTATTCATTTAATAACATAAAACCCTTTAGAAAAACATACAAAGCATTTAGTTTTTAGATATTAAAACAGATATGGGAAGAGATAGGTTTTCAGAGTATTAGTATTGTAATGATCTCATTTTTATAATCAATATGACATATTGTAAGTTTGTCTTGAGATCTAGTATGACAAAGTTATGAATATTTAAATATTGACCTTGAATAGATTGGATTTTGATAGTCAAATTAGGAACAAAGGGCAATGGAGGGATTTATTGGGTGGTCATCGTTGGTTGGGCTACTATACCTGTGGCCAGCTTGCCCACCTTCCATGTCATGGATCCCATCTCAAATCACCTTTTATGGGTGTTGTTGATCTCTCCCTACCAATTGGTGGTTGTCTACACTAACTGGATGATGTAGCCCACCATCCTTTCCTCCCTCAACCCTGCTCCTGGGGTTGGCTCCATAGTGGTGTGAGGCCAATGAAGCATGGGATGTGCCCAAAAACCCACCACTAGTGTGCTATCATGTTTTGCGTACCCACTTGTGGTCCCATCATCAACTTTGGTGCCTAGGATTCGTTGTGATTCCACATTTGATAAGTTAGACGCCAAGGTAGTGTTCTTAATGTGGGAAGAAGAAGAAGAAGAAGTAGAAGGATAAGGGAAAATAGTGCATGAAATGGATGAGAAAGAGTGGAGGAACAAATAAGGATGAAGAAAAAAGTCAATGGGGTTGTCAATTGGTGTCAAAGGAGTGAAAATGGATTGGCTAACGCAGAAGTGGTCTTAAGGATGTTGTACTTTCCCAGACACATGGTAGAAGACAACTCCAGGACCTTTGGATTTGGGTCCATAATGGACCAAAATTTGATCTAAGGGCTGGGAGAGGGTATCCACTTCTCAAAAATAGAGCATTATCATTTGTCTAGAGGGAGTCGAATAGATTACCAAGTTGTTTATGTCAATCAAATGTGTTTTCTCTAACAACCTTTGAAAATTTGCATCTCCCAAGTGTAACTCTAATTAGCATGAAATTCTCCATGTGGGTTCAGAAATTTCTAATACTTCACAAACTAAAATTTTGGATCCCATATTATAAGGTTGATGACTCTCAATTTTGGAAATTTATTTTCAAAGTGTGATATTTGTAGTCAATATAAGCACAAAGTGACATTTAATCTAATGCAACTCACCAATTGAGAAAATGTGGCTCAATGTAGTCCAATTGAGGGTGTGAGATTTTATTGAACATAATGTAGCATGTAATGAGTCAAGGTGTACATTATTTGGATGAGAGACAAAATCCAAGGCATCATATTATCTGTATGTTAAAAAGGAAATGTGCCCCAAAATTTAAATAGATCCATCAATCAATGTTAATCTCCTAGTATTCCTTCTAACGTCAAAACAACTTCTAAAATAAGCAATCAAGAATCAAGTTAGAAGCATAGTGACAATCATAATCAATTTTGAAAGACCATTAAATATACTAAAATATGGAAGAGGTCATCCTATGGCTTAATCAAGAGTAAATCACGACTTTCATTCTCAACTATCTTCTGCATTGGCATAGGTGGGGTTATTGATTCATCTCTATTTTAGGGCTTCGTCTTGTGTCATTTTTCATTTCAATCACATATTACCTGTTATATTACATGTTATGTCCCTCAATATGCATATTTGTGTAAAATGCACTTATGGACGTTATTTTCATGTTTTTCAGGCATTTGGACCATGCTTGATGGATGCGAGAGAGAAGGAGTGATCCTAGGGTTTCTCTACCCTTAGAGAGACCCAAAGTGAATCCTGATGCTCCCTCAACCTATCCCTAGTAGCCAAAGATCCATTGAAGTAAAGATGTCCAAGAAAATCCAAAGAATCAAGTCAAAGTGCTGATCCGGAACACAGAACGACCATGGTACCACAGATCGACCGTGCTAGGTCACATGCAAATCAACAGATTAATCCTCAATTGAAGCTAGAATCATCACATCTGTGCCACACAGAACAGCTGTGGTGAACTGACCTAGAATGTCCATGCCACAATAGCGGCAAAATGACCGTGGAGCAGAGAACGACCTCAGCATTTTGAGCCACCACATCCTTACTGCCCTTACCCCACCACGATTGTGGTGACCACCATGGTCATGCCAGCTTCAGTAAAAAAGGGACCCTCAATGTAACATCACTATAACCCTAGGTGTTTTGATTAAGAAAGATGATTATATGCTTAATCTTATCTTGTGAAAAGTAATTAGGGCTCAAGAGGAACTTATGTTGCAATTCTAGTCCTGTTTGAATAATGTTGAAGCAATGTTTGCTTGTTTTGGACTAAAGTGCAAATTACCCAAGTTGAGGGGTTTAAGTGCAAATTGTGCATGATAATATGTTCCTCATGTGTTGAAGCATCATGAGAGTGAAAATGATGCTGAGGTATGGCTTATGGAAACCTGGGTACCAAGAAAGAGCTGATAAAGTAATGTATGTGCATTAAAACCTAGTTTTGATGTAATGTGCAATTTACCCAAAACATAGGGTTAAAAAAGTAATTTACCACTTCAATAAGGTCCCTAATGTTTCTTGGAATCATGTAGAGAAAAGAAAATGAGAGGGGTGCCTCATTTGAATTAAGTTTGAGGAGAGAGAATCTTGATATTAAAATAATCAAGATTAATGCCTAATTGAAACGCTAATTCAATTTAGTGCAAGAATAATGTATTAATAAAAGGGCCTTCAACCAAAATTAAAATGGTTGGATTCAGATGTGTGTGGACATACTTGAGCTTTGCAAGGACAACGAAAATATCTAAGGGAGTGGATAACTCACTCACAATTTTATAAGAAAAAGAAATATCCACTCACGTTATTAGTATAATATGATTTGAGGTGCTTAAATTGCTTTTCTTTAAATCATGGATAATTGAGAGGAATTGAAGGCAAACAAGATATCCTCAGATCCAAGGAAGTTGAGGGGGAAGAGGCGGCCATATTTTTGGGATTAAATGAATTTTTATAAGGCATATTCTCTCTCATTGAATTTTGATAAAAAGACTCTTTACAAACCAAATGAAAGGCTTTACCCGATCCCACTTCTTCCCTATGCTTGGAAAATAACCAAGGAGCTTGAGGACTAGGAGGATGACTCCCAACCTGTTGGAAAGCTTCTTGATCCCTTTTCACCTCGAATCCATGGTGGAAATCACAAATCAATGCATGAATTCTTCCTTTTTCGATCCCCTCTTCAATTCTGACCATTCCTTTTCACTCAAACCTTGAGGACGAGCCTTGGAATGGTGAAAGGAGTTGCATCCACCATTGTTTCCGTGATCTTGGAGCTTTGGAGCTCAATTGGAGGCGGTTTTTATAACTTGAACCTTCAATTTTGTTATTGCATTCAATTCCTTATCAAATAATGATCCTTTCTTCATTCATAATAATTGATTTGGTTGATTGGTGCAATCAGCATGGAAATTACAGTAGATTTCATGAGTTTAGAGCTTGATGATGATGAAATTATCACAAGAACACACCTTTCCAAATATCCAAAGCAAACGGTTTCAACTTGTTGGTCCAAACAGTTTCACCAAACCGTTTGGAGACCGAATGATTTCAAAATTGTTTGGTGCTTTGAGACCAAACCGTTTGAGGGAGTTGATCGTTTGAGAGGGTTGACCATTTGAGGTCAGAACTCTAAAACATGTTGAATGATAATCTAAACGGTCCAATTGATTAAATCAATGCATGGTTAATCACCAAGTAGCAAACCCAAATCAGGTTAAGTGTTGAATTTGTAATCGATTGAGTTGAGTCTTTGGGTTGGTTAACCCAAACAATTTCAAAACCATTTGAGAATCACCCAAACGGTTTCAAAACTGTTTGGAGGTTAAGCAAGACCATTTGGAGGTCCAAGGTTGAGAATGGTTGGGTATTTGAAGATCCAATGATACCAAATTGAAATGCAATCAATTGTTGATTTGATGATCAATCCTATGATGCAAACCCTAATTGGATGCCATGGATTTTGATGTTGAGATGAGAAAATGGTTTCAAAACCGTTTAGAGGTCAAGCACCTCAAGACCATTTGAGGGAAACCACCTCAAGACCGTTTGGATGGACAAAGGTGGTGATTTGATGGATTGAAGATCCAAAGGTCAATGATTGTTGAACCTCAATAACTTAATCGATTGAAGATTTCAATGTTGCTAATCATGATCAACTAATTGAGGACAGTATCTCATGGGCCCTTGCGGTTTTGGGACTGATTTGGCCCAAACGGTCTTGAGACCATTTGAGACCAAACGGTCATGAAACCGTTTGGGGCCAAACAGTTTCAAAACCGTTTGGTGATGAAACCTTCAAAACCGAAAGGAATTCAACGTGGTTCAATCACTTGGATATTGAAGGTAATGATAGTTCCAATAATCCAACGGTGGTTAGTAATGATAATCAATGAAGGTACAAAGGTTGAAACCCTAATAGAGTACCTAAGTGATTAGTGGCAATTAAGGAAGGAACCCTAACTGCTTATAAGAACAATGACTTGGTACACTATGTTAATCATAGTTGTATGTACTTGATTGAAGGGTTGATATGACCTAATCAAGTTGAGAGGATGATAGCATGAAATTCATATATTAATATGATTCGTCTGGTGATTAAGGGTATGATCCTTAAATAAAGAGATCATGAAACCCTAATCATGAACATAAACCCTAATTGACCGAGTTATTGAATTCTAACCCTAATTGAGGGCAATTCTAAATGAAATCCTAATCCAGGGTGAGGATGTAACCCTAAATCTAGGGTAATGATATGTGAAACTTTAAATTAGGGAAATGAGATGTAAAACCCTAATTGGGATGAATAGTGAATCTATAATTATGGACAATTGAATGAAATCCTAATGAAGATGAATAATAGACACAAATTGTGGGTAACTATAGTGGAAGTCCTAATTAAGGATGATTCCATGTGAAATCTTATTCTAGGGTAATGTCATGAGAAACCCTAAGTAATAATGATGTATATGAAACATTGATTTGATGATGTGATGTGAGAATCCATTTAGGGTGATGTCATGTAATGATATATGAGAAACCCTAGTTGAGGGTGATTCCATGAGAAACACTGATTAAGAATTAACATCACATGAAGCTCTAATACTATGTTATGATGAGAGGCCCTAAAAAGGGTGAAGGTATGTGAGACTCTAATGTGGAGTCATAATACATAAATCCCTAATCTTGGGCAATATGACAATGAATCCTAATCCTAATTTTAAGTAAGGGCGTAAAGAAACCCTAATGATGAGATAGAATGAATTACCTTATAAAGGTGAAACATTTTATGTGCTTGATTATAAGCAACCTTATTGTAAGCAATGTCTTTATCATTAGACAAGTCCATATCATTAAAGGTAGTTGGACAATTCTAATGTGTGGCCTATGCATTATATGCTAAAGGTGAGGGATTAGTGATGGAATGTATTAAGAGAGAAATACCTTAATACATGATTAGTTGGTTAACTCAAGAGAGCCTAAAATGATGAGAAAAGTGATACATCAAGATATGATAGTTATCACATTCAGCACTTCAGGGTTTATATACCTTGATGGACTTCAAATTCAATATATTTGGGTAAGAAATATATGAACTGTGTGTTGGCTAAATGGACATCTATAAATCCCTTTGTTTTGATTATGACAAACATTTCATTCTTATTAATCTAACGAGCTACTTGAGTGTGCAGGATGACAAAGCAACAAGGGAAAATCCACAAGCTTACATATTTATATTTTCATGCAATGTAATCACTGTTGTAAAAACTTGTACAAAAATATAATGTACAAGTACTTAGAATTGCATGTAAATCAAGCGTTAGATTCTCCCTAGCTAAACACCACAGTTAGACAAGTCATCCTATTCAAATAAGATAACATAAGCACACTCATACGTATAATTAGTGCCTAAATTGAAACATTGAAATAGGATCAATCTCGGTCGACAAACTCCTCGACCGAGACACTCTCAGTCGACAAACTGCTCGACCGAGAAAGATCCAAAGTAGTCGTTAGACACAACAGACAAGTTAGTTGGCAGTTGGAGAAAGACGTTGCAAATCATTTGTTCCAGAGTTCCTGTCGGTCGACAAAAGTTCGACCGAGTAGGTGTCTCGGTCGACCATTCCTCGACCGAGATTGTCTCTGACAGCAACTGCAGAATTAATTAATTAGCCGTTGTTAAAGCAACAACTTTGTACCTAACGGCTAGTTAAGCACTTAGAAACCCCTAGAAGTTGTCTAGAACGTCCTTAAGCATCCTTAGGCCATTCCTATAAATAGGACAAGCCATAGGACACTCACACTCACTTGTTTACACTTGCTACACTTGAGAAATCCTTGAGCATACTTTGTGCAATCTGTTTGTAAGCAATTTGAGCATTGTGACAATTGGCCATTTCATTCCTGAGCTCATAATTCGTGTCCTATAGGCTAGTATCTCCTACCCACTACAATCACAAGTTCACATACTTGGTTAGGAGATCTATACGCTTGATCTAGGCAAATCAAGCCTTGGGCTACAAAGGATAAGTTGTAATTTCCATTTTCTTTCTTGTTCCCTATTATTGTTTGTACTCTCCTTGCTACTCCTAGGTTGGAGGTTGCGGATTGGAGAGGGTGAAGATCTTCTTGGCGAAGAAGGAGACTTTGAGCTACTTCAGAAGGCTGGTGCAACGGGAGGTTACTTCTAGAGAGGAAGGCTACTTCAAGGGGGAGCTTGGAGTTACTTCAAAGAAGGCTACCTCAAAGTTGGTGCACCTACTTCAAGTGAAGGCTGTTCAAAGGGTGTAAAGGAAAGTATTGTATTTTGTATAAATCCTCGAGAGGTAATAAAATAAATACTTTCAAATTCCGGTTGGGTAAGAAACTGGGTAGTGGACTGACAACTATAGTATTTGCTATAGTTGGAACCACTCTAAACACCTGTCTCTTTCTTCCAATTTCAATTGTGGTTGTTTGAATTCAATAAATTGTTAAAATAATTCAAAAACTCTATTCACCCCCCTCTAGTAGTTTTTTCAATTGGTATCAGAGCAGGCTTCAAGGAACCCTAACAAGGTCTTGAAGAATGGAGGTTAAAGGTGATTACAATCACAACAAAAGGTGCTGCTTGGACAAAACTACAACATGTTGCAATTGGTGCTTAGGTACAAGCCACCCAACAACTGGATGCCCATGGAGATCTAAGAAGGAAGATGAGAACAAAGATTGTCTCATTGCTACAACTAGCAAGGAAGAAGAAGAAGAGGTAAGTCTTTTTGATTTATCTAAAGAAGAACTAGTTGCTAGCCTTGAAGGAACACATATTAAATATGTTGAATGCAAGAAGAAATTAAAGAAATCAAATAAAGCAAATGATGAATTACATGCAAAGCTTCTTGCTATTACATCCGAAAACGAAGATCTTAAAAAGATCATTGAAGATCATGATATTGAGATAAAATCTATAGAGGCAAATTGTAATCTACTTTCTTTAGAGAAGAATAATTTGCAAAGACAAGTGAATGATCTTCAAAAACAACCCATTTTATGCAATCATCTAGATTATGATTCTATTGTCAAAGAAAGAAATTCATTGTCATCTAATCTAGATCAATCAAAACTAGATATCAAGAAGAGAATGGAAGAGATTGCCAAGTTACAACAAAAAGTTAGTAATTTGAATAATAATGGCATTCTTGATCAAATCTTAGATAATTCCTATCATCAAATTGGGATAAGAGGACTAGGTTATAAGCCTAAAGAGAAGTCCTATCAACCTAGTTGGAGAAAGTCACAAACCCATCAATCTATATATGTACCTAAAGGAACAAATACATTTGTACCAAAGAACAATCTAGAACAAAACCATAGAAAAAGACTTGAGGTTGATTCTATATGTTGTCGTTATTGCTTACGTCTTGGACATTACTCTTTTTCATGTCCTTATAAGAGAAAAGATGTCGAGTTAGTTTGGGTTCCAAAACCTCCAAACTAAATGAACAAAATCAAGTTGAGATATGACCAAGGACCTTAGTTGCATATTTCTACGTCTATCTCAACTAAATAGGATAACAAAAAAATATTTAAATTGCATAGTTATGTTTTATTTGGAAGCAATTAACAGTTTCAGAAATATTGTCGGTCGAGAGACTGTCGACCGAGACACTGTCGGTCGAGAAATAGTCGACCGAGCATGTCACTGATTTCCAGTCTGTTGCAAAAATTGCTGAATTTCTTTGAAATTGATGAAATTGCTATCTATTCATGATTTATGATTGGATATTTATTTTGGAAATCATCTCTACAAATTTAAACCAAAAGTATGCTCAGTTTAATAATTTTTTTTTTACATGATCATGTGATGGAATTATATGCTGTTATCATTACATCATGGATATACTTTCAATACTTTGTACGCATAGATAATGATAAATTGTATGCATGAATCCGTGATAATATTCGGAAAAGCAAAATGATTCATTGGTTATATACTATTGCTTGCAACACATAAGACAAAATCTCAAAATTAGTAGAATTGAGATATTAATTGAGCCTTCATTTAAGACTTATATCAAGTAGTATGCTTCAACTTGATACTCAATCAAATTGTATGTAGATATTATACTCGATATGTTCAATTTGAAAATCTACAAACTTGCCTCTTGGTTAAAATAAAATTTGACCAAGGGGCGCTATGGTCGTAGTCAAATTTGACCTAAAATAAGTTTGACATAATAACTATTTGGATATCATTTTATGATTAAAAGTATAATAAATTTATGATCACAACTTGTCCCAATATTGTCAATAATAAACACAATATTACTCCCTTAGAAAATCTATATATGCTCTACAAATATAGTCTATCATTTACATTAAAAATCAGCTTCAAATTCGTACTCAGTAAGTCTGTCGGTCAAGTCTGCAATAAATCTGAATATATTTGCTAATCAATGAATTTTTAAACCAAGAATCATGTTTCCCTTCATCATGTTGATACGGAAGATAAATTGGCTGATATTTTTACAAAACCGCTTCCAGTAGATCAATTTAACAAAATTAGGAAGCAATTTCCTATCACTCCTTTGGAAGATGTTTTCTTTGATATTTGTGCTACTTAAACAAAAACTCTTATTTTGGCTTTTAAATGGACATCTTTTCATTAGTATTGATGAGACATCTAATTAAGGGAAGTTTTTATTTCTAAACGGATATCTTTTTGAAATGAAAAAGGGGGAGAAATAAATATAAAACTAAAACTTTGAAAAACTCAATCAATGAGTTTCATAAATAAACTCTTGGCTTTACATTGAAAGTTGCTATATTTTCCCTAGTGAATTGGATTTCATGTTCCATAATTCAAGGGGAATAATAAGCACACATTTTATAAACAAGAGGAAAAGCTACAAAAGGTATGAAACTCATATGGTTTATATTTCCTTTATTTTTATATTTTGGAAATGTTTGTCATCTTCAAAAAGGGGGAGATTGTTGGCTAAATGGACATCTATAAATCCCTTTGTTTTGATTATGACAAACACTTCATTCTTATTAATCTAACGAGCTACTTGAGTGTGCAGGATGACAAAGCAACAAGGGAAAATCCACAAGCTTACATATTTATATTTTCATGCAATGTAATCACTGTTGTAAAAACTTGTACAAAAATATAATGTACAAGTACTTAGAATTGCATGTAAATCAAGCGTTAGATTCTCCCTAGCTAAACACCACAGTTAGACAAGTCATCCCATTCAAATAAGATCACATAAGCACACTCATACATATAATTAGTGCCTAAATTGAAACATTGAAATAGTATCAATCTCGGTCGACAAACTCCTGGACCGAGACACTCTCGGTCGACAAACTCCTCGACCGAGACACTCTCGGTCGACAAACCCCTCGACCGAGAAAGATCCAAAGTAGCCGTTAGACACAACAGACAAGTTAGTTGGCAGTTGGAGAAAGACGTTGCAAATCATTTGTTCCAGAGTGCCTGTCGGTCGACAAAAGTTCGACCGAGTAGGTGTCTCGGTCGACCATTCCTCGACCGAGATTGTCTCTGACAGCAACTGCAGAATTAATTAATTAGCCGTTGTTAAAGCAACAACTTTGTACCAAACGGCTAGTTAAGCACTTAGAAACCCCTAGAAGTTGTCTAGAACGTCCTTAAGCATCCTTAGGCCATTCCTATAAATAGGACAAGCCATAGGACACTCACACTCACTTGTTTACACTTGCTACACTTGAGAAATCCTTGAGCATACTTTGTGCAATCTGTTTGTAAGCAATTTGAGCATTGTAACAATTGGCCATTTCATTCCTTAGCTCATAATTCGTGTCCTATATGCTAGTATCTCCTACCCACTGCAATCACAAGTTCACATACTTTGTTAGGAGATCTATACGCTTGATCTAGGCAAATCAAGCCTTGGGCTACAAAGGATAAGTTGTAATTTCCATTTTCTTTCTTGTTCCCTATTATTGTTTGTACTCTCCTTGCTACTCCTAGGTTGGAGGCTGCGGATTGGAGAGGGTGAAGATCTTCTTGGCGAAGAAGGAGACTTTGAGCTACTTCAGAAGACTGGTGCAACAGGAGGTTACATCTAGAGAGGAAGGCTACTTCAAGGGGGAGCTTGGAGTTACTTCAAAGAAGGCTACCTCAAAGTTGGTGCACCTACTTCAAGTGAAGGTTGTTCAAAGGGTGTAAAGGAAAGTATTGTATTTTGTATAAATCCTCGAGAGGTAATAAAATAAATACTTTCAAATCCCGGTTGGGTAAGCAACCGGGTAGTGGACTGACAACTATAGTATTTGCTATAGTTGGAACCACTCTAAACACCTGTCTCTTTCTTCCAATTTCAATTGTGGTTGTTTGAATTCAATAAATTGTTAAAATAATTCAAAAACTCTATTCACCCCCCTCTATTAGTTTTTTCAGTGTGTTATGCAACTATTACAATGATATGTAATGAGTTGATGCACTTTGATAAGTGTTGACTAATGCACATTGAGAATGGGGCTAAGCCAAATTAATGAGTATGATGTAATCATACCATGATGAGGATGAGAAATGAACTCATACCTAGAATTGATGAGCATTAATGGTATATGATGAGAGTAATGATCTTGAATAATTATTTATGATATCTTTGAATGCCCCAGAGGTATAGAATAATAAATTAAGGGTTGTACAAATAATATATTCATGAAACCCTAATTAATGAGAAATGGGGAACCCTAATCTTAATTTGGGTAAAGGGAATGAAAAGCCTTATTTGATAGTAAACCCTAATTCCTGGTGAAGGAATAATGGTGTTACTATTGTATCACAGGATGTGATGAATAACTTGTATGATTGTCATCATGTCTATAAACCATGCATGTATTATGAGATGATGAATATAGGCAGGTTTGAGTTGTGACATTTATATAATAAATGTTGATTGGCCTTATGTGCCTTGATGTTGTTGTTTCTTAGTAAAAGTAACAAATGTGCATGTATTTTATGAGTCATATGAGTAATACGACTCTTCCATTGACCTATGTATGGTACCGATTTTGACTTCGTAGTGGGTTGTTGGAGTATGAGCGGTATACCTCATCTCCTCAGGGCATAAGTGTGATTGTAAAATATAATCGACCGTATAGCATGTTTGCTTAAGGATTGAATATGAAAATTCATTGGATGATGTTACATTTCTTTTATACATCTTTAGTTCATTGATGTTATTCATATCTGTTTATATTCATTACAAGTAGATGGATGAACTATGATTCTACCATGTGTAGATGCAATGTTCTCCTTGGGAAAGGAGATTACTTCACCTTGTTCATACAATGACTTACCTGTTGTTGATTATATATTTATAAATCCTTCTGCTCAGTTTATTTTAATAAACTACTATTATAATGTTTTGACGGAAAGTTATATCTCCCGCTAGGGTAATTTACAATTGTCTCACCCCCGTGGGATCCAACTTTTTAGGTGGAAGCTGACAAAGAAGCAAAATTACTTTTGTAGGCAAAAGACAGCAACAATAATATCAGGGACAACAATGATATCTCAGGTGGAGATACTGTCTGTCAAGTTTATATAGTTAGAAAGTCCTATGTGTCGTCTCTGTACTCTCGGGTCCTCAGAGTTTATAAGTTAGTGTTTTAATGAATCGTTGAGATTTTGGCTTGATGCCTCGAGATTCGTATGCTGTTTGTATATGATGTTGATAAGGCAATTGATGTTGTAATCTCTGAGAAGAGATAGTACAGGTTATGTACGTTTGAACCAGAATGTAAATGATATACAATGGTTCTTGATGGAAAAGATTTCTTATGTGTGGATCTCTTTGCAAAAAGTTTTAATTTTTAGTGATTTTCAGTAATCCGCTACAAATGATTTGCTTCCGCTTAAGTAAATCTTGTTTTTGTGAGTTGGATGCCACAAATTAGTGGTATCAGAGCTCTAGGTTTGCTGAGTCTACAGAGACATAGGACTAAGGTAGTAGAGTCTATTCTAGTGTCATCCAGTGTATATGATAGTGTCTTCTGCTCGTATAAGAGAAGAAGAACTTAAAGATGACTGGGTCACATTACGAGGTTGCTTCTAAAAGAAGCAATGTTTCACCAAGGAGAGGTGCATGGGAACAGGCAAGAGAGAGACAATTGCCTGAGAATTCCCTAGTTGATCCAACTATAATAAGAAAATTCTTCATTAAGTATCATTGTTGGAGAATTTAGGGCAACAGTAATGTATATAAGTGGATCAAGCATTGGCAGTGTATCCTAGATTACCAACCCCCAATGATGAAGTTTTGGATATCAACATGATTTGTAATCAACATCAGCAGGTTGAAGCAAAAGGAAATGATAAATTTCTAGACTTAAATTGAGTTTGTTCTCAACCTTAGCCTGTTGAATCAACCTTTGAGGCAGAGTCAACCTGAGGCAGTAAATAATCCATGAATCATGATAGGCTAGACAAGATAATGTCATTCAAATATGTCATTTTATGATTCCCTGGATTTAAATGAGAAAGTAATTGATTGAACTTTCCTTTATTTATCCTATGAGGACTTATGTTTTCCATAGTAAAACATTACAAATGTTTTATGTTGTTCTTACCTCTATGAGAGAAGATGAGGTACAAAAGAGATGCCTGGATGAACTCCAGGAATGTTAAACCTTATGTTTGTAATACTATGAAAAATAAGGAATATGATAGTATACAAAGTGCATACCACTTAATCTCAGTATTTATATACCCTGGCCAGGTATACAACTATTGACGATAAAGTGAGTATGGAAACTCTTAGATTGTTGTCTTTTTTATTGCTCTGATCAAGTAGTCATTCTAAGACAATCTAATGAGTATCATGAAATCAGAAATATGGAATGGATAAATATGTCATATCCTGAGCATATGAAAGAGAAGTCTGAGACAATCTCAAATGAGCATGTTTTATGAGGAACTAAAATTGTACTCCTCATAATATAAGAATAAGAATAAGGGAGATGAACCCTATTCAATAATGTTGCAAGTATAATAAAGATCTTTCTCATAATAAGGAAATGGGAAATGTGATGAGATCATGAGATGCCATTCTAGATAACAATAAAGAAAGGGATAATGTCATGTAATCATCCTTATAAATTCTTATGTTGAAGGCAAGGAACCTAGGATGAGACAAAGAGTAAATGGTTCATGAATAGTTGAAAATACATGAATTAATAAGAGGAATATGAATCCTTATTTTCTTTCCTTTTAGGGACATGGCAATAAGGTGGGTCTTAGGACACTTGATGTGCATAAGATAAAAATGTTCAAGTGATGAATACTTAGAAAAAGTTTCAGTTTATCTTGGACTTTGGTTCCAAGGTGAAGACATATGTAACAATTAATGTTCCAAGATGAAAGGAAAAGAAATATGTGATGTGTTCTCAACACATGTGATAGATACCAAGGTGAAAGATTCTGGTATCTAAGAAATATCATATGGTTTATGTTGGCTACTTGGAGTGGTCAACTATGAAATTAGTCTGATTATATAAAATGATATGAACATCATATGTTAGGGGTTTATGCTCTGCATAAACATGATATAAATAAAGAATGTATGATCTTTCTCTGAACAAGAAAAGTGTTACTTGACAAAAAAATTGAGTCCACAGTCTATGATGAAAAACAGTGGAGCATGTGTTTTATGTGTTGATACTATGAGAATCTTGTATGGCAACACTTTGGGTTGATTAAAGCTTTATGGTGTCTCCATAATAAGGAGATGTTATGTGAATACTAGATAATATGATGATTGAATATATCTGTCTTCCTTTATCTGGATTTTGGGGATGAAATCCTTGTTAGGGGTTTCTAATTTGTAACATCCCTAATCTGGGTTATACTATAACCCTAGGTGTTTTGATTAACAAAGATGATTATATGCTTAATCTTATCTTGTGAAAAGTAATTAGGGATCAAGAGGAACTTATGTTGCAATTCTAGTCATGTTTGAATAATGTTGAAGCAATGTTTGCTTGTTTTGGACTAAAGTGCAAATTAGCCAAGTTGATGGGTTTAAGTGCAAATTGTGCATGATAATATGTTCCTTGTGTGTTGATTCATCATGAGAGTGAAAAGTATGGTGAGGTATGGCTTATGGAAGCCTGAGTACCAAGAAAGAGCTGATAAAGCAATGTATGTGCATTAAAACCTAGTTTTGATGTAATGTGCAATTTACCCAAAACCTAGGGTTCAATATGTAATTTAACATTTCAATAAGGTCCCTAATGTTTCTTGGCATCATATAGAGAAACGAAAATGAGAGGGGTGCCTCATTTGA
Organism: Alisma plantago-aquatica; assembly: GCA_963693085.1. Taxonomy (NCBI): domain Eukaryota; kingdom Viridiplantae; phylum Streptophyta; class Magnoliopsida; order Alismatales; family Alismataceae; genus Alisma; species Alisma plantago-aquatica. The sequence goes on from OY856413.1 coordinate 777,482,620, forward strand.
ATTAAGTTGGAGGAGAGAGAATCTTGATATAAAAATAATCAAGATTAATGCCTAATTGAAACCCTAATTCAATTTAGTGCAAAAATAAATGTATTAATAAAAGGGCCTTAAACCAAAATTAAAAGGTTTGGATTCAGATGTGTGTGGAAATCCTTGAGCTTTGCAAGGACCACGAAAATATCTATGGGAGTGGATAACTAACTCACAATTTTATAAGAAAAAGAAATATCCACTCACTTATGGATATTAGTATAATATGATTTGAGGTGCTTTATTTGCTTTTCTTTAAATCATGTATAATTGAGAGGAATTGGAGGAAAAAAAGATAGCCTCGGATCCAAGGAAGTTGAGGGGGAACAGGCGGCCATATTTTTGGGATGAAATGAATTTTTATAAAGCATATTCTCTCTCATTGAATTTTTATAAAATGACTCTTTACAAGCCAAATGAAAGGCTTTTCCTGATCCCACTTCTTCCCTTTGCTTGGAAAACGATCAAGGCACTTGGGAGGACCAGGAGGACGACTCCCTACCTGTTGGTAAGCTTCTTGATCCCTTTTCACCTTGAATCCATGGTGGAAATCACAAATCAATGCATGAATTCTTCCTTTTTCGATCCCCTCTTCAATTCTGACCATTCATTTTCACTCAAACCTTGAGGACGAGCCTTGCAATGGTGAAAGGAGTTGCATCCAACATTGTTGCAGTGAGCTTGGAGCTTTGGATCTCAATTGGAGGCGGGTTTTATAACTTGAACCTTCAATTTTGTTATTGCATTCAATTCCTTATCAAATAATGATCCTTTCTTCATTCATAATAATTGATTTGGTTGATTGGTGCAATCACCATGGAAATTACAGTAGTTTTCATGAGTTTAAAGCTTTATTATTATGAAATTATCACAATCACACACCTCTCCAAATATCCAAAGCAAACAGTTTCAACTTGTTTGTCCAAACGGTTTCACTAAACCGTTTGGAGACCGAACGATTTCAAAACCGTTTGGTGTTTTAAGACCAAAACTATTTGAGGGAGTTGACCGTTTGAGAGGGTTGGCCATTTGAGGTCATAACCCTAATACATGTTGAATGATAATCTAAAGGTTCCAATTGATTAAATCAATGCATGGTTAATCACCATGTAGCAAACCCTAATCGGGTTAAGTGTTGAATTTGTAATTGATTGAGTTGAGTCTTTCGGTTGGTTAACCCAAATGGTTTCAAAACCATTTGAGAATCACCCAAATGGTTTCAAAACCATTTGAGAATCACCCAAATGGTTTCAAAACCATTTTGAGATCAACCAAGACCGTTTGGAGGTCCAATATTGAGAATGGTTGCGTATTTGAAGATCCAATGATACCTAATTAAAATGCAATCAATTGCTGATTTGATGATCAATCCAATGATCCAAACCGTAATTGGATGCCATGGATTTTGATGTTGAGATGAGCAAACGGTTTCAAAACCATTTATAGGTCAAGCACCTCAAGACCGTTTGAGGGAAAGCACCTCAAGTCCATTTGCATGGTCAAAGGTGGTGATTTGATGGATTGACAATGATTGTTGAACCTCAATAACTTAATCGATTGAAGGTTTCAATGTTGCTAATCATAATCAACTAATTGAGGAAAGTATCTCATGGGCCCTTGCGGTTTTGGGACTGATTTGGCCCACACAGGCTTGAGACCATTTGAGACCAAACGGTCTTGAAACCGTTTGCACCATTTGAGACCAAACGGTCTTGAAACCGTTTGGGGGCAAACAGTTTCAAAACCGTTTGGGGCCAAACTGTTTCAAAATCGTTTGGGGCCAAACGGTTTCAAAACCGTTTGGTGATGAAACCTTCAAAATGGAATGGAATTCAATGTGGTTCAATCACTTGGATATTTAAGGTAATGATAGTTCCAATAATCCAATGGTGGTTAGTAATGATAATCAATGAAGGTACAAAGGTTGAAACCCTAATAGTACCTAAGTGATTAGTGCCAATTAAGGAATGAACCCTAATTGCTTATAAGAAAAATGACTTGGTACACTATGTTAATCATAGTTGTATGTAGTTGATTGAAGGGTTGATACGACCTAATCAAGTTGAGAGGATGATAGCATGAAATTCATATATTAGTATGATTCATGTGGTGATTAAGGGTATTATCCTTAAATAAAGAGATCTTGAAACCCAAATCATGAAGATAAACCCTAATTGACAGAGTTATTGAATTGTAACCCTAATTGAGGGCAATTCTAAATGAAATCCTAATCTAGGGTGAGTATGTAACACTAAATCTAGGGTATTGATATGTGAAACTTTAAATTAGGGAAATGAGATGTAAAACCCTAATTTGGATGAACAGTGAATCTCTAATTATGGACAATTTAATGAAATCCTAATGAAGATGAATAAAAGACCCAAATTGTGGGTAACTATAGTGGAAGTCCTAATTAAGGATGATTCCATGTGAAATCTTATTCTAGGGTAATGTCATGAGAAACCTTAAGTAAGAATGATGTATATGAAACATTGATGTGATGATGTGATGTGAGAATCAATTTAGGGTGATGTCATGTAATGATATATGAGAAACCCTAGTTGAGGGTGATTCCATGAGAAACCCTGATTAAGAATTAACATCACATGAAGCTCTAATACTATGTTATGATGAGAGGCCCTAAGAAGGGTGAAGGTATGTGAGACTTTAATGTGGAGTCATAATACATAAATCCGTAATCCTGGGAAATATGACAATGAATCCTAATCCTAATTTTATGTAAGGGCATAAAGAAACCCTAATGATGAGATAGAATGAATTACCTTATAAAGGTGAAACATTTTATGTGGTTGATTATAAGCAACCTTATTGTAGGCAATGTCTTTATCATTAGACAAGTCCATATCATTAAAGATAGTTGGACAATTCTAATGTGTGGCCTATGCATTATATGCTAAAGGTGAGAGATTAGTGATGGAATGTATTAAGAGGGAAATACCATGATAAGTTGGTTAACTCAAGAGAGCCTGAAATGATGAGAAAAGTGATACATCAAGATATGATAGTTATCACATTAAGCACTTTAGGGTTTATATACCTTGATGCACTTCAAATTCAATATATTTGGGTATGAAATATATGAAGTGTGTTATGCAACTATTACAATGATATGTAATGAGTTGATGCACTTTGATAAGTGTTGACTAATGCACCTTGAGAATGGGGCTAAGCCAAATTAATGAGTATGATGTAATCATACCATGATGAGGATGAGAAATGTACTCATACCTTGAATTGATGATCATTAATGCTATATGATGAGAGTAATGATCTTGAATAATTATTTATGATATCTTTGAATGCCCTATAGGTATAGAATAATGAATTAAGGGTTGGACAAATAATATATTCATGAAACCCTAATTAATGAGAAATGGGAAACCCTAACCCTAATTTGGGTATAGGGAATGAAAAGACTTATTTTATAGTAAACCCTAATTCCTGGTAAAGGAATAATGGTGTTACTATTTTATCACAGGATGTGATGAATAACTTGTATGATTGTCATCATGTCAAATAACCATGCATGTATTATGAGATGATGAATATATCCAGGTTTGAGTTGTGACGTGTATAAAATAAATGTTGATTGCCCTTATGTGCCTTGATGTTGTTGTTGCTTAGTAAAAGTAACAAATGTGCATGGATTTTATGAGTCATATGAGTAAGTTGTTGCCTAGGAATAGGTGACAAGATATTTTGTGGCCTTCTGAGCCATGTGTGATGCTTGTGTAAAAAGTATCATGAATGCCTTGGTCAGATGACCTGAAGGTGATAGTTACCTAATAGCTGGTAATGATGCTCAATGATGAGTTAAGGGTTTGAATACCCAGAACCATATGATTATGGTGATGAGAATATGAAGGGATGAGAACTACCAGTATTGAAATAAGGAATTGAGTTCCCATGGTCTTTTAAAGACTGATAATTAGTTGATGAAAGCTGTAAATGTCTCTTTATAACATTGTTGTAATAAGTCATGTTTGAGAACTTGGATGATGCTAAAAGAATATGAAAATGTACTTAATTAATCAAGTGAAATATTTTCATGTAGAGCCCTGACCATATTTTATCATCGTCAGTATTTAGGTGATGGTGAAACGGGTGCTCCGCGGAAAAACCCAGAACACATATTTTGAATATGTGGGGGTAAATGGGCAAAAAATATCCTTACGTCCGGTGAAGAGATTGAGGGAAGGTAAACATCAAACCTCTCAATCTTTCATGAGTCGAGATGGATGTATCATGAATCTCCCGATGGTTGGGATAGATGTAACATTAATCTCACAATAATATTTAATGTCTGGTCGAGGAGATAAACATTAAATCTCTCGATGGCCGATGAGAGTGCAGCTGACGCTGTAACTCTATAGAGAAGTTCCAATATACCCTGGAAAGCTATTTTGAGCAGTTAACATAGTCCTACTTGTGGTCTCGCACTGACCGAGATGTGAGAGGTCATGGGAATCTGGCTCTTCCATTGACCTATGTATGGTACCGATTTCTACTTCGTAGTGGTTGGTTGAAGTATGAGCGGTATACCTCATCTCCTCAGGGCATAAGTGTGATTGTAAAATATAATCAACCTTATAGCATGTTTCCTTAAGGATTGAAAATTGAAATTTAATTGGCTGATGTTACATTTCTTTTATACATCTTTAGTTCATTGATGTTATTCATATCTATTTGTATTCATTACAAGTAGATGGATGAACTTTGATTCTACCATGTGTAGATGCTATATTCTCCTTGGGAAAGGAGATTACTTCACCTTGTTCATACAATGAATTACCTGTTGTTGATTATATATTTATAAATCCTTTTGCTCAGCTTATTGTAATAAACTGTTATAACAATGTTTTGGTGGAGAGTTATATCTCCCACTGGGGAAATTTACAATTGTCTCACCTTCGTGGGATCCAACTTTTTTGGTGGACGCAGACAAAGAAGTAGAATTACTTTTGTAGGGAAAGGACAACAACAATAATATCACGGACAACAGTGAGATCTCATGTGGAGATATTGTCTGTCAAGTTTATATAGTTAGAAATTCTTATGTGTCGTCTCTGTACTCTTTTGTCCGAGGAGTTTATAAGTTAGTGTTTTAATGAATCATTGAGATTTTGGCTTGATGCCTCGAGATTCGTATGGTGTTTGTATATGATGTTTATAAGGCAACTGAAGTTGTAATCTCTGAGAAGAGATGGTACATGTTATGTACATTTGAACCAGAATGTAAATGATATACAATGGTTCTTGATGGAAAAGTTTTCCTATGTGTGGATCTCTTTGCAAAAAGTTTTAATTTTTAATGATTTTCAGGAATCCGCTACAAATGATTCGCTTCTGCTTAAGTAAATCTTGTTTTTGTGAGTTGGATACCACACTCAACCTATGATTTTCACATTTTAATTCAAATGACTATTCTACCCCACCACGACTGTGCTCACCCCTAGCCACCACAACCGTAGTGATCCACCAGGGTCATGCTACTCAGAAAACCTTGCTACTTCTACACTGTTTTTCCCATACTACCCCTACTTGACCTAGTGATTCCCCCACACCTATATATACCCAAGTGGCAGCTCTTGCACGAGGTTAGCTACCTCCTACCACCTCCTAGCTCCCCATTTTCACCCATTAGCCATTTCACTCCATTTCCACCTCCATTTCACTCCATTTCACCATTTCCACCACCAGAACACTAGTTTATCCTATTTCTACCCATAATCCCCTTCATTATACACCCTTGCACCTTAAAGGAGAGAGGAGGACATCTTGCACTAGATGGAGAGGAGGATTTCTCCATATACACCGTGCTCCATGGATTCTTCTACCTGTTTGTCCTTTCTTTTTGTATTTTCCATTTCCATGAGTAGCTAGGCCCCATTGGGTGGGCTGTTTGGGGTGTAAAATGTTACTTTGATACCTTGTTGTGGAAAAATGACATGTAAACTCTGTAATTCCATTTTCTAACGATTATGTTCTATTTTCATCTTATTATCTATTAATTGCTTGTTGGTTTGTGTGTGATATCACCTAGGAATTTAGGGAAATTGCTTATATGTGTGAATTTTGGGATTTGCCCCTAGGTCCAATTCTTGGATCCCTAGGCTGCCTCCCATCTTCCTACATCCTAATCAATTTCCCTAAGCCTAAGTGAGATATTTAAGTAGCTAGATTAGGTAAATCTAGTGCAATAAGCATGGAGCCTTCTCAAGGCTAGAATGTGGGGGAATTGGGGTCCAAAACCCTAATTTCACCTCCCCATTACAACCCTCGGCCCCTAATTGCCTTAGGAATGTCTTATATAGAAACCTTGACTTGACTAGACTCTAATTGAATTGAACCTAATACCTAACCCTATTGAGCCTTGCAAGGGTAGTAGGGAGTGTTACGGTCTAGTTCCCCTATACACAATCTAGCATGTCCATGGCCAGTTAGCAGCTTAGGTTATTTCATTAGACTCTACTTGTTGTTTGGGTTGGATAATCTAAATGGAATCATAATGTTCATATGTCACCCCCTAACTTGAGTGATAGGTGCATCCCCTAAATATCCCACATCTTCCTTAATTGCTTTAAAACCCTAGTTTTCATCTTGCTTAGCTAGTGTTAGCTTAGTTAGCTCTTTTATTGCTTAGATAGATTCTTGCCCTATTTTTGCCTTGCTCTTGCTAGTTTATCTCTTTACTTGTTCTTGTGCCTTTCTCTTGCTTGCCTTAATGTAAATTGCCTTTTCATGCCTAGCTTAGTCTTTTCTTGCTTAAATAGTCTTAATCTCGTCTAGGGTTAACTTAGGTTTTGTTCTTACTTTCCTTCCTTTCTTTCTTAACTTAGTTTAACAATCAAATCACCTTCAAACCCTTCACCCTAGTCTCTATAGTAGGAACCTAGCCAAACAAACCTAGCTCTAGTGCCCCCTTTTCTCCCTGTGGATCGACCCTATACTTGCCACCCTCCTATACTACAACACGACCTCGTGTGCTTACAAGATAGTGTTGTAGTAGATGTCGTTGTGCTTAAGTTTAGGTCCTTATAAATATCCAAAGTTTGATCCACCATGTGCTTCTATCCGTGGGGTTTCATCTATTGAAAATCTCAATTGAGTAGTGTGTAACACCATTGGCAAAAACACAACAAGCTTTCTGGCACCGTTGTCGGGGATGATCAGTGCTCAGCCTAGCTAGTTAGTTTTTCTTTGATGTTTCCTACTGCACTCATCATTACTATTCTTTACTCATTATTCTTTACATTCTTTGTATATATTGGTTTACTAACTTGTTCTCTTTTGTTTGGATGTGCTTTTTGCATGTGACAAGCCATTCGGGGGAAGATAAGATGGAAGGCCAAAATGCACCCCAAAAGCCAGTTCAAGACTACTTCATTCCTAGCAACTACAAATCACCAATTGCTAGTATGGTTGATCAAATGCTAGTGGAGCAATTCTCTATTCCTCCAGGTCTTCTTGGGCTCCTTCTGATCTTCTATGGCTTGGAGAGTGAGAACCCCTACAAGAATTAGGACACCTTACTTGAAGTATGCTCCACCTTCAGGATGCCGACGACCAGTGATGATATAATCCAGTTGACCTTGTTCTCTTTCTCCCTCAATGATAGATCCAAATATTGGTATGACTCAAGAAGGGACATCATGAGTTGGAAAACAATGAAGAATTCCTTCTTGAGAGTATTCTACTATATATGAAGGTTAACAAAAATATGGCATGATGTGACAAGTTTTAATCAAATGGGCAATGAGCAGTTTCATAATGCATGAGAGAGATTTAAGAAACTTTTGAGAGAGTGCCCACATAGTGAGATTCCTTTGTGGCAGCTAGTTCAATCATTCTACTCTGATTTATCTCTAAAGGACCAAGACACAGTTAATTCATCTTGTGGAGGAGTTTTCATGGCTAGGCCTCCTGAGGAGATATGACCTTTGTTTGAGACGTAGGCTGAAGGGTCAAGAATTCGAGCTTCTAGCATGATGAATAACAGGGGATATGCCTTTGGTGTGACACCTCCTACTCATAATGACTCAAGCCCGCAAGTGATGAAGATTATTGGTAACATGGTAATCTTCATAACTAGGTGACAAATGTTCCTTGCCACCTGGTCAATTCTATTGAGTTCTATGGTGAGGAAAATAAGACACCTCACTCCTATAGCTACCAAGAGCCACGAAGTCCAAAATATAGCTCAAGGTTTGAGGAAGAGGTTCTCTCTAGATTGAAAATATTTGAGGATGTTTAAAAAGATGTTGCAAGGCTAGAAGAGAAAGTAGAGCAGATATCTTCCATAATTTCTCTCTAAGAAGAAAAGTTGACTTCAATACCCATCATGAACTACCATGAAGCAAGTGGACCATTGCCTTCTTCTCAAGTCTTCTATAGTCCGCCTTCCATGGAAATGCAACCCATATACCATTTTCAAGGTGATCCCAAGCCTTATACTCCACCCCCTCATCACCACCATTTTCCCAACAATTCACTTTCCAACCACAATTCTCCCCTCTACGTCAATTTCAACCCCAAGTGTCACCTCCACCTCCTCCACAGCCACAACTAGCTCCCACTCTCCACCAAGATTAGGGAAGTGTCGTGGAACTTCTAAGGAGTGGGAAATCTCTTGAGCAACCTGCAAGTCAAAGAAAGGTTGACAAAGCAAAGCAAAGGCAGCCAAGTGGGGATACTGTTATTGAAATTGCCAAAGATGATTCAGTGATACATCTTGTTGATTTTGGGATACTAGGTGCTCCACTCCGTACTCCAATTGCAAGCCCTACCATCCCTAGTGTTCCACCTCACATTGAAGCAAGAAAGGAAAAAACCAATGATCCTCCATTCATTGAAGAACGAGATGAGCCACCAGAAATGAGGAGGAGGCAAAGGCACAATGTGGATATTTTTGAGGTACTAAGCCAAGTGAAGGTGAACATTCCACCCTTGGATGCTATCAAGCAAATCCCATCATATGCCAAGTTCCTCATCAACCTATGCATTATGATGAGAAGGCCAACAAGGAGGATTCCAAAAGAAAGTGAAGTTGACTGAACAAGTGAGCTCCATCATACAACATTCACTTCACATGAAGAGAAAAGGCCCAAGAGCCCCACTCATACCCAATCATATAGGGGGACATCGCATAAACATGTCATTACTTGATTTGGGATCTAGTGTGAATTTGATGCCATACAATGTCTATGTTGAGATGGGCCTAGGCAAGTTAAAGTCGACACATTGCACTCTCCAGTTGGCAGATAGATCCATAATAGTTCCTAGGGGTAGAGTGGATGATGTCTTGGTGATGATAGATAAAGTGAAAGGCTCAGTGTTCCCGACGGATTTCATTGTACTTGATATGGAGCCGGAGGATAGGAAGATTCCCATCATCTTGGGAAGGTCATTCTTATCTACAACTGATGTCGAGATTCATGTACGTAGTGACACCATGATAGTTTCATTCATGTACATGAAGATCAAGATCAACATGTACACAACCCCAACCTGACCGGTCCGAGATAGGGACATTGGACATGATCACTTCCCAAGTCGAAATGATCATTTGAGAAAAGGAGATCAAGATGGAACAATTAATGATGATTATTGGGATCAAAGGGATGAGGAAAACAACTTGAGTGCAAATGAGGGATGCATGTTTTGCAAGAATGGGCACATGAGGATGCCAAATGAATGAATTATTGAAGAATCACTAAGAAGCCAAGATGAAGGAAAGAAACTCAGCGCTTGTGGGAGGAAACCCGCTTAGGTTTGGGGAATTATTTCACCCGACCTCTCATTTTTGATAATTTTTTTTATTTTTACACAAACATAAAAACACACACATATACACTTGTACTTGATAGTTTTTGTTTTAGTTTTGATGAAATGATAGGTGAAAATAGGTGCAAGTTGAGAAATGAGGCAAATTCAGTGAAAAATGGTTGATACAATATCAAAGTGATCATTCAAGATGATTGGGTTATGAATGATGAAATGATTTGATGGTTTATGAAGACTTTGGAACTGACAGAGCCCAACACGATCATTCTAGTGTAGAACAGTCATGTTGGCATCCAGTCAAAATGGTTATGATGGCTTGGAACAACTGTGCTAATTAAGTTGGATTTCAATAGGGAAAACTCTAATTTTGGACGCGGGCAACATGATTGTGTTGTCCAGAACAGCCGTGTTGGCATACCGCCAGAATGACCATTATAGCTAGAATGGTCGTGCTATCCTGGATCGAGTCACCTGAATTCACATGAGCCATCACGACCGAGAACTTATTTGTACGCCACAAAATGACCGTTCTCCATGACCTGGAGATTAGGGCGACCCTCCTTCATGCCCAACTCAACTCCTCTTGCTCTCAAACTCTGGATTTGAGTTTTTCTAGGTCTCCAATCATCTTCCCTAACCTTAAGCTTTGATTTCCATCCACCATCACCACTGATTTCTCCACATCCAATTTTCATCAGAAAAATGATATCTAGCCACTAAAAAGCTCACAACCTAATTTTACTTTTGGTTCTTTTGTTTTGCCAAAATTGATACATTTATGATTATACAATGGTTTATATACATTTTCATTGCTTCCTTGTATCAATAATGGCCACATGTTGTTCTTAATTTCAATCAGTAAGCCTAACTTAGTTTAGACTTTATTGATAATATTTACCATATATATGTACCCCTAATGTTCATCTTGACTCAAAATGACTCTTTTTCACTTTCATGATGTAACTTTACCTAGTATGAAGTGGTAGTCTAATTTATAACAATGCAACCTATTAGTCTCAAAAATCAATAATCTTTTCTATGCTTTATGACATTATTGACTTAGATCATGTGCCTTTTTGTCATGAATGACTCGTAACACATAAGGACTTATCTTTTACACTATTATGCCATAATATGTGATCTTTAACTCTTATTCCAAAGGGATCCTAAATGTCCAACCATGTTAGCTTTCACATCAGGTTCTATTATGACATGTAAGATAAATTTCCTTGTGACATACACATATACTTTCATGACTAAGATATGACAACAAATGTGATTGGAATACACATGTTAATTGTTTTACACTAATCTTGCTTTGATGATCCTCCAATGATATCCATGATGTCTTAATGATATCAAATCATTAAAATTATCATGTTACATCTCTACAACATTAACTAGATCTATCCTATGCCCTTATGCTTATACGACTTGGAAATTTGATCTTATTACATGGAATTGATCTAATATGATTTAACTGTGATCTTGAATGTTGGTAATACTCCAAATTTTATGTTTCCACTATTTCCAAGTCAGAGTTTATCTTCTTTTAGTATTACTCATAATGTGGATGTACCACCTAGATCTAGGGTTTTGGTATGACCTTTTAACAATGTTGAATAATTGCATGCATGTGTGGAACTTTGAAACTAAGATTTAGATACTTGAAAGCTAGGTAAAAGGGGGCATCCACATGAATTATATGCCCTCTCTAGAAATGTTACTCATGGATCATATTCTTTTCATTACTCATAAGGTACTCTTAATCTCTTTACCCTAAAATGTTATTGGCTTGCTTGTATGTATTATCATATTAATGATTGGAAAGATTATTACTTGTTTGATCTACATGTTCCCTATGATTAGTACATTCATTTTTCTTGAAATTTCTTGCATTGGAGGACTAGGTCGGCTACCTCTCTTGGCCCCACACCCTCTCTTACTTCTCCACCTACTTTCTCCAGCGAGCTGCATCAGCCAAGGGCCAGCTATGTTGTGTGTAGCCCGACATAGTGATGAGGCAATGATACTCAAGCGACGGGTGGGGGATGGACAAGAGTAGTTTCATACATGTAGCAGCCACCCAATGGTGGTTAGTGGCATTTGACAACCGTGGTCAGGTGGAGCCAGCGTTGTTGGGTGAGGTCATGGTCCGCGCGGAGGTTAGGGCCATCCCGCCCAAATCGACTAGCAACGAGCACATATCGACTACTTGGCCCCATGAGAGAAGGCACATATCGACTACATGGCCTCTCCTTGGCCCTTAGATCAACAACCAATGACCCCAATCTATTATTTTTTAGGAAAACTTTCAAAAATTTGTATCTTTAAACTCCCTTTGCCAAATTGAACATATAAATATGCATTTTCATAAAACAAAATGATATCTAGCCACTAAAAATGGTTTCACAACCTAATTTTACCATTGGTTCTTTTGTTTTGCTAAAATAGATACCTTTATGATTATACAATGGTTTATATGCCATTTTCATTGCTTCTTTGTATCAATAATGGCCACATGTTGTTCTTAATGATTTCAATTAGAAACCCTAACTTACTTTAAACTTTATTGATAATATAAACCATATATGTCTACCCCTAATGTTCATCTTGACTCAAAATCACTCTTTTACACTTTTGTGATGTAACTTGACCTAGTATGACGTGGTGGTCTAATTTATAACAATGCAACCTCTTAGTCTGAAAAATCAATAATCTTTGCTATGCTTTATGACATTATTGACTTAGATCATGTGTCTTTTTGTCATGAATGACTCGTAACACATAAGGACTTATCTTTGTAAACTATTAAGCCCTAATATGTGATGTATAAGTGCTATAATATGGGATATTTGAACTCTTACTCAGAAGTGATTCTAAATGTTCAACCATGTATCAGATCAGGTTCTATTATGACATGTAAGACGAATTTCCTTGTAACATACACATATACTCTCACGACTTACATATGACAACTAATGTGATTAAAATACACATGTTAATTGTTTGACTCTAAATCTTTCTTTAATGATCCTCTAATGCTATCCATGACATCATAATGACTTCAAATTAGTAAAATTATCATGCTATATCTTTCCAACATTAACTGGATCTATCATATGCCCTTATGCTTGTACTACTTGGAAATATGACCCAATTACGTGGAATTGATCTAGTATGATTTAATTGTGATCTTGAATGTTGGTAATACTACAAATTTTATGCTTCCACTATTTCCAAATCAGAGTTTATCTTCTTTTAGTATTACTCATAATTTGGATGTACCACCTAGATCTAGGGTTTTGGTATGACATTTGAACAATGTTTAATAATTGCATGCAAGTGTGAAACTTTGGAACTAAGATTTAGATACTTGAAACCTAGGTACAAGGGGGCATCCACATGAGTTATATGATACTTATCTTTTCATAAACCAACTGACCTAATCCAATTTTGATTGGGCCCTCTCTAGAAATGTTACTCATGGATCATATTTTGTTCCTTACTCATAAGGTACTCTTAATCTCTTTACCCTAACATGTTATTGTATTGCTTGTATGTACTATAATATTAATGCTTGGCAAGATTATTACTTGATGGATCTACTTGTTCCCTATGATTAGTACATTCATTTTGCTTGAAGTTTCTTGCACAAACCTCAAACATAATAAAACTTGTCCATTATACAAACCTTGTGTACCTTCATGTATTCTTGGGGTAAGGGCACAAGGAGGGGAACCTTACTGGAGATATCCAGATAAGGAAGACCATGTCAATAAAAGGGTTTGCTAATATTGAGCACCCTTACGAACCCTTCCAATGGGAAGCTGGGAAATGACCATATTATATTATTGAGTATAATGGAAATAAAATTAAAACACACTCTGTATAGAAGAATGTCATTAAGTGTTTGATGCCTTGTTTCTAATTCATTCTTATATGATGTTTCTAGATAAGCAATGTTTATTCTACTGGTAAATATGGTTACATTATTTCTATAGCGTACTTAATGCTTTAGCATTAATATGTTTTGTTTCTCAAATTTGTTGTTGCCAAATGAAGATCCTCTACACTCAAAACTCTATGCTCTAAAACAAATCACCAATGGGTATGCTTGAATCTAGAAATATGTAATTATCTCTTATCTCTAGTTTTAGTATCTTGTTTTTATCTTCTTGTTATTGATTTTACATATATATTGCTTGTGTGGAACATTTATACCATTCTACAAATGACTGCCAAAGTGCACTCGCATATTTCTTTCTAGATATTAGGAGTGTGGACTTAGAGTAACATACATTTTCATGACAAGGTCACAATTTACCATTCCCACATAGAGTGATAAATCTTTATACAAGAAGAGGTTAATATCTTGGGATCTTCCTTATTGGAGTTCGTTGGAGGTTAAGCATTATATCTATGTCACACATGTTGTGAAAAATGTCTGTGATAGCATCATTGGTACTATGTTGAATGGTAAGACTAAAGATGGAATCAAATCCAGAATGGACCTACGTGAAATGGGAATAAAAAAAAAAATAATAGAAGTTGTTAGTAGCGATAAGAAAACATACTTACCTCCTTCTTGTTAAATGTTATCAAGATTGAATACGACACATATTTATCAATAGATAGTCTTCCAATACCCATAGACTGATATCAATAAAATATCTCATGCTGATAGGTATTAAATCTCATAATTTTAACTCTAATGCAACAAATATTTCTTGTTGCAATTCATTTTATACAGTCAAAGCATGTAAGGTTTGCAATCACCAGACTTTGTTTCTTCTTCAACACACTATGCAATAAAGTTATTGATCCTGAGAATCTCGATAATTTGCAAAGATAAGTGGTTGTTACCCTATGCCATCTTGAGATGAATTTTCCTCCTTTATTCCTTCATATCATGGTACATTTTGATGTCCATTTGACTAGGGAAGTGAAAATGTTGGGTCCAATTTTCTTGCATCAGATGTATCCTTTTGAATGGTGCATGAGTGGTTTAAAAGATGATGTTCATAACCGTTAAAGGCTTGAAGGGAATATTATTGAGGGTTATGTGGCGAGGGAGGCTATGGACTTTTGCAATGACTTTCTGAGTTGTAACGAAGCTCCTGGAAATGACAAGAATATTGAGGAGTATTTTAGAAAAGGGACTTTAGGAGCATGAGTGAAAGTAATCAAATCATGAGATGTGGGAACAAGGACACTTGTATATTTTACACAACATCGATGAAGTGAATAGTTATATTACCAATCATTCCAATTTCATTAAGAAAGAATATCCTCGAGCAATTAAGTGTGGCTTGCCAGAGAGCATAACAAGACATTTATTAGGTGGTTTGAAGATAAAGTTTTACGTTAACTATCTCAAACACCAAATAATATTGATGAAAATATTAAATGCCTCTCCTTTAAATGAAAAATGAATGTTACATATTATGAAGGGCTTTCATATTACACAAGGTGTCAAGATGATAAGAGTCTCATTCAAAAAAGTGGGATCACCCTTCAAGCCTCATCATTGTTTTTTTTTGCTAGTGCGATGGATAAGAGTTCACATAAAGCTAAAATGTCATATTATGGTGTCATTAAATACATATGGGAGTTTGACTACATATATTTCAAAATTCCGGTCATGAAGTGTAATTGAGTTGATAATACCAAAGCAGTTTTAGCAAATGAATTGGGTTTCACATTAGTGAATTTTTAAAAGATTGGCAAGAAGGGTGAATCATTCAAAATGGCATCAAAAGCAAAGCAAGTATTTTATATTGATGACCCTACAAATGAAAAATGGTCGATATTTTTTCATGTCAAAAGGTTAGTTCATTGAATATCCTATAGATGAAGAAGAGAAGTATGACAATTATGATGACTCCAGTCCATTCTGATTTGTCTTGCCAACACCAAATATTGAAGATGATGTTGACTTATATGTACGTGGATATCACACCAAGGTAATGTTAGACAATAAGGATATCAATATTAGAGGCATGTTTATATTTTTTAAGTGTTAGATGTGCATTTTGCAATCTTATATTTCATTGGTTGACTATTTTTATATGACATTTTTTCAAATGGTGCCTAGCCATGAGTATGATGATTGTGATGATGATTATTGTGAGGATGAGCTGTATCTCGATGTGCACCTTGAAAATGGTATAATTAGTATTATTTTATTATAGATATTTGCATTTTACAATATGTCTATCTTGTTGTGTTGTTTTATCAAATTTATAAGTTATATCTTTTTATGACCTATATGTGTATTTTTGTCAATTTTAGATTGAGTATGTACGCCCTGAGGATCTTGTTCATCTTGATGAGCAACATTGTTAGCATGAAAAAATATGAGGAATCACCATGACAAACAAGTTAATACAACAAAGGGGTAACATATTGAAGTTGGTTGTTCATTTGATGATGCAAGAAATCTTTTTGGAAACAACCACAAATCTTTTGTGGCATATCTAGGTTCTGTTGTAGTGTAGAAGTAGAATCTTTGCATAAAATTGATAAAAGTAAGAAATATTTCATATGGGAAGAAATAATTGCAATTCTATTTTTAAATATATTTACAATTCTATTTTTAAGAATATTCCATTACATTTATGAACTTTTGCAGAGCATACATGTTGTGGGAGGTATTGAGGAATTATAGGACAACTCTGACAAGACTATACATATGGGTGGTTGAGAAAAAGAAGAAGTCAGCCACTGAGGAATGGAGCTATCTTATCCTGGTGATGTGGGAGGTGTTTGTTGCTATAACATACCAGGATTTGAGGCCTAGGATAAGTTGATCTTAAAACGAATGATTAGACTACCCGTATCACCAAGGTGCACCTCCTTTTCCAGGAGCCCATCACTAAGAACTCCATAGTTAAGCATGCTCAGCTTGGAGTAGTACTGGGATGGGTGACCTATCGTGAAGTTGATCCTGGCATGCGCGTGAGTGAGGACAAAGCACGCAGTTAAGGCTAGTGGTGGTCTGTGGGGACAATCTTCATTCCTGAAACTCTACTAGAGCCTTCGGCAGTGGGCCCGAGCATTACAAATGGTATCAGAGCCATAACCCGTCCAGTAGGTGGGGCCAACATGGGCATGACATGCCAGTCTTGAACCGTGCGGTCCATGCATGTAGGAAAGGGTTGTCCATGGTTGACGTAGCCACCCTTGCACTGGTATTCCGTGATCGGGAGCTGGGTGTCCATGGGCCATTGTGGGTCTGCACTGAAATGGGGTCATATTATGAGGCCATATAGTTGAGCCTTGACAAGGACATCAAGAGTCTAAGTGGGGGAGATTGTAACATCCCAGAATTTGAGGCCTTGGATAAGTTGATCTTAAAAGGAATGATTGGACTACCCATATCACCAAGGTGCACCTCCTTTTCTGGGAGCCCATCAGTAAGAACTCCATAGTTAAGTATGCTCAGCTTGGAGTAGTACTGGGATGGGTGACGTGTTGGGAAGTTGATCCTGGCATGCACGTGAGTGAGGACAAAGCCCGCAGTTAAGGCTAGTGTTGGTCTGTGGCGACAATCATCATTCCTGAAACTCTACTAGATCCTTGGGCAGTGGGCTCGGGCGTTACAGTTGGTATGAAAAACATTGATGAATTCAAGGTATTAAGCCTCATACAACTTTTTGAAAATATTCTAATGAATTCATTGTTTTTCCTTGACATAGTAGGTTATGTTTTACATACCAATTACTATTGATGATTGTTACTAACAAGGCTACAAGCGATGCTAAAAAAGAACAATGTGCAAAGAATGTCCACAACCACACGATGGGTCTAGGTGTCTATGCAAATCTTCGCCAAAACCTACTACAAGTGTCATATTCTCAGCAGCCTACTCCTGGGACTAGTGACTCCTCTACTAGCACTACTGAACCTCTACTTCACCGTGATGTATGGATAGTTGGGATTCAATCCAAATCTGGAGAAATAACCAAACCTACAACTGTTGAGGCGGCTGCAAAAATGGTAAAATTCAACTCTAGGAGCAATTAATATTGATTATTGTTATGTTTTACTTAACAATTACTAATGATGATGATTAGAGGGAGCTCTTTGAGTAAAGGAAATAAGGTAAGTCCATCCCTGAGGGCACAATAGATGAATTAATAGTTCCTCAAGATAACCCAGAGAATCTTGGACATGTTAGGGATACATGCACTAGTGTCGGTATAAGAGTGTTCTTTGGCCCATCAGAGCATATGAGAAAATCAGTACATAAAGGGGGATTTTCAAAAGAGGAGGTAAAATATCTGATTGCAAAGGGAACTTAGGAACCAAGGAGACAATATCATGCTTCTCAAGCAGTTCCTCATAAAAAACCTTTGTTGACCTGCTCTTCATACGAGTTGGACCACTCCCCCCCAACAACAAAGGTGGTTGGGAGTAATCATGTGGAACTGCCATGTACAACATCCATTGTAGGTATTTTTTATGACATAGTAGTCTTTCATAATGATTTTTTATAATATATATAAAACTCTATTCAAATATGTAGGGGTTGAGGATATGTCGTCTTAGATTACAAGGATATGTCATTGCATTGGGAAAGGCTTACCCGCGCCTTGAAGGTGACATGATTCATGGTGCACTGATGCCTACTGATGTGGTTTACGTGACACCAAGGCTTGTCTACCCCCTTTAGAAGTATACTACAATGCCATATGGTCACCCCGAGCATGAGATGATAGGTGATGCTAAAGACAGCATGGTCAAATGCCCCAAAGATGGAGTTATCTTTACCAATGTATGGCACATTTACATTGTGTTTCTATCTTTATATACATGACACAACTAATATAATACTATATATGTACATGACATACCATCTAAGAAGCCCCTTATAGCTCGTCCTCCCCCTCCTCCTCAAATACCTGGTTGGATTACAAAAGACCTATTTGACTGGGTAGGTCCTCAATGTAGGGGTATTGCAATCTGGATAGGCGAACATGAAGAAGGGTCACTTATGTTGGACCATCTTAAGTAGGATGTTGTAGGTCACCCTAATGATACTTGTATATTTCTGAAAGATGTTTTGGAGTTTTTTGGTTATGCTTGGTTGAATACATTTGTGATAGAACTTTGGATATAGTGTGATCTTTTATAGCTATATACCTCATTTTATATATGTTGACATATTTTATTATATATCAATGCATACATGATATATGTTTTATAGCCACTTACATAGGGTCTGTGTAGAGTTTTCACTACCCCATGTGGAATTTCTAGTTCCATTCTTGATTAGTCATGTAATTAAAGACCCTGCATCTATTACCCAATATTGTTTTACCATATTTAAATATTTCAATAAAAAGAAAAAGTGTGTGATGTTAGCTCCGTACAATGATGGGTCAGTTTACTTACTCTGCTTATAATTTTAACATAAAAATTATATTTAATTATTAATTTTGAGTTTTATTTTGTTTGCCTTCATTTCACCCAGGAATAACCATGGGGGAGAAAGTAGACAGTGGGGGAGAGGAATTAAAATAGACATTATTCACATGAGTATATTTCTATATTTATATCCAAAAACTTATATATATATATATATATATATATATATATATATATATATATATATATATATATATATATATATATATATATATATATATATATATTACATGACTATTTAATAATGCAATTCAATTGTTACATTCACGTATATAGATATAAAGAAATTTGAAAAAGTTGGAGGAAAGGTGAATAAGAAAAAGAAAGCGTTAGTTTGGGAGAATGTTGAGGTAGTTTTCTGACTCGAATGCATATTTATGCCAACTATGCTTATTTTTATTTATTAACATTTTGTATGTTGAAATTTATAGTGTTATGTATGAGATAACAATTGGATATGCAAATAGTGTGTGTTGTGGTAAATGGACATGATTGTCAGATATGGGGCACTAGACATGAATTGAATGTTATATATATATATATATATATATATATATATAGTGTTGACCATCATAAGTATGTAGTCTCACTTTCTTTCGAAAGTTGGCCATTCATTCGTCACATGCACATGGGGTTTTGAACCTGCGACCTCTCGGTTGTACATCAGTACTTTTGCTAATTGGGTGCCACATCTTCGGCAGTATATAGTCTCATTATATAATATGAAAATAAAAAAATTATTAATTATATACCTCATTATCTTTGTAGGTGATTCAAATGAAAAACGTCAATATATAGAAAAGCTAGAAGACATACAAATGCCCTATGCAAAAGAATAACTAGAGGAGATACGATAACAATGGACATAATCCTTGAAAAAGGATGGCAACTTTAATTTTCATTGTGATATATAAGAATGATTTTTCTAAGGTTTGATGCCATTATTTATATATACATGTAGTGATTATGACTTCTTGCAAATTTCAATTTGATGTGAGTAAATTTTTCGTGCATATGTGAATAATGATTTATATACATGTGTGTGAATGTGAAGATAAATGAATGAATTGTGTATGAATGAATGATTTGTATTTCAACATGTCATGAGAATGGAATTGGTGTATGTATGATGTATGTGAATGAATGTGAAGATTTAAGTTTGCACATGTGATGAAATAATTGGAGAATGAATACATTATATGCATATTATGTTTGTTATTGCTGATTTCGTGGCCTATTTTAAAGATGAACTCACAAGATGTTGCTAACATATAGTTCAGAACTCCAGTTCTTAATTGCATGTTATGCATCCTACTGACTAGCCAGATAGTAGGTCTGCAGGCTTGCTATTAAAAAAAACTGAGTCATCAGTTGTAACAAAAAAATCGACACTATGGCATAAGTCATCGGTTTTGGTAAAATGACATATTTCAAAACCAAAACAAAAATGGTCATACTAGACAACATGGCCTCATTGGGTAGCATGCAATAGTCGTTGGTTTAATATATATCACTATCAATGTAAGTCATAATTGTTGGCTATTTGGGCTACAACCCACACTATAAATAATAATATGTGTTGGTTGTTACAAAACCGACGATGTAGGGCCCTTTACTAGTTACAAATGTGGCCTGGTATGGTTCTTGCGACGTTGGTTTTGGTATATTAACTGACGTCATAGGCTCCTATTTGTGTCAGTTTGTTCTATCCACACAACCTAGGCTGGATCTTTGGCGTTGGTTATGTCGTGCCCATAGAATCGACGTCTTCACTTGTACATATACTATATTTAACGCCCGTTAAAATGGCCTTTTACTGTCAATTTTAAAGCAACACCCAAGTGGGAAAAAATAAAGGTAAAGGCCTCCAATGTCAGTTCCAAAAGCGATGAAGCAGAGCCCACCCCCATTTCAACTGAAAAAGAACAAAAAATGGTAGGATCCATAGTTGTTTGTTATGTAAACCAAACCAACGCCTATCCCTGATCATTTTCATCAGTGGTTTATGTAAAATTGATGACTAACTCTGTTTCCAATCAAAAAAATGTTTGGTTCGTAGTCGGTTTTGAGTAAAACTGACAACATAGACACAAATTGTCGTCAGTTCTAGTTCATAAACTGATGCCTATGTCAAGACATAGTCTCCAGTTTCTAATAGAGAACTAACGATGTATACTTTCATTGATGGTTATTATAAATAACCGATGACCAGGTTTCATTTTTTTAATACCAGTGTGTAGGCCTGCTGTCCGGCTAGTCAGTAGGATGTAGAACCTATTATTATGTTCTAAACTGTAGGTTTACAACATCTTGTGATTTCATCGTAACAACATGCCACAAACTTGCAGTAACAAAATGATCAAGACATGTAGAAATCTGCAGTTCCATTCATTTATATATACATCATGTGATTCACACACATGTAAAAACACAATTAATTAAATCACATGATTCATACACATAAAAGCTATAATTCCATTCATTCATCAATTTTCACATTAACACACATGTAGAAACCTACAGTTTCATTCATTTTCACATGCACACATATGAAGAAGCACATTCATTCATTCATCTTCAAATTCACACACATGTATATAGATCAAATTTCAATAACACTATTCAAAAAAGTCATTCGCAAATGTATATATTAGCACCACATACACACAAAAATAATGACACCTAAGTTTATAAATTCATTCTTTATCATTAGTATGCCAATCATAATAAACAATTGCCTCCTTTTCAAAGGCTTTTTCCCATTGTTCTCTTATGTCATCTAATTTTTCTATCGTATAGGACATATGTACATCTAACAACTTTTCCCCTATAATGAAGACACTAGTTTTAAACACATGCAAAGAGAATGACATATATATATTTAATTAATAAGTTTGATATTTTCATATTATCTAATGAGTCTATATATATTATGATGATCAAGACTATATATTTCTTATTATATGTTTTCGATGTCTTGTGCAACATATCTGACAATCATGTCCATATACTGCATCACATAGTACGTACATGCCCAACCATTGTCTTGTGCAACACACTATAAATTTCAACATACAAAATGTTAATAAATAAAAATAAGCATTGTTCACATAAATAAAATTTGCGTTGGAGTTAGGAAACTACATCCACATTCTTTTAAATTATCGCTTTCTTTTTCTTGTCCAATTCACCTCCATCATTTTTGAAATCTTTTAAAGCCCTATACATTAATGTAACACATTGAATTGCATCAGTAAATAGTCATGTAATAATAGATATTAATAGATATAAATATAAAAAAAATCTCACATGTATAACGGCCTCTTCAGATCGTGTCCTCAACGGTCTAATTTTTCCCCGTAGAATAAAGAAAATAATTTTTCATCATCTCGCGGACAATAGCCAGTAAGTCCCAATGCTTATCTCTAGTGATAAGAAAGCAAAAAATATATAACTCAAACTCCAATATGAAATTCAATTTTCTTAAGTCAAAAATATAACAAAGTAAACTTACCCAACATTATATGCAACTATTATCATGCACTTTCTCTTTTCACAAAAATATTCAAAAGAAATAGAGAAGTATAAGGTAATTGATGTAGGGCCTTCATTTACAAGATTGATCAAGGATGGAACTAGAAATCCCACATGAGTCATTTCAAAATCTTTACAGATCCTAAGTAAGTGGCTGCAAAACATTTATTACATATGCATTAATATATATGAAAATAGATCACCACATATAAAATGAGGTATATATATATAAATAAGATCTCACCATATCCATTGTTCTATCATAGACGAATTCAGCCAAGCATACAGAAACAACTCAAAAATATCTTCCAGAAATTTATTATTATCGTATGATTGGCCTATATCATCCTCCTCCATAGAAACAACAATACGTGAAGTTTTGGAATGATCACCAATCCATATTGCCAAACCCCTACATTGAGGACCTATTGAGTCATATAGGTCCTTTGGAAGCCAACTAGGTACTTGAGCAAGAGGTGGAGGACGAGCTGTAGCGGGTTTCTTCCCTTTGTCCTGCATATTTAATTTCATATCAATTTTCATGTATATGCATATACCAATTAATGTAATGTAAATGTTCCTTACATGGTCCATATAAATGACTCCCACTTTAGGCCACAATACCAATCTACCTTCTGCTTCACCAAGCATGTCAGCATCTGGGTGGGCATATGGCAATGGATGTTGCCCCCTAGTGGGGGAGACAAGCCTCAGGCTCACACGAACTGTACCATCGAGTACTGGAGTTCCATGAATAGTGTGCCCTTAAAGGTGTGGGTAAATCTAGCCCTCTATAATGATGAATTCTTTAAATTTAAAACGACATGGCCTCAACCCCTACAAATATAAATAGAGTATGTTGTATACATACATAAACGTATCATCTTGAAAATATTAGGTACTATGTCATAAAAATACTTACAATAGATGTGCTAGGTGGTGGGTCTATAGGATTACTCTCAACCACTTCCACAGGATCACTCCCAAACACCCCTATCGTAGGGGAAGAGTGGCATGCCACAAGTACTGTCAGAGTGGTAGGCCAAGATGCCTACCACTTGCTCAATGCTTCTGGGACTCTCTTATCAACTAACTCAACTACCTATACATGGATGAAAGAAACACTTTTTGATTCCTAAATTCCCTTTCCAATAACATTCTAAAAAAAGAATAGGTTACCTTAGCTTTTGAAAGTCCCTCTTTTTGGACATGTTTGCGTTGTGATGGCCCAAAGAACGCTCTTAGGCCCACTGCAATGGTTGTAGCCCTAACACATCTAGGATGCTCTGGGTTACTGAGAGCAACTATCAATTCATCCCTTGTGCCCTCAGGGATGAACGAGCCTTGATTCCTCTACTCGTGAAGCTCCCACTAATCCTCATCAATAAAAATTGGTATGTAAACATAACAATCATCAAAAATAATTGCTCTGATAGTTGAATATTACCATTTTTGTAGCCACCTCAGTAGTTGTGGGGTTGGTTATATCTCCTTTTTTGTTTTGTCTCCCAACTATCCACACATCATGGCGATGCAGAGGTGTGGGAGTAGTAGAGGACTCAAAAGTCTCAGTTGTAGGAGTAGTAGGCTGTTGAACAAAAGACGTCTGTAGTTTTTGGTGAAGGGCTGCATAGCCACCTGGACCCATTGTGTGTTCATGGACATTCAGTGCACACCTTTCTTTTCTAGCATTGCTCTTAGCCTTGTTAGTAATCACTTTGAATTTGTTAGTAACAATCAAGGTCAATAGTGAATAGGTGAATTCATAAGAATGTATATTAATTAAATTGGGAGTGATTCTTAACACCTTGAATTCATCAGTATTTCTCTTGGCAACAAACGCTTCCCACACAGTCGGGTCCATGTAGTCCCATTGATCAAGGGATGACTTCTTTCTCTTATCAACCTCTCGTATGTATAGTCGATTGAGAGTTGTCCTATAGTTCCTTAGAGCCCTCCCACAGTGTTGCATCACCTTTTTATGATGTAGCCTTTCATCCATTTCAAATATAATGTGGAAAATTTCATATATTTAATAGAATATTCTAAAATACACTATTCAGTAAGATAGAATTGCAAATTATAATATCTCACACATAGTTCTTTCCATACTATGTCTTTCTTCCCTTTGGAAACTGTATGCCAAGATTCTGCATTTACATTACAATGTCTATGAGTAAGAACCCCAAGATATGAAGCAGACGAGCTACAGTTCATTCCAACTAGATTTCCTGCATGATCAAAATCCTCAACAAATTTTGGTCCATTACCCCTTTGTTGTAGTATCTTGTTCATCATAGTGATTCCCTTGATTTTTTCAAAATTTTTATGCTTCTCATCAAGTTGCATAAGGTTTTCATGGGGTACATCCTCAACCTAAAAGTTGACAAAAAAATAGATATAGGATATAACTTATAAATGGTTATATATATAGCTAGATATATGATATATTGTAAAAATTACATTGTGAGGCGGTACCTCAGCCTCATGGTAATCATCATCACGATAATCATACTCATGGTCAGCCATTTGAAAGTGTCGTATAAAAAAACAATTAAACATTTAACATTTAACGTAACTAGGAATTAATATAGTATTGTAAATTTTGCATCGATCTAACGTTTAAAAAAATAAAAATTTGAAAAAAATAAAAAACATACCTCTAATATTGAGATCTTATCAATGAAAATTCCTTCTGTGTGATATCCACACACATATAAGTCATTGCTAGCTGCAATACTTGGTGTTGGAAACCCAACTGAGAATGGACTTGAGTCATCATACTTATCATAATAGTCTTCTTCATCTATAGGATCTTTAATGAACTGTCTTTTACCATGAAGAACAACCGACCATTTTTCATTTGTAGGATCATCGATATAAAATACTTGTTTCTATATGATGCCAATATGAATACTTGACCCTT
This sequence comes from Alisma plantago-aquatica, assembly GCA_963693085.1. Lineage (NCBI taxonomy): Eukaryota > Viridiplantae > Streptophyta > Magnoliopsida > Alismatales > Alismataceae > Alisma > Alisma plantago-aquatica. The sequence goes on from OY856413.1 coordinate 777,508,346, forward strand.
CTCGCCAATCTTTTCAAAATTCACTAATGTGAAATCCAATTCATCCACTATAACTCCTTTGGTGTTTATTAACCCAATTACACTTAAAGAGTGGAATTATGAAATCTATGTAGTGAAACTCCCATATGTCTTCAATGACATTGTAATATGATATTTTAGCTTCACGTGGAATCTTACCTTTCCCACTAGAAAAAAACAATAAGGATGCTTGAAGGTGACCCCCCGCATTTTGGACAAATCTCTTATCATCTTGACGCAATGCATAATATGAGAACCCATTCATATCAAACCCTTCATAAGACATAACATTCATAATTGGTTTAAAGGTGATACATTTGATATTTTCAGCAGTATATTTTGGTGTTTGAGATAGTTGATGTAAGATTTTATCTTCAAACCACTTAATAAATGTCTTGTTATGGTCTCTAGCAAGCCATATTGAATTAGCTCAAGGATATTGTTTCTTGATGAAATTGGTATGTTCCATGATATAAACACTCACTTTGTCTATGTTGTGTAAAATATACAAGTGAGCTTGTTCCAACATCTCATAACGGATTACTTTCATTCATGCTCCTAAAGTCCCATTTCTAGAATAGCCCTCAGTATTCTTACCTTTTACAAGAGCATCATTACCACTCAAAAAGTCATTGCAAAAATCCATAACCTCTATCACCACATAACCATCAATAACACTCCCTTCAGACCGATAATGGTTTCGAACATCACCTTTAAAAATGCTCATGTATCGTTCAAAAGGATACATCCAATGCAAGAAAATTGGTCCCAACATTTTCACTTCCCTAGTCAAGTGGACAACGAGATGTACCATGATATTAAATAATGAAGAGGGAAAATACATCTCAAGCTAACATACAGTAACAACCACTCCTCTTTGCAACTTATCAAGATTCTCAGGATCAATAACTTTTATGCATAGATTGTTGAAGAAGAAACAAAGTCTGGTGATTGCAAACCTTACATGCTTCAGCAGTATAGATCAAATTGTCATTGACAATATCTGTTGCATTAGAGTGTGGAAATCATGAGATTTAAGACCTATCAACTTTAGATCTTTCATTGATACCAATCTACGGGTGTTGGAAGAGTAACCCTGTGGTACCTTAACATTAACCACTCGCAAAAATCTTTTTTCTCTGACCACTACTACTACTTCTATTAATTTTTTCCTTATTCCCATTTCACGTAGGTCCATTCTGGATTTGATGCCATCTTTAGTCTTACCTGGTATATTAAACAGAGTACCAATGATGCTATTGTAGACATTTTTCTAAACATACATGAGATCGATACAATGCCTAACTGCCAAAGAACTCCAATAAGGAGGATCCTATAATATTGACATCTTCTTGAATAAAGATTTGTCACTTTGTGTGGGAATGGTACATTGTGATCTCTTACCAAATTTATTGACAAATTATTTAACTCTTTCATAAACAACCTCCAATGGTATTGATTTTGGGGCACTCTGTTCCTCATTCCATCCATTGAATGCTATGTGCAACCTTCAATACACATAGAATTTTGGAAGAAACTTTCGATGACCAAGATATACAGTTTTGCTGCCATGTGTCAGTCGTATGGAATCATTTTTCTCTTCATATATAGGGCATTCTTTGGATCCTTTTACATTGTATCCATACAAATTACCATATGCTAGAAAAGTTAGTAATAGTGTAAAACATCATAGCATGCAAACAAAATGTCTCTCTACATGAAGCATCATAGGTCATCATACCTTCACCCCAGAGTTTCTTTAAGTCATCAATTAGAGGTTCAAGATAAAATCAATATCATTTCCAAGTTGTTTAGGGCCTGATATCAATAATGACAACATAACATACTTATTTTTTATACACAACCAGAGGGGAAGATTATATATAACAAGCATAACAGGCCATGTGCTATGTTGCATGTTCAATGTGTCGTATGGATTCATCTCATCGATACCAAGCCCAAGTCTTAGATTTCTCACTTATTCACCAAATCCAGGGTCTAATAAATTAATCTTCTTCCACTGTGGGGAATCAGACTCATGTTTTAGGATCCCGTCATTATTTTTCTTAACCTCTGCATGCCACCTTAAATTCTCCGCATCTATCAGATTGGCAAACAATCATTAAAACCGTGGTATTATAGGTAGACAACACATCACCTTGGTAGGAGAGCCAGCTTTGGACTCCCCCTATGTCATCATTTTATACCTTTATGCCCCACATTTTGGACAATCTTCCAAATCCACATAGTCCTTTTGAAATAATACACAATCATTCAGGCATGCATGTATCCTTAGCCTCCATTCCCATTGGGCATACTATTTTCTTTAACTCGTATGTTGAGCTTGGAAGCTCATTTCCTTCATGAAGATTTTTTTCAACAAAGACAACAATGACATGAAGATTTTGTCACTCCATCTATTGTTAGCCTTCAAATTATACAATATCAACACAACGTTGAACTTCATAAACTTAGTACAACCAATGGATAACAATCTCTCAGCATCATGCACAATGTTCCTAAACAAGGAAGGTAGATCAATGTTATGTATGCCACAATTATCCAACATCAACTCAACAATGTCTATTAGAATCGTTTCATCTACATCTACGTCATCGATGGCAATTTCTTATTCAACACAAGCACTGCTATTGAAATCTACTGATCTCAGGTTTTCAATCTCTCCATACCAATACCATTCTGTATAGCCTTGTACAATCCCGTTGCACATGACATGACTTTTGATTTTGTCACCAGTGCTGACTTTCAAGTTGGTACAACAATGCCTACATGGACAATATCACCTATCTCTAGGTTGTTTCCTATGTTCCTTCACATATCTAATAAACTGATCAAGACTAGCAATAAACTCTAGGGTGCAATGATTTGGAATGGAAATCCATGAACTATGCATTCTATGATCAAAGAGAAAACAAGTATTAGGGTTTAGGGTTTATATATTAAGTTAAGGGTTTACATACACATAAGGGATAATTGTTTTAGATTTAGGTATAAGCATTTAAATATTACGGTTTCGGTTAAAAGATTATGGTTTAGAGTTAAAATATTAGGGTTTAGGGATTAGTAATGAATGTTTGTACCACCTATCCCATTCTTGAATGCCTAATCTCACTAGTAAGTGTATAATGTGTATTCAATTTTTAAGAAATTTTTAGCAGCATTTCCTTACAGTTCTCAACTACAACGATGTACATGGGAAAATACCCACAAACAAATGTACTTAGAGAACAAATGGGGAAGAACTGATGAAACATCATAAAAACCAAATATACATTATACATTTGATCCTCAGTGAGATTAAGTGTTCAAGAATAGTCCCAAACTGCAGACTATCCAAGATTTACTCCTAATAAGTAAATCTCAAATGGGATTTAGGTCAAAAAAATACATGTATGTTGTCATTCCTATGCCTACGATCCTAGTTTCATGGTCCATATCTTAGGTTTTATGTAACATCATTTAATTCAATTCATTCTTCCATTTGGATTAGTTACTCAAGACAGAAAGCAACATTAATATTAATTAAGAGAACTTGATTAGGCTCCTTGATTTGAGTTGATTTACAACAACAACATCTGGTAATCTAAATCATACCCTAGTCTATGCACCATATTCGATAATATTGATTTCAACATCTCCAATGTACATGCATGTTCATCGTCAAGGAATAAATTATTCATGACCTTGGGAGGGAGAGTGACCTAAGGTAAACTAGAAATTAAGGTTAACAAAATAGAAGGCATATAACACTAACTAAGATATAGAAATCCTAATTATATAACACTAATAAATGCAAGAGAAATAAATAACTATCCATAAAAAAGTGATTCACTTTCAATAAGGTATCTATAATATTGGGTTTTTGTTTCGGGGATATGTAACATTAATCATGTTTAAGGGCCATATTCATGAACATACATCCAACTATTAAGCTATGAAACAAAGTAACAAGGAGTAATGTAGATTATGAATCACATCCTATTTGTTGTCCATGGGTGAAATGGTGTAAGGGAGTCTCTTACCTAGAAATAGGGGAAGCAGCATGCTCCTAATCTCACTAGTAGAAGCTCTGACCCAAGTTCACTAGGTTTGGTGTCCTCAATGTCCAAGGTTGATAGTAGGGGAAGCAGGCACGACATGAGTAGGGGAAGTAGGCAGTGGATAGCTCAGGTGCCCAAGGTCAGGTATCCTCCCAGAGCGAGTGGTTGGGGCGATGGAGCTTCAGTTGGTGGCGAGTAGCTCCTCATTAATGGAATCAGAGGAAGCCACAGCTCCACCGGTGAGGAAGAGTGGAGGTCCCAATGACAGCGACAAGTGGAGGATAACCAACGGCAGCGGCTAATGGAGGAAGACCAATGAAATTTCCATAATCACTAGAGACCTAGTGAAATCACAATGAAATACGGAATGGGAAAGAGTTTGTTTTGCACGAGTGCTATTACATTTTTCGTAGTCGTCGATTGTTTAAAACAACCAACAACCAAGTGCAAATCAAAACAAAAAATTTGCACTCGGTAAGGGTTTTACTCGTCGGTTCCTAGTGATAAAAATAGACATCCATTAACATATATGAAACAACAAATTTTGTTTGGGGTTAGAATCATAGTTGTCAGTGTTAGAACAAAAACCGATGATGAAGGCACAAATTGGGGGGATATATTTTCACAGGGGTGATTAGTCTTTGATTATATTACATATCCGACAACTAATGAGTGGATAAATTTTTCCACAGGGACATGGCACAAAACATTTTTTGTCAGTTTGGCAAAAACTGACGTTGTTCTAAAAATTTGGAGGCAACTATTTTCCCTAATAAAATTGTATTTTGCGGGTTAATTTCAACTTTTTTTAGCTTCTCCGCCACTACAAAGAGAGGATTCCCCTCCACCCTCCCATTCTAGCTATTTTTCACAACCCCTTCGAAGTAGGGCTACATAAGCCAGTGATTCAAGAATCTGAACGACATATTAACTTCCTGCTGTTTAGAAAGTTGGACCTCCATCCATGAATGATCACTGTTAGGATGACCCCCCCAACATAAGGGCAACTTCTGGGAAAATGTCTAACCAGGCCTCATTAACTAACTCCCGATCAAGATTGCTAGATATCCATCTAATGGGGATCCCTTTATTATGCCAAGTGATCAGCCCGCCTCTCATATTTAATTCAAAAAGATTAGCAGCATCGACTGTATCATTGAATCTGTTCAGGATGGTTTCTAGAATTGGAAGTCCCCCCCATTTCTCCCTAGCCTTCCTTACTTGGTTAAAGTCACCCACAACCAATTGAGAAAGTGCATGTTGCGTAGATTGAACTAAACTATCCCAAAGTCTTCTCCTGTCCACCTCAGAATTAGACCCATACACTGCTGAAAGGACACAGTGAAAGCCCCCGGTATTAATACAACTTACAATGACTAGCTGGTCACTCCCATATCACTAGATTCCACCCAATCACAATCTTTCCTCCTTCAATGCTATTCAAGTTCGAGCAATAGTCCCAACCACCAGGGAACATACCCTTTACTCTTTCTGCCACTCCTCTTCAAATTCTCATCTCCAAGCACACCACCATTGATGCTTTTTTGTCATGTATGATTTGTTTGAGGGTTGCCTGCTTCCCATGACGTGAAGCACCCCTCAAATTCCATATCAGCAAGGTCATTGGGTGCCCTCAACCACCTCCCCTCTCCCAGGGAAGCTTCCTCATCCTCCTGCTCTTCCTCTACCTCTAACTCTTCCTCTATGCATCTTCTCAGCCCCACTACCGCTTCTCGTGCTAACTCTTCTAGTATTTTGTAGAACCACTTCTTCAGTTTCTTGGTCTTCCAGCACCTGAAACGATTTATAGAGTCTTCCAACACCTCCCCTTCCTCATACGTCTGGTCGGTTTCCATATTGTCCTCTTTCTCTATTGCCACAACCACGACAGCAACAACATCCTGAGTGGTGACCCCTTCCCGAGTCGTCTCAAGCCCCTGTCCTCCACCCTCAATCTCCACCACATCAACCCTAGCCAGATCATCCTCACGAACATGTTCATCAACAGTCCTAACCGTTGTTGTTGTTATTGTTGCTGTTTCTATGACGTTGGTCGTCTGGCTCCTCTGAAAAGGCCTTCTCGATCTCCCTCTTCTGTGTTGGGTGGGTTTGTTACTCGTGTCACTCCCCAAAGAAAATGGGGGGCATGGATGTGCTGCCCTTTCACCAGGACAGTCACCGGTAAAATGATTGAACACCTTGCATTTGCAACAAAGCTGTGGTAGAGCGTCGAAGATCATCTTGAATTCAAGCTCCTTCCCATCAGGCATCTCAACCATTAGCACCTCGTCGGGCTTCCGATCGGTCGTGACCTCAACACAGACATGAGTAGCACCTTCATATCTCCCTTCAGTGTGAAAGTCAATAACCTTGGGCACCCCCACTGCGCTAGCGATGATGGTGATTGCTCTCCTAGACGAGTGGTGTCTGACCCCCGGTAGGTTGATCCACACCAGCGCTGAAGACAGGGGAAGCCTACCTAATGTCTGCCTCTGGAGTCCACTGTCTCGTGATCTCTAGTTTATGATCAAAGAACCAAGGGCCCTTGTCCAAGGCTACCCTCAGATCCGCCTCACATGCAAAACGGGATAGGAAGAGACCGTCAACCAGAGGAGAGCACTACAGCTCCCCCTTCAGTCGCCAGCTGTAGATCATCCAACCGTAGAGGTGGTTGATAATGCATTTACTGCCCATTACCTGGACAAAAATAGAGAACTTGTGGAATCCACCCATCTCAGCAACAACAAGCTCCGACATCTTCATCCAGGGTCATCCGTCCTCTGCCCTGAAGCTAGGTCGACTGGGGTCACCGATCGCCATAACCGGAGCAAGCTTGTGACAGACCACCAGCAACCTGGACACCACGGAAGACCAACCCCGACCCACTGTGACATCCATGAGCGGGTCATCCCACTTCCCAGAGGTAGCCATGGTGGAGGACGAGGTGGAGGAACCCACCCCGCCCTGGGCGGCACATGCCATGAATCGCCCTCAGTCTAGAGAGAAGTCAGAGTACTCTAGATAGGGAAACCAAAAGCGAGCGTTTCCAGATCACCCCTTACACATTTATCAATGGAGGGTGTGACTTGAAATTGATCTGAAATATGTGAGACAAGTTTCCAAACACTAAATAAGTAATTATCAGATTCAAATAAGGGATATCTGGTGTTAAATGATGCATCCAGTAGAGGTGTATGATGTGTTCTTTTGCAAGAAGGAAATGTGGTGTCCTATGCTTCTAGGCAACTCAAGAAGAATGAAGAGAACTATAAGACACATGATCCTAATCAAGAAAAAGTACAACATGGCTTGAAGACATGTCATCATTATCTCTATGGTGAGTCATATAAGGTCAATACTGACCATAAGAGTCTAAATTGATCACAATATCATCTTAACTTGAGGCATCACAAATGCTTAGAGCTCATAAAGAACTATGGTGCAACCATTGATTACCACAATAGAAAGTCCAACGTTGTGGCATATGCTATGGGTTGGAAGTCTGCATCACTTGCAAATTTTTTTTCATGGCATATATACAAAGAGACTTGTTAGTAAAAATGAGAGAGATAAATTTATATTTGAGTGTGTCAGAACAAGGTGGACCGAGTTAATACATGTAGGTTAGACCTACTTTCTATAAGCAAATCAAAGATCTTCAAGATATTATTCTTTTGACTTTGTTTTTTAATACATGTACATTTTTAGTAAACTGGTGGGACATATCATAATTAAGGTTGACACATTTTAGTTATATTGACCATGTTAAATGTGGAAGTCATTCTAAAGAGAGCCAAAATAATTGTGTCAAAGAGGTTGTTCAGAAAATATGAGCATAACATATTGGCAGAGAATATGGACATCTATATGTCAAAAATGGAACTAACATACTGGAATACATGAACATGTATCATTTGAAGGCTGGCAGTTTCACATAACAAATTATTGCCACATTTTAAGTTTATTTAAGGGGTTCTTGTTGTGAAAGATGGATATTGTTTCTAGAGGACTAGCATATGTGTATTTAAAAATTAACACTCACAAAATGGAAGGAAAGAAAACATATCCAAAATGTTGGCACGTCCAATAATAAAGGTTGGCACATTTTATGTTTAACATGTGGGCTTCGTAGGTATGGGCAGAGCTGGATTATTATAACTAGAGAAGTGGCACATATGTATATAAGCAATGGCACTGACATTGTTGAATACCAACTTGTATATTTTTTGACTAATGTAACTTCCTTTATATGAAGGCACATCATATTTATTTTAAAAGTTTCTTTCCATTTGAAATTTTGCACATGAGGGTGAATAAAATGCACAAGTTAGGTATAATGATCCCAAGAAAACTAAACTTTTCCACTATAATATTATATACATGGCCATCAATTTAGGCATTATTTTTATGATCTAGATTTATGTCTTGAAATAATTTTTTTACTGCAAAATATGTTTCTAGGAATCTTAAGGGGGATATTACAGATATATTATTAACAATTATATTGCACTTTTTTCTCTACGTAACTTCAAAATTAAAATATTTCACCATTGCATGTCAAACACCATTTATCTATATTTTTCCTTCTCGTCGTGCCATATGGGAGATCATAAACTTCACCACTTGTTATCATATTAGTATGTACTACTACTAGTTTTTTGTTAGCATATTAATATGCATTTCTCCTATTTTTCTTTCATGTTCACACTATTGAGAAAGTCAAACTCGTTTAGAAAATTTCAGGCAAAATATAAAGTATCATTTGTGTTGGAAGATCAAAATCACACATTGCATGTTGCAATCCTTAGACTAAGTTGGAAAAATGAATGGCCAGAGTACCTAACACTAAAAAAACAACAAAGCTGAGAGATAAAATAAATAAGTACTTAAGGAAACACTCCAACTATGATGAAAATATAGAAGGTTATTGCAGTAGTCACCATGTTGTACATTTGGTCAACAGAGCCTCATTCACAAGTTTGTTTATGGGTTTAAAGGACTCCACGTGGAAAAGGGTGGTTTTATTGTAAAGCAAATATAATACACTATAATATCCTCAAAACTGGTAAATTTGAATTCTATGAACATAAGGATTCTATTGTAAAATTAATAGAATAATAATTATGCCTTGAATCCACTTGTGGCATGGGTTTGCCCCCATGACCCAAGTGTGGCACGTGAGACTACTTTCTCTACAAATAGGTCCTTGTGGAACAAGTTTAAGAAATAAGAGAAATCGTGCAAAAATAAATAATAATGAATTTATTAGTTATAAGATAAATGAAATATGAGATGATAGACAAGTTTCCTAAATATTCTAAGATAAGTTGTGATTTGGATAATTAATGGAATAATTATCAAACCTAGACTTTTTGAATACTTCATGTTAATTAGGAAAAAAAGATAGTTCTAGTTTGGAGATAAAAAGGATATTCCATGGGATGTGGGTAATTGATTTAAAATTATCCATAAAGAGGAAATTTCATAAGCTACAGTTATCTCAATAATCCAAAATATTATACATAAGTTGAGAAATATATTAATGTTTTTCCTCATAATTTCAACTCAAACGGATGCTCCTAGAAGCCTATAGAGAGTTGTTAAGGATGAGGGACCTACTTGTAATAACAAAATATTAATCCCTTGTTTAAAGAGTGGAAAAAATGTATCTAGGTGTATCCTTTTGACATGAAACTTGGAACACCATATTATTTAAGGATTATAAAGTGAGTACAAAATTGTATGACCAAATGGAGTAAAGATGAGAAAGGGATATGAATAACTTTAGTTTCAATAATCAAGGTACCATATCCTTCCCTATGATACAAAATAGGAAAATGGGTTATTTGTATCCATGATAAATACCCAAGATATTTAGACGTCATAGATAATCCAAATATAGGATTATAGAAGAAACTCCAGAATATTCTAAGATGCTTTGTGATCTAGGTAATTAATTATGTCATTATCTAGAAATTGCTAAAGAGGCACGTTTGGATCCAATATCTTGTCAAATCAAGGATATGATCAAATAAAAGGTTATAATAAAATGTTATCTGAATGGGACTTATTGTGGGAGGTGTATAATGAATTTCCTATATTGGTGTTCTATCTAAAAGGAAAATCATAATAACTAAAGCGAACCCAAGAACATGACTCTCACGATGATAGGATTTCACCAAAGCCTGGACTCTCTGATCTCTCTATCTTGCACTCATCACCTATATAAGGCACTGAGCAACTTAGGCCAGTGAAGATGATTTGATCAAACATCCCTCATCCACATAGATGACAACCCAACCCTTAGAGTCTCCATAGTTATCCTTTCTTCTCATGAACACTATGATTCACTATTGTAGGCCTTGAGTTAGTCCCCGTCCATGATGTGATTCACTAAGCTGCAATGGAAGAACAATATATTCCTAAAAATGCCCAAATTCTCTTCCTTTTTATCTAGAATGCATTATGAGGGTTCTAGACCTACATATCTCTTCATGTCCACGTATACAGCCCGATCAGATCCCGAACTCCAGTTCTTGTGACAACCTGTCACACAAAGTGATATTACTTAAAAACTACACATGATTAACTGCTAATAAAACACATCACTAAAAAGAGGGTTAATTAAAATTGATTAGATTTTGATTATTTTTCTTAAAAACATTAGCATAAAAGTTGAACATTTCAGATTATTTCATAAATCTTACCAAAAATCTCTTACAAAGGATTTGTGTTCTCAGCCACAACAGATACACAAGAAATAACACCCATATGTACAACACCAGGATACTATGAAAGCTCGATTCGGTGAAACACTATATTTAAAACATTCCCACCCAAACCTTAAAGTACATGGATGATTGTAGGACATACTAGACATCTAAACAAATATCCATCTATGGTCCATCACATCAGCTCCTCCTTGTTGCCATAGGTCTGTTACTGCTGCTGACGATCACCTAAAAAGATTGTGGTGACCGACTGATGAGACCCATGTCACATCAAGAGATATAACTGTGAAAGACTGGATTTCTGGCTTAATTTCGAGGACGAATTTCCTTTAAAGTGTGTAGGATGTGATGGAGTAGACTTTTGGAATCCTTTAATGTCCAATGACATAATCAAAGTCATGCATGATGAGTTGTTTTGGGGAGTTCTAAGTTCTTTGGTATGGTTGAATGTCAATTGATATTGACAACTTGATCAAGGTTTTTCTATGTTTATGCGTAATTGAGGTATTACTTTTGTACCAAGGTAAATAGTTATAAATCTAAGTCTGAATTACACCTTGTGTCAAGCAACCTTCCCCTAGCAAATCCTTCACGTCATGTTTGTACCTGGAGGGCTGTGGGAGATGTAGCCACGATCTAGCCTAGTGAGTAGTACCCTGACGTAGTCTTGGATGAGTAGAATGGTTGAAGAGGTCATCCTCTTTGTGGTAGTTATGGCCAGTCTCGGAGTAGTGCGCTCCCACGATACCAAGCACGCCCATAGTGGGCTGAGGAGCAGTTTCTAATAGCCAACTAATCTGATGTGTAGAGAGATCTACGACGACCCCTCATTCGGGGGAAAGCCAGAGCAGGGGGGGAGTCCCACTTCCTTATTGGGATGTTTCTCCACCTAGTTTACAGGCGGGATGAGAGGGAAGGATAGGAAGCGTTTAAGGCCGCCTCTCACCAGAGATCCATCCAACGAAGACGCATGAGACAAGCATGTGCCACAGAGCTTCCGTGAGGAGGCATGGATGCCTGGTTGTTCCAAGCTGGGTTTCTCCCTAACGTCGGCGCTGAAACCAGGAAGCAAACTGCTCGCCGGAGCAGTCTGTTATAGGCGGTAGGGTTTGGAGCTAAAGCGGAGCTCTAAATCTCAACCAAGAAGCCCCATAGCCATGGAGGTATGCCGCCAATGTAAGAGCCGAGGGTCACCGGGCGAAGGTGGAGGCGGCGAGATCGTGCTTACCGCAGAGGAGATCCTGGAGCGGCGGCAGTGACCGTTTTCCAATAGTAGGCACGCGTGGGTGGGCTTCGAAGAGGAGATGTAGCTGCCGACAGGAGCTCAGAGGTCGGAAACAATGGTAGGCATAGGAAGAGCCACTATGGCGCTACGGTGAAGGAGGTTGATCCATCGCTGGGCTCAGGCCTCGCCGCAGCCTCAACGTCACAGTAGGAAAGGGGAGCCGCCCAACATGACTCGCCCTGAGATTGTGACTACCAGGGAGGAGAATATCCGAGGAGGTTCGGGAGAGACCACCGGAGGTGGTGGTAGCCACAAGTTCCGATGAGGTGGACCTGGCAGAGCATGCTTGCTCGCCGAAGCCTAGCTCTACGGCGGTGCCTTGCGCAAGCAAGGGAAGCAGTTTTTCTTTTTGTGAGATTGAGATCGCGAGGTGATGAGGGCAGAGCCGACCGGGCTAGCAGATCTGCTGATCCACGGATCCCACACAAGATCCGACTCAGGCAGACCCAGGAAAAGAAAGAGCAGCGTAACCAAAGTGACACGTGGCATGATTCGATTGGCCCTCAGAGGTAATATCTTAGTTAATTCCCCGATCTTACATAATTCATAGAATTTAGCTCTGTTGTCAGAAAAATGCAAATAATATACCAAAATTCTCAGAAAAATAAGTAGAACAACATGACACCCTTATATCAGGATTTTGATGCACCAATAATAGAGATATCATGTAAGTGGTGAAATGCTCATATGATGGATAATAAATATCAAACGATGCCCTAAAATTATGAGAAAATACCTGTAAACCATATTTCATGTTTATGATGCATATGATGTCAGATATGGCCATGTTGATTTATGAAATCATGCATTTTGCTTAATGTTGCTAATTAGGGCTTATAACCCTAATTAATATACAATAAATGCATACATGGTCAATAAATGATAAAATTCACAGAGTAAGATTATATCAATATATGAAAGCTTCAGTTTTAATTATGAGATCATAATGATGAACAAAATCCATGTTATATGAAGATGAATCTTAATACATGTTATAGAACCCTAATCTAGGTTAATGATATAACCTAGAGTTAATTAATGTGCACAAAAATTCTATGGAAGATAATGTTCGGATAATGAATAATAACCTGGAATATGACATCAGTATGATAATTATAAGACAAGAATACAAGTGATGATGGGAACACCCTAATGGACATAATTAGGGTTAAGATGAGATATAATAAGATGAGAACCTGATGATAGTATATGGTCTTGTTTTGATCAGGTTTGACCAAGCTTATAGTTGACATCAGTGATATGTGTTTAGTATGATCTATCTCTTTGGGAGGTACGCCATTACCACTTACTTGGCTTATTATACAATATGCTTGTGTTATATGCTTAGTAAAATACTTGGCATATGATATTGGATGAAATGATTATTCTTGTATGATATGTTGCATGACTCTCTGTACTTATGACTATGAACACTTGAAACATAATATAACTGTTCCATTATATGAAAGCACTAACTCTTTGGCAGTGTGCTTGGAAGTGACCTAACTCTTTGGTAGTGGTCACATTGTACATATGACCTAACTCTTTGGTAGTGGTCTGACCTAACTCTTTGGTAGTGGTCACCTTGTACAAATGATCTAACTCTTTGGTAGTGATCATGAAGGCATTGGTATATAATGGAAAATAAGCTTAAAATATGTGTTCTCTTTTATTAATATACATCTTTGTGCAAGTATATGATTTTCTTATATTCCTTCTATTATTGCCAAGTATTAATTTTATCTTATTGCCAAGATATGATGAGAGGTATATAAAAGACACGTAGGCGTACTCAGTACAATATTCATGAAATATTGTGCTGACGTGTATCGCATATAATCTTTTGTTTAGGTTGTGGTTATGCTCTTGAAGATCCAGGATAGTTGAGAGTTGTATAGCGAGCTGATGTACAGGTGGACCTGTTGTCTTAAGATCCTGTAGTTTAGTAGTAGTACATGTATATGTAAAAGTTTGTTGTTCAATATATAATATCAAATGTTGTAACAATTCATGTTGTAATTATATGTTGAATGGTGAACATGTGTTGTGGTTTTACTTTTGTTCATGTGCATGTGCTACCGTTTGTTTCCTTATGACTTCCTCTGATTTTCTTCTTCTTAGCCTTGTGTGGGATGTTTAAATTGGGATTCTCGCTGAGGTGAGGGTTTTAATTTGGACGTCACACATCAGATTAAGTTTTAAAAAAAAATCTGGGGATGTCACAGGTGGTATCAGAGCATGAACAATAGCAAAGCCTGGCATTTGCTCATTATGCAACTTAAAACTAAAGAACCTTGAACTTAAAAACATCTTTAGGGTTAGATTAGTCGTCTTTTAGAGATTAGATCTGACCTAGCCTCTAGGTTAGCACCTAGATGTCTGAGAACTATGTCTAGACTGGTGCTTGTTGAATAGCAAGTCCTTAGATGTCGTTGTTTCCTCATAGTACATCGGTATGGGACGTTGCACTATTTGGAAATGGCGTGCATCAAGGGAAGAGAAACCCTAGACATATTGTGCACATTGTCTAGAGTAGCTACACTAGTCTACCCCTTGTTCTCACCCTTTTCACGAGTTTTCATGACATTGTACTCTCTACTATGTGTGGGGCACTCGTTTTCTAGATTTGGTTTTGGATTCCAATCGGATCGAACCGTGATAGTTTTCTCTGACGATTGTTTTATCGGAGAAAAACTATATAATATTTTATTATATATATGTATTACAAAAATGTGTCCCCACACATGTACGAGTAGGAGATGGTCATGAAACCTAAGTGAAAGTGAATGACATCAGTCTAGAAGAGATGGTAGTTGTAGATTAGATGTCTAGAGCCTTGTTGGAATATGTGATAGATGGAATAGATGAAATAAGTTTTGATGATACAGTCTAAGTCTTTGATATAAGATGGTTATGATGATCTATGTTTGTCTTTGAGGATGTAAGTTCAGTTTTGAGGATTTGAGATAAGTTTTGGTGATGCAAGTATGAATTCTTTTATGAGATAAGATATGTTATGTTAAGACAAGGTTGTGAGTCAGCATGAGCCTCAAGCTCTTTTACAAAGGAGGACCTCTAGTGTTAGGACCAGTTTTGGGGTTAACTCTAGAGAGAGTGAGACCCACAGGGAGAAGGTCAAAGAACCTAGACTCCAAGATATGAGAACTATGATATATGTGATATGATATGTCCTAAACTAGACTACTCCTGAGTGATTTAGTTGAGTTGCTTAATGCATGATTCCTATAGTTTTGTTGAACCCTAGATGTCCTTGGGAGGACCAAACCCTAGAGTCAGAGAGAGGCTGCTATATGTGCATTTGTGAACATGAATATGATTGCCTTCCATCTGGGTGAGGGAGAGAGCCCAAGACCCTGGAGGAGGTAGCTAGGTTAGTTTTGTGAAGCCTCATGCTCGGGTTGGTGGTTTCCCACATAGGAATCTAGTGGTGTATATAAGAGAGTTTTGGGTAAGCGTGTCTCATTAGTAAAGACCTATGAAGAGTATGTCATAGCATGTTTGGTTTGTGCTTATGTGGCTAGAGCTAGTAAAGCTATCACCAGTGCCAATGAGGTAATCCGGAAACCCTAGACTAAGAGAGGGAGGATAAAGTTTGTGCATGTGAGATACTCATAGAGTTAAGTTAGCTCAGAGAGACTGAGCATGGCTTTACCCTCATGATAAGGGTTAGAACCTCAGTTGGACTATATAAAGTTTTGATATATGTTTAAAAAGCCACTTGTATAAGTTTTGTAGCATAAACATGATACATAGATAAGAATGTGATTTAATCTTGAGATTTGACATATGGACATGATATGATGAAAATCTAGAGATGGTTTAATAAATATCGATGCATAAATGGTTAACCATGTACGTGAATAATGATGATAATGTGACTTAGTATGAACAATGAAATAAGATCACCAGAATGAACATGTTACATGAGGTGTTAATCTTAGTGCATAACAAAGATAAAAATATTGTTTGATAGTTAGCACAACATAACAAAATATAGTCATTATGATGCCTTGATTTGATCTATATGGATAAAATGAGTTAATTACACTTAACTCCCTCATAATGAGTATATGTTAATGTTTAATGCTTGGGGAAATGAGGGAGAAATCCTAATATATGAAATATGTCATGACATAACTGGAGTTTCTAAACCCTTAGATCAACCTTGAATGGAGTGGTTGTGCATCAAGATGGTTGTAAAACCCCCCTAATAGTTCTTTGGATACGCGGTTCTAGGTAACCTTTGTGGATATGTTACACGTAGAATAGTGCCTACATGTGGATGAAGGCAAGAGGATGTTTTCCTTGGAAGTATGTGTATGGCTTACTTTCGAGGACGAAAGTTCTTTTAAGATGTATATGATGTGAAAGACTGGATTTCTGGCTTAATTTCGAGGACGAATTTCCTTTAAAGTGTGTAGAATGTGATGGAGTAGACTTTTGGAATCCTTTAATGTCCAATGACATAATCAAAGTCATGCATGATGAGTTGTTTTGGGGAGTTCTAAGTTCTTTGGTATGGTTGAATGTCAATTGATATTGACAACTTGATCAAGGTTTTTCTATGTCTATGCATAATTGAGGTATTACTTTTATACCAAGGTAAATAGTTATAAATCTAAGTCTGAATTACACCTTGTGTCAAGCAACCTTCCCCTAGCAAATCCTTCACGTCATGTTTGGACCTGGAGGGCTGTGGGAGATGTAGCCACGATCTAGCCTAGTGAGTAGTACCCTGACGTAGTCTTGGATGAGTAGAATGGTTGAAGAGGTCATCCTCTTTGTGGTAGTTATGGCCAGTCTCGGAGTAGTGCGCTCCCACGATACCAAGCACGCCCATAGTGGGCTGAGGAGCAGTTTCTAATAGCCAACTAATCTGATGTGTAGAGAGATCTACGACGACCCCTCATTCGGGGGAAAGCCAGAGCAGGGGGGGAGTCCCACTTCCTTGTTGGGATGTTTCTCCACCTAGTTTACAGGCGGGATGAGAGGGAAGGATAGGAAGCGTTTAAGGCCGCCTCTCGCCAGAGATCCATCCAACGAAGACGCATGAGACAAGCAGGTGCCGCAGAGCTTCCGTGAGGAGGCATGGATGCCTGGTTGTACCAAGCTGGGTTTCTCCCTAACGTCGGCGCTGAAACCAGGAAGCAAACTGCTCGCCAGAGCAGTCTGTTATAGGCGGCATGGTTTGGAGCTAAAGCGGAGCTCTAAAGCTCAACCAAGAAGCCCCATCGCCATGGAGGTATGCCGCCAATGTAAGAGCCGAGGGTCACCGGGCGAAGGTGGAGGCGGCGAGATCGTGCTTACCGCAGAGGAGATCCTGGAGGGGCGGCGGTGACCGTTTTCCAATAGTAGGCACGCGTGGGTGGGCTTCGAAGAGGAGATGCAGCTGCCGACAGCAGCTCAGAGGTCGGAAACAATGGTAGGCGTAGGAAGAGCCTCTATGGCGCTACGGTGAAGGAGGTTGATCCATCGCTGGGCTCAGGCCTCGCCGCAGCCTCAACGTCACAGTAGGAAAGGGGAGCCGCCCAACATGACTCGCCCTGAGATTGTGACTACCAGGGAGGAGAATATCCGAGGAGGTTCGGGAGAGACCACCGGAGGTGGTGGTAGCCACAAGTTCCGACGATGTGGACCTGGCAGAGCATGCTTGCTCGCCGAAGCCTAGCTCTACGGCGGTGCCCTGCGCAAGCAAGGGAAGCAGGTTTTCTTTTTGTGAGATCGAGATCGCGAGGTGATGAGGGCAGAGCCGACCGGGCTAGCAGATCTGCTGATCCACGGATCCCACACAAGATCCGACTCAGGCAGACCTAGGAAAAGAAAGAGCAGCGTAACCAAAGTGACACGTGGCATGATTCGATTGGCCCTCAGAGGTAATATCTTAGTTAATTCCCCGATTTTACATAATTCATAGAATTTAGCTCTGTTGTCAGAAAAATGCAAATAATATACCAAAATTCTCAGAAAAATAAGTAGAACAACATGACACCCTTATATCAGGATTTTGATGCACCAATAATAGAGATATCATGTAAGTGGTGAAATGCTCATATGATGGATAATAAATATCAAACGATGCCCTAAAATTATGAGAAAATACCTGTAAACCATATTTCATGTTTATAATGCATATGATGTCAAATATGGCCATGTTGATTTATGAAATCATGCATTTTGCTTAATGTTGCTAATTAGGGCTTATAACCCTAATTAATATACAATAAATGCATACATGGTCAATAAATGATAAAATTCACATAGTAAGATTATATCAGTATATGAAAGCTTCAGTTTTAATTATGAGATCATAATGATGAACAGAATCCATGTTATATGAAGATGAATCTTAATACATGTTATAGAACCCTAATCTAGGTTAATGATATAACCTAGAGTTAATTAATGTGCACAAAAATTCTATGGAAGATAATGTTCGGATAATGAATAATAACCTGGAATATGACATCAGTATGATAATTATAAGACAAGAATACAAGTGATGATGGGAACACCCTAATGAACTAAGAGAAACCCTAATGGACATAATTAGGGTTAAGATGAGATATAATAAGATGAGAACCTGATGATAGTATATGGTCTTGTTTTGATCAGGTTTGACCAAGCTTATAGTTGACATCAGTGATATGTGTTTAGTATGATCTATCTCTTTGGGAGGTACGCCATTACCTCTTACTTGGCTTATTATACAATATGCTTGTGTTATATGCATAGTAAAATACTTGGCATATGATATTGGATGAAATGATTATTCTTGTATGATATGTTGCATGATTCTCTGTACTTATGACTATGAACACTTGAAACATAATATATCTGTTCCATTATATGAAAGCACTAACTCTTTGGCAGTGTGCTTGGAAGTGACCTAACTCTTTGGTAGTGGTCACATTGTACATATGACCTAACTCTTTGGTAGTGGTCTGACCTAACTCTTTGGTAGTGGTTACCTTGTACAAATGATCTAACTCTTTGGTAGTGATCATGAAGGCATTGGTATATAATGGAAAATAAGCTTAAAATATGTGTTCTCTTTTATTAATATACATCTTTGTGCAAGTATATGATTTTCTTATATTCCTTCTGTTATTGCCAAGTATTAATTTTATCTTATTGCCATGATATGATGAGAGGTATATAAAAGACACGTAGGCGTACTCAGTACAATATTCATGAAATATTGTGCTGACGTGTACCGCATATAATCTTTTGTTTAGGTTGTGGTTATGCTCTTGAAGATCCAGGATAGTTGAGAGTTGTATAGCGAGCTGATGTATAGGTGGACCTGTTGTCTTAAGATCCTGTAGTTTAGTAGTAGTACATGTATATGTAAAAGTTTGTTGTTCAATATGTAATATCAAATGTTGTAACAATTCATGTTGTAATTATATGTTGAATGGTGAACATGTGTTGTGGTTTTACTTTTGTTCATGTGCATGTGCTACCGTTTCTTTCCTTATGACTTCCTCTGATTTTCTTCTTCTTAGCCTTGTGTGGGATGTTTAAATTGGGATTCTCGCTGAGGTGAGGGTTTCAATTTGGACGTCACACATCAGATTAAGTTTTAAAAAAAAATCCGGGGACGTCACAATAACTCACAACAAAGCTTATTGATTACAAAATGTTATATTATTAAACAGGTTAAGTAGATTAAATAGATAAATAGACAAAGAAATACAATGGAATTATCAAATAGTGTGACTTCATTAAAAGAAATTCTACTAAGAGTCTTAAAAACTAGAAAAATCCTCAATTACCAGATGTAGATATTAACATGAACATACTCATTATCATGAGCCTTACAAGAATCATAAATATTGATAGCCACATATGCATTTTGAGAAGTAGGAGCATGTCTAAAAATATAGCATGTCTACAGTCACAAATAAAACTAACAACATAAGCATCTCTAACAGTATACCACATCCTAACAACATAAGCATATCCAATAGGCGGACTAAAGTTAACAACAAAATCATGTCTAATTGTGTAAGGCATGTCTAATAGATTAACACTACTGGCAACATAAACATCTCAAATAATATAAGCATCTCCAACAATATAAGCATCTCTAACAATATAAACATTTATGACAATATAAGTATTTCTAACAATATAGGCATTTCTAACAACATAACACGTAAGCATACCTACTTCATAAGTAGATCAAACAACATAAGCATAACTATTGGCATGAGCATGATTAACAATATGGGCATAGCTAACTACATAGGTATGTCTAACATCATATAAGAAATTCTAATGGCATAGGCATAGCATAAGCATCTTTACAACATAACCATGTTTACAAAATAAGCATATCTATCTTTTAATAATGCACCATACATCATTTATATGTGAGAAGGGAAAAGAAGGGTTATCATCCGATATGAAGTGTTGCATATGATCCTAATACATATGCTACATTGTTATTTACATCTTTTATTAATGCCTTGAGGATTTGACTCATACCACCCAAATCCAACTGACCATTTCTAAGTCAAAATCAGTGCCATACAAGGTATATGAAAGAGCCAGAATCCATGACCTCACCACCACCTCTCGATCAATATGAGAGATACCACAGAGACATATCAGTCAACTGCCACCAACGACATATAGTCTAGCTGAAAACACATAGCATGCCTTGGTAATGGTCAAGATGCTAGCGAATAGGCTCATTCATGACCGTTCCAGAACAACTCATGCATGGTCGTTCTATAAGGGGCATCTTGCAGTTATATCATTTCCTCTCACACATCACAATTTAGAGAGCAACTCACGCATGGCCATCTCAAATTGAGGGATAGGTATGACCATAGTCATCCTCCCTGTACACTTGGAAACAAGATGACGAACACCCCGTGTACTCAAAAATATGTGTTCCAGGTTCCCTTGGGAATACCCAGTTCACCATCCAACAAAGTACTAACATTGGAATAGATCTATGGCCCGGGAATCTACTTGAATAAGGTTTCACTTTGATTACTTAAGTCAATTTAGTAAATTAAGGCTGAATCCAACAAGTGGACATACAAATCCTAATTCATTTCTAGCAAGTATTTGATATGTAGTAACTCCAGTAAATATAGAACATATAGGACATATTCCTTATTAAAACACCAAATGATACTATTTCATTTACCCTTTATGACTTTGCTCATTATTACACCAACACAGGATATAAAATCCTTATCACAATATCTCAGGGTACCAACCTATATCACATCATGAAAATAATCATACCTCTATTAAGGCTAATCAAGTCTCAAATACCATCACATACATGTAACATATAATGCTCATCTTAACATTGCACATAACAAAAAATTAGAGTTACAAAAATTTAGAGAGAGATAGTACTCCATCATTATATTAAATGCACAAGGAAACTAAGTAGAATCTTTATGTTCATTAATTGGATTAAGGTTCAACAACTTAACCAATTTAGAGTTTCCAAAATAGTAATTGTATGTAATCCCTAGTTCTTATTATCTGCAACAAATATTAGAAGTTCATTTCTTTATTATAACAATATACAAGGGGACTAGGTATAATTTACCACCATCTTTTAATTGTACACATTAGAGTTATCTACGCAAGTTAGCTTAACATTGTGAATCATCACTTTACAATAATTTTCAGTTTATGTTCATTAAAGGGAAAAGGTAAGACTACCAACTCATGGAGCTAAAAACCATTAATTCTAAATCATCCAATCCCCAACATAAGGTGCAATAAACAAAATCTATCGAATAATAGACCACACTTCAAACCATCATATTCAAAGCAACTAAACTATTGCATCATGTATATGAATCACCAGTGTTGAATCATGATTGCATAAAACATAACCATTAGATGCAAGAAACATAAAACCTTGAGACATTCATCTAGGAAAACCATTAATCTATGACTTAGGAAAACCATGTATAGCCATCAGGTGTGAGCCGTAGACTCACCATCAGTTTAATGAGCAAGTAAACCCCATCAAATTAAATATTAGTGAAACCATCATTTGAGAAAGAAATAAGACCAACGAATTGAACCACTTGGGAGAACATCATGACCATCTTTTCTCCAACATAAGAAGATCCAAAAGAGAAGTAAATCCAAAATATTGATTGGCACAAAATGGTTGAACCAAATAGCATTAAAACCAACTGTCAGATTGAAATACAAGGAGGGAAAAATCTGCTCATACCCCTAGGAAGAACTATCATTAATGGGACTTAATATAATCGTAAATCATACAATAAGGAAGAACATATAATTATCACTTATTGTGCTCACTAAAGTCATCAAAATAGTAACTAAAGTTCCAAAATTGATCCTTACTATAAGCGAACTCATTGGTTCACCCAACAAATAGAAAAACATTTTCAAAGCACCAAATAGATCATAGCTAGTTTTAACCATTTAAACACCATAGATTATTATGATTATGGAGGCCATCAACCAAAAAGATCTAATAATATTGTGACTATGGGTTCTAGGGCATCTAATAAGGTCATCAAAATAGTAGAAATACACTACCATAGTTCAACACAAAATTCTAGTCATCGGATCATGATGCAAGGTAGAAATCAACTCGATTAGGTCAAGGACAACTATCAATTTCTACCACAAAAACTCATTCAATTCATGGATAAGAAAGGTATGAAGGTCATCTTCCAACACAGAGAGCATGTACAAGATTAAGGAGAGCAAATAGAGAGTTATCTAGTCAAAACATCACATATATGCACAACTTAGCTAAGGATTCAAAATTGCTACTCGGTACTAGGTTTTTGAGCAAGATTTAGCATGGCAAGTTGAATGGTAAGAAATAAAAGTGAATAAAGTTGTAAAACTTGACCCTAGAACGAAGTTGCAGCTAAAAATAGAAAGAAACTCAAGGAAGAAGGAAGAAAATCCTTGCTTTGATCTTCTCCATTCGTCCAAACTAGTTCCATCTCCAAGAACGATAAACCCCAGATCAAAGGAGCAAGAAGAAGAGTGTCTTTCATGTTTCTAGCCCAAACTCAACCATGGGGACCAGGGATCAAGCAAAGTAGAAGAGAAAATAGGGTAGGATCAGCAAGGAAATGAATCCAAGAGAGAAGATCTTATTTTCTTGGGTCAAGAACAACTAAGGAAGCTTCGAAATCTTGAAAGAAGACTAAATTTAAATCCCATGATCATATCCAAGTAGATTGCTTCAAGGTATCCCTTTCTTGAGCTCCTTTCCTTCATCAAGAGTGAGGGAAGAGCTTCATCAGCAAGAGGAAGATGAAGGGGGTGAAGGAAATTTGTAAAAGGATCCTTTGCATGTAATGAAAGGGGCATAAAAAGATAAAAGGGAGAGAGAGAAAGAGGTAAGGTATCTTACAAAACATGACAAGTGTTCACGGTCAAGAGCATCCATTACATGCAAACAAGAAGCTACACAATATCGGAGTGTTAGATGGCCCTCCAAAACTTGGCACTCGAATTAGACATGGGCCCCAATCACGATAAACCCATACTTTATGCCCTCAAGGTATCCCATCTATGAGAGGCAAATCCTATGTAAATGCCATGCACAAAACCAATGTGCAATTGGGGACACCATGTCACAACTAACTCGATAATTATATAAAAAAATTGTGAGTCACAATAAGAATGTGAACAATTGCAATAAAAAAATCAAATGTGGGTAAGTTGCATATATGTCCAAAACGTGCACAAAATTGCATAACTTGATCAAACATAGCTTAATTAAATAATAACAAAGCATAAGACAAAGCTAAATTATCCATGTATGCACCTATTTAAGATAATAAAGCATGATTAGGCATTAATCCAGGTCAGGGGTCCAACCACCATAAACCCCTAACAGAGATTACACTACTGAAATCCAAAGAAAACAAGGATGGTTAACCTCCCATGCATCTCATATTCTAACAAACACAAGGTTTTTCCATATCACGGTGATGTAACAACATATCCACTAAAGTTATGACCTTGCTGCTCAACCTATGGGTTATGGGACCATCACGCTTACGATGTGCCACTCTGATCTGATGCCCAGCGTCATTATGTCACCTATCTATACACCTTGTCCCACTGTCGTTAGATATATTATGATAGAATCATTATTCTCCTTCTTGAAAAGTCATGGTAGAACCTCAATATATTACTCTCTCTCTCTCTTGGGGAAAGAAACATTAGGAACTCATCTGAACATCTCCAACTCACATACTACTGATATACCCTGGATTCTAGAACACATAAACTTGGTATTTAGTACATGTTTCAAGAAAACCTCACATCCTTATCGTATCAAATTCTCTACCATCATAGTCGACACCCAACATGTTAGAAGGGTCTCCCTAACTTCCTAGAAAACTAAAAGGTCTCCCTATCACAAACATCATGATCCTAGAACTATAGTAAAAAACGACCACATGTTACACCAAGATATCCATCCCTGGGATTACATCTAATCCTCACATACCAAGTGATATGAGATCCAATTGAATGCAACATCCTGAGAAGAAAGAGCATAGGGGGAAACATATACCTTATAGAACACATGGATCCATCCCAAGAGTTTCTAACAAAGGGGTTGTCACTCCTACCGTTGCATGCAAGTTACAACTTTCAATGTTTTATTCACGTTTTTAGTTGCATTCCTTCCTATATATATGCATAGGAATTATCCTGATTATCATACCTTATTACTCTTTCATGTTAGTCATTTATTATATTCATGCATATCTTCTAACTTATCATGCTTCTTATTCACTCTCTTATGGGTTAGTTCATCACATTGCTCATTCTTATACATTCAATAGGGATCATTCCATTTAATTTCTTTTATATATCATGATAATTTTACATTAGCATCTTTTAGCAAATAGGGATGGGTCTGAGATTAACTTAGGTTCCTCTTTGTTCATCCATCTTTATCCACTTTTATTATCAAACATCATGATTATCATTGGAGTTCTCATAATCTTATATGAATTTCATACCTAAGGTTATTACATTAACATAGATTCATCTTTCTTTTTTTACTATTATTTTATAGAATCATAGTTTTAGGAACTTCTTCTTAGATTATTTCATTTGATTTTTAAGCTTCTTGGTTTCATATTCATTTCTTTAATCATCAAACTTTCATGTCTTTAATGAGTTATGATATGATTCCCCCTTCCTTTAGGGTATAATTAAGATATGTTCATGATGATTTCTTAATTATTATGCACTTTGTATTGTTTCCAAATGACTACTTGATTATGATAATTAGAGAGATAACAATAAAATAGTCCCACACTTGCATTTCCTTCAGTATATGAATACTTGGTCAAAGCATTAAAGTACTAAATTTCGGAAGTATGCATTACATTCATGCCATTTTCATTACATAGTTATCATCCTAATCCTAAGTCCTAGTGTCCATGTAGACTCAGTGGACCTATAGCTTTGCTATCACCAGATGTGACAACCTATCACACAAAGAGAGATTAATCAAAATGTAAACTTCATTAAATGTTAATAAAACACATCACTAGAAAGAGGTTAATTAAAACTGATTCACAATTTTTCTTAACAACATTAGCTTGAAAGCCCAATGTTTTGGATTATTTTTAAAATCATACCAAAATATCTTACAAAGTGTTTGAGTCCTCAGACACAACATGTTGACAACAAATAGAATCCATATGTACAACATCACAATACTAAGAAAGCTCGAGTCGATGAAACACTATATTCAAAACATTCTGGCTCAGACCTAAGAGTACATGGATGACTCCAGGACATACTAGCCATATAAACAGCTATCCATCTATGGTCCATCACATCAGCTCCTCCTCATTATCATGCATCCACTACTTCTATTGACAATCACCTAAAAGGATTGTGGTGCCCACGGGTGAGACCCATGTCACAACAATGGATAGAACTCACACCAATGCTGATTGAATACAACATGCTATGTTATTAAATATGTTAAGTAGATTAAGCAGATTAAATAGATAGACAAATCAAGAAATAGAATGGCTTTATCAAACATTGCAGCTTCATTAAAAGAAAATCTAATTAGAGTCTTAGCAGCTAGCACAATCCTCACTTACCAGATGTAGATATTATCAATAACATACACATGATCATGAGCCATACTAGCATCATAAATATTGATAGCCACATGTGCATATTTGAAAAGTAGGAGCATGTATAACAATATAGCATGTCTACAGTCACAAATAAAACTAACAACATAAGCATATCTAATAGTATACCACATCCTAACAACATAGGTGTATCTAATAGGAGGATAAAAGTTAACAACAAAAGCATGTCTAATAGTGTAAGGCATGTCTGATAGCATAGTACTGCTGACATCATAAACATCTCTAACAAAATAAGAATCTCTAGGAATATAAGAATTTCTAACAATATAACCATTTCTAACAATGTAATCATTTTGATCAATATAAACATTTCTAACAATATAACATGTAAGCATACCTACTTCATAAGTAGATCTAACAACATCAACATACTATTGTCATGACCATTATTAGCAGTATCGGCATATCTAACTACATAGGTATGACTAACGTCATAAGAAATTCTAATAAAATAGGTACAACCGAAAATATAAGCATGTTTACAACATCAACATCTCTACAACATAAGCATGTTTACAACTTAAGCATATATGTGTTCTATTAATGTACCATACATCATCTATATGTGAGAAGGGTAAACAAGGGTTATCATCCAATGTGAAACATTGTATATGATCCTAATAGATATGCTACACGGCTATTCACATATTTTATTAAAGCCCTGAGGATTTGAGTCGTACCACCCAAATCTAACTGACCCATTCTATGTCAAAATTTGTGCCATACAATGTATGTGGAAGAGCCAGAATCCATGACCTCACAACCACCTCTCGGTCAGTACAAGAGACACCATAGATACATATCAATCTACTTCTATTAGTGCATTAAAATCAAGCTGAAAACACCTAGCCCACCTTAGCACAAGTCACGACGCTAAATAGCAGGCTCACACATGGCCATTCTAGAACAACTCACATATGGTCGTTCTATAAGGGGCATACTGCAGTTATATTGGTGTCTTTCACACATCACAATTTAGAGAACAGTTCATGCATGACCGTCTCAAACTGAGGGATAGGTATGATTGTAGTCAACCTCATTAAAAAATTTGAATGAGGATGACAAATACCCCACATACTCAACAATATGCACTTAGGGTTTCCCTTAGGAATACCCGTTTCACCATCCAATAAAGATCTAACATTGGAATGCATCTATGGCCAGGGAAACTACATGATTATGGTTTCACTTTGATTAGTTAAGTCGACTGAGTTAATTAAGGATGAATCAAATAACTGGATATAAAATTCCAAATTCATTTCCAGTAAGCATTTGATATGTAGCAATTCCAGTAACTATATAATGTAAAGGAAATATTTCTTATTACAACACCACATGATAGTATTTCATTTTTCATTTATGACTTTACTCATCATCACACCAACATGATATAAAATCCTTATCACATTAACCCAGAGTGCCAACCCTTATCACAATATGAAAATAATTACATCTCTGTTGGGGTTCAATCATGCCCAAAGGTCATTTAAGACCATCACATTATCTCCTACAAGAATATCATTATCTTTCCATGCCACATCAAGGCTCGAATACCATCACATACATGTAACATATAAATTTCATCTTAATATTGCACATAACAACAAATTAGAGTTAAAATAATGTAGACAAAGAAAGTACTTCATCATTAAATTAATGCACAAGAAAATTAAATAACATCTTTATGTTCTTGAATTGGATTAAAGTTCAACAACTTAACCAATTTAGGGTTTCCAAAACAACAATTGTATGTAATCCCTAGTTCTTATTATCTCCAACAAATCTTAGAAGTAAGGACATTCCTTTATTATAACAATATGCAAGGGAAGTAAGTATAATTTACCGCCATCTTTTAATTGTAATAGGATTACAATTATCTATGGAAGTTAGCTTAACATTGTGAATCACCATTTTACAATAATCTTAGTTTTATATTCATTTGAGGGAAAAGGTAAGACTACCAACTCATGTGGATCAAAACCATTAATCCTAACTCATCCAATCCCCACCATAAAGTTTATAAACAAAACCTATGGAATCATAGACCACACATCAAACCTTCGTATCTAAAGCAATTAAAACCATTGCATCATGTGTATGAATCACCATCATTGAATCATGATTGCATAAAACATAACCATCAGATGTAAGACATGTAAAACCTTAAGACATTTATTTAGGAAAACAATTGAGTTATGACTTAGAAAAACAATGTATCACATCGAGTGTGATCCATAAACTCCCCATCAATTTCATGAGAAAGGAAACCCCATCAAATTAGACATCAGTGAAACCATCATTTGAGAAAGAAATAAGTCCATCGACTTGAAACACAAGGGAGAGAATCATGACCATTATTTCTCCAACATAAGAAAATCCAAAATAGAAGTAAATTCATACCACTGGCACACAATTGTTGAACTAAATAGCATCAAAACCAATTGTTGGATTGAAACAGAAGGAGGGAAAAAATTGCTCAAAACCCTAGGAAAACCATCGTTCATGGGGATTAATATAATAATTGATCATACATTAATGAAGAAAATATAATTATCATTTCTTGAGCTCACTGAAGTCATCAAAATAGTAATTAAAGTACCAAAATTATTCCTTCCTTTAGGCCAACCAAATCTTGTCACCCAACAAGTAGGAAAACTTTTTCAAGGCACCAAATAATATCATAGCTAGCTTCAACCATTTAAAACATCATATATTATTAGGATTATGTATGACATTAACCAACAAGAGCTAAGAATATTATGACCACGGGTTCTTGGGCATCTAATAAGGTCATCAAAACAATCCTAATACACCACCATAGTTCTACATAAAATAATAGTCACTGAATCACGAGGCAAGGTAGAAATCAACTCAATTAGGTTAAGGACAACCATCAATTTCCACCACAACAACTCCATCAATTTGTGGACAAGCAAGGTATGAAGCTCATCTGCGAGCACAAAGAACATGCATTAGACTAAGGAGAGAAACCAGAGAGTTCTCTTCTCAAAAATTGTCACACCCCTAGTCTTTGGAACCTAGTAAGTACATGATTATGCTATTGATGGATTCAATATAAGGTTGACTTGGGGTTAAAATAAGGTCCCATTTATTTTCATGAAATTTGAATATTAGAGAAAGCATGTAGAAAGAATCTCTTGTGCAATTTGATTAGTTTTGTAATATTGTCAAATTTTTGGAATTTAATTTTAATTTGATGATATGAGATGACAACCAAAGTAAGACATTGAAGGAATTTTGATGAATCTTGTTAGTGCATTTGAGCCCTGAACCTAGTTTAGGCCTTCAGGATATGAAGTGATGTAATATGATCAAATGTATCATAAGGAAAATTCATTTAAGAATATAAATTATCCAATGGTTTTATTTCAAAATTTGGAATATGGTTAATCATATGAATCTTTTAGGACACATGGAATGGGCCATCTGACCCAAACCCCAATTCAAGCCCAATTGGGCCAATTATGATTCACATATGGGTGCATGGAGTACGAATTTGGGAATTTAGTATTTTATGATCATGATAAATACCTGAGGCATTTTGATTTGATTGATAACTTAGATATTACATTATGAGAAAAATTTCATATAGTTTTGATTTATTCAATAATCTAGGTAAAAAATTAGTAATTATCTAGTATTTATTTAAAAGCTAGGTAAGAAGGGTTTATTCATTGAGTTTTGGTCTAATGTCTTACCCAGAGAAAGATAATGGAATAATAAAGGTAACTCTAAAATTTAGGGTTAAATGGGGCTAGTATCCAGTCTTACAAATTATTTTCTTGATCTGGACTTTTATCTCGAAAAAGAAAAAAAAGAACAAGATAAGCTTACAGACTGGAGAATCGTGCATAAGTATCGTAGGGTTAGAATAGAGTCTCTCCTAAAGGAGGATTCTTTCCCATGCTTTTGGAGAGGAGAGGTTATAAAAGAGCTAGATTTTGGAACTATTGGGGGTTTTGAAGTCAATGCTAGGGTTTAAGTTAAAATCGGGAGAGAAAGGAGGAGAATGATGAAGATGTAGAGAGGAGGTGGCTATGATGATGGTGGTGGGATCTTTGATCCTGACCACCTAGGACATGAAGAAGTCATTGTCCATGACGGAGAGGTTTAACCGAGGTTAGGGAAGCACTCCTACCATGAGTTTGTGGCATGAGATGAGAACACCGCCCCCGTCGGAGGTTCTAGGCATGGCAACGCTCTATTTTTGGGTGTTCTCTTATGTGAATGTGAAGGAGGATGTACGTTGGTTGATCGGATCCATAGGGATCCATCATGAAGTGATGTGGCTCCACTGCCACTGTCAGATCAATTTTGAATGGCTAAAGTTACTTTGACAAGGTAATTTTTCCAAAATTCACATCTAGAGAATAGAAAGTCAGATTTTAACAAATAAGGTCTCTATGGAAATATATTGATGTCCACCTTCTTATGAAAATGGATTGAAAACGTGATTTAGATGTATCTAATCTATTATATTTTGATTACAAAATGATATGATATTTCAATCTTTTAGATATTAAAAATAGAAAACAACTTTTATAATTTGTGAATATTTTATCTTAATTGTATTTCAATATGGTAAACATTATCATAAATCCTGATCATTGTTATTCAGAGTTTTATTTAAGATTTCTATATAAACCCTAGTAAGGGAATTATAGGTATTTCACTCAATATTTCCCATCGAACTAATCAGATAATTCTACCTAAATGTTAATATACATTTTTTAATTCTTTTCTAGAGTTTCATGTATATTTATATTACTATATAATTTTGCAACTTATGTGGCCATTATATAACATAATTTCTTATGATTTTTCAAATAACATGTGATTCATGCACTATTTAGTATAGAAACACTTTTTAATTGTATTTTCCTCTAAGGATTATTATAGTTATCATATTTGTGGCTTGCTCTCAATATATTATGTATATACTCATATTTGTGTGTAAGATTATTTTTTGGCTTATTTGAGTATTCAAATTATTGCAATGTATAACTGGTGTTTTGATATAATTTCAACACCATGATTTTATGGTGATTTTATATTAGAGTTATGTTTAGCTTAAACAAGAACCCAATTTAGTTTAGAAGTCAAGATGATGGGTCCTGAGATTTAGAAATTGAAAGAAGGGTTTACACATAACTCATCAAACTTTAATGATGTCCAAGTGATTCAATTATGTGATAAGGAATCAAGACTACTTTAAGGAAACCTTTAGTATAAGAGGTAAGTGGGTCGTGTTGATTGAATTTTACTATTATTATTCATCTTACCCATATGAGGTAACTTAGAGATTTACTTTTTGAAATATAGTTATGAATGTTCATCTCGTATCCAATAATGATTTAATTAGTTAGACAATGTTCAAATGAAGTTATATTGTGAGGATATCATATTATAGACATTTATATATTTTATCTAGTTTTATATACTTGGTATTATTCAATTAAATTCATTTCTCAATAATTTAGGCACACATGTCATATATCAGAATTTAACTAACTGATTTGTTAAAGTAGAGTTTTGATTAAGAATTATTTAGAAAACAAGAATCTAGATTCAGGTTTTAGATATTGATTACTCATTGTAAGTAATCATAATTAGACCACATACCTAATAAGAATCTCAGATCCAATCTCAATTAATTAATAATTAAGATACACATTCAGATCACATTCAAAATTTTGAATTACATTTAATTCAAAATTTAAGAGTAGAGTTTCATATCGAAAATTCAATTTACTAATTCTAATAGAATAACTTTAATGCATTATTAAAGTAAGATAATCTTTCTAAGATATTTAGAATAGATCCAAATTCATAGTTCAGTACATGCTATGTTATCATTTTTCATTTTCAGTATAAGATATGTTTAAAATTAGAGTTCAATAAGTTTAGATTTAAGATAATTAACTCAAAACCTTCCCATAGACATTATAGGATAAATCCTCATTCAGTTTGTCCCAAGACGATTTAGAGGCATCTTTTGCAAATTTAGAGGAGTGTTTACTCCAATTTAGAGGTACTCTGGTACCAAGCAGGGTGTAGTAACACCAATTTAGAGACACCCCGGTGTCATTCTGAGGCATGCAGTGCCAATTCATAGGTACATGAGTACCAATTCAGGGAATAAATACTCTAATTTAGGAGGACTTATCGTATAATGGTGGCCAAAAATTAGATAATAGATTTAGATAAAATACACATTGATTTAGTATACATTTATAGCTTACATATCTGTGTTCAAATTTCAATTATATCTTATTTATGTTCATAATATTAAGAATTCAATTCCACTTACTATTTGTAAGTATGCCCTGAGAGCCAATCATATGATGATTGGATTGGCATATAATCAGATTGATTTGATAAATATCAAAGGCAAGCTTCCAATTTATTCTACCTCAATCGATTATGAGATAAATGATGGAGCAGAATTTATGTCTAAAGAATGACAATACTCAATGATGTATGTCTTCAGGTTGAGGGCATGAACAATGAGATCATACGGATGCTAAGAGTATGTACATTTTTGTTATGTCCCTAGTCGGATGTCATTGTGGAAGGTTGATAGACAACAATGACACAACACGACTAGAGTGTGTGTTGGTTGATGATAGTATCTCATTAGTCATGATATGTAATATCAAACCAAGCACATAGATACATGTTGGAGAACGGTGTATCAGACAACCCAACCATGAGAGTGATACATGGAACAAATACATGGTAGTCAATATCATCTCTCATAGTGATGGTGGTGATTGTGATTCTTAGACCTGAAATCACTACACTCATAGAATGTGACTGGGTACACTTTGACATCATCAAATGCAGTCCTAAAACATGGGTTGTTATAACGGTGATGATTGGATGGCTTTAACGCATGAGATAGACTATGAGTGATAGATATGGGATTTTTCCCTCCTAAGGGAGTATGATATCCAGGACACTTGATAAGTGAGACTGAGAAAGGCATGTCCATGCATATGTGAATCAATATATGATATTGATGTCAACCAGATATCAAGCAATCTATTATAGTTCAAGAAACATGAATGAATGTTGAAAGGATGACAACTCCATGCCTTGAGTTCATTCAGGATATCAAAGTCAAAGGAATTATACATTCACTAAAACACCAATCATAGACTGTAGGATTGAAAGTTGTTCTCCAACTTTCCTTTTCACTTGGGTAGCACTGATGTGCGACTAGGTACCGCTCTTTGCTTGTGATATCATAAGCTAGTTATGGACATTCATTGCCAACGTGAAATGGAACCTATCGGGTCACACACAAAAGGTTAACCTAGAAGATGAGTTTATCCATGAATGATGTTTGGATTGATTACTAAAGTGTTTAGGTACCCAATCAAACATTCAATCAATAGACTTGACTCAGAAGAATTAAGTTCAAGTGTTGAACAAACTAATTAGAGTGTCAGATTGATTGAGAACTAAATTGACTTTATTCTACACAATCTAGACCACCAACCAATTGGTTCACTGGATGAACCAATCGGCTCATGGCCAGTAAGATGACCAGTTCACTTGTCCAATCGAGCATTGTTGGGGTGTCCTGATTTATGAGAAAAAGTTTTTTGTTTCACTTGTTCAATTCAATTGGGACAAGAATTAATATTGTGTTAATCAGAAAAGAACAAGGAAAGTTAATTGGAGGCAAGTTTGGGAAGTGAACCGACCGGTTCACACTCTCAAATGACCAGTTCACAAGTGAACCGGTCAGGTCATCTTGCTAAATGACCATTTCAGTAATGAAATGACCGGTTCTCCTATCGAAGTGCAATTTTTTTAAGGAAATTTTGGACCCTTCTACTCTCACACAGACTAGGAACCCTGAGCCTGCCCTCTACTGTACATATAGGGGTATAGTGGGCTTCTCCAGAGATACAACTCAGAACATTAGTTGTTCTACAAAGTTGTTGTCCTCTCTGGTTGTGGTAATCGAGAGAGCCCAGGCAAGTTCTACCCATCCAGGGAGGAAAATTGAGGGAAAGACAATTGCAAAAAATCAACTAATTGTGGGAGAGTGTGTTGGTGACTAGTATGCCAACAGAAGGGGACAAATCCTTCTAGTTCGTTCTTGAGGACGATTAGAGTTCCTAATACTCTGTGTGAACTATCTATTGAGGTGGGAGACTTCTGCCGCTCAGGAGGATGACAGTCAATCACAGTCTGAGTCAAAACCAGGAGTTGCACATACACCATGGAAGACAGGTGGTTGAAAACTGCACTAGCTACGAGGTATTGTCACTGAGCAAGCCTCAGGACTAGGTATATCTTGCTAAAACCATCCTTCCCATTACATAGTTGTTGATTCGATCTGCTGGTTATGGGTTTATGGTCAAGTAAATTTTTTATATCCGCTTTCTGCTCCGACCATGTAAAACCCAATAGTGGTATCAGAGCCACGTCAATACTCTATGTTTTGGGATAATCGATATGATCAGATTTTGGTTTATTGTCTTTTATTTTATTACATACAATGTGAATATTTAAATGACTAAATGTGAATATCCGATTAATACCACATGATCCCAAACTAATATATACATATATGATATGGTATATATATGCAATTGATATGTCTCACCGTAAAACAGTTTTGATGGTTGATGAGTAGCATGGTTATGGCCTATAAACCCTATATGCATGTGTGTGGTTGGTTATGGTTTTTTGCATCTCAATCTGTACAGTGAGCCCTCTTTTTCTATTTTGGATGTAACTCAGGATAACTCGAGATTCACTTCTTCCTTTTCTCCCCACTAATGTAACTCGAGGTTTCACAAAGATTATGTAAAATATGATTAGCTCTATTTCTTGTTGTGACAAAGACTGAAGATGACTGCTTGATGGACTGAGATGGCCAACTGAGGAGCAGTTGGTGGCCTAACGAGGAGTTTGACAACCTGGAAAATTGACTGTCTGGAGGAGCAATACGATCGGTTGGTGACAACCAACCAACCGCCAGGAGGTGAGCTGATCAATCTTAGGATGAGTTGATAAACCCGGAACAGCCTAAGCTCATATCTTCATCAACAAAAGGGTGCATGTGATGTATACCTTAGATGACCATAGTTCCTTGTGGCTCCAAGGAACTAAAATAGGATGTCCATAATCATCTCTTTATTGTTATTGCATGTTTTTGTTTGTGGGATATAGCATGTATATGATACATACTATATATGCGGTGATCAGATACACATACGCATACATAAGTATATTAAAACCCCTCAACAAACATATTAAGTTGAAGATGCCTTCCAAAAATAGTACACATGAAAAGCTTGATTGAATAAGTGTCGGCACGCCCTAGTGTGGTGCACCGTCTATCTCATGGAAGTGTGATGGTGAATATGTGGGTCTGCCCTAGCAGGGTGCATGTTCATTGTGTTGGAATTTGGGTCAGACTTAACAAGATGACCTTGATCAGATCAAGCACCTTGAGGCATAAAGATGAAAATGACAAGGAGTTGTGAATGACATCTATCCAAGAATTGCATATGATGTAATTGGTAAATGTTACCTACCTTAATAATTGATTATGGACACTAGTGTTGGTCGGGTAATAACTCAATCGTTTTGGATCTTGGCTCACTAGAAGGTTGTACGTTGCAATCTTTTGAATTGATGGTGAGGGCTATCAATTTGATCAAAATAGTGGGACTGATAATTAATTCAAGACCTAATTAATATCATCAAATTTCAAATAAAATGAAACCAGTGTTAGACTAAAATTGCAAATTTCCTTTTTGTAGAATAAATGGCTACCAACAACAATCTCTTTTTATTGTGTGATTGGTCCTTTAGAAGGATAAGCTAATTGGGAACAACTTCCATGACTGGTTTAGCACATTGAGAATGGTTCTCACTCAAGAGTGAAATCTCTATGTCGTAGATACACCAGAGCCAGATGAACCCACTCCCACTACACCAAAGGCTGAAAGGGATGCTTATAAAAAGCATACTGAGGATGCCATTGATGTAAAGTGCTTGATGTTGTGCTCAATGAACTATGAGTTGTAGAGACAACATGAGAACATGGACATCATTGAGATGGTTCAACATCTCAAGAACATATATCAAGACCAAGCATGACAAGAGAGATATGGTGTCTCCAAGGCATTGTACAAGTGTGTCATGATAGATGGAGATCTAGTAGGCCCTCACCCACTCAAGATGATTGGGTATGTGGAGAACCTAACTCGACTGGGATTCCCTCCGAGCCAAGAGTTGGTTACTGATGTGATAGTGTAATCGTTGCCAGAATCCTATAGTAAATTTGTGATGAACTACAACATGAACAACTTTGATAGGCCACTGATAGTGTTTTTGGGCATGTTGAGGACAACTGAGGCACATATGAAGAAAGACAAACCCAAATTTGTGATGATGATCAACAAAATAAGGGAAAGTCTAAAGGCAATGACAAGGGTAAAGTAAAGAAGGGTTCTAATTCTAGCCAGCATCCCAAGTCATCTTTAACTCTCAAAGCCAAGGTAGGGGCGAACAAGGGAGGCAAATGTCACCATTGTCATCAGCCAGGACATTGGAAGAGAAATTGCCCTCTCGACATAGATGAACTAAAGAAGAAGAAGGAGGGGATGGAAGTCTCCACCTCAGGTATCATGAAATAAAATTAAAATACTTCTTTATCTTAGGTATATGATACCAAAATATATATTTGAAAAATATCGTGTGAAGGATCTGAAAAAAAGTGATGACCTTTATGAAAGGACAAAGAAGGAACACTCATCAACATTGGAGCAAGTGTTGTTGTCATAGATAGTAGTAAGTTTTAGTTTATTTTAGCCGAAAGGGCAGGTAATAGATTTAGAACTGCTATTTCATTTTTCCAATAAATAGAAACATTTTATTTATGCATCTTGTAATGACAAGGATGTCTATCAATAAAGATTCATGTTACAATTTGAAATATATGATCTTTTATGGCAATGCCTTATTTATCTTGTGGTACTTGATATGCATGAGATAAAATAAATAATACCTAAAAGTTATTCATGACTCAAACAATAAAGTATCATTATCATCTAAACAAATGAATGAGAAATTCATCTCTAGGTTTCATGTTGATGGATAAACTAGATTGTCTTGGTTAATGAACCATTAAGAGATATGAATGTCTTGTTTATTGGGCATGATGACAAGGAAATCTTTACTAGAGGTAGTGGGAGAATGACTATTCTATTAGGTATAATACATGTTGATGTATATTGGAATAAATGCTAATACTTCAGATATGGTATTTAATGAAATACCAATATGAATATCTTGAAATGTTAAAGAATATCATAAATGGAGAACAAACTTGGTAAATGTTTTAACTCTTTGATATGATCAGTGAACGAGACACTTAAACCAATTGTTTGAGGACCTTGTGAGTAACTATGATAGTGTATCATAGAGAAATCATGATTAAGGAATAATGATGTCTAAATCAAAGAAGGAATAATACTCTAAATACTAAGAGTATGATCATCAAATTAATAACTAATCTTCTAGAATTCTTCAAAAGAACATGCTTTACACTAAATAAATGTAGAAAAGGAGATCAAGAATCACAAGTGTTGTGAAATCTCAAATTCCTTATGTAATAGATACACCCCATATATCTAGCAGAAAACACCTTAAGCTTGATGGATAATGATATCCTACAACCTCAAAGGTAATGAATTGGTCATATGATGATGAACCAATAATCAGACAAGATGATGTTGAGGAACCAGATTTTGAGTAATGGCTTGAAGCCATAAGTTCCAAAATGACTTCCATGTGAACCAAATAAGGTATGACTTTAATGTTAGCATTTATAGGGATAAAACCCATAAATGCAATTGGATCTTAAGAGTTAAGACTGACATGAATGACATTTGAAGAGCTAATTGGTTGAGATAAATTCAAGTGAGTTCAAGACGTTGAACCTGATTATTTTATTTAACCAATTGTAGTGGCTATATGCCATAAAGGATCATGCTTGCTAATTGGAGCTTGAAGACTATGGAATTTGGCATATAAATATTAAACCCGCATTCCTAGTAGGAATAACATGAGGCTATGTACATAAAACAACCTGAAGGGTTTTGTAATTCCATTAATGCAAATGCAGTCTCTAAGTTACAAGAGATTCATCAATATGATTGATTAAACTCAAGAAGCTTAGAATTGGAGTCTTTACTTTGATTATATAGTCAAAAGGTTTGACTGATATATCAAAATTTACAAAGGATTTGTGATTACAAATATTTAGTGGGAGTGTATTCATATTACACATGATGATGAGGAATAAAACAAAATTGGTGTGGAAATACCTTCTTTAAAGGAATAAAGAAAAATGTCCTATGTGATAGGAATAGAGATCTACAACGATAGTTCATGAAAGTATCTTGACCTGATAAAGAGAGAGCATACATTTGTAGTCTGTGCTGAAGGGTTAAGTATGCAAAGATTCAGTGGGAGAAAACTTTTCCATGTTACATGGAGTTAGTCTCTCAGATGCCTAGTGTCCCAAATTCTTATGAAGAATAGGAGCACAAAGATAGATTCCTTATGCATTCGCAATCAGATCTATCATGTATGTAATCATCCCATTATCCTATACGTATTGGACATGAAAAAAAACATATGCATTCATCATCTTGTATGTATTGGACATGACAATATGATATGCTCATCCAGTTATCTCGTATGTATTGGACATGATGAGTGGATGTCTGTCTACTTCCAGTGAGAGTCACTAGAATAACATAAAGAACTTATTTAAGTACTTATGAAGTATTAAAGGATTAGTTGTATGGTAATAAAAGGAAGAGTTGAGTGTTAATTGGTTACACTAATGCAAGCTTCCGAATTGACATAAAAATTATCACAAAATATAAAATTGAATGTGTTGATAAATGGAAATATTTCGAGTAAAATTAAAAGCCTTGTGTTATTAATAGCATACGATACTATACGGATCTAGAAGTTCAAATAGATGAACTTATAGATATTCCAACCATTGATGACAAAGTAGATATACTAAGTCAAACAATGGAGCTAATTGTTAGGCAAGGAATATCAGATAGCATATTACGACAATTCCATGTCATATGAAATGTTGTACAGCAAGGAGATGTGAAACATGCAATATACTGACTTAAGAAAAGTGTTGCTAACTCATTGGATGATGACAATGTCTCATTATTCATGATATGTAATATCAAGCCAAGCACACATATACATGTTGGAGAACAACATATCGCACAGACCCACCATAAGAGTGATACATGGTACCATGACATGGTAGTCAGAATCATCTCTCATAGTGATGGTGGTGATTGTGATTCTTAGACTAGAAATCATTACACTCGTCAAATGTGATTGGGTACACTTTGACATCATCAAACACAGTCCTAAAACATGGGTTGTTATAACGGTGATGACTGGGTGGCTTTGACGCATGAGATGGACTATGAGTGTTAGATATGGGATTTGTCCCTCCTAAGGGAGTATGATATCTAGGACACTTGATAAGCGAGATTGAGAAAGGCATGCGCATGCACATGTGAATCAATATATGATATTGATGTCACACATATCTCAGATAGTCTACTCTAGTTCAAGAAATATGACTGAACGTTGAAAGGATGACAACTCAATGCCTTGAGTTCATTCAGGATATCAGACACAAAGGAATTATACATTCACTAAAATACCAATCACATATAATAGGATTGAAAGTTATTCTCCAACTTTCCTTTTCACTTGGGTAGCACTAATATGCGACTAGGTACTGCTCTTTTCTTGTGATGTCATAAGCTAGTTATGGACATTCACTGCTAACGTGAAATGGGATGTATGGGGTCACACACAAAGGATTCACCTAGAAGAGGATTCTATCTATGAATTATGTTTGGTTCACTTAAGTACTCAATCAAATATTCAATGAATAGACTTGACTCTGAATCATCAAGTTCAAGTGTTGAATCAACTAATTAGAGTGTCAGATGGATTGAGAACTGAATTGACTATGTTCTGCACAATCGAGACCACCAACCAACTGGTTCATTGGGTGAACCGATCGACATATGCCCAGTGAGATGACCGGTTCACTCTTGTGAAGCGATCCATTCACTTGTCTAAATGAGGAGTGTTGGGTTGTCCCAGTTTGTGAGAAAAAGTTTTCCATTTCACTTGTTCAATTCAATTGGAACAAGAATTTTATATTTTTGTTAATTCGAAACGAACAAGGAAAGTTAATTGTAGGCAAGTCTGGGAAGTGAAATGACCAATTCACTAAGTGAACCAAATGGTTCACACTCCCAATCGACCAGATCACAAGTGAACTGATTGGCTCACCTTGCCAAATGATTCTTTCAGTTATGAAACGACCAGTTCGCAAGCCGTAGTACAATTTTTTCATGGAAATTCTGGACCCTTCTACTACTGCATAGACTGGAAACCCTGACCCTGCCCTCTACTATAAATAGAGGGGTACATGGGGCTTCTCTTGAGACACAACTTAGAACATCAGTTTCTCTGTAAAGTTGTTGTAATCTCTGGTTGTGGTAACTGAGAGAGCCCAAGCAAGTTATACCTGTCCATGCACAAACAATGACATAAAGACAACTACAGGAATGTAATTGATTGTGGGACAGTGTGTTGGTGACTAGTATGTTGACAAAAGGGGACAACTCCTTCTAGTTCAGTGTTCAGGACGACTAGAGTTCTTGGTAGTCCATGTGGACTATCTATAGAGGTGGGAGACTTCTGCCACTCTGGAGGATGACAATCAACCATAGTTAGGTTCAAAATCAGGACCTACACAGACGTCTTTGAAGATAGGGGGTTGAAGACCACACTAGTTGTGAGGTATTGTCGTTGAGCAAGCCTTAGGACCAGGTATATCTCGCTAAAACCATCATTCCCATCACATAGATGTTGATGCGATCTACTGGTTATGGGTTTATGGTCAAGTAAAATTTTTGTTTTCGCTTCCTGCTCCGACCATGTAAAACCCAGCATTTACTCTAACCTAGGTTTCCCTGTGTGCATGGTTGTAGATGAGAAGTCTGTAGGTTCAAAACATCAGGAGATAGTAATGACAAGATGATGCAGTGAAAACTTTGGGAGGTTTGCTTGATGGGGCGCCATTTACACTATCCCAGATTTGATATGAGATTTGTGCATCATGGTATTATGTTTGTTTCCTAAGAATTTATGAGAATACATTTGTACAGTAGTATGGAATGGATCTTGTCTATTATTGTTGTTATGGATATCATGTTTGTAACACTTCAAAAAAAATTGCTTCTTCTCATGTGATACAAAAATTGGGGTGATACAATATGGTATTAGAGAAATAATGTAGATGACCATCATGCAAATTATCATATTCTTATATTAGTTTTCCATTAAAAACCAAGTGAAACAAAAATTTAGAAAGACAAATCATAATCTTGGTTATAAAACAAGTCAATGAAAGATAGTAGAATCAAGATTAGAGGTCTAGTCATGCAATAGAAGTTGAGCTACGTATTAGGGTAAGTGTCTAGTTGCTTTATACATTTATATTAACTTTATATATGTGCATATTGTGCCCTCTCTTTTTTCACCACATGTTTGTGGTATGGGGCACAAGCTAATGGGGTTTTGTAGAGGGAATGCCATATGCATAAATCTACACTTATTATGCTTGACTCATTCTTCTAGTGTATATGGTATGGGTCATGTGTATTTTTAGATGATATAAATATGATAGGACATGGAACTTTTAGATGTATGACCGAATGACATGCATCGAGAGGTGACAGAAAAAAAAATAACACAAAAAGTTTGAGATGGATGGTCACCTAAATCTAATTATACCTATTAGAACCCTAGAATGTATACTAAATATAAATATTTTATATATATAGGTGACTATGATTTAAAGCATAATGATGGTTAAGGGAGATGAGACATTTGCTACTATACTTGATAAGAATTAGAGAATTCTTGATGTCAATAGGATCTTCATCTTCAAGGAAGGAAATCTTGAGCTAAATAATGATAGTTGTTAAGGTAAATGTTTGAGGATAATAGAATTGATGTTATGGACCGAGTTTATGCTTAAGGTGTGGTTATTGTTATAGGTGATAATTTTTTAATGTCAAACATTGATAGTTTAAGCAAATGATAATACAAGATATGTAATAGTCTGGATCGCTCATCTAGGATCCCTGTAATATTGGGTTTTGGATGATTTTCGCATGAGATAGAGCCTAGAGTAGTAGCTTGCCCAAGTTTGATTCAATATTCCTATGTATAAGAATGGTTTTATGAGAGAGTAGTGATCATAGTGCCTTGGGTTCACCCAGACTAAAGCACCATAATGACATGCATAAAGTCATCGGGAATAGTATTAATATAAGACATGCAAGTAAGATTGTTGTACTTTCATGGCTATATCCTTATAGTGCCTAAGACCCCATGTCGAACCATGTTATTAAGATTACTTGGAATAATTAATCTCTAAGAAATAAAATACACTATAAGATATAAGATTTAACTGTATTATGGATTAAGATTTAAGGTCATGGTATGGCCATGAGTTCAGAATGCATTTTGAGTTTATATATGATCAGATTTAATGAGATGAAATGAGATTATGGAGTTTGGCATAGGCCCCGGGGCATGTGAAATTTATAGACATGAACCTTAGTGCAGGTCATGAGACTCGAGTACTAGAGTACAAGTCCCCAGAGAAAGATATGTAAAAATAAATAATTAAG
This sequence comes from Alisma plantago-aquatica, assembly GCA_963693085.1. NCBI lineage: Eukaryota > Viridiplantae > Streptophyta > Magnoliopsida > Alismatales > Alismataceae > Alisma > Alisma plantago-aquatica. Next base: position 777,551,462 of record OY856413.1, read on the forward strand.
AGTAAATAAAGAGTAGTCATTTGTGCTTAAGATTTCTCCTATTTTGTGTTCATTGATTCTAGTTTAATACGGTTGTTAGACCTAGTTATCCATATGGAGGCCATTGTTTATAGGTTCTTGTGAGATTTTATGACAATGTTCAAGAGTTAGTAGAGTACGTGAAACCCTAAGATGGGTAGTCTCCTATAGTTTAACCGTAGTATTGTCACACCCCAATTCTATGGAACCTAGTAGATACATGATTAAGTTATTCATGGATTCAATATAAGGTTGTTTTAGGGTTAAAATAAGGTCATATCAATTTTCATGAAATTTGAATATTAGAGAAAATGCAAGTAGAAAGGAACTCTTCTACAATTTTGTCATTGTTGTAATATACTCAAATTTTAGGTATATCATATTAAATTGATGATATGAGATGACAACCAAAGTAAGACACTAAAGGAAATTTGATGACTCTAGTTAGTACCTTTATCACTAGACCTAGTTTAGGTCTTCATTAAATGAAGTGATGAAATATGATCAAATGTGTCAAAAGGAAAATTCATTTAAGAATATAAGTTAGTTTAAGTTTTGATTTCATAATTGGGATTTTGGGTAATCTTATGAATCTTTTAGGAGGCTTGGAGTGGACCATGTGACCCAGAACCCAATTCATGCCTAATTGGGCCAATTAGGATTCACATATGGGTCCTTGGTGTAAAAATTTGGTAATTTAGTATTTTATGCTAATGTTAAATACTTGAGGTATTTATATTTTATGGATAATTGAGATATAATATTATGAGAGAAATTTCAGATAATTTTGATTTATCCAATACCCTTGGTAAATTAATTAGTAATTACTCAAATGAAGATATTGGAAAATAATGGTAACTCTAAAATTTGGGATTAAGTGGGGCTAGTATCATATCTAACTAATTATTTTACAGATCTGGACTTTTATCTAGAAAAAAAAAAAGCCTGTCTCGTGGACTGCAGAGTCGCACACAAGTATCACAGGGTCAGAATAGAATCCATCCTAAATGAGGATTCTTTCCCATGATTTTGGATAGGATAGGCTATAAAATCTCTAGATTTTGGAACCATATGGGTTTTCGAAGTCAATTCTAGGGTTTATGTTAAAACTAGTAGACAAGGGAGGGGAAAGATGAAGATCTAGAGAGGTAGTAGCTGTGAGGATAATGGCATAGGGATCTTTGATCTTAACCACTCTGACATGAATAAGGAACCATCCATGATGGAGAGGTTGGGCCAAGGTTAGGGAAGCGCTCCTCCCATGAGTTCGTGGCCTGAGAAGAGAAGATCACCCTCGCCGAAGGTTCTAGGTGTAGCTGCGCTATGTTTTGTGGGAGTTCTCTCATGAGAACATGAAGGAGGAAGCATGCAAGTCGATCAGATCCAGACGGAGTCCATATGTGGTGATGTGGCTCCACTAGAACCATCAAATTAATTTTGATAGGCTAAAGTTACTTTGACAATGTAATTCTTCCTAAACATGCATCTTGGGAATTAAAACTCTAATTTTAGCAAATAAGGTGTCTATGGAAAGCTATTGATGTCTACCTTCCTATAAAATTGGATTGAAAAGGTGAATTAGATAACTATAATTTATTATAATTAGATTACTAAAATATATATATTTCAAACCTTTAGATATTAAAATTATCAAACAACTTTAAAAATTTGTGAATATTTTACATGAGAAGTATTTTAATATGGTAAACATGATCATAAAGCCTAATATTTTTTGATATTACTTTCATTAATGATTTTTATTGACACCCCAGTAAGGGAATTATGGGTATTTCATGCAATATTTCACACTGAACCAATTAGAGAATTCATTGTAAACTTTAATATACATCATGTATAATTATATCAGTATACGATTTTTGAGCCTAAGTGGCCATTAGATAAGATAAATGCTTATGATGTGTGAGACAACATGTGATTTGTGCACTATTTGGTAAGGGAAAAAAATTAATTGTATTTTCTCTAAGGATTAGTATAATTATCATATTTGTGGCTTACTATCAATATATTACGTATATTCTCATATTAGTGCATATGATGATTTTTTGGCTTATTTGAGTATACAGATCATAGTAATGCATCATAAGAGTTTTGATATAATTTCAACACCAAGATTTTATTGTGATTTTAGATTAGAGTTATGTATTACTTAATAAAGTCCCCAGATTTAGTTTAGAAGTCAGGGTGATGGGTCCTGAGATATAGAAACCGAAAGAAGGGCATACACATGACTCATAAAGCCTTAATGATGTCAGGTGATTCAATTATGGGACAAGGAATCAAGACAAACTTAGAGATTAAGTTACATTTAGACATTTAGACAAATCTTCATTATATGAGGTAAGTGGGCCCCGACTATTGAATTTTATTATTATTATGATTCATCTTACACATATGTGGTAACTTAGAGATTAAGTTACATTTAGACATTTAGTTGTGAATGTTCATGTCGTATCCAATAATGCTTTTACTAGTTAGACAATGTTTTGATGAATTTATGTTGTGAGGATATAAGATTATAGTCTTTTAGATATTTAAGCTATTTTTAGATACTTGTTATTTATTCAATCCATTTCATTTCTCTAGACTTTAGGCACACATGTCACACATCCAATAATAGAATTTAACTACATGATCTATTAAAAAAGAGTTTTAGAGTAAGACTTATTCTAACAACAAGAATCTAGATTTCAGGTTTTAGATTTATATTACTCATTGTGAGTAGTCATAAATTTGATCCACATACCTAATAAGAGTCTCAGACCCAATCTCAGTTATTTAATTATTAAGATACACATTTAGAGTTCTAATTTATATTTAATTCAGAAATTAAGAGTACAGATTTAGATCCAAAAGTCAGTTTACTAAGATTTCCGTTTCTAATAGAATAATTTTAATGCTTCAGTTAACTAAGATAAGACTTCTAAGATATTCAATTTAGATCCAGATTCAAAATTTAGTACATGCTCAATTATTATTATTCAGTGTCGTCGTTAGATAAGTTTAGATTTAAAATTTAATAAGTTTATATTTAATATAATTAAGTCAGAAACTTCACATAAGACATTATAGGATAATTCCTCATATAGTTAGTCCCAGGATGACTCAGTGCCATCTGTTACCAATTTAGAGGAGTGTTTACTACAATTCAGAGGTACTTTGGTACCAAGAAGGGCGTAGTTAGACCAATTCAGAGACACCTCAATGTCATTCAAAGGCATACAATGCCAATTCAGAGGTACTTTGGTACCAATTAAGGGTGTAGATATGCCAATTCAGGAGGATTTATCATCAAATGGTGGTAACAAACTGAATAAAAGATATAAATAAATGACACATCAATTTATTATATGTTTATAGCTTTCATATCTTTGTTCATCTTTCAGTTAGAACATATTTATGTTCATCATATTAAGAATTCAATGCCACTTACTCTAACCTATGTTTTCCTTTGTGCATGGCTAGGGACGAGATGTCTATAGGTACAAAACTTCAGGAGATATTCATGACAAGATGACGGAGTGAAAACTTTAGTCAGTTTTCTTGGTGGGGCGCCATCTACACGGTCCCAGATTTGATATGAGGTTTGTGCATCATGGTATTAAGTTTCTTTCTTGAGAATTTATGTGAATACATTTGTACACTAGTCTATATTGGATCTTGTCTATTATTATTGTTATGTATATAATGTTTGTAACACCCCCAAAAAAATAGCTCCCACTCATGTGGTAAGAAAATCGGGGTGTTACAAAATCATCACATATATACACAACTTAGCTAAGTATTCAAAATTAGTACTCATTACTAGGTTTTAGAGCAAGATTTAGCATCACAAGTTGAATGGTAAGAAATAAATGTGAAGTAAGTTATATATAACTTTCCTCTATAACAACGTTGTAGCTCCAAACAGCAAGAAACTTGAGGAAGAAGGAAGAAAATCCTATGTTTGATCTTTTCCTTTCATTCAAACTAGTTCCATCTCCAAGAAAGAGAAACCCTAGATCAAAGGAGAAAGAAGAAGAGTGTCTTTCATGTTTCTATCACAAACTCAACCATGAGGACCAGGGATCCAAACAAATAAAAGATAATGGAGGGAAGGATCAACAATGAAATGAAGTTATGAGGGAATTACTTGATTGGGTCAATAAAAACTAAGGAAGCTTCAAAATTTTGAAAGAAGACTACATTTGAATCCCATGATCATATGCAAGTATATTTCTCCAAAGTTTTCCTTTCTTGATCTTCAGCAGCAGGAGGAAGATGAAGGGGGTGAAGTAAATGTGTAAAAGGATCTGTTATATGTGAAGAAAGGGGCATAACAAGCTAAAAAGGGAGAGAGAAGAAAGAGGCAAGGTGTCTAGCAAAACATCCCATGTGTTCAAGGTCAAGAGCATCCATCCCATGCAACCCAACAGATCCCATGGTAGTGGGGATCAGGTGGGGCCCCTGAAACTTGGCTCCCAAATTAGATGTGGATACCACTCACAATAAACCCATCTTTTATGCACTCAAGGTAGCCATCTATGAGAGGAAAATCATAAGTAAATGTCATGCACAAAACAAAGGTGCAACTAGGCACCCCATGTCACAACTAACTCCAGAATGATATGAAAACATTTAATTCACAACAAAAATATTACAAATTGCAAGAAAAATATCATATTTGGGTAAATTTGCTTAAAAGTCCAAAACAAGCATAAAATTGCATAACTTACTCAAATAGTTTTCAAACCGGACCAAGCTTGAAACATAGCTTAATGAACTGATATCAATGCATAAGACAAAGTTTAATTATGCATCAAAGAACCTATTTAAGATAATAAAGCATGATTAGGCATTACTCCAGGTTAGGGGTTTTACAATTCTCACCATTGCAGTCACCTATGTCTCGAACATGTGCCATATGAGATCTGCCAAGGGTGCACAGAGATGTTCAAACCATGCACTAGCCTTATGAACGATGGAGATGGAGGATCCAATGCGGCATGTGACATACCAAGACTGGAGTTGAACCTGCTTCAGGAGGAAGGGGATCGATCAGGGTCAAATGACCCAGATGTCCCTAGGGTGGATGTGTTAATCACACGGGCATGTGCATCTTTACCCTAATCCGAGTCGGCCCAATAAATAAGTAGATATGAAGATTCTATATATTAACATGTCAGGATCCCATCAGATCAAGTATGTTTATATTGCAATATTCATATATTATTATTTGTATATTTGATTATAGAGAAAGTATATATCAAATTGATAAGACAAAGGAGTAGAATCCAAATAAAATAATCTTGAGACCGAAATTATAATCTTAGTTTAAAAATATATTGAAAACATGACAATGAGATGATTAATACATGGAAATCCTAAATCTGATTACTAAGATGTTGAATATGTTGAAAAAGTTTCTTATGTCACATAAATTCATATTTCACAAATTTGATAGGAATCCAAGATGATTATGATAATGATATTGATAATGATAATGACAATGGATAATTAAGATTTCTTAAATGAATAATCATACAAATGGTGAACAATGATTTTGAAACTATTGATCATACTTGTTATGATATAAATTCACATAATCGAATGTAGGTGTTCATAATGCAAGAATATGAATGGTATGATAACTGGCATTTCACCTAGTTTCTAATTTGGGTTTATAACTTTTATGAGTAATAATGTGTGTGAATTAGGGTTTAGTACCCTTATTCTTTATCCAAAATGGAGACAACCCTAAACCTTATGAATACTCACATTATTGATTGTCGATATTTACTAAATATTTCTTGAAGATTGATGAAATAGCATGTTGGATCTTTGTTTACTTCTTATTAAACTATAATACCTATATGAGTATCACATAATGAACTAGAATATTCTAAACCCTAGGTTACACTAAACAGAGGGTAACACACATGAGCCTAAGGTGAGAGAGTGATTACACCTAATATGGTAGACCAAGTATGGGTTGGAACATGCAAAGAAAATGCCAGTTCTTATATACAAGTATTTGATGTATTATATTTCATTATCTTTGTTGCAATCATTTTGATTACATCATATACACAATATCAAAATAGGTCAACCACATTTTAAATTGTTGGTGTTTCAGTAATTGCAAAATATGAAGATATCAAGATTTGTTTAGTCAGATGAAATCAATCGAATTAAAGCTAAGTAAAGGAGGATTAGTTAGATCCTCTTCTCAAATGTAATAGTTATCATGTTGAAAGATCTGTTTTAGTGGAGGGCTCTGTACGGGGGAATAGAGCTTCAAAACTTGTACAAAAATAGTTAGATCTTCAATTTAATTCAACTAGGCATAATTTCAAATAATTATTTTGATGGCAATCTAAACATGCCTAGAAAGGATGAGAGAAATTTAAACAAACAATGTGGACAAGATGTTTTGAGAGATTCCAGGCTCCCAAATTAAAAGACAGTCAATCCACTACGTAGAGAGGTCAAGCTCTATGATTTATTAAGCTAGTGTACTCCTTATATTCACATATAAGAGTTACAACAATGACCTCCTTATCTGGGACAAGGATACCCAACGTCCCTTTAAGGGAAAGGAAGCCAACAACCTTACAATCAAGGTCTTACCTATCCAAGAGCTAGTCTTCTACCTCACTAAAGTCTTACCAACTCTTACAATCAACTACATGCATTCCCCAATGTCCTCCACATCATGCAATGAGTCTTCGACCTTGAGGCCATTACCCACTAAACTCCATGGATCTTTTTCCATGATCTTCTTCTTCACTCGAAGTAGACTTGAGAACCTTCTTCTCGAACAGAAGAAGCTTTCTCCTTATCCTTCTCTTCAAGAAGATTTCATCAATCAAGATATTTTGAAAAAAGGGATTCAAAAGATGATGCTTGAGAGCATTACAAGTATACACTGGGGTAGCTCTCCCACATGCGACCTATCTCACTCATAATGATGAATTGAGGTGTAATCAAGAGAGAGAAAGGGGATCAGGTGGACAGAAAGCACTCAACTATAGCAAGCACCTTGAATAGCATGAATGAACAACCTTGGAATAAACTCCAAGAGGTCCTATTTATAGACGGGGGTGTCCACTAGAGTGTGGGAACTCTTATGAACGTTTTCTAGCCGTTTGGATGGTTACAACATGTATTTTTTCAAGTTTTGCAACTCTCCAACGATTAGATTCACTTTTTTTGCATATTCCATACATGGTGCTCATTCAAGTTTCCATACAAATAACATGATCAATCATACTATGCGACAAGACTAATTCAAACCATCGTTTGATTTTGTCCTTGTGGTAACTTGAACGATCCACCTAAATTGGTTTTGAGTAGAGTGATCGTCGATCGAGTTCTGTGAATTGACAAATCAACTGACCGAGTTCTATGAATGGACAACTCAACCGATTGACATGATTCTCAAAATACATTAACGATCGGTCGAGATTCTAACTCAACTAATGAATTTACTAAAATTATATATAAGTAATAAAATGTTTGAATTAAATGTCCCTAATTTTTATCATCTTAGTTACACGTCATATCATAAATACAAATGATTACAAAATTATTCTAAGGTGATTTTGAGTGATTTTGTGCATTTTAATTGCTTTTGACTTCAACTAAACCAAATCAGGGCTTGAAAGATTTGATCCTTTTCATGTACATAATGCTTAAATCAACCTAGAAAATACATATTAGATACATATGAATGGATGGTTATGCCATTATCAAAATATGGACAAAGTGTAACACTTAGGTCAATGTTCTTCCCCTTTTTGACAATGAAAAACCATTACTCAACATATTCAAAAGGATATGAAAATTTGAACCTTTACCTTTGAGAAAGGATGCGACTGAGAGTTAAACCTCTAGATTGTGAATTGCAGGGGGATACATGTGATAACCTAGATTTTTGGATTCTGAATATTCAAATTACATGAGATTCATATATGATATTTTGATCTAGATGTATGGAAGGATACCTATTTTGTTATAAAATTGTTTTACCTAAGATCATGAAAATGAATTGACATGATTTATACACATTCCTTATCATTTGGGTACTCATGAGGATAAGGGCCCCTATCTAATGGTCTCGACAAACTCAAGTGAAAATTTGATGAATGGTGAGGTTATGTGGATCATAAAAAATCTGTTGGAATTTATTTGATGAACATTCGATGGTCAATTATATTTTAGTTGAGGTTTATACACATATTTATAATGTTAAATAAAGAATTTATTTACATGATTATATGATGAAGTTTTTCCCTCAAACATTTGTTGATGAGGGATTATAAAATATAAAAGTCATGTCTCGAATATCAGGATGATTGGTTCTTACTATAAAGAGAAATAATTGTTTGAAGTTGAAGACATTCAATGATATTTAAATTGAGTAACTTTGGAATTTAATCATCTAATATCTAGGCTATGATAAATTTGATGTCACGCTGCCTTACTCTCTTTTTCTTGGGTACAGCCCAAAGCTTGGCAACGTGACCCAATATGAATGTAATCCCCTATATTAATTTGAGAATGGAGACTTCGTCTCCCACCTCCTGTTTCTACGGAGGAAGCACTCTCAACCCATCCCAACGATGCCCACAAACATTAGATCAAGGAACTGATTGCCAAATATCTAAGACTGGTTGTTGTTTCATAGACTACCCAAATCAGAAGGCCTCTCGCACAAACCCTCCAGTCTTGAATCCAAAAAGTTTGATCCCTCACTACCCTACCCTCTTCAACCATCGTGTCAGACATAGACTGGAGGGGGAGGAGCAGAGGTGAACCTTAGAGCCATCTAGGTAGTTAAGGTTATCTAATTGAGGAATTGTTTGGAGAGGTGTTGTACATGAATTCGAAAATGGTTGTTTTGGATCTACGAAGAAAAACACAACTGCCAGAGAAGGAGAGTTGGGTCTTGGCTCTCCACCATCATGTACCACAAACTAAAGGCTGGGAAGAGTTATGCTAGGCATCATAGGCTTCCCCTTTTCTTCTCTAGACAATGATTGGTTGCGATAGAGCAACACTTTCAACCCTCCTTGGTTCCTACTATGGAAGCAAGGAAGCATCAAAGGCCCTATAGTGCTCGCCCCCCATTTGATCGTCCATAGTCATCAACTCCGTGGAAAATTTTAGGTTTCCCCCCTTTCTAATCATAGTGGCCACAAAAGCTTTAGGAAATCTCCATGATCGATCTCGGGTGCCTAGTCTTAGGTCATAGGTGCCTCCTTGGACCTTGACACACCCGATTCCAGAACCTAGCATCATCTCCCCTCCCCTTCCGACCTTCACCATGGCGGTGCCCAACTGGAGAGTGCATGACCCAACACCTCCAAGCTTTGAGGAGGTCATCATCCTCACCAACCTTAGGCTAGAGACCTTGTACGTGACAAAATCATATGAGCATCGCACGAAACCAGACCCTGTGAAAGAAAGCGAGAGACTGAGAGAAGAGAAACAACTGACTGATCCAGCAGTCCAGCCTGCCCAACTCATCAACATGTCCAGCTAAGTAAAGAAATGATGGCTCACCCAACCGAGCTGAGTGGACCATCTGTCTTCCTTTCCATGTGGAGGCAATCTGAGGTTGAATCTAGAAGATCCAGTGGCCCAATCTTTTTCCTAATCAGGTTTTTATCCTGCCTTTTCAGAAAATAGCATAATTTTAGAAAAATGGTTATAGATAGTTCCCCTGGAAATAAATTACCCAAACATATCTCTAGAATAAAAATATTATCCTCTACATTACTAGTCCCCTATATCAGACTTTTGATCCTTTATTAATGAATGTTTCTAGTTTATATGTTAATTCTTCTTTTTATGGTTAGTAAATTAAATAATTAACACAAGATGAAGATTTAATCTGAGAAAATTACTAATGAACCCTAATATCAATTAGTGACCATATATTGACCTGAATTGAACTATTGAGCCAAAATATTAGATCCTTATTCGTTAATGCGTAATTATACAGATTCAACCTCATATTTATTCTAGAAAATAGACCAATCATCAAGAAAATTTGAAAACTAGGCCAGAACCTTAATATGACATTGTGAATAGTAGAAAAGTATTAGATACACATTTAACCTCATTTGAACCTAGTTCGACCCAACCTTATTTTGGACCGAAAATACCTAGAATATGATGAACATCTATTAATGATGATTAATTTCTATTAATCAGGTGATGACTAGATTATCTAGATGACCATGGATGTATAAGAAATCTCTGGACTCAGGTACATGGGTTTTATTTAAGTATATGAGCATAGTTTTCTTTTTTACAATCATGATATGTATGTATGCTCTCTTGTATTTGCAAATATTGGATGTAGTAGCACTATATAGTGCTTGATGTTTTATCACCTGAAAACATAAATGATGAGTAGATGTTTTGTAGTTATTTAAGGTGTTCATTATCACCCATACAAAGGAATGGATTAATGTTGACTAGTACACCTCCTTAGAGCATATGGTGTACGGGGACTTTCCCTAGAGTACTCAGTACACTGGGATGGGCCTAATATATATGTTTTGGTAGTAGTCCACCTTGATATTTCAACTCATCTAGATAAATGACAAAAAATGGCGTATTTTTCGTAATCAAGAAATGTTTCTATGATCTTCCTTCTTTCATTTGGCAAATCTTTTCAAATTATGAAAATCATATAATATGTATCTTTCTACTCATGTGCACAACACATGTGTTAATTTGTTGTTTCACATATGTTTTAGGTTCAGAACTAGCATGGGATTAAAGAATAGGAAGTGAGCTAGTTGTAGAGGTTGTACGTATTATGTAGATCATGATTATCATACATGTTCATAGACTTGTCAAATCATCTTTCAATATGTAATCGTAATTCATGTTGTAATAAGTCATTTTTGTAATATACATGTTGAATGTTGAGATTGTTTATGGTGCATGCATTATGGTTGTATGTTCATGTATGTGCAAATTACTTTTGCAACACACTTTGATACAATTGGTTAATAATTTTGGATTATGTCTTCTCATACCCATGGTGTTTTGAGAAGGTGAAAAACTGGGGACGTTTTAGTTGGTATCTTAGCATGAACAATATCTACACCTAACAATTGCACAACATGAAACATAAAAACTATATCTCACATTTCACTTTAAACCCTAGAAACTTAGGAATTTATTCTATAGGAACTAAGTTTGACTTAGCCACTAGGTTAGAACCTAGATGCTCGATAACTAGGTTGAGACAAGTGCGTGAAACCATTTCCATATAGTGCTCATATGTAATGGGTAGCTACACTAGTCTACACTTTGTTCTCACCATTTCACTAGGTGACATGGGACTAGACTATCTACTGTGTGTGGGACACTTGATTTTACTGATTTGGTTTTGTTTTCCAATCGGATCAAGCCTCGATAGTTTTCTTTGACGTCTACTTTTTTGGAAAAAAGATATATAATAATTTATTTTATATATATGTAAATATAAAAAATTGTCCCTAACATTGGAGTGTAGTTAGTGTCCATGCATCCTAAGTGAAAGGGAGTGACATCAGTCTAGAATAGAAAGTAGATCTAGATTAGATGTCTAGAGCCTTATTGGATATGTGATAGTTAGACTAGATGATTGATTTATATATGAAATAAGAATGTGTAATCTTATATAATTTTGATACATGATGATATAAGTAAGGATGATAGTCTCGTAGGTTGACATCTGATGATATACGTTTCTTTGTGTAGATCTATGTTGTATATAAGTTTTGATTCCAATTTTGAAGAATATAAATTAAGTCTTGATGGTGGAAGTACATTCTCTTTTCTTACTTCTAATGAGCTAAGTGATGATAAAATTGAGTATGCATGACCCTCAAGCTCTCTTACAAAGGAGGACCATCAGTGCTAGGAAAAGATATGTGGTGAACTCTAGAGAGAGTGTGACCCACAAGGATAGGGTCATAGGACCTACCCTACAATATATGAAAAATATGAGATATATGTGAAATGATGTGTCCTAAGCTAGGTTACTCCTGAGTAGATGAGTTGAGTCCTTTTGGCATGATTCAATCCTATATGTGAAAGTTGGGTAGAATAAAGACATGTGTAGAAAACTCATGATATGAAATTCAATCCTTTGACTTAGGTACTAGCTTGAGTAACTTATGATTGTGAAGCTCATCATTAAGTGTGAGTGAGGTGATATATGAACTTTGGTTTTGAGAGTAAAATGCCTTGTGCATAAGAACTCATCACTTCTCTTTCTTACTATCTAATACAAGAGACCTCACATGAGCTATATAGATGATTTATATATGAGGAGGCATTCTTATAAGCTTGAACATTCTATATTCCCTTCCTATATCATACATGTAATATCCAATTCTGAAATCACTATAATATTAGTTTAGTATATTCTATTTCCCTCTATATCATGCATGAAAGATATAAGTTTGACATCATGAACAAAAAGAAAAATTAATATCATTGGACCATAGATTACATGATCACAAAATATAGTTCTTAACATTGATCCTTCTCAATCTATGCTTCTAAGTTTGAGGATAACTCTCACACAGTAGGGTGAAACCCTAATAGGTAAACACAAAAAATCAAGACCTTCTCTAATAATGAAACTATACTATGATGTTGATCATAAGACACACTAAAAATGTTAAGTCTAATAATTCCAAGAAGAAAAAAACAATGGCATGAAACCTTTACATTGTCATATGATTAATAGGGTGAAAGATGGAACCTTAATTAGTACCGCCTTAACTTCATATCTATGAATAAAACCCTTATCCTTAAGGAACTATAAGGATGTAAATCTTAAAATATAAGAATGTCATGTGATGCCTAAGACACTATGTGATGCTACAATTCCTATAAGTAAATGATGCTTCCACCTATATAAGGTGGGATTGGTACACCCTATATGCTCTAAATCCTAAGATAACAACTTAGGGTGAATGCAATACTGTGACACACATCTAAGTGGTGACTTAGAGAATGCAGAGACTCCTTGATATCACCTTAATTTTTAGACTAGTTGAATTTCTAGGACAAAATTCCATATAAGGTCGGGTGAATTTTATAAACTTGATTTTAGGATTCTCAATATTCTAATTACATGAGATTCATATATTGATTTATTGATCTAGATGTATGTAAGGATACCTATATTGTTATAAAAAGGTTTTACCTAAGATCATGAATATGAGTTGACATGAGTTATACACATTCCTTATCATTTGGGTACGTATGAGGCTAAGGGCCCCTATCTAATAGTCTCAATGAACTCAAGTGAAAATTTGATGAATGGTGAGGTTATGAGGATCATAAAAAGTCTGTTGGAATTTATTTGATGAAGATTCAATGATCAATTAAATTTTAGTTGAGGTTTATACACATATTTATAAGGTTATTTATATAATTTATTTAAATGATTCCTCAAACTTTTGTTGATGAGGAATTATATAATATAAAAGTTGTGTCTAAATATCAGGATGATTGGTGCTTACTATAAAGAGATTTAACTATTTGAAGTTGAAGACATTCAATGATATTTAAATTGAGGAACTTTGGTCTTTGAATTGTTTAATATCTAGGCTATGATAAATTTAGTGTCACATTGCCTTACTCTCTTTTTCTTGGGCCCGACCCAAAGCTTGGCAATGTGACCCAATCTGACTGTAATCCCCTATATTAATCTGAGAATGGAGACTTCGTTTCCCACCTCCTATTTCTACAGAGGAAGCGCTCTCAACCCATCCCAATGATGCCCACAAACATCAGATCAAGGAACTGATTGCCAAATATCTAAGACTGGTTGTTGTTTAATAGACTACCCAGATCTAAAGGCCTCTCACACGAACCTTTCAATCCTGAATTAAAAGAGTTTGATCCCTCACTACCCTACCCTCTTCAACCATTGTGTCAGACATAGACTGGAGGTGGAGGAGCCGAGGTGAACCTTAGAGCCATATAGGTAGGTAAGGTTATCTGATTGAGGAAGTCATTGGAGAGGTGTTGTACATGAATTTGAAAATGGTTGTTTTGTTTCTATGAAGAACAACACAGCCACCGAAGAAGGAGACTTGGGTTTGGGCTCTCCACCATCATGTACTATAAACTAAATACTGGGAAGAGTTACAGTAGGCATCACACGCTTCCTCTTTTCTTCTCTAGGTAGCGATGGGTTGCGAAAGAGAAACACTTTCTACCCTCCCTAATTCCTATAGTAGCAACAAGGAATCATCAACAACCTGTAGTGCTCACCCCCCCCCCCTTCGATCTTCTAAAGTCGTCAGATCCATGGTGAAGTTTAGGTTTCCCATCTTTCTAATCTTGGTGGCCATAAAAACTTCAGGGAAGCCCCATGATCAATCTCAGGTGCCTAATCTTAGGTCAGAGGTGTCTCCTGGGACCTTGACACACTCGATGCTAGAACCTAGTGTCAGCTCCCCCCCCCCTTCAACCTTCACCACGATGACTGCCAACTGGAGAGCGCACAACTCTAGAGCTTCTTCCCTTTTTGGCGGCGATGGAGTGACTGGAGGCGGGCTTTGAGAGATGACACAAAAAATCCAACATCTCTAAGCTTTAAATAGGTCGTCATTCTCTCAACCTCGGGCCAGAGCCCTTATGCACGACAGAATCATCTGAGTGTTGCACAAAATCAAACCCTGTGAAAGAAAGTGAGACACCGAGAGAAGATAAACAACCGACTGATCCAACAGTCCAGCCTGCCCAAATCGTCAACTTGTCTGACTCAGTAAAGAACGGATGGTTCACCCAACCTAGCTTAGTGGACCATCTGTCTTCCTTACAATGTGGAGGTGATTTGAGGTTGAATCTGGAAGATCCAATGGCCCAATCTTTTCCTAATCCGGTTTTTATCCTACCTTTTCAGAAAATTGCATAATTTTAGAAAAATGGTTATAAATAGTTCGCATGGGAAATAAATTACCCAAAAATATCCCTAGTCTCAGAAAAATATCCTCTACATTACTGGACCCCTATATCAGAATTTTGATTCTTTTTTAACTATTGTTTCTAGTTTAGATGTTAATTCTCCTTTTTATGGTTAGTAAATTAAATAATTAACACATGGTGAAGATTTAATCTGAGAAAATTACTGATGAACCATAATATCAGTTAGAGACCATATATTGACCCTGAATTGAACTATTATGCCAAAATATGAGGTTTGTATTCATTAATGCATAATTGTACATATTCAACCTCATATTAATTCAAGAAAATAGATCAATCATCATGAAAATATGAAAATTAGTCCAGAACCTTAATATGACATTGTGAATAGTAGAAAAGTATTAGATACACATTTCACATCATTTGAACCTAGTTTGGCCAAACCCTATTTTGGACCTAAAAATACCTAGAACATGATGAACAACTATTAATGATGATTAATTTCTATTAATCAGGTGATGACCAGATTATCTAGATGACCATTGATGCATAAGAAATCTCTGGACTTAGGTATGTGGGTTTTATTTAAGTATATGACTATGGTTTTCTTGGTTACAATCATGATATGGATGTATGCTCTCTTGTATATGAAAATATTGGATGTAGTAGTACTATATAGTACTCGATGTATTATCACTTGTAAACATAAATGATGAGTAGATGTTTTGTAGTTATTTAAGGTGTTCATTATCCCCCTTATGAGGGAATGCATTAATGTTGACTAGGACACCTCCCTAGAGCACATGGTGTACAGAGAGTTTCCCTAGAGTACTCGGTACACGGGGATGGGCCCAATATATAAGTTTTGGTACTAGTCCACCTTGATAATGCAACTCATCTAGAAAAAATGACAAAAATTGGCATATTTCACTTAATCACAAAATGTTTCTATGATCTTCCTTCTTTCCTTTTGCAAATATTTCAAAATTATGATAACCATAAATGTAAGTATCTTTGTACGCATCTACACAACACATTGTGTTGATTCGTTGTTTCACGTATGTTTTAGGTTCAGAACTAGCATGGGGTTAAAGAAAAGGATGTGAGCAAGTTGTACAGGTTGTACCTATTGAGTAGATCCTGATTAGCATACATGTTCATAGACTTGTCATATCATCTTTCAATATGTAATCGTAATTCATGTTGTAATAAGTCATTTTTGTAATATACATGTTGAATGTTGAGATTGTTTATGGTGTATGCATTATGGTTGTATGTTCAAGTATGCACAAATTGATTTTGCAACACATTTTGATACTATTGGTTAACAATTTTGGATATTGTCTTCTCATACCCATGGGGTTTTGAGGAGGTGAAAATCTGGGGACGTTACATTACATGATTGAACAATGTAAATTTCTCCCCCTCAATTCTTGATTACCTAATCATGCATGGTTAGTCTTTCCACAAATAACCATAGAATGTATACATACTACATGGTCCTATGACAAGTCAAATGATATGTAGATAATTGACAAGGATCATATAAGAGTTAAAGCAATATGGTTGAGAGCACTTCTCCCCCTTTATCATTTTAAAAAGGAAGGGAGGTAGAAGAGCTAGAAACATGTTTTCTCCACAAACACAAGATAAAGCAATCAACCATCTATAGCACACATCAAAAAGAGAGGAAGTATAGAGAACAAGCAATCTAATGTCATAATAAAAATATTGAATAGCATACCACAATAACATAAGATAAAGCCAACTGAAGAGTTAGGGTACATAGGATTAATATTGGAACACTAAGCATGTTCTCACAAAACAAGCTACAAAATAATGATAAAATAGAAGATGATAAAATATTAAGGCTCTGATATAATGACCAAATGTCTTAGTACATAGAAGTCTAAAAAAATAGTTCTGATCAACATCTAAAGACTAAAGAAAAAATATATCTAAGAAACATATATGTTGTCTATATTAACATGATCATTATCATCATCAACCTTAGGCACATAGTCCTGGTCTCCATCTGAAGGTTCAACAGAGTTAGAAGCATCCTCAACTTCATCTCTACGGGCAACATAAAAGTTTTCATCAGAACTAGAATCGGAGCCATCATCCTATCTCCCCTCATCATCATCAACATCCTCACTAGCCAAGTCTGGCATCTCCTCATCAGCAGGAGGACCACAACTATGACTAGGCCATCTAGCATTCTGCTCCTCCCAAGACATGCTAAAAGAAAGTAACTCTTGTTCATGTGGGAAGGTGGGATAAGTAGTCCAAAGACAAGCAAGCAGGGTACCAAGAGGGCCAGCACATAGAGCCAATGGAGGAAGCACACAAGGGGAAAGGGCTGGTCCACCATCAACAACATATGTGGTAGCAGAATCAACATGTGGATGGGTCAAGTAGAAATGACTATATGTTGGTAAGGTATTCACACAGAGCCAATTATGTGATGATCGATGTGGAATGTACCATAAATTATTTGATTAATACTCATAAAGGCAAACATCCAATTCATTCTTTTGTGATTCAGTTATGAGATAATGAGGAAACATTATGAATGTCTAGTAAATAATACTACTCAATGGTGTATTTCATCAAGTATAGGACATGGGAAACTGAGATCATATAGATTTTAAGAGACATATACATATTCTCATTATGTCCCTAGTCAATTATTACTATGGAAGGTAGATAGACATCGATAACACTAAAGACTAGTGTGTGGGTTGGTTTATCACAAAATGTTATTACTCATGAATGGAAATATTCAACCAAGCACACATATATTATTAAGGAATAGTGTATTAGACAGACCCACTTTGAGAATGACACATGTAAACAATCATTGGTGGTCATAGTAATCTCTCCTAGTGAAGGTGGTGATTGTGATTCTTAGACCTAAAATCACTACACTCATTACATGTCATTGGGTATGCTTTGACATCATTAATTAGAATCCTGAAACATGGGTTGTCATAAAGGTGATGATTGGGTGACTTTGACACATGGGGCTAGACTGTGAGTGATAGAAATGGTATTTGTCCCTCCTATTGGAGATTGATACCCCGACCACTTGATAAGTGAGATTGAGAAATGCATGTGCATGCACATGTGAATCAATATATGATATCAAGGTCACATTATCTCAGACAGTATCCTCTTTGATCAAGGACCATGAATTGAAAATTGAGAGGATGATGATTACATGTCACAACTTCATCCTTGGTATCAGTGATAAAGGAATTATACAATCACTACAACACCTTACAAGGATTGTAGGTTGAAGTTGTTCTTGAACATTCCATTCACTTGGGTAGCACAGATTAGTGACTAGGCACCACTCCTTGCTTGTGATGTCATAAGTTAGTTATGGAAATTCACTGCCAACCTGATATGACCTATAGGGTCACACACATAGGAACTCATCTATAGGAGGAGTATAAGCATGAATAATGATTGGATTGATAACTAATGTGTTTAGTTATTCAATTCACACAACATATTGGTTGAGTGCATGGACAAACGACCATCTCAAGTGTTGAGATGACTATTTGGATTGGCCAGATGGACGTCCCAAGTGAAATGTTTGTTTGAGTTATCAAGCTGATCAAAATTTGAATTGTCTAAATTAGGCCCAAATTGAGATGTGATTGATCGGTTCATTTTGATGATCTGATTGGCTTGGCTCAACTCAACAGATGGTCATTTGGGTGAGCGAGACAGATGCCTCACATGTGTGAGACAACTCAAGTAAGGCCGAACGGGGCGTTATGGAAGTTTCCCAAATTGTTTCAATTACATATTGTTTATGGTGCAAGAAATTAATGTCTAACATTAATGGTAATTGAATTGTAAATTCCATATGTGATTGAGATACTTCCAGATGACCATGTCGCCATACAAAATGTTTGTCTCGCAGTATGAGACGATTGTGTCATAGTACGAGATGACCTTCTTGTATGACTAGTTGACCGTCTAGGTCACCAGACAACCATTTTATGATTCGTAGGTTGTCAATATTTAAGATCTTCCAGTCCCTTCCACTCTCGCACAAATCCCAAAAAAATGAGGAACTCTGACCCTAACCCCACCAATAAATAAAGGGGTATTGGGAGCTTCCCAGAAAACAACAACACAACTGAGAATTAGTTTTTCTGATAATTATTTTCCTCTTTGGTTGTGGTAACCAAGAGTGCCCAAGCAAATACTACCCGAAAAGGGTGGGATAGATATTGGAGAGAACAACTCAGGATCGTTGTTGTTGGAGAGCAAGTTGGTGACTAGTACGCCAACAGGAGGGACAACGACTTCTTGTCTATTCTAGTTGAACGATAAGTGTTATAGTTGGCCTTTGTGGACTACCTTTGGCTTATTCTAGGAGACCAAAGTTTGCATGAAGTCCATGGCTAGACCACACACGACGCTACATAAGTTGTTGTGTTTGTTGTTTGTAGTGAAGACCAAGAGTTGCACATCCAACGTACAAGAGAAACTAGTAGACTCTGGCATTGAAGTCAGTTATCCTCACTAGACTTTCTCCAAGACTAGGTATAACTTGCTAAACTATTCTTCCTATTCCATATTAGTTGATGCAATCTTGTTTTCATGGGAATAGGATAGATAAAATTTTATGTCCGCTGTTATACTCTATGCTCATATTTTCCAATAGTGGTATTAAAGACGTGTCAATTTACTATCTCTTAAGATCATTGAAATGATTTGATTTTTGTTTTAATCATTTATTTGTTGCATAAGATGTGAATATTTAAACTGTCTCATATGTGTATCCGACCAAAGACCACATAATGCCTAACTAACATATATATATATATATATTTATATATATATATATATATAAGGTATATATATAAGGTATATATTCACTACCCACATTTATAACTAACTTTAGTTACGTGTGGATCTATTTTGTAAAAGAGATGTACCTATTTGTAATGAGATAGATAACATTTGTAATGAGATGGCCAAATTTGTAATACAAACACTCGTTTTGTATTACACGTTTGATTACATTAAAAATGATATTTATGACAGTAGTTTATGCTGTAATACAAAATGAGTGTTTGTATTACAAATTTGGTCATCTCATTACAAACAATGCCTATGACATATATATATATATATATATATATATATATATATATATATATATATATATATATATATATATATAGTTACCCGTGGATCTATTTTGTAATAGAATGGTACCTATTTGTAATTAGATAGACAAAATTTGTAATGAGATGACCAAATTTGTAATACAAACACTCATTTTGTATTACAAGTCTAAATATAGGAAAAATGATATTTATGATAGAAGTTTACATTGAAATACAAAATGGCTATTTGTATTTAAATTTTGATCATATCATTACAAATGATGTATGTCTCATTACAAACAGGTACCTTTCTATTACAAAATAGATCCGCAGGTAACTAAATTTCATTATCCATGCGAGTAGCAGATGAATGGCCATATATATGTATATATATGAATATAAAAGTATATATATGTGTACATGTATACTATGTGTATATATATGTAAGTATATATGGCCATTCATTCACAACCCACATCGGTAAGTAACCTTAGTTACCCATTCATATGTTTTGTAATAGGAAGATACATATTTGTAATGAGACAGACATAGATTATAATGACATGACCAAATTTGTAATAGGAACACTTGTTTTTTAGTACACGTCTGATACCAGTAAAAATGATATTTATGACAACAATTTACGATGTAATACAAAACAAGTGTTTGTATTATAAATTTGGTAATCTTATTACAATTGTTGTATGCCACATTACAAATAGGTGCCTTTCTATTAAAATATAGATCCACAGGTGCGATAACCTAGATTTTTGAGTTTTAATAACTAATAAAATATTTGAGAGACAAGCAGTCTATATAGAGGACAAATACCAAATTGAGGAATTGGTAATACAATCACGGATTCCTTCCCCCAAATTAGGTGTTTTGAGATACAATAGAGGCCTATGATGCCTAATTTAATTCAATTGTGAATTAATATCCTTACTAATTGATTAAGATCTCATGAGACTAATCATTCATTTAGTGATCCAGTGAGTAGTGAACTAATTTCTTTTGAGGAATTATGTACTTATGAATCAACGTTAGAGTTTGACGTAAAATAAATACATATTGAAGTTTTAGATCTTTGGTTGATTTGACTTATTGAGATCAAGAATTATACTAGGATATATTAACTTGTATCACACGAGCCTAGTTGTACATATCTGATAGTCTCCTAGATCCGAGAACTAAGGAGCAGGTTGCCAAGAAGGTTGCCACAATCTGGACTCTTGAGGAACTAGTCATCGTGACGTTCCTGCATAATCTACGGAAGTCGTCGTGTTTCATGTTGATCATCATAACACCAGACGAATCCACCTCCATGACCGAAGATGGATAGGAAGGCCTATTGCAGCGTTACGGAACAACCATGAGCTCCCCAGCCTCTGAGGTGCATCTGGTAAACCAGAGACCTCATCCCCACCTTCTCCAACATCCATCGCAGGCCATCATCTCATGCCATGGTGTCAACGCAATCGAATAGATATCGTAGCCTTCTTCTAGTATGCCAAGCTTGATCATCATCCTCCTTGGCATCGCTAAATACATTCTTCATTCTTTCTGGCTTTCACAACAGCCGCACACACCTGCAAATACCTCTTCCGGCATCGGGTTAGAGGCTACAGATCTTAGCAAACCTTGACATCCTACGCTAGGCACTGCCTCAACTACTAGTTGGGATACTCGAACCACTTACAAGTCATCATAGCCACTAAAAACTTCATCATTGAGGTGTGATCTCAGTATCCAGAATCATCCTTCTCCTCCATCATCTTCATACCTTATCTGCTGCTCCCTACCTCGTACCTAGATGATGTCACACCTTCTCATCCACCGTCCTCTCTGACCCCCCCCCCCAATTTGAGACGACGATGCTAAATCTAGAGGGCCATGTGGTTTTGAAGGTTTCCAGAGAGATAGAGAGAGAGAGAGCCATCATGAGCTCGTTGAAGCCACAAGAGTTGGACTCTGTTTTGCAGAGCAAATAGAGCACCCCACAATCAAGTGGGGGATCCAGTCACCTCTTAGCTATGTCTGGTAGCCAAATTGCCGAGAGGATCGCACTTCACAAATAGCTATTGGGGAGGAAGACCGAGCAAGACCAATCAGTCATCAAGCATCTGCAATGCCCCTGACAACCACCTGCAAGCTCGTCGGAGATCGCCAGATCCTCCTGATGCCTCATATGGGAAAGGCAAGCGTTAGGTAGCAGATCCCCAATCTGCATCACCCTCCTCTTTCACGGATCCAAGCTGCAGGTCTATCTATCTACGGATCTCTCTTCAAGCAGTGAGAGTAGCCATTCTTGTGGGCTCTTAGGTGCTGACATCGGAGGATGGCGAGGCCATGAATCACGATGTATCACTGAAGTTGGGCATCGCGACAACGCCCCACCCACTGAGGTAGGACCTATCGGGATTGGAAACCTTCACATTAGCGAGAAGGAGATGAGTTGAGGATAGACCGAGACCAGAATCACAAGCCAGCCGGTTCTTTTGGGCCAGCGTGAACTGAAGAAAGAGTTGCGTGCCTCCCCCTTCAGAACAGGGTGGCCAATCCTGGAGTGCCACCTTAGGCGGTGGGCCCATCACATAAGGTAAATGATCCTTAATTCTCAGAAATAGACTTAATCATTGAAAATGTGTTAAAAATAGCTCCAATGTCTAATAAATACGCATAAAATGTCCATGGACTCAGAAAAACATTACCTTTATTATTGGACCCTTAGATCAGACTTTTGAACATACATAATGATGATATTTAATGTATGATGATATAATTTTTGCCCATACTGGATGTAAGTCAAGTGCAAATAAGTGTAGTACAACTACATCAAATAAATGTAATAAAAAGGATGTTTACTTGATTTTATCCTTAAGAATGGTTTTTCTCTCTTTCTTCCTTCTTCAAGTATTTTTCTTTATGCAACAAAACTAGTGTATCTTTTACCACATACCAACTTTTGTTGATTCATTTGTTTCATGTATGTTTTAGGTTCAGAGTTAGCATGGGAGAAAAAGAATAGGGTGTGAGCAAGTTGTTCAGGTTACCTATTATCTAGGATCCAAGTTAGCATACATGTTTAGACTTGTGTAAAATTCTCTTTCAATATGCAATTGTAATTCATGTTGTAATTTACATGTTGAATGCTGAGAAATGTTATGGTGTTGTTATATTGAATGTCCATGTATGTGTATTATGCTTCCGCATCACTCTCTGATATAATTGCTAACGTTTTTGGATTTTGCCTTCTCATCTCCATGGGGTTTTGAGAAGGTGAAAATTCGGGTACATTATAGTTGGTATCAGAGCATGAACAATAGCTACACCTAGCAATTGCTCACCATGAAACATAAAACATAATTTCACCCTTCACTTTAAACCCTAGAAACCTAGTAAGGTCTGACTTAGCCTCTAGGTTAGGACCTAGATGTTCGAGAACTGGGTTTAGACAAGTGTGTGAGACCCTTTCCATATAGAGCTCATATGTATGGGGTAGCTACACTAATATACACCATGTTCTCACCATTTCACTAGGTGGCATGACACTAGACTATCTACTGTGTGTGGGACACTCGATTTTGCTGATTTGGTTTTGTTTTCCAATCGGCTTGATCCTCGACAGTTTTCTCTGACGTCTTCTCTCTCAGAGGAAAACTATGTAATATTTTATTAAATATATGTAAATATAAAATGTGTCCCTCACACTGGAGAGTAGTTAGTGTTCATGCAAACTAAGTGAAAGGGAGTGACATCAGTATAGAAGAGATAATAGATCTAGATTAGATGTCTAGAGCCTCATAAGGTTATGTGATATATAGATAGATAAAAGAAAGATGAAGGAAATAAGTATATAGAATCTTACCTAAGTTGATCTCTGATGGTATAAGTTTCCTTATTAAGATTTGAGTTATATATGAACTGAATCCACTCTTAGAGAATCTATGCTAAGTCATGATGATGAAAGTACATTCCCTTTTCCTACTCAAGATAAGCATAGTTAAGATAGAGATGAGTGTGCATGAGCCTCAAGCTCTTATACAAGGAGGATGTCTAGTGGTAGGATGATATATGTGGTGAACTCTAGACAGAGTAAGAACCACAGGGAGAAGGTCATAGGACCTAGCTTCCAATATATAAGATATGTGTTAAAAAATGTCCTACACTAGATTACTGTGATGGAGTGGACTTTTGGAGTCCTTGATCATCCAATGACATAAGTAAAATCATAAGGTTGGATAATATTGAGATTTCCCAAGCTTTTAACAAGTAAGTGTGTTGATGTGAGATTGAAATCAAGATTAAGATATCTCTTTTAATGCCTTTTGAGGAATTTAGTTGACTAGTCTAACAGTGGAGTTTTGATGCCATATTCGTGTACAAGTTAGCTTGCGTTGCGGAGAATCTATGGTTAAATTTTGGTGGCATTTGCATGTTCCTAGAAGAAGTTGTTTAGGTTTGAAATTGGTGAAATACTATGCATATTTGATGTTTATAGAACTAAGTTAGGCTTTTTTTTGTTGTGTCACGCGCCCCTTGGTTGGGTTGGGCATTCATGGCCAAGTTTTGACCCTGGATCTCGAATCCAGTGGTTGTGACACTTTCCAAGGAGAGGGCAGAGATTAGTGTTAGTGGGAGGCGATTATAGGCCCTTGGATGTGCGATAGATGGATAATGAGCCATCTCCTACCTTGCGGTTAGAGCAAGGTAGTGGAATGGATAGGTGCCGCAACCTTCCTATCAACCCACGTTGTGGTAGTGGCTCAGTAAAGGACATGAAGTGGGTAGTTTTCTTGGCCTTGACCGGACCTACATCCAGACCCCTCAAGTCAGTCTTTTGGGCGATGGTAGAGGGAGAACGAGCCCTCCTTTGTCCTTGGCTTTCCACCGCAAGAGCAGGTGGTGGCGGAGGATATAGAACAGAGAAATATGGCTCGCTGAGCAGAACAAAGAAGAGTAGAAGTGAAGCTCGAGATCGGGGGAATTCAACCCATATGTTCCCGCAGGCCCTCAAGGTAGTTTGATGGTGGCCGAAAGGCACCTTTGCCGGAGAAGAAGACCGAGGTCGACGGCCATCCGAAGTCGCTCCCGCCGCTTTTGAAGGGTAGGGAGGAGATCCTCAAGGCGCTGCGCAACCTTCGAGAGCTTCGGATCGACGCGAGGAGGAGCATAGGTGATTCGCCCCTTTGCTCCGCCGCAGCTAAAGATGGCGGAGGCGCTCCCATCTAAACTGAGGATTAGAGGCAGAGCACCCGAGGCGAGCGACCGGCGGCATCTAGGGAGGAAGGACGAAGGTGATGGAGATCTTCAGAGCTGAAGTGGAGCACCCCTGGGCGGCTTCTTTCTCGCCGGAGCTGGGCCAGACGGCGGTGCCCTGCGCAAACAGGGACGCGCAGGCTTAGATCTGTCGAGCGGAGACTCAAGACAGAAAGGAGAAGGGAGGACCGGGTCCAATCCCTGAGAACCGGCCGAACCGGCCCAATTCCAAACGAGAACCGGCGGGTCAACGATGAACCAGACCGGGTGGCCAGCCTTAAGTGAACCAAACAAAGGAGCAACACACCTTCACGGACACGTGGCGCATCATGGTTGGCCGAAAAAGGTAAAATACTCAGTTTTTTTCAATAATTCATAGAAATTGCCTCGATTATCAGAAAATGACATATAATATACCAAAATGTTTACAAAAATGCGTAGAACAATGTAAAACTATAATATCAGACTTTTGATGCATTAATATCAGTGATATCTTATTAGTGGTGAAATGCTCTTATAATGGATAATAAATATCAGATGATGTTCTAAAATTATGGAAAAATGTCAGTAAATCCATAATAATGTTTATAATGCACCTGATGTCTGTAATCATGATGTTGATGTATGAAATCATGTAATTTGATTAATATGTCTAATTAGGGCTTATAACCCTAAATAAAATGTATTAAATACATGCATGCTCAATAAATCATGATAATTACAGAATACCTTCATATCAGTAATTTGAGGCTAATATGTAACTCGGATATCAGTTAGATGTATGGAATTCATGTTATATGAAGATGAATCTTAATTCATGTTATAAAACCCTAATCTAGGTTAATGAGGTAACCTAGGGTTAATCAATGTGTACAAAAATGCTATGGAAGATAATGTTCAGATAATGAGTCATAACCTGGAATATGACATCAGTATGATAATTCTAAGACAAGAATGCAAGTCATAATGTATATATCCTAATGAACTAAGTGGAACCCTAATGGATATAATTAGGGTTAAGATGAGATATAATAAGATGGGAACCTGATGATAGTGTATGGTCTTGTCTTGATCAGGTTTGACCAAGCTTATAGTTGACATCAGGAATATATGATTAGGTTTATCTCTTGATCAAGGTACGCCATTACCTCTTACTTGGCTTATTATACAATATGCTTGTGTTATATGCATAGTAAAATACTTGGCATATGATATTGATTGAAATGATTGTTCTGGTATGATATGTTGCATGATTTTCCATACTTATTACTATGAACACATGAAACATAAGATATCTGGTCCATCATATGATAGCACTAAACTCTTTGGTAGTACAGTGCATTGAAGTGATCTCAAACTCTTTGGTAGTAGATCACATGTGTTAGATCTCAAACTCTTTGGTAGTAGATCACACGTAAAATGATCTCAAACTCTTTGGTAGTAGATCATAAGGCCTGAAAAGCATCAAAGCCCAAGGGGCAGATGTACGAGATATATGATGGAAATGTGCTTAAAATATGTGCTCTCTTTTGTTAATGGACATCTTTGTGCAAGTATATGCTTTTCTTATATTCTTCGGTTACTGCCAAGTATATTAGTTTTATCTTATTGCCAAAATGTGATGAGAGGTAAATAAAAGACACGTAGGCGTACTCAGTACAATATTCTTGAAATATTGTGCTGACGTGTACCGCATGTAATCTTTTTGTTTAGGTTGTGGTTATGCTCTTGAAGATCCAGGATAGTGAGAGTTGTATGGCGAGCTGATGTACAGGTGGACCTGTTGTCTTAAGATCCTGTAGTTTAGATGTAGTACATGTATATGTAAAGTTTGCTGTTCAATATGTAATATCAAATGTTGTAACAATTCATGTTGTAATTATATGTTGAATGGTGAACATGTATGTATGGTTTTATTATTGTTCATGTACATGTGCTACTGTGTTTCCTTCTGACTCCCTTGATTTTCTTCTTCTTAGCCTAGTGTGGGATGTTTAAATTGGGATTCTCGCTGAGGTGAGGGTTTCAATTTGGACGTCAAACATCAGATTAAGTTTTAGAAAATCTGGGGACGTCACAATTACTCTTGAGTGTTGAGTTGAGTCCTTATGCATGATTCAAAACTATATGTGAGAATTGGGTAAAAGAAAAGGATGGGTAGACGACCCATATGATAAAGTCAATCCTTTGGCTGAGTTAGGTCCTAGCTGGAGTGATATATTTTGTGAATCTCATCATTAGTTGCAAGTGAGGTAATATATGAACTCCAGTTATGAGGGTATGATGCTTTGTGCAAAAGATACTCAATATACATGTTCTCTCTTCTTCTTCTCTTTCTTAATATATGATGATAGAAACCTCACTTGAGCTATATAGATGATTTATATATGAGGAGTCACTCGTATAAGCTTGTCCTATTATATTTTTTCCCCTATATCATACATGTAGCTCCCAAGATTGAAATCATGATAAGTTTGACTTTAAAATATTCTCTCCCCCTTCATATGAAACGTGAAAGATATGATGATGAGATCATGAGATAAACTTAGTATATTCTCTTTTTCCCTTCACATAATACATGCAAGACATAAAAAGTTGAACTCATGAACTTGATATAAAGATATTTTTGGATCATAGGGTATATGATCAGAAATATTGTTGTAACTTTGATCCTTCTCAATGTATGCTTCAAAGTTGAATATGAATATCATACCATAGGGTGAAACCCTAATTGTCAAACATGTTGCGTAAGCCCTTCTTAAGTAGAAAAATTCTAATATGAAGGATAAAGATAATTCTCCTCTAATGCTGAAATCATTGTAAGATGTTAATGATGTTATATTTGAATGATCTAAATACCATGGCGTATAAACGAATTCCTCTTGAACCTTAAAAGTATGAACAAAAAATGTACCCTTAGGGGTGATGTAGTCCTAAGATATCATAAGATCATGTTATGACTAAGACATTAAGTGATGCTTCCACATATATATAAGGTGGGGTGGACACACCTAAGAATCTCTAGACCCTAAGCTGACAACTTAGAGTGCATGCAATTATGGGCGTCTTAGAACCTAAGCAATGATGATGTATATGAAGCTGAACTCCTAAATAACCTCTTAAGGAAGATATTAGTAGAATTTCGAGGACGAAATTCCATCTAAGGTGGGGTGAATGTGATAACCTAGATTTTTGAGTTTTAATAACTAATACAATATTTGAGAGACAAGCATTCTGTATAGAGGACAAATACAAAATTGACAAATTGGTAATACAATCATGGACTCCTTCACCCAAATTAGGTGTTTTGAGATACAATAGAGGCCTATGATGCCTAATTTAATTCAATTGTGAATTAATACCCTTACTAATTGATTAAGATCTCATGAGACTAATCATTCATTTAGTGATCCAGTGAGTAGTGAACTAATTTCTTTTGTGGAATTGTGTACATATGAATCAACGTTAGAGTTTGATGTCAAATAAATACATATTGAAGTTTTAGATCTTTGGTTGATTTGACTTATTGAGATCAAGAATTGTATTAGGATATATTAACTTGTATCACATGAGCCTAGTTGTACATATTTGATAGTCTCCTAGATCCGAGAACTAAGGAGCAGGTGGCCAAGAAGGTTGCCACAATTTGTACTCTTGAAGAACTAGTCATCGTGACGTTCCTGCATAATCTACGGAAGTCGTTGTGTTTCACGCTGATCAGCATAACACCAGACGACTCCACCTCCATGACCGAAGATGGAGAGGAAGGCCTATTGCAGCGTTACAGAACAACCTTAAGCTCCCCAGCCTCTGAGGTGCATCTGGTACACCGAAGTCCTCATCCCCACCTTCTCCAGCATCCATCACAGGCCATCATCTCATGCCATGGTGTCAACTCAATCCAATAGCTACCATAGCCTTCTTCCAATATGCCAAGCTGCATCATCATCATCCTTGGTATGGCTAAATACATTCTTCATTCTTTCTGGCTTCCACAACAGTTGCACAGACCTGCAAATACCTATTCCAGCATCGGGTTAGAGGCTACAGATCTTGACAAACCTTGACATCCTACGCTAGGCACTGCCTCGACTACTAGTTGAGATATTCGAACCACTTACAAGTCATCATAGGTACTAAAAACTTCATCATTGAGGTGTGATCTCAGTATCCAGAATCATCCTTCTCCTCCATCATCTTCATACCTTATATGTTGCTCCCTACCTCATACCTAGATGATGTCGTACCTTCTCATCCACCGTCCTCTCTGACCCCCCCCAATTTGAGATGACGGTGCTAAATCCATAGGGTCACGTGGTTTTGAAGGATTCCAGAGAGAGAGAGAGAGAGAGCCGTCATGACCTCACTGAAGCTGCAAGAGTTGGACTCTATTTTGCAGAGCAAAACAGAGCACCCCCACAATCACGTGGGGGATCCAGTCACCTCTCAGCTATGTCCGGTAGCCAAATCGCTGAGAGGACCACACTTCTCAAATAGCTATTGGGGAGGAAGACTGAGCAAGACCAATCGGTCATCAAGAATCCGCAATGCCCCTGACGACCACCTACAAGCTCGTAGGAGATCGCTAGAACTTCCCGATGCCTCATATGGGCAAGGCAAGCATTAGGTAGCAGATCCCCAATCTGCATCACCCTCCTCTGTCGCGGATCCAAGCTGGAGGTCTGTCTATCTATCGACCTCTCTTCAAGCAGTGAGACTAGCCGTTCTCGTGGGCTCTTAGGTGCTGACATCGGAGGATGGCGAGGCCGTGAAAGGCACAATGTATCGTTGAAGCTGGGCATCGCGGCAACGCCCCACCCACTGAGGCAAGACCTATCGATCTTGGAAACCCTCGCGTGAGCGAGAAGGAGACGAGCCGAAAATAGACCTAGACCAGAATCACAAGCCAACTGGTTCTTTTGGGCTAGCGTGAACTGAAGGAAGAGCTGCGTTCCTCCCCCTTCAGAACAGGGTGGCCAATCCTGGAGCACCACCTCAGGCGGTGGGCCCATCACATAAGGTAAATGATCCTTAATTCTCAGAAATAGACTTAATCATTGAAAATGTGTTAAAAATAGCTCCAATGGCCAATAAATACGCATAAAATGTTCATGGACTCAGAAAAACATTACCTTTATTATTAGATCCTTAGATCATACTTTTGAACATACATAATGATGATATTTAATGTAGATGATAATGCTTCTTTTTGAGATCATATTGTTGATATAATTAGCATATCATGGAAATTAAAAATGAGAAAAATATTATTGAACCCTAGTATGATGTGGAAATCAAATATGAACTCAGACTTGACTATTATGTCAAAATAATAGGTCATTTCTTATTAAAACCCAATTCCATGTTTGTAACCTCCTTTTAATTCTAGAAAATAGACCAGTTTTCATAAAAATATGAAAATCATACTAGACCTTTTTAATGGCATATAGATCAGACTAAAAATACTAGACACCATCCTAACACCACATTGACCTAGGTTTGACCAAAACCCTATTTTGGACCTACAATATTAGGAATTTATGAACCGTGTGTTAATGATGAATAATTGTTATTAATTAGGTCATGGACAAAGTTGTAGATGATCATGGATGTCTAAAGAATCTTTGAACACAGGTATGTGGTCTTATAAGTATAAGACTAGATTTCTTGGTTGCTTATGATATGTAATATCATGAATGCTATTATTTGGATATTCATTGCTTGGTTGAACTACTACGAGTAATACTTCAACGAAATCTAATATAACATAAAAGGATATGGATGGGTTGTAGCTACTAGTGCACATAGCCTGGTATGGATGTATGTTTCCTAACATGGATGTATGATGTTGTGGCCCATGTTAGATGTATGATGATATAATTTTTTCCCATACCAGATTTAAGTCAAGTGCAAATAAGTGTAGTACAACCGCATCAAATAAATGTAATAAAAAGGATGTTTACCTGATTTTCACCTAAAGAAATGGTTTTTCTCTCTTTCTTCCATCTTCATGTATTTTCCTTTATGCAACCTTACTAGTGTATCTTTTACCACGTACCAAATTTTGTTGATTCATTTGTTTCATGTATGTTTTAGGTTCAGAGATAGCGTGCGAGAAAAATAATAGGGTTTAAGCAAGTTGTTCAGGTTACCTATTGTCTAGGATCCAAGTTAGCATACATGTTTAGACTTGTGTAAAATTCTCTTTCAATATGCAATTGTGATTCATGTTGTAATTTACATGTCGAATGCTGAGAAATGTTATGGTGTTGTTATATTGAATGTTCATGTATGTGTATTATGCTTCCGCATCGCTCTCTGATATAATTGCTAACATTTTTGGATTTTGCCTTCTCATCTCCATGGGGTTTTGAGAAGGTGAAAATCCGGGGACGTTACAACATTATATATATATATATATATATATATATATATTTATTTATTTATTTATTTATATATGGGTATCTATATATACCTATAGGTATATATATATATACCTCTCTCACTCTCTCTCTCTCTCTCTATATATATATATATAGGTATATATATGTGTGTGTAAATATATATATATATATTGGTATATATATATCTATATACATACATATATATATATATATATATATATATATATATATATATAATATATATATTGGTATATATATATTGGTGTATATATATATATATGTATATATAGATATACTATATATATACATATATATAGGTATTTATATGTATATATATAGTATATATATAGATATATATATACCTACATATATATAAATATATATATATATATACTTTTAGATGTATATATACACATATATGTATGTATTTATAAATATACATATATATATGTATATATATGTATACACATATATATATAAATAAATAAATAAATTTAAATAAATAACCTGGCTCTGATACCACTTCGTTGGTGCAGAAATTTTTGATTCTGTTATCATGCTTTGAAAACATACTCGAACTGCCCTTATGGGTGTTGTATGCTTTCTCAGCTTTATTATTTTGTCTATAATTATTACATTTTTTAGATCGGATTCTTAATGCATTCTTCTTTGTACTACGAGGTTTTCGCATAATTAAATTCATAGTGTAAGAAACTAGCATCCAGAAAGAAGACGATAACACTCTGAGTATCATAGATAGCAAGATAATCTGTATACCTGTGTTGCCCACCTCGCTTCCTCTTATCTTCAATCGCCAGCCGATCTTCTCTTAACAATTTCTAAGAGAAGTACTCTTTAGACTTTCGACGTTCCAGATCTCAGACTCTTCATCATCCTATAGCCTTCATGTCCCCGTGTTCTTATGCACTTCTTTGCTTGGTCGGACTTCTGGACGATGGCCTCCGGGATGAAAAAAGGAGAGATATCTCTCGACTAATGAA
Source organism: Alisma plantago-aquatica (assembly GCA_963693085.1). NCBI lineage: Eukaryota > Viridiplantae > Streptophyta > Magnoliopsida > Alismatales > Alismataceae > Alisma > Alisma plantago-aquatica. The sequence continues at coordinate 777,584,234 of OY856413.1, forward strand.
GATAGAAGAACTGGGGGTGTAACGGGTTACACACTATCTTTCCTATTCTATGATAGTACAAGGATTATGATCTTCAAGCTGGAGCTTGTTTCCTACACTTGTGGAATTAGCACGCAAGAATCATCTCAAGAACTTGAAATGGAATCTGGAATAGAATTAGGAAAGCGAGCCTCTGCTCTTTTATTGCAGGACCTAATTTACATACATAGCTACCCTTTGGGACTCACTCCAACTCCCCCTCTCCCTACTACTATCCCTCGAGAGTTTATATAGAGACTCCCTCGGTTACATTACATTGATGCTTCTCTTTTTCTTTACATGGTTGTCGAACACTTGTCCGGTGGCGAGCGTTCTTCTTTTTGAAATCTTTCTCCAACGTACATCTGTCCGGTGGAGGATTCTTTGTCGTTCTTTGCTTCTTGCAAGTGTCTTCTTACGTCATTGATGACGTGTCTTCTTCTAGAATGCTTTTTATCGGCTTGTGCTGCTATGGCTGTCTCTTTCCATCTTATCTTGACATGCGGGACATATTTTCCCTTCATGTCTTCTGAGTTGGCAAAATATCTGCTGACATCTGTCGCTTGATTTGATTTGTCCGGTTTCTATTCTTTTTAGAAACCTTTCTAAATTGATTTTTGTGGATGTATTAGTTCTTCTCGTATTGGATAGAATAATTGTGTTATCTGAAGCTTTATGAAGCCAACTTCGATTTTCATTAATTAATTTTTCCAATACTTGGCAAAGGACTTTTAATCCTAATGCCCTTCTAGTTTCAACAAATTCCTTGTTAACCTTGTTCTCTTCAAATTCTTTTCTGTAATCTGCATCAATCTCTTTGACGTATTCTGGGGAAGAGACCCCAATTTGAATGCAGTGTATTGGACTGAATTTCTTTAATTTTTCCCAGTCCTCCGATGCTGAGAAAATCTTGATATAAATGTCACTAGTAGGTTTTACTAGTGGACTATTGCTTTTAAATTCTCTAATTGCTCTGGCAATATCTTGGGGTAGTCCTTGTATTTCCCCAAGGTCTTGGCTTAAATATATTAAATTTGCAGCTCCGATTCTGAAACAATCTCTGATGATTCTTGGATCAGCTCCTTTGTCAAAGTTAATCCTGGGATATATTCCCGTATGATCTGGAACACATGTTTCTGTCGTTTTGAGATTGTAAACAATCTCTAATAAAGTTCTATATTCATTTTCATTTTTTGCTAAAAATTCTGCAAGACTCAATTGCAGGTCATACTCCTGCTCATTCTGAGATACCCTGAATTTAAATATCCTTTCGGGCATCAATTTTATATTTTCCGCTTTATTGCGGGATTCTTTCTCCGAAGAGATCATATTCTCCGCTGTTAGGCGGGAACTATTTTCTGAAGAAATAGCAGTTTGAAAACTGCTTCTTGCCACTTGGCTACTTTCTTTCTCTGAGGAGATAGTATTCTCAGCTGTAAAGCTGGTCTTAGCAGTTTTAAAGCTGCTTTCTTTTGCCGTCAGGCTTGTATTTTCATTATTTTTTCTGACAGAATCAGAAATCTGGAGAGATATGTCTATCTGCCTTTTACCTGTCATTTTATCCGTCCTTGTTTCTGATCCTTTTTGTTTAATCTCCCTTCTGAAGCAGTTTAAATCTGCAATTATTCCTGCAATGTCTTGTTTACTTTCTTCTATGTTATCAATAATTTTATCTTGCTTTTGGATCATCTCTACTAATTCTACGTAATTTTCTTGTAACAAATTGCAATTTCGTTGTAGTCGATCTTCCAATTCTGCAAGTTTTTTGTCAACCTGCTCCATTGTATTCTCTTGATAAAAAATCTGCAAGAACGTTAGTTTCTCCTTTAATAATTTCTATATCAAAAATATATTCTGCAAAGAATGTTTGCCATCTACTTAGTCTTTTATATTCTGGCGTGGATGGTAAATTATTTTTAATAAAAGCTTTTACCTGCGTATTATCAACTCTTACTAGGAATTTTTTAGGTAATAACAAATAGGAAAACTTTTTAATTCCCTTTTTTAATGCTAGTAATTCTTTTTCGTTTGAGTGATATCTTTTTTCTGTATCTGTAAATGTTCCAGATGTATATCTGCATATTTTTTCTTTTTGTTCATCTTTCTTTTTTAAGACTGCTCCCCAAAATTCTTCTGAGGCATCGGTTTCTATTATTAATTCGTCATTTTCTAAAGGAAGATCTAATCTTGGTAAATTTTTACATTTTTCTTTTATAAATCTAACATGATTTATGAGTTCTTCTGTCATAAGAAAAATAGTATTTTTCTTTAATAGTTTTTGTAAGGGATTCCTTAATTTTGCCAAGTTTTCTATGAATTGTTCAGCGTAATTTAAACATCCCAAAAATCTTTGTAATTGTTTTTTGTCTTCTATTTTATCTGGAAACTTAACAATTTTTTCTACAATATGTTCCTGTAATTCTATTCCACTTGAGTCTAATTTTAGTCCTAAGAATTCTATTTTAGTTTTACAAATTTCTGTTTTCTTCTTAGATAATACTATTCCTGTCTTTTGACAAAGAAGGGAAAATATTTGTAAATGTTTATAATGTTCTTCCTCATTTTTACTGGCTATTAAAATGTCATCAACATATACTAGACAAAAAGAGTTATATGGTTCAAATACCTTATCCATTCTTCTTTGATATATCTGTGGAGCATTTTTTAATCCAAAGGGCATTACCGTCCATTCATAATGTCCTTGTGGAGTGCTAAATGCCGTTAATGGTATACTTTTTTCATCTAATCGTATTTGGTAAAATCCTGATTTACAGTCAAATTTTGAATAAATATTTTTTCCTCTTGTCATATTTATTAAGGTTTCTTTATGTGGAAGAAAATATCCATCAAACTTGGTATATTGATTTAGTTGCTTATAATTTACTACCATTCTAGCTTTTCCTCTTTTTATTTCTGCATGGTTTCTTACCATGAATGCTGGGCTAGAATGTGGGCTTTTTGATTTTTGTATTAGTTGTGATGTTTCTAATTCTTGTAATTGGGTACGGAATTCCTCAATATCAACAGGATTATATCTCATGGGTTTTACTCTGATTATTTTATTTTCATCAATTAGTTCGATTGTAGCCCATTCTTGACTGATATTCCAAAGGGCTAATGGATTATCACTATAGTTCTTTTCAAATAATGCCTCAATATCTTGTATATTGAGTTGTGCAATGATTCTCCCTGTTATTGGTTGTTTTTATTTGTAATATAATCACCACGTTTGCTGCGAAAATTAAATTTGTTTCTTTTATATGCTTTTTGTATTCTTTTTACTGTAATCCAATGGTCACAGGGT